>JAJSOF020000040.1:26990432-27675432 GCA_025594305.2 Periplaneta americana | reverse complement strand
GAAATTAAGTACAGCGAAAAATAACAGCATACATATAATAGTAGGCAAACAGATTAGCCGTTCAAACAAAGTTCTTCCTTTTTAGGAAACAAAGTACAGGTGGTATTTTAAAATGGCAAGTGATCCTCTGATAGCAGTAAGGGAAACATCACGAATGAAGTCGTTGTTCAGCTGGAACTTCTTGCAGAAACTGACAAAGCGAGGTATTGTTTTCCTAGCGCCAATCATTAGCCCACCTACTTCATTGGAGGTGAGGTGATATTTCTCCAAATAGAATGGAACTGTTGGCTCATAAATTGTACATTTTTCTGTGTGGACTTCACCGGGCTGTTGTTCCTGTGCCTCGAACCTGACTGTCAGGTCGATAATGTAGGCAGATATAGAGCCTGGTGGAATGGCAAGCATGTCAATTCGCAGACAGGATCCCTCTTGAGAGATGCCATGGACTTCTTCGTGTACAGTGAAACCTTTCTTTCTCAAGGCTTCGGCAATCATGGACCTGATTCTGTGATGTCTAGAGTTCCGCAGCGTCTCGCTGAAAGGACAGGCACCCAAAACGTGGCCAAGAGTTTCAATCTCACTATCGCGACGACGACAGTGGTTTCCGTCTCGGAACCTCCCTGGTATAGCACGCAGCGGACTAACATTAGCTGATCACAGTAAAACAATTTAGGAAAGTATTCATATTTTGCTGATTGTTTTACTTCTTTAATAATTCAATTCCGTTCTCTACGAATTAAAAAAAAATCTTCACTCCGTCTACTGTACTTCAGTTAAGCTTCTATTTTAAATTTGACAGTTCAGAAAGGATATGAAATTCCTGGCAACCCGATTCAAGTATCAGCGCCAACTCGGATTTGTGATTTCTTTGGTTTGCTGATCAGGGCAACTATCCTTCTTGGAATTCGTGCCTCGAGATTGTGATTAAATGCAGTAATTCCTGTTAATTTTCAGTCTCTATGATAAGAGTGCTTATGATTTACTTAAAACAAGTCAGAGTACCCAAAGAACGTTTCCCCCAACACCATCTTTATTCACACTAATTCCGCTACGACTCCCGGGATTTGAAGCCCGGTCTCCCCCGCGGAAAAATGACATTACCCTCAATATATTAGAGGTGTGTTTAAAATATAATTCAGGGATTGCAAGTAAGAGAAGACAGAGTCGTTTCTATTGTAATACTTAGTCACAAGCACGGCGTTTCGATTATTTTAAGATACGGACAACCGATATGTAAATCTATTAACAATGCCAGCCAGCCAGCCTCATATTGGATCTCTTGAACATTCGCTTGTCTTCGCATTTTGAATTATTTATGACTCGTGACGTATAAAAGTTCGGAACTATTACTCGACTTTTCTTGCGTGTATTAAATCTTAGAATTATGGAGATGGCGGAAATAATCGTCATGTATTTAAATCCCAAAGCGACCCGCAAACGTCTCACCGCCATCTTCCCTTATGAATTATTCGATGTGTGTTCAGTACGAGTAACTGAAATTATGTGGCATCAGTGGTGTGCAGAATTCAACAGGAAATGTGACGTGTCGATTTGAAATTGTCATACATTTTGATTACACAACTTTCAATAATATATCACTTCGGAAAAGGTATTATGTATCTTTCACGTGTTAGATTTTTTATTATCTTTTTAACATGTTTCGGCCTGCTATTGGTATTCTTCAGAACTGGTTGTTGCTGGTCTTGCGCCTTTTGTTTTGTTTCCTGTGGTGGTGTGATTGTGTAGTGTAATGTGGAGTCAAAGAGTGTGTGTGTTCTGAAATTGAGTTGTGTGTGAAATTGTCAGTTAATAAACAAGTGAAGGGGTAACTGAGAATGAGAGAGTCCAAAGCCACACTTTTAACAAAAACAATTTTTTTATGAGTTGATTTCTTACACATATGAGGAAGCTACTATTAAAATATAATAAAAGTTACTTAACAAATAACGTAAGTATACGCCGAAGAAATTATGATATCACACTTAATAGCATTGGACTCTAAGCCTTCAATATGCTTTACTGTAAAAATCTGTCTGTGTGACTTAGGATTATATCATTTCAATTATTGAAATCCAGCTTATTGACTTGGTCGAGTTTTATATTTCTCTGACACAACTCACAATACTCGTTAGGCTTGTACTGCGATATTATGAATTTGAATCTTGTTGGACATTTGTAATTAATATTGGGCTGATGCAAAAGTTAGTCCCGTAACACACTTGAAGAGTTTTCGCTAGCGAGAAATGTGTTGCGAGAAAATTCAAAGATTGATAACATGGATTCAAATGGACGTCCACACGATGGAAGAGATTCTTGTTCGAGGCAAAAAACTCGCGCGAGTTTCTCGCTGGAATCGGTAGCTCAGCGAATTTTCTTGACACATTTATCAAAGATGTTTGACATTTATACTCTTTATGACGACTGAAAGTAGAAAAAGATATCACAGGTGGCGATGAATTGTATTGTTTTTATTTGAAAATGAGGAAAGATGGCTGATAATTGCAGTCAGAAACTTATCGAACTTGTACGATGTCACCCGTAGGCCTATTTATATGATACACGGGATGAAAACTATAAAAACACGAAACTTAAAGAAGAAATCTGGAGACAAATATCAGATTATCTGAAAATAAATAGGGCTATATTTTATTTTGATGAGATTTAATAGTATTAATTAAACATTTGAAATAATGTATCTATATGTCTTAACAGTTTACGTAATTTTAATCAGAACATAGGAAAGAATCTTCTATCATATCACGAATGGCAAAAAACTGTGGTCCATTCAACCTGAAATAACGCCTAAACGTTACCACCATTCAAATCGAAACCAGTGTCCAAAACTCGCCCTTATTTTCGTAAGACACAATGCGATTTTGAGATATTTCTGGCTTTAATTTTAGGCCTACTTCATCTTTTCAGTAACAAAACATGTTCATGTAACTCCATTTCCTCATCGTCTGAATACTCATATTCAACATAGCGTTCGTACGTAATTTGTAAAGTAAGACAATATACTTACAGCTTAATATACGTAAATACATAACCTATAATATTTCCTCGAATGAGTCATTACTCATTACTATAATCAGAAAAATGCTTTCTGCATGAAGGCAGTGCATAGATGATCATAGCGAGGTGTGATCTGCGATAGCGAGAACTCGCCAAGTGTGTGGAGGAAGGCTCTTCGCCTCTTTCTCGCAACATATTTCTCGCTAGCGAAAACTCTTCAAGTGTGTTACGGGCCTTAGTAGTGTTTTTTCGCTATGACAGATTTTTATTTGAGATGACATGAAGAGCGAAATTAATCAGGAAGCATATCGGTCTAATGACACTCAACGATTTCTTATAATTTCATTTCTAATTTGTAAAATGCCATGTATTTAAGATTGATTGTAGTCTAGGCCTATTTCTTTACATTTTTACTAAACGTAAATGCCGCTGCCAATAAACTTGCGCCTCAACACATGTAACCGGACCAAGCCGATCGTACTCCTGCCATGTTACTGCGAAAAGTGAAAACATTGGATACCCGGTGAATGGGGAGGAAGGAAGTATAGTCATAGTACATCAATAGTCTGACATCGCGTGCACCGTGCGTTACACTGTTATATTTGCAATGTATTCAAAGGAGGCTGAGATTCGTGCTGAAGTGCGCAGATACGTAAATAGAGTTATAAAATATTGTGATTTAGAATTTTAGAGAAAAAGAAAGGTGTTTATGTATCACACTATAAAACTACGGAATGAATCGTTCGTATGTTAGGTCTATCTAAACGAACTATATCCAAGATACGAAAGGATGGCAAGCAAACACAACAAAAATGTGGGCCTGCAAATAAAATAGTGATTGATGAATTCGACGAATGTGTAATCAGGAGAAAATGTTTGCAGTACTAGGAATACCATAAAGAAATATTTATATTATGCAAAATGTTAAGTTTCTGCAAACAGAATAGCAATATACGTTACAAGAGCGGTATGTTGACGTTTTCATGGTCGAGGAAAAGATTGAAAAAGTGAAACGTAGTTGAGCTTTTTTAATTTCCGAGAACATGAAAACAAACATACCGCTCGTGTATCGTACATTATTTTGTGCGAAGATCGTTTATTACATACCTGAAAGACGAATTTCTAATTAGTTGCAATGAAATCTCCATGTTGAATTCTGTTTAATGACGGCAACTTCGGAAAACCAAAATATCTTTCTTCAACATTGTTGCTATAAAATGTTTTCTGTGTTTACTATACTCCAGCAGGCCGTGATATACGTCTGTTTTTTTTCCCCAGTCTATAAAAATAATAATAATAATAATAATAATAATAATAATAATAATAATGATAAATGCGAACTTAAAACAAACGGTAAGGTTATGTAATGATTTATTTTTCATTTTAATATTTTAACAATATTATGTATATAACATATTGCAGTAATAACATCCGCATCTGGAATCTTGTTGATTTTTTCACGGCTTCCTTAATGTTACTTGTATCAGGAATGCAATAAGTTTCGTGGAGTAGTAGACTTTACTTAATTTTTGCAAATATTTAAAAACAATAATTAATAGTGCAATTTAGGTGAAATTGCAGTGGTAAGTTTCCAATTTATAATTATTACTATGTTAAACGTCTCTAAAAATAATATGTTAAAAGCCTAAAGCAGTAAAATGAAGAGAGAAATTTTTATGTGTGTTACGTTGGGAATACTGAATGTGGTATTTCACACTTATCGCGTATTGGTTCTGTGCGAAAAACAAGCAAATACGCACGATCTAGCACAAAATCAATTTTACGACGTATAAGGAAAATCTTAGAACAAAAGTGAAAACTTGTTCCGGAGCCGGGTATCGATCCCGGGATCCTTCGCTTAGCGCACGAATGCTCTACCGACTGAGCTACTTCAGGAACCATATACGACACCGTCAAAATTCTACCTTGCATCCACACAACTCAAATGGGCTGACAAGACGCCAGAACCCAACTTTGAGTGCACACAAATTCTGTGTGACTTAAATTGTGGCTTCATGTTAACGTACCTTCCTGGGGTAGCTAAGTCGGTAGAGCATTCGTGCGCTAAGCGAAGGGTCCCATGATCGATACCCGACTCCGGAACAATTTTTCGTCGAAATTATTCAAACCTGCTTTACAGGGAGCTACTACCTGAAGGCCAGATTTTCATAAAAGTGATAACGTTAGGGTTACGTTTTGCCAAGTGCAAAGACAACAGGTTTCATATGGTTGAATAACCTCGGGAACGGTGAATTACCACAAAATTGTGGTTGGGTCAGTGTGAGATATGTGAATTGCCACAAAGACATATGTCAATTGCCACAAAGCCATATGTCAATTGCCACAAAGCCATATGTCAACTGCCACAAAGCCATATGTCAATTGCCACAAAGCCATATGTCAACTGCCACAAAGCCATATGTCAACTGCCACAAAGCCATATGTCAATTGCCACAAAGCCATATGTCAACTGCCACAAAGCCAGATGTCAATTGCCACAAAGCCATATGTCAACTGCCACAAAGCCAGATGTCAATTGCCACAAAGCCATATGTCAACTGCCACAAAGCCATATGTCAACTGCCACAAAGCCATATGTCAATTGCCCCAAAGCCATATGTCAATTGTCACAAAGCCATATGTCAACTGCCACAAAGCCATATGTCAATTGCCACAAAGCCATATGTCAATTGCCACAAAGCCATATGTCAACTGCCACAAAGCCATATGTCAACTGCCACAAAGCCATATGTCAACTGCCACAAAGCCATATGTCAACTGCCACAAAGCCATATGTCAATTGCCACAAAGCCATATGTCAACTGCCACAAAGCCATATGTCAATTGCCACAAAGCCATATGTCAACTGCCACAAAGCCATATGTCAATTGCCACAAAGCCATATGTCAACTGCCACAAAGCCATATGTCAATTGGCACAAAGCCATATGTCAACTGCCACAAAGCCATATGTCAATTGCCACAAAGCCATATGTCAACTGCCACAAAGCCAGATGTCAACTGCCACAAAGCCATATGTCAATTGCCACAAAGCCATATGTCAACTGCCACAAAGCCATATGTCAATTGCCACAAAGCCATATGTCAACTGCCACAAAGCCAGATGTCAATTGCCACAAAGCCATATGTCAACTGCCACAAAGCCAGATGTCAATTGCCACAAAGCCATATGTCAATTGCCACAAAGCCATATGTCAATTGCCATAAAGCCCTATGTCAACTGCCACAAAGCCATATGTCAATTGCCACAAAGCCATATGTCAATTGCCACAAAGCCATACGTTAACTGCCACAAAGCCATATGTCAATTGCCACAAAGCCATATGTCAACTGCCACAAAGCCATATGTCAATTGCCACAAAGCCATATGTCAACTGCCGCAAAGCCAGATGTCAATTGCCACAAAGCCATATGTCAACTGCCACAAAGCCATATGTCAATTGCCACAAAGCCATATGCCAACTGCCACAAAGCCATTTGTCAATTCCCACAAAGCCATATGTCAATTGCTACAAAGCCATATGTCAACGGCCACAAAGCCATATGTCAATTGCCACAAAGCCATATGTCAACTGCCACAAAGCCATATGTCAACTGCCACAAAGCCATATGTCAATTGCCACAAAGCCATATGTCAATTGCCACAAAGCCATATGTCAATTGCCACAAAGCCATATGTCAACTGCCACAAAGCCATATGTCAATTGCCACAAAGCCATATGTTAACTGCCACAAAGCCATATGTCAATTGCCACAAAGCCATATGTCAACTGCCACAAAGCCATATGTCAATTGCCACAAAGCCATATGTCAACTGCCACAAAGCCAGATGTCAATTGCCACAAAGCCATATGTCAACTGCCACAAAGCCAGATGTCAATTGCCACAAAGCCATATGTCAACTGCCACAAAGCCAGATGTCAACTGCCACAAATCCATATATCAATTGCCACAAAGGCATACAACTTTTCGGTACAACATTTTCCCTCGCACTTTGTACAGACTTAGGCCTGGGCAACCAGCATAGTTGGTTTGGTTAAAAATGTTATTCTCTTTGTCAAAAGTTAAAAAAGTTAGATACCATGGAAAAAAGTAAATTAAGTCTTACTGTAACGAATTAATGTTAAAAGTAAAAAAAGTTAGAAAGTCTTGCTATCACTTTCTGCGTTTTAATGTCTTGTTCCTATATAAAACTTTCTTTATAAATTCAAATCGCGTGATTTGTCCACAGGAATATTCTTGCATTACCTTATCTTAGAAAACTTGTTTTTTCAACGAGTTTTTATCTTGGATGTAATAATTCGTTGTGTAGCATTTCTAATTTTTACGTAAATGTTGGTCTGCAATATATTTAGGACTTCTATAAGTTTAAATGTATGGGGTTAATGATGATAAAAATTAGAGTTCAAATCCGAATGGAAAGATTCGTAGGCATTAGTAGTGTGCAGTGAATATGACGAGAAACTTGACCACATTTCCGGCGAGAAAGTGCTATTTTCACTTATATAAGTATACTATATTTATCCATAGCAGTGTCATTAGTCTTTATTGACATGAAGTCCTCAACAAAACAATTACTCATTTCGTCAGGACGAAGAAATGATAGACTTTAAACGTAATTCAACCATTTTTCTCAACTTCACCTTCACCATCAGCAAACTGTTTTGAAAGGCCGAGTTGTTGCATTTTTCTGTGCCATGCTTGCCCCAAATAAAATTTACAGCCTTCAATTTTACTATCTGGAAAGATTGTTTCGAGGGCTATCTTTGTGGGAATTTCAAAGTCAATAGCAAATTTAAGATGGGAAATGCCAAGATTTTTCAAAACGCCTAACAGCCTGTATGGGTTCGAAGTGCCTTATTTGGCAAAATCGCGAATAACAAAGGTATGTAGATATAATGTAACAGGCCATGCACGGAATACAATTGATAAAAGTGATGAGTACAATATTGAGATGTCCCATCCATGTAGACAGTTCCTGAATTTTTCACAGCTGATACGTTTGTGGTACACGAAAAAATCATTCACTTTCTACGTCCATGTAACTTTATGGTCATTGATCACAGCACTTCTTGGACCGGTCAATGTAGAGTATCCACCGGCCACTGAACGAATATTTCACACTTTTGTCACTGCCAATGTGGCGCTATAAACCAATTTTCAATACTTTTATCACAACCATAACACATTTAAAATCTTACTAGTTACGGTGCAAATGTGTATCCAACAATATGCAGGAATGGGACCTGAACTAGCATCATTCTCGAAATAGCATTTGGTCGGCGTGGAAAGAATTCGTAACTTTGAATAACATACATCATTGAAATATATAACATTATAAATCTTTAAATTAGACAAAAACACAAAACAGAACAGTATCTTAGTTATCAAAATGTTCTGGTTCTATTATATGATATTACCTATGGTTATATAAACAGAAGAAAAAAACAATTTTCAAATAAATTTGCATTTCTAAGAATCATAAAACATACCGTTAATATCTTTCTACTTGAGATAGCACACTTGATCTCAAACATATGAAAATAAAATTCCTAGCATTTTAATAAGGGCCTAGTAATTAAATAAAAAATGGGGAACGGATTATTAACTCTGAAATATAGAGATGATGTTTAAAATAGGTTATTTGATTGTTTATACATATAGAACAGTGGCCAAAGTCGATAAAAGTTCAGTCAAATATAAACAACTGTGGCGATTCAAGGCTGCTTGACGTTCGGGATTTCGGGAGTGACCAATCTCGAGATCTCGAAACACTCACAAGCAGTCTTTACATCAACGATACGACGTATATAGGTCTCGCAAGTACGGATTACCGACGGAAGGAATGCGAATCAAACACTGCGATAAGGAAGAGCGGGCGACAGGAAAGGTCACGAGATAACTTGAGTGATATTCGAAAGTAGGCCTACAGTCGGAAGAGAAATGACACCGATAGAATCAGTCTTGCGTTGTGATAGTTACATTACGACTTTAGTTTGTTCCATTGCATGTGAATACGTGTCTTGTATCGCACGGTATTATTATTTCATTCGTAAACATATGTTGCACGTTTAATTAGCTTCGAATTTTTCTCTTGCTAGATCTTTACTTCCACAGCGATGTCCTCATTTGTTCATCTTCTTGGAACAGACAGTACTTCCATCGGCCCGTACCTCTCCTCCCTCGGCGTGCCTACATACACACGTCAAAACAGACAGCAACGCCACCATTGCTTTTCGGTAATCGTTTCTTGCGAGAGCTATACAATATTGTCGTGCGGGTTTTCGGCTTTGCGGGCGCTGTTAGTCTTGCTTTCTCGATCGTTGTTCATCTCTACTACAGATCTTGCGATTAGTTTTTCACATGAAATAAGACAAAGCTTGCAATGTGTTCGTTCCCTCTCATGTTCGAGCATTACAGGACTGAACGCCACTGACTACTTTATGGTACTAAATGTCATCAGCAACAGCAGCAAGTGTAGCAAGTCACGTCAGAGCCTGAAGCTAGCTACAAAGGAGCAGATAGCGGCTCGCTCTGCAGTTCTTTCGCAGTCTGGGCGAGGAAATGAAATCTGCACGACAATGGCACTCCTTGTTATTGATACGCCGCATACGTGATGCCAAGTTCAGTCATTTAAAACGTTCGACATTGTCAAAGCTGACGCAAGTGATGAAAGTTGTGATAGGCCTACAACTCATTTGCCTGTTGAACGTAGGCAATCTAAGAACAGAGTTTCTGACTACATCTGCCAAGAGGAGGGAGGCAACCTGAACAGCCATGGCAAATCAATATTTTGTACGATTATTTTGTCAGGAAAGAGGAACCTCCTAGATCAGGCCTGCACAAGGTTTGCGCTCTCCGAGTCAGCTCACAGCTCGAAAGCGGAATGCAGATATTGGCTGCGCTCTGTATAAGGGTGGACTGGAAGAAGGGGTGATTTCGTACAAAATGTACACAAAAGTACTAGTATGAGTGTTCATGAAATGAATTCCCGTTTAGTGTTTGCAAAACTATTTTGGACTATTATTAAGAAATATTTATTTTACAGAAATAATAGAAACTCTTACTTACTTAATGGCTTTTTAGGGACCCGGAGGTTCATTGCCGCCTGCCATTGGTCCGTATCCTGAGCAAGATTAATCCATTCTCTATCATCATATCCCACCTCCCTCAAATCCATTTTAATATTATCTTCCCATCTACGTCTCGGCCTCCCTAAAGGTCTTTTTCCCTCCGGCCTCCCAACTAACACTCTATATGCATTTCTGGATTCGCCCATTCGTGCTACATCCCCTGTCCATCTCAAACGGTTGGATTTAATGTTCCTAATTATGTCAGGTGAAGAATACAATGCGTGCAGTTCTGTGTTGTGTAACTTTCTTCATTCTCCTGTAACTTCATCCCTCTTAGCCCCAAATATTTTCCTAAGTACCTTATTCTCAAACACCCTTAATCTTTGTTCCTCTCTCAAAGTGAGAGTCCAAGTTTCACAACCATAAAGAACAACCGTTAATATAACTGTTTTATAAATTCTAACTTTCAGATTTTTCGACAGCAGACTGGATGATAAAAGTTTCTCAACCAAATAATAACAGGCATTTCCAATATTTATTCTGTGTTTAATTTCCTCCCGAGTATCATTTATATTTGTTACTGTTGCTCCAAGATATTTGAACTTCTCCACTTCAGCAAAAGACAAATTTCCAATTTTTATATTTCCATTTCGTACAATATTCTCGTCACAAGACATAATCATATACTTTGTCTTTTCGGGATTTACTTCCAAACCTATCTCTTTACTTGCTTCAAGTAAAATTCCCGTGTTTTCCCTAATCGTTTGTGGACTTTCTCCTAACATAGTCACGTCATCCGCATAGACAAGCAGCTGATGTAACCCGTTCAATTCCAAACCCAATAGAAACTCTATAGCTACTTAAATATACAATATCATTATGTTATATTTTTATTTATCAATACCTGAAAACGGGGTTTTATGCTGTTGGCAGCTGAAAGAAACAGTACTGATCGTAATGAAACATCAGTTACAGATGTTCGATGTCTGCCTTTATTAAAGTTGATAATAGAAAACAGTTGCTCACAAATATAAATGTTGAGCCAAACATAGCAATCATTTTCACAGCCAGCTTATGCAGTCGTGGATATTATTGCTGAGGTTTAGTCTTGTAAAACTCAACCAGACAAGTAGTGTTATTCAAGCGGTCTTTAGCCCTTAGGCAACAATGAAGATCAATAAGTTCAAGCTGTAAATAGTATGACACTGTTTCAACTGGTGTTGAAGAAATTTATGATAACTTTAAACTTATTTCCAATTAAGACAAGATCTTTGAACCTAGAATTAAATTCATTTTGAATTTCAATTAATATTTGAACGTAATCGTTTAAAATAGCTTCATCACGAGCAGTTTCTATCGTTGGAAAGTGAGCCATATTATCTTCCCGAAACTGACTTACGAAAAGTGTAAGTTTACGACTGAAATCCTGTAATTTATTCAACATATCAACAATTAGCTGCCTTTTCCTTGAAATTGTTGAAGATTAATAAATTCTAACGTATCCTACCTCATGTAATAATGCAACTTTCAACTCCTGAACCTTTTTACTGCGATTTTCACCAACAAAACCATCGTATATCTATGTGTGGATTAGTAATGACGCATTATATTATGTTTTCCTCTTTCTTTCAAACTTTTGTGGCAGATAAGTATTGACTCCAGCTAATGTGAAAAAATAAGCATTTTCCCATGGCATATTGAAAGAATTTGCCGGATGATCACTTTTCCGTCGTTTAGATTCCTCCATTATGTAGCCGTAGTTAGGCAAAGTGAAATAGCTACTGATAATACACACTACACCAGATAGCTGCGTGGACTATCCTCTACCTACATCAGGCCTACGTCATTCCGACGTACCTTTCCGGCGAGCTGTTAGACGACTCTCCAGCTCCAAAGGAGCGGCAGCGCTCAATGAGCGCCATTTGTGCAGGACTGTCCTAGATGTTCTAAGTATACGCCTTATTTTATGTTCCTTATTTTAATATTCTTTCTTGGCATCCGTGAAATATGTGTATCAACTTAATCCGCAAGTTGGTCATATTTATTTCTTCATGAAGGTCATGAAACACGTTGTCATGGTAACGGATGTAACACTGACGTCATTCTATTTGAACTGAAATATATTATTTAAAACATTACGAATTAAAGTGGATACGAAAAGACAATCTCGTAACACAATTATGATTACAGTCAACCTGGTAGCGTTGCTCCACGTGCCATATTTTCATTGCCCACCCCAAATGAAAATGGAACAGAACAGAATATGAAGAACTTATTTTGAGTACACGTTCTTTATTTAGCCCCGAAGAGCAACTAGACTGCAGGTTAGTGAGTTATTAATCCTGACTTCATACTTTGTATTTTGCTTCTGTCTTCTGCCAGAGGCCTCTGCAGTCCCACAAGACGTCGCACAGTGTGCAATAACGCAAATCTAGCTGGACAAAATTCATAACTTCTCTGCATTCCAACGGATTGTTATGAAACTTTGTACAGACCTTATAGATAGCACATATTCTTTGTGTACAAACTCTGACTACGAGTGTGTAAGATGAACTACCCCTTTATACGGGTTGTTTTAGACAGAAATTGTAACTTCTCTCCTATCTAACAGATTTTTATGAAAAATTGTACGGAAGCTACTGATAGGATATATTTTTTTGTGTATAAACAATATTATAGTTCCTAAAGAGGAAGTATTTCTTTACAGGGGTGCATTTACACAATATTAACTTCTCTCCTATATAACAGATTTTATAAAACTTTGTACAGGAGTTACAGGTAGCATATATTTTTGTGTACAAATTCTGATTACATCTGTATACTATCTGTAGGCCTAGTAATTGTACAAAGTTGCATAAAAATATATTATATAGGAGAGAAGTTGTTAATTTTGTCTAAATGCACCACTATAAAAAGACAATTCCTCTTATAAAACATTATTAATCAGACTTTGTAGACAAAAATATATTCTACTTGAAACGTCTGTATAAATTATCATAAAAATCTGTTAGATAGGAGAGAAGTTATTAATTTTGTTTAAATGTGTCTCTAAAAGGTGTAGTTCCACTTATGAAACCGTAAATATAGTTTAGACAAAAAAATATGTGCTACCTTTAACTTCCGTATTATGTATTATAAAAATCTTTTAGATAGGAGAGAAGTTATTATTTCTGTCTAAATGCACCCACAATAAAGGGGTAGTTTTTCTTGTGCAAACATAATCAAAGTTTGTACACAAATCATATGTGCCACCTGTAAGTCAAGTACAAAGTGTCATAACAATGTGTTAGACTGCAGAGAAGTTATTAATTTTGTCCAGCTAAAGTTTGTGTCCTGATTCACTCTGCGTTTGTTAAGGTTAGATAAAAATGTGTCCAATATATTTTTAAACTGATATTATATATCATGTGAATAATATTGTAGGCCTAAAACACTCTCACACTGATTAAAAACTTCCTTAGTCAATGATTCTTTTCCGCTGTTAAGCCAAACATGGAACAGTCACCGTACGCCCCACCACTGAAAAAAATTAATTACTGATAAATGAGCAAGAACGCGCAAACTTTAAAACAAGGATTCAACACACTAAATGATGCTGTATTAAATGGTAAAAGAATTGTTGTAACTGGACGCGACCGGCTATACTAATACTCACATTATATTTGGAGAACTTTAAAAACATAAGTTTTTCAATTGTAATATTTAAACCCTACTGTAAGAAGAAAAATACTTTATAAACTTGTAATTGAAGTTACATTAGTAAGAACGTAACTATTATGAACAAATTCCATGTTTTATAACACAATAAATCCCTAACAATTGGTTCTTTTTCATCCACATAGTAAGTCTCTTTCTCTACGACTGCACCGGAGCGAGAAGTATTAGGAAGAACTCAAAGTTTATATCCTTCTAAATATGGTTTTCCGCTGACTATTACACTCTTACTACGTCATACTACTTTTGACCAATAAAACGGTACGAAAGGACGTATTTCAACCAATCATGGCTGCTTATCGCACAATTTTATCGCGTCCCTAGCATTTGTTTAATTTTATCGCGTCCCTAGCATTTGTTTCTTTGTTTGCCAACATTTGAAACTGCGCTGGTCCGGACGTCAAAAATATATATAAAATTACAAACCACTCCAGTCGATGCACAGCAGTTTCAAATATGACTCGCATTGGCATTCAAGAACAAGAATTAATAAAAATCACTGATCATACATATGCATCTTCTGAAATCCGATTTACAAATAAATGAAGAGCACCATTCGGAAATCCTGAATAAGTTGAATACACCATGTAGGCTAAATCAACGAGTTCCACTTCTATTACGCACACGTCCAATATAACATCAATTGAACCACCAACCACATTCAAATTTGAAAATTGTACATTCAATAATTATTCCTTTTAAAATTATTCAATCGGAAATTCTGAATAAGTTGAATACACCATGTAGGCCTAAATCAACGAGTTCCACTTCTATTACGCACACGTCCAATATAACATCAATTGAACCACCAACCACATTCAAATTTGAAAATTCTACATTCAATAATTATTCCTTTTAAAATTATTCATGTTTATTTTTTATGTCATCGTCGCTAATTAAAACTTTTCTAACACTTGTGTATATTAGTTAGGTTATGTTATAGCTTCTGCTATATGATATTATGGATAGTCACGTATCAGAGATTGTTTAATATTAAGATTTATTGAAAATCATCTGTCAAGTGACGTTGATTACTGGGATTCGGATAATTGAAGTGGAATGTTGTATTTTAATAAAAATGAAACTGAATCAACAAAGCCTTCTTGACTAGTAACATTGCCATCGTGTATAATAGATCGAGAACTTCTCGACGAGAAGGCATTGCTCACTACTGCCATCTAGCATGCATCTAGCGTAATATTTGTAATGTTGAGATGGTACAATAATACATTTGAAGACAGTTGTATTTTCGTAAGTCAATTAATATTTTATTGTATTGGAGTACTTCGTTACTTCTAATCTTTATATACTTTCTTCTAATCGTGTAATAGTCAATTAAATCCCACTCGAGTTTTGATTTTCTCTAGATAAATCAAAACGTCTAGTGAGATTACTGTTGATAAATCAGTAAAAGCGATTACTCACAACATTCTTCAAATATTAAAGAACACGAATTCATATTCACCTATGCATAACTAAACAAGTCGAAATTTGATTTTTGTCCACCAAGATCGGGAAAATTACACGCTGTGCGTCGTACAGAAACAGCTGCCAGTCTCAATATGTTGGCCCGGAGAAACAACTATTCGCAAAACCGAGCGTGTTAGCGCAAGCGCTTGCGTTTGAGATATGTATTCGGGAGGTCTCGGGTTCAAATTCCTGGGCCAGCCTACCTGATTGAGGTTTATTCGTGGTTACCTCATCTGTTATACCATATATTTCCAGTAATAAAGGCAAATGCCTGGTTAGTAGCCAATTTCGACTAAAAATAGACCCATAACCCTCTGACATTACGTCTTAGTATACGTCAGTAATCCTCCATCGTAATAGTTGCAACATTGTACACGAGATAGCGTCTGTCAAGTGAGAGTTTAAATGTCCGGCCTGGAAATAAATGGTGCTTTGGTCGGGGTTTAAGTGTCCATCTGTCGTGATACATACTGTGTTGGTGAGAGAGCACCTCTGCGGTCAGGTCGGGGTTTAAGTGTCCAGCCGGCGTCGCTGTAAATGTTGTGATGGTGAGAGAGCACCGCAGGTCGGAGCGTCGGATGTCTCCGAGTTAGAGAGAACCCCGAACTTCCGTCAAAATGATATCACATCCACAGTACACTCGCGATGTGATCACTGTAGTTTAAGCGACTATAAACAAATTCTCAAAGGAGAAAATTGGTGAGACAAGAAATAACTGGCCAGTAAGTTATGCCTGGAGCCATCAAAATCAGTAACAATATTTTCTACATCCATGCAGGGGCGGCCCGTCCTTATGTGCTACAGAGCTACAGCACAATGATAATTTTTGCTGAAATAATGTATTTGCAATACCATAGTATTTGATCTGTCATTTGACAATTTCCCGTGGTTATGTTCACGACGCGTTATAGAGTGTTTAGTCTTCGCACTTCGCTCTTTGGTGCCTCAGGGGGTACGTTGTGCTACTCAAAGCTCTACATGAGAATGTAGACAACTAATGCGCATGTGCAAAGCTGAAATCACTGCCCTGATTGGCTATTTTTACGCGGGAAAGTGCTGTAGTCAGCTTCGGCACAACACAGCTTGCAGATTACAAAAGTAAAGCGTAACGAAAGTATGCTTGTTTGTGGAAGAACTCGAAACTATGTACAATATGTTTGGTAATTCAAGTGTCCGACCGCTGCTGCCATCTACCTGGTTTTTGAGGTTCCTCCTGAATCAGTCAGTCCAGAAAATTGAAGCCAAGGAATTATGTGACAGTATACTTCAGGAAACTACTTATCGTTTCAGTCTTTAACCTACCTAGACGCAACAAAATTGTTAAACAGCAAATTTTTTGACAATTTTTCGCATAATTTTCCTGAACGCGAACTTGAAGTTGCTGTCAACAGCTATACTATACTGAACAAAAGAGTGTTAAAGACACAACTTTGAGTTCTACACGGAAGGCCTGACTTCCGAAATATAGATGGAGCTGTTCAATTGTTACAATACATACCCTGCAACAATTCACAGGATCCATTCTGTGAAGTAACGAAGTTTTTAAATATTTTGGTTACAATACCAATGACCACTGCTCAGCCAGAAAGATGTTTTTCTTTCTTTAAACGCATAAAAATGTTTTTAAGGAACACTATGTCCCAGGATCCTCTCACTGCTCTTGCAATACTGTCAATAGAAAAGAGTATGATGTCCAAGATGGAGGGGTTTAACTCCAGGGTAATTGACAAGTTGTGCGGTAGGAATAACGTCGTATGGACTTCATATTTCGTCACCAGGCGAGTCTCAAATTAAGATAAATACATATAAGTGTATACAGTAGATCGATATAGAGATTGTAGCACACTCATTATTTTGACCACCAGCCGCTACTGCATCCATGGTAATCTTTTCTGGATTTACAGTTCTTTCGAAGGAAGCGATGCTAAAAACATAAATATTTCCTTACAGATTGATCGATGTCGGTTAGGTTCGAACCCGAGATTTCCTGAAGAAATTGTGTACAAGATAACTGCTAGACTACCGAACATAAGTTCATGATGAAGCGTACCCGAGTGGTATAAGGAAACAGCGTTTGGAAAAAGTCTTGTTTAGAATCTAAGAACCTTGGACGAATTTCACAAGGTTAAACCAGAAAAATATTAAATGGCAAGAGTATCAGTAAATGACGAATATTCTCTCATTGTACGTAGTACGCAGCATAAAAATCAGTTAGCATATTAAGTAAGAGTTAAAAATATTAGCAAAATTAATTATCACTTTTTATTTATTATTATTATTATTTATTTATTTATTTTTATTTTTTTTTTTTGCAAAACCAGATATTTGTTATCACCAGGTTTCGGTCCTGGGCACAGAAACGCATAACGTTCAGAACGCACGGGCGATAGTGTTGTGTTAGTCGAGTGGACTGGGAGATGGAGAGCGCCGTTACTTCGTGTCTCAACATGTAAACAGTCCATCATAATACGGCACAAAATATATTTCACCATTTACAGATGCAGTATATACAGTACATTCCTAGTGTAGACAATAAATGTCTACCATTAAAGTATTAACGTGAGTTGTAACCTTCAATCAGCTGTCCCTACGCCGAAGCCTGTTACACGTACCGCAGCCAAGCAGCAATACACAACGGTAATGCACATTACGGACCCACCTGTGCTGTTGCAGGATCCCACACGGGTCATGACGTCATTTTTACTTCGTGTAGTCTAAACCTTATACTGGTTACTCTGTGTCCCTAGGCCGGAGCCTGGTTATCACATATCACATCTGATTCTTATTCTAGTAATCTAGAACCCAGTGTAACAACAAAAAGAGTCAACCCGAACAAATGAAACGCTTAGAGCCGCCACTTTAATCCTCATCCACAGTATTTACCATGTGCAAATTTGGTAGAAGACGTTTGCCACTTCTCAGTCATAAGAAGCTGTAAATAAATCAATAGGGCCGTTTGGGACATTTCGACATGCTAAAGAAAAATGTTAATTTTGGGACCAATTTCTAATTTTATCCTTTGAAATATGAGGCGTTCCGTAAGAGAAGGGCGAACCCGACAAATGTACCTTTAGAGATAATCGATGTTCAAAGTATTTTATCTGTAAACGAGATAAGGGCGAAGCCGCCAAGGACACGTCTGTAAATAATGATAATTACTTTGTACACTGAAAAACGAATACCTTTATTGAAAATTACAATTAAATGTCCAATTTAATATTCCAACGTCATAGTGATCATTGATGACATTATGAATTCATCAATATTATGGGAATAATTTGAAAACAGTAGGCTATATTAGAAAAAGCAGAGGGCATAGAATGAACTCAGTAGTGACAGACATTAATAATAATAACAATAATAACAATAATAATAATAAATAAAAACAATTAATCGCACTGTGATGTGACATTTACAAAGTGTGTGAAATTATTAATAAACAAAAATAAATAGATGTCTGTCATGTTATTATCCTTGCTATCAAAAGTGGTCTCACTTGTTCTGGGAACAGAGATACTAATAATCCATTACATCATCTTCATGAAGATGTTCCTCTCAGTCGGTCACTGCTAGTTGCAAGTTTTGTTTGCTGATCACGTCATCCAGAAACGTTCTGTGGCACATAGATAAGGAGAGCTTTCAGATCCTTTACTTTATCTGAAGTGAGCTTTATTGGTGTGACATAGTACCTCTTTGGCAAAACCAGCTGAGAGAGGTCGGCCTGTTCTTAATGCGACATCTGTTCACATCAACACTGGTTACGAGCTTAGAAATATAGGCATTCTGGAGTCATAACCACCCAACTCCCAGAAATTACGAAATACAGGTTGTATTTTCTCCATACCTAATGAGTTGAAGCACCCACAAGTACATGGCGGGCCTCTACCGCGAGATTGCGCATGTCGAGATGTTTTCGTTGTACGATTCATCTTTGTTACTTTTAATCATTTTCGACATGCCTCTGACGTTTCCTACAACAACCAGATATGTCTGGTTGATTATCACTGTCACTATTACTCATAATAAGCTATTACAATGTCCATAAATACACGTAATTCCTCACTACGGTTGTACTCGACTGTGTGGTTACAACAACACTGAGACAATGAATGGAGCGCGCTTTCAGGCGGAGTGGCGTATTCGCCCTTCTCGTACGGAGTAATATGAATATTATGAACCTGTCACAGATTACGCAGTTTCTCCAAACCTTACAAACAATGATAATTTCGATGTAGTAAGGGAGAACCCGATTTTTTTCTGTATGAATTATTGTAATGGGAGGAAAACTTATGTATTTTTTTCCAAGCGAGCAGATGTTCCGTAAGTTATCAATAAATTATCAAAAAGGTTTGTGGAAACTGACTTGTGTCACTTTTCCCAAGCACTGCAGAAATATTCGGAGTAAAAAAATTCGACCCTTGGCGGGCTCTACTTCTCTTACGAAACGCCTCATATACAGGGACATTATTTTATTTTTACTAACATTTTTAATATTTACCTGGCTATACCTTTCTATTAACGATTGAAACAGGAAACACCGTTTGCTACCCTTTCCACGACGGAGTTCGATGATACTGGCGTAAAATACAAATCACTTTACTAGGTATAGGAGGGAAGAAAAGTAGTTCATCCATTTATGTAAACTAGGAAATATCGCAATTTTGAGTTTGATAATTTTCATTAGGTTTTTGTTTAATCAAAATACAGTACTGTATTAACATTTAGTGTTTTTACACACGAATTGAGCTATCCATTCGGAAGTATTAATTATGCAGTGTATATTGTACTGTTACGGCACATTAGCGTACAATATAGAGAATGAAGTTAAATTGAAAAATAATCATAATATGGATATTTAAACACATTTTAGAAAATAGTGCCCGTTCATTTCGATTCAGGCTTCAGTTCTTTTGTGCATATTATCGCACTATAGACTATTGTACCTAATTCCAATTACCAGTTTCGTCCTTCGTCCGAGTAACTCATGTTAAAATAATTCTGTACCTACTCTATAACAGAGTACCTTACGTACTGCAAATTCAATCTTCACTTCTGCCCGATCCGAAAAGATAAAATCACTCAGAAATGCTATCTACTGTCCGTCCAAGTGGTTTTGTCGTAGGGTCGTAGAAAGGGGGAATCACGTGGCAGTTAATTACTTACGGAGGCCCTTTTATTGAAGTTATTTTAAAGACTTGTATAATATTACGTAGACGTCCAATAATTCCTAACAGAAATTAATGTTTTCAGAAAAGAGCTAAGATAGCCCAGCTACTAGACTTAACAGAGGGGCGAACAGAAGCAGGTGGGGGAAACCGGGATGCGACATAGGGAAATGGACAACAGTACCCGTACGAAAATATGATTCAATATTGAAAGCTCTTTCGTCACTGGAAAACGCGAACATATTTCTGAAACGTACTATACTCAGTAACTCAGTAGTGCTTACGCGCCCTCGGCTCTGTGTCGTGAACGGTTGGAAGTTTACTAGTAGAGGGGTGGGAGTGAAGTACATTCCAAAACTCAGGTACAATAAAAATTGAAGTAAAAATAAAATGATGTCCCTGTATATTATATAGCTTTCGCGTGTTAATACCTGATTGACTAGTTTCAGCCTGTTGTGGGCCATCTTCAGAGTTCTGAGTTCTGAAGATGGCCCATAGCAGGCTGAAACTAGTCAACCAGGTACTAAATATTTAACAAGCGAAAGCTATATAATAGACGACATATTATTCCGAAGTGATAAAGGCTACTGTTAAAAGTTGTGTAATCAAGATGTATAATTTTATCCCTTAATGTCTATGGACATGTTTTCGGTACATTTCACATATCTGGTGCCAATGTAATCATATTATAGCAATGTATTTTTAAAAATATAAATTGATGCCGAAGTATCGACTTCTCCCATAATGGGGGATATTTCAACACAGTAGCTTATGACAAACAAAGGAAACACTTTAAAACCTAATGTTTACAACATAAATTTTGCTCCTGAAATAGAAATATTTTATAATAGGCCTCTCCTACTCGCGTTGATCACATTTGAATTTTCCATCGATGCCATTTTCCACACAAGCCTCGTGTAACAATATTTGGTATTCTCCAACACACTGAACACAGAGTGCTCTAGCATTGTCATCGTAGTAATACTTACTACACGCGGCACAATTTTTTTTTATTGTCCAGATTGTTTGATGAACTAACTCCCTCCCCTACACGCTGAGCATTAGATGGCTTCCTTCTATGGGAAAGTCTAACTTATTTTTGCCTCTTAGTTTCTTCAGCTGTTTCCTATAGTTTTCTAACTTTATTATGTATGAATCTTGAGTTTTCTTGCTCTTTTGCCACAAGATGAAAGTGCTAGCAGCGGAACTGGAGAATTTTTCAAAGGAAGTATCGGAGGTTAGGAATTAGGCAAGTCTAAATGTCCTTGTGCAGATGGTGTCTGTGGTGTTTTTGGGAGAGTGGTAATGTCTTCAACTCGAATTTTACATCAATTTTCTACTAGAAACAGATCATACATGTTGTAATTTCTTGCTTAATCCTTATTAAAATAATATACCATGACTTTAAAGCAGTGGTCGTCAGCACTCGCTGAAATGTGCAATGGGTATGCGGTGCCGTCCCGTGTGCATTGTCGTGCAACAGGGAGAGATAGAGAGCATACCCGCTAGCAGCTACGAGAGCTCTATAGTGCGTTGCGTTTTCCGCGGGTAAGACAGGCTAGCCCCAGCGTGCTCTGTGCTGACGACCCCTGCTTTAAAGTGTTTTATGCTCGACCATGCCGAAATGTAGTAATTATACACCTGGTAGCAGTCCTTTAATGCATGTCATTAAAGTACACCTATTCAGTAAAGTTCAGGTTTTCGATTATTCTCGGATATGCACTCGAAAGACAACTAGGGAAACGTAACGGAGGCTGGAAATCCAATACTGTCGCAGAGGGTTATGTTCTGTTACTATAATAGTTAGCGTTAATTGTAAATAATATTCAAATAAATTCAATTTGTCATCTCGTTTCTCAATTCTAAATCAATTTCCAGGTTATATCAAGACTAATGTTCTCTAGGTTATATCAAGGTCAATGACATTCGTGTTTCTGAAAAAATCAATACTATCGCGTCTGCGCACATCTCACAATTCAGGTCAGTTCCACTCCTCACTTACATAACCATAACATGAATACTTCTGAATAATTTCAAGTTAGAAATATGGTCGAGCATAAAAAGTCGTATGAAACTTGCCTACCATTACAGGCTCGTTGCATAATGTATTATTTCCAAATACACGTTTGTTTTCTGAACAGTTAATGAAGATTATTTTAGTATAACGAAATTAGGATATCACTTACGGAATTAGGAAACCACTATCACGGAATATGAATCCCTGTCACGGATTTAGGAGTCACTGTATAACAATGAAGAATCATATATTATATACCAAACTTGTGAAACTGTTGACACTGAATGTTGTAAAACTGTAGTTAAAGGTCCAAATAACGTCATTTAGGTGTTATTTGAAAATTTTTAGTACAATTTTGGCATAAATATAGACTTAATTAAATATGTCACGGAATTAGGCACCCTTACCCTATATATTTAGGTATAAATGCGTAGGCTATATTGTGTAATTCTACATGTATGTAATTATGTAAGCAATATAATGCAAGTATACACATTTAAAAGTACAAACACATTGTAATGCTTGCTCTCATTTTTCTCTCTACACAGAGTGCCTCGTATTTTTTCCCATCATTCCTCATTACGTGTCCTATCTGTAGTCCTAGATCTACGTAATCGCTATGGCCAGGGGTGGGAAACTCGTCTTGTAAAGAGAGCAGTATGGTATCTACGTACAACAGCAACTGTAGCGGGTGAAGCTAAGGTCTCTAGTGGCTGTTTCCCGTCCCTGGTACGGCTAATCAAATATTTTCCTTCACATAGTAGTTTTCAATTTCCACATTCAGAAATTACCACGTCGCTTACCTATTCACAGGTAAATGATGCTTATATCAGCCTAATACACCATTTTATAAACAAGTAGGGGAGTAGTGAGACACAAAATATTAAGACATATGTATGTAAGTGATAATTCAAGTATTTTAAAAATCAAGTGCAATAGAAATATACATTAAAACATGGAGTATAATAATACATAAACAAAATTGTTAATAGATAAAGGACATAATATACAATACGCGTTTGTAAAAAAAATGCAAATGTCTCACTGTTCCCAATCAGGAGGGTACAGTGAGACACCACAGTGTCTATCAACGGACATTGAAATGATTTACATTTATTTAAAAAGAAAACAAAAACTTGTTGTCTCTTTATCTTGACATGTTCTGTAGGCTTATTTAGAATCATTTTGATGTCTGACTTCGAAACCATTGAAACATCTGGAACATTTGGAAAAGTGAATTTTCCATGACATTTCACACTTTTGCAAAAATATGAAATGAATTTTTGGTGACAACAATTATAATTATAAGAATTTAATGTAATTCTTTATTCTTTTTAACATTTTCTTAGAGTTTATGAATAATTTTTTTATTTATGAAACCATTAAAATGTAATGTATCCATTATTTTAAGCTACAGTTCCTAAATTGGTTACTAGTATGTTCGTTTTTAATGTTAGTTACTGGTAAATGTAATATAATTACAGTTTGTTCTTGCAAATCATTGGTACATGGGAACAGTGAGACGTCTCAGTGTACCCTTCAATGGCATATCTCACTGTTCCCTTTACTCATAGTTCATTTAAAAATGACGCCATCACTTCAAAATTAAAACAAGAAAGACGAAACTTTGCCAAACATAATCTCAAATACAATAGTATTAGGTAACAAAATATTCATATTTATATCTCATTTGTATATCCAATATAACCTTCATTAAACACAAGCCAAAATTTTATTTCTAGAGTGAAAAATTACGAATTATTTTTTCATCACTCTCCTTTATAACTAGGCCTAGAATCAAATCGAATATGAGAATACTGTTACTTTACTCATGCAACATATAACTCCACTGTTACCAACATCTGAACATCAAAATTTACCATCTAATAAAAAATATCTCACTGTTCTCCCTGTCTTACTGTACCCACTTCTCCCCTATTCTGAAATTCTCGCGGTTCGCGAACTCCTCTCAGAGAGGCAAGCGAGCGAAGCATTAAATATGCATAGCGTCGCACATAATTTTTAACTTATTTTTTTGTCTACGATTATTAATTGTAATCAAGAAGTGTAATAGCTTCACGCCCATTTAAATGTATGGGTCTCTATAGTTACACGTAGATACTCTCGGTATATCCCACCCAAATAATGGAAAAACGCTTAAAATATTGAGACGACATAAGTAGAAGTTCAAATGATTGCACATTTATTGCAAGTATTAAATACTGAAATTAAATGATCAGTAACATTTCTTTATTCTCTTCGGCACAGTGTTGTCACCACGGCTACTAAAGGGTAGTAGTGAAAGGTCAAGGCTTCTATACACTCAATAGGGTATCTCATTTTTCATTAGCCAATCAAATGGCTAGTTGGCTAATGACGCGCGAAGAGTTCATGCTCATTGGTCCTTTATTTTCAAATTGATCAGCGATAACACCGTACATTATAATCATAATCGCCTGAAATAAAAGCATTACAATAGGTATAAACCAATACACAGTCTGTGTACGTATCATGGAATAAAATAAATACGTTCAATGTGTTTATACCGTGTATATAATAGTACATTATGCAACGAGCCTATAATGGTAGTAATTAAGACGCGAGTATGTTTGTTTATGCAACAAGCGCAAGCGAGTTTCATAATTTTCATACGAGCGTCTTAATTACCATTATAGGCAAGTTTCATATGACTTTTTATGCTCGACCATATTTATAACTTGAAATTATTCATAAGTATTCATGTTATGGTTATCTAAGTGAAGAGCGGAACTGACCTTCTAAATTGTAAGATGTGCACAGACGCGAAAGTATTGATTTTTTCCGAGGAACGAATGTCATTGACCTTGATATAATCAAGAGAATTACATGAACATTAATCTTGATATAACCTGGAAATTAATTTAGAATTGAAAAACGAGATGAGAAGTTGAATTTATTTGAATATTATGTACAATTAACGCTAATTATTATAGTAACAGAACATAACCTTCTGCGACAGTATTGGATTTCTAGCCTCCGTGACGTTTCGCTAGTTGTCTTTCGATTGCATATCCGAGAATAATCGATACTTGCGGTTTTATAATGGTACAATGGTGATTTCTCATTGGCTGAACAACTGAACTATAATGAATAGGTGTACTTTAATGAGGTGCATTAAAAGGCTACTACCAGGTGTGTAATTACTACATTTCGGCATGGTCGAGCATAAAAGCTGTACTACACTTCTCACTGCATTATTTTTCTGTATTTCTTAACAATTCGTGTGCTCTCAGTGTCTGCCGTCCGTTTTCTGCTAGTTTCCCGTCTTGTGTTTATAAAAATTCTAACATTGAATGTTTTTAATATACATAAATCTAAAGTTCGGAAAAAGGGGCATGTGTCGGTAATGAAATATCAGCTACACGTTCGTTTACAATAATCACTGTAATTTAACAATGAATTGTCACTGGAGGCTTTTATGATTAACCCACTGAATATGCCATAAGGACAAAATGTCATAAATCGTTAATATAAAATCAATATGATGAGAATTATAGTGAAATAACATCACTGGTATCAGTCGCTAACCATCCCTTTGGTATGCGACTGTTAGTATAGGTAACTTGATTGTTTTGTTAACTAAATTATGTACGACCCAGCAAAGATCACAAAAGAAAGAAAATAATTTGAAGGTTAACTAAATGAACCTAATCTAATTATTATGCAAAGCCGGTATTAATGTAGTCTACTTATATAGGCCTACGAGATTTATTTAGGTTTCAACATTCTCGGTCGTTTCGGCTTTATTTTCATTAATGCTGCTCGAAAATCAAGAACAAAATCGTTATCTTTAACATAATCAGAACACACTCTGCTTGTATTAGGATTGAATTTATCTTGTCTTTCGCACGCAATTACCCATTTTTTATAATGTCTAAGGATGCTATTCATAGACATTTCGCTAGCCCAGGCTACGAGCGTGCCAAACAGGATTCATATCATATATCGCTGACACTGGTTTATGAATACGAAAAGCGTTAGTTCGCTGATCATCCACCGAAAGCCCGCGCTAAGAATGTCTATGAATACAGCCCTAAATCTTTAGTAAGTAATGGTAAAGAGACAACTCTTTATTTTTATCGTTAGAATTGTTGCATACCGCAACAGCACATCTTTGTCCTGGCATAATGCATTCAAAACAGAAACAAGAAAAATACGCGATATTACTTTGAAGCATACGAGTTTTCAACATTGCTTTGGCGCGCTGAGCTATCTTGTGACGTCATAACAGCTCTCCTTCCCTGTCGACCCTTCGCCAATAAGCTCAATAGTAATGCAACCCATGAGAGATTTAGAAGCCTTGGTGAAAGGTAGGCTCTACACGATCGTGTTTTTTTGTTGTACTTACAGCTATTGTTGTTAGGCCTTGAAAGTTATAAATTCCACACAGAAATTTGTTGCTAGGGAAACCATTCTTCAAAAATAAAAATATAATGAAACAGAATCATTACAGAGCACTCTCTGTTACTTAGTTACCATTACAGTAGGCCTATAATTTTGCGAAGGTTTTGGAATAATATTGCTCTAAATATTCAATGCAATAGTATATTACGATACAAGGTTGAGAAGTACCTTTTACAAACGTGTATTGTAGCCTACAACATTTTTTGCAAGATCATATTTTTAAAATTGCAAATACAATATATTTTGCATTGAAAATTTAGATCAATATTATTCAAAAGCCTTCACAAAACTGCAATGTAATGGTAACTAAGTAACAATAAGTGTACAGTAATGGGTCTATTTAAGTGTAGTTTTATGTTATGAAGAATGGTTTCCCTAGCAACAAGTTTCTGCGTGGGAATTATAACTTTCAAGGCCCAACAGGAACAGCTGTAAATACAGCAAAAATTACGATTGTGCAAAAAATATATATTGTATTTGCAATTTAAAAACTATGATCATGCAAAAAAAATTTTGTACAATACACATTTGTGAAGTGCATTACAAAATCTCGGCAACTGAAAATTTTTCCCTGCTCATTTTTCAAACTTTTGCTCGATTTTGTAAAAAGTACTTCCCAACCCTAAAAATATGGTAATATACTAACTATATATTGTTTTCGGGTATTTTAATTGTTACATGCAACAATTTATTCTTCATTCGATAGCATTTGTTTATAATGGATCGTTGGACGGGTGAACAACGTGCTTTTAATATTAAGAAATATTACAAAAATAATTATAGTTTTAATCTTGCATAACGGCTATTTCGACGTCATTACAACACCATCACAATGATCCGATACCATCAGTCCATGCAATAGAAATCTGGATTCAGAACTTTGAAATAGCTGCTTCTGCGTCAAAGAAGAAGTCTCCAGGTAAGTAAAGCTCAACGCCGTAAGAGTTGCTATGATCCGTAGTCCTAAACGTTCTGCCCGTCGTCATGCAATTTCACTTGGCTTGTCAGACACCAGTAACTAAACGCAGAATTCTTCATAAGGATTTATACGTCATGTATCCATACAAAATTCAAGTAGTGCAGACATTAAAAGATGCTAATAAAGTAAACCGCATGATTTTTTGCCAACAATTCTTACATCTAAATGTTAACGAAGACCTTGTTTACAATATGCTGATGAGTGATGAAGCTCATTTTCATCTCTCTGAATACGTCAATAAACAAAAAAACTTTCGATACTGATCATCAAGTAACCCTTATGAAATGAATGAGGAACCACTACTCAGTGTCAAAGTCACAGCTTGGTGTGCAATAGCGTCATTTGGAATCATCGGTCCTTATTTCTTGGAGGACGATAATGGGACATCTGTTACTGTAACATCACAGTGATATGTCAGAATGGTTCAAGAATTTTTGTCTTCACAAATTGCCAATAGTCGTCTCATCAATAGACACACGTGGTTTCAGCAGGATGGTGCGATCCGTCACACGGGTAGACTTGGACTTGAAGAATGTGTGCAACGAAATGGGTCCCACCTGGGGGATGTGGTGGTTAGAAAATAAGAATTTCATGAGTTACAGATAAATACTGTTGTGTATACTTTAAATGTAAAGTGAAAGTTTCGTTTCAAAGTAATCAATGCAATAATTAATAAAGTTTTAAAATCACCTGTTTCATTGGCTCACGTTGTATACGTGGGAAAAGGAATGAGGTAAGTCTACACCTATATAGTTATAAGTAAGCATTGATATAGTCTAAACATGGAACATGAATCACGTGTATGATACTTTGTAACAAAAGAAAGATGTGAAATGTAGGGCCTTCACAAATGTGTATATTGTACAAGGTTTACTGTTGCAGTGACGTGTCACAACTAATTTAAAAATATAATCTGCAAATTAATTTGTCAAAGTAAAAAATTGCCGATTAACAGTTAAGAGAGACTTATGAGTAGAAAATCACCGTTCCACACCTGCTGACAAGTCAGACGTATATTTTAAATAATGTACGAGTAGGCCTATAGTACTAGAATCAACATATTTAGTAGGCTACAACAGGATCAGAGATATTTGTTAGAACAGCAGCCAGCTTTTTGAGAACATTGTGTTCATTAGCTTTGTCCAACACCGTTTGCAATTTATAGGTACACATTGTGTTGTTGTTTCATTAACATCATCCACGCGGTTCAATAGTTGATTTACAACATTTTCCAATATATTTATTTGTGTGACTAGTTCAGCACCACGTGTTTCTAACATATGGGTCGAACCAGAAAAATATCAAAAACGTTATCTAATATAAAACATATAATTTTTTTATTATACTGCAATCTCTAAAGGTATTTGGCAGATTTTTACTGCAGCCGCATTGTTCGCGTCAAATGATTGGGTCAAGTTCTTCACACAGACGAAAAGTTCACAATAATAAGTAGAAACATTTAACCAAGAACTCCATCTGCACAGGGACACAATTCCTAAAATTTCCACACACGTACAGGTTGTTAATTTTTAAACATATTTTGACATTAGCATATCGATGTCTCGAAATTGTACCCTCACTTGTTCAGCAGTACTATGAGATGCATGTGCTAGAGATGTTACATGTATCATGTTTGAGAACACTGCTTTCAAAGACTTTTGCTGCGTTCATCATATGCTGCTGCGTTGGTTACAAATATTAGCACATTTTATGCTGCACACACCATAACCGAATATTGATTAAAGCACATTTGAAGAAGTTATTACAGTCTTATAATTCATAAAATCCAATGATTCACACCCGATGACATATGTTTGCCACAGTCTTCTGCATTCAGAAAAACGAGCGTTGAGGTAGTTCTGATTATTTTGGGAATGAAAATGGTCAAATTTGTAAGAGATTTGTTGCGGAAATGGATTTCAAAAGTTAACGGATTTTGTATGGAAATATTTCAAGGGAACTGCAATAAATTACGTGTGAAATGAGTGGTGCGTGTTAATGGAAGTGCAAACGTTGTGGTTTATGGTGAAGGAAAGGAACGTAGGAATATAAAACACACTATACGATGTAATGTGAAGAACGTAAAACTTGTATTAATCAATAACCACTGGAAAATAGTGAAGTTAACAAATAATAATGAAATACGTACAACATTTCTATATTGTAACTTCGTTTACACGTCGGCCATTACGGTAGCAGAAAATCCTGCACACATTCGTAAACTAATCTAACCTAAACTGTCACAGATCGGTATATACAAGACATAACAAAAGTCTAACATAACCTAAACTAATCTGTCACAGATTCGTATATGCAAGGTCTGAGTGTACACTAGCATGAAACTTTCGTATTGTCTCCGAAGTTATGTTGGTATTACAGACGAGACAGCTGAAGTTATGGAAGCGAAGTGGGAAGGAAACTACCTCACAGCTCGTTTAACCCTGTATTCATTGTACTTACTATTACATTGGCAATTGTGTAGTTTCCTCTATATATCCCCAGATTTTCAAACGTTCATTTCATTCACAGTGTCATGCATGTATTTATCATATTTTTTTTTAATGTAGGCCATCCACAAAGTGCCTTGATGTACGAGTAGATGTTTTCGCAGTATACTTTTTCAGAAAACTGCGAAATTTGACATTCATTAATTTATTGAATTGAATATTAGCCAAGATGAGTGCTTTGCACAAGTCTCCATTAAAGGATTTCGGATTAGATTGTCCAAGACAGAGGAAAGTAGCCTCATATGGGTTATCTTTTTTGTTTCTTCAATACCGTCGGGAACATTAAATATTTTTATCCACAGATGATGTAAACTGATTCTCCAACTCTTTCCTTTCACCTATATAAATGTAAATATACTACTTTAAGCTACAAATTTGATTTTAAAAAAATATAAAAACTGGTTTCCTAATATGTAGTAGTGCCTAATATGGGGTGCTAGAGGTTCCTAACATAGGGTGCGATTTCTAATGTAAATTATGTATATAACTACAATAATTTTAATTATTACAGTAAATAATCAAAAAATGAATATGATCGGGTGGTGCCCAGAGTAAAAGACACAAGTTCAAATCCCGATCAATTACAATGGTTTCTCCTCAACATTTCAGTAGCTCACTTTTTATTTATATTTTTTTTTATATCAACTTTTTGTGAGGATGAAAATTCAAATTGAAACAGGCAGATAAGAAAACTCCATTTGCACTTAATAGAACTATATCTTTATCGAGCGGTAACACTTCTAATGATGTGCATCAATCCGACAAAGGCCAGACGTGAATGAAGGAAAGAAAGTACGATACTAATTATATTACTTTGGATTTACATGTAGCCTATCTTCAGGCGACAAGACCATGACCATATGGCGAAAAATAGGAATGCTGGATCTGCAATGAAAGATTCTGACACACAATTGAATTGCTATCAGACGCAAGCAAACAAAAATATTGAAAAAGACACAATAGTAATATGCGGTACAAGAGCGGTATGTTGAAGTTTTCATGTTCGAGGAAAAGTTTGAAAAAGCGAAACGTAGTAGAGCTTTTTTAATTTCCGAGAATTGAAAGAAAACATACCGCTCGTGTATCGTACATTATTTTGTGCGAAGATCATTTATTACATACCTGAAAGGGGAATTTCTAATTAGTTGCAATGAAATCTCCATCATGGTTTCTTTTCAATGACGGCAAATTTGTAAAACAAAAATATCTATCTTCAACATTGTTGCTTTAAAATGTTTTCTGTGTTTACTATACTCCAGCAAGTCGTGATATACGTCTGTCTTTTTTTCCCCCAGTCCATAAATGCGAACTTAAAACAAACGGTAAGGTTATGTAATGATTTATTTTTCATTTTAATATTTTAACAATATTATTTATATAACACATTGCAGTAATAACATCGGAATCTGGAAGCTTATTGATTTTTCACGGCTTACTTAATGTTACTTGCATCACGAATCCAGTAATTTTAGTGGAGTTGTAGAGTTTACTTAATTTTTGCAAATATTTAAAAACAATAATTAACAGTGCAATTTAGGTGAAATTGCAGTGGTAAGTTTCCAATTTATAATTATTCCTACAGTATATTGAAGATCTCTAAAAATAATAAGTTAGAAGCCTAAAGCAGTAAAATCAATATGTCACTTAAGCGGTAAGAAGAGGGAAATTGTTATGTGTGTTAGGTTGGGAATACTGAATGTGGAATTTTAGAATTACCGCGGATTGATTTTGTGCGGAAACCAAGCAAATACGTACGATCTCGCACAAAATTCTTTATTGTGATTGGTTATTTTAAATTGGTTGAGATATCCATAGTTACACTTGTGGCGGACAGAGTCGCAGTTGGAGTTTTTCTCGAGATTGTCCCGGTTTCCCATGTTAGGCATCAACATCATTTCTTCAAATCTCCATCCCGGAAGGGTCTAGAGATAATGGATGCTTCAAAACCTGGTTATACAACTGGCATAGTCAGGTGATGAAGGGTGGGATGTGCCTAACTAGAGGATAGCAGACAGATTTACGTGGTTGCAGTGCTGGGTTCCCCCCTTTATAGTAGTATAACACTTCTTTATAGGCTTTTGATTGTATTAGGTTGATGCATAAGTTTCTAGTGTTTTTGTTCGCCACTAAAACACTGCGTTGTTACAGACGATTCCACGTTAAGAAAACAGCATTTGGCATATGGAGCTATTCATCAAATAAGCAGTTGCCATAGAAACGTCTACCAACCATATGACTTCTACAATATACAAGGCAAGGCCTATAAAACCAATGCTTTTTTCTTAACGTGGAATCCTCTGTAGGAGATTGTTTATCATTTGTCACTTGTTATTTGGAATGTTTTGCTCGTAAATACGCCTTGAATTTTGCGAATTTTAAGAAAGTTTGTGCTATTTGTCGTCTAAAAAAGATAGCGTGTCAAGTGAAAAAAAACACTCCTTACATATCCTTCTATTTGAATTTAATCGAGAAGCAAATGCAGCAGAGGCGGCACGAAATATTTGTATCCGGAGAATTACATCGGAGAAAGCACTGCAAGAAAATGGTTCAAAAAGGACCACATTAACGTGAGTGATTCGCCACGTTCAGGAAGACCATCGGGCTTTGATGAAGACCTTGTGAACGCTTTAATCCATGATGATTCACGTCAGTCAACCAGAGAAATGGCAGATGTGATGAACTGCATCAGCGATATTCACATTCCATGGGCAAGGTTAAAAATCGGGTATATGGTACCGCATGCTTTAAATGAAAACAACAGAAATTAGGGGGGTAGCCGTTTGTACTTCTCTGCTTGCTCATCATAGGTTAGCTCGTGAACAACATCGACCATTCTTATACAAGATTTATTAATGGTGACGAAAAATGGTGCCTTTATGTCAACATAAAAAAAACAAAGGGATGGCTGAGCCATAAAAAAAAGCAACACCCCGTACATTCACAGCTGATGTCATGCGTCTGGTGGGATAAAGAAGGCGTCGTCATGTACTATGAATTGATTCCCAGAAATGTAATCATAACTGCTCACATTTACTGCCAACAATTCAGACGTTACCTCTGATTGAGGTTCTGGCTGATATCTATATCTATTATCAGGCAGTACATCTCACTTGACGATATGTCTCAGAGAAAAAAACAATTGTTTGTATGCATCTGAAGTCCGATTAGTGGAATATGTAGCTAATCGGCGAAGTATGTATTGGAGGGGGAAAGAAACTGGCCACTCTACCCCATTATCTCCTGGCCTAGTCTCATGAGTGATGCCTTACTGGTGTTACTTATGAGGTTCAAACCTGTCTTCGGATAGTTGATTAAACAACAACAAAAATTCAGACGTCTCGCGGCCGCAACTGAAGAAAAACGACTGGGAAGGCTGCATCAAGTGCTGCTGCAACACGATAATGGACGTCCGCACTGCGCTAACATGACGAAAGCAGCTATCCATGAGTTGAGCTTCGTTGATAGATGATTCCAGGTACTCTATATTCTCCCGATCTTGCGTCCTCGGAATTATGTTTTTTTCCGTTCTCTGTCCAACAATCTTCAAGGGAACTCCTTTGATAACGAAGATGCTTTAAAAACTTGGCTTGACGGCTACATTAACTCCAAACCAGCAGATTTCTTCAGACTTGGAATCGAAAAACTACCCCAGCGTTGGCAAAGTCTCATAGATAATATAAGAAAATGTATTACTGACTAATTTCTGTATTCTATTCATCTCAAATAAAAGCGTTTGTCACAGTGAAAAAACGCTACGAACTTTTGCATCAACCAAATATACAGTATAGCCTTATTCGTTATATTATTTGTTGTCGCTGACTTGGTTTTGTTTACACGAGTATTCTAGTCTGTAATTCTGTAGTTTTTCTGTCAGTATGTGTTGTCTCTTATATCGCTATTTTACCTGTAACTACCACCGGGTGAAAACCCGTTTGTAATTAATATTAATTAATTAATTCATTAATTATTTCATTTTGACCTTGAATCATTGTAACATGTGCTCTTTTTCGCCTATATAAAATAAAATTCTGAATTTATTTAATTATGTTCTTCAGCTTGGATCTCAATATAAGGTATCATACCGTTTTATTAGCTGATGAAAATCGCATTGCGGGCACTATCTGAAATTGGTCTCTTAGAGAAAAAACTAACTATAAAAATTGGAGACATCCTTCGAAGAGGTGGAAAAATTCAATTATCTTGGAGCAACAGTAACAAATATAAATGACACTCGGGAGGAAATTAAACGCAGAATAAATATGGGAAATGCCTGTTATTATTCGGTTGAGAAGTTTTATCATCTAGTCTGCTGTCAAAAAATCTGAAAGTTAGAATTTATAAAACAATTATACTACCGGTTGTTCTGTATGATTGTGAAACTTGGACTCTCGCTTTGAGAGAGGAACAGAGAATAAGGGTGTTTGAGAATAAGGTTCTTAGGAAAATATTTGGGGCTAAGCGGGATGAAGTTACAGGAGAATGGAGAAAGTTACACAACGCAGAACTGCACACATTGTATTCTTCACCTGATATAATTAGGAACATTAAATCCAGACGTTCCAGATGGGCAGGACATGTAGCACGTATAGGCGAATTCAGAAACGCATATAGAGTGTTACTTGGGCCGGAAGGAATAAGACCTTTGGGGAGGCCGAGACGTAGATGAGAGGATAATATTAAAATGAATTTGTGGGAGGTGGGATATGATGATAGTGACTGGATTAATCTTGCTCAGGATAGGGACCGATGGCGGGCTTATGTGAGGGCGGCAATGAACCTCCGGGTTCCTTAAAAGCCATAAGTAAGTAAGAGAAAAACTATTTTCAAATGTTTATTGCTGGTAAACACTGAAGTAATCTTTGCCGAAAATTTACGAAAATGTAACGTGCTGTATCGAATGTCTTGTTACAATGTAGCAGATACAAACTTCCACTATGACTGAGTTTCAACACTTTTGTACTTAAGGTACTCTATGTGCTTGTGGCACTATGTATTCTCACAGGTAGGTATATCTCATTACCTTGACACATTCTTCTAGCACAGCTGAAACTGGATTCATCAGAAGAAAAACTAATTTTGCCTGTCCCTCTTTCAAGTGGTCCCTGTTGCGCTTCTTTAACAGAGGCTTCTGGGAGGAAAATAGGTTTTCACGATCCGCGCTCACAAGTCCTTTACATGCAACGCGAACAGAAATGTTGGCACCCCTTGCTGTTAAAGATCTCCGCATACTCCTTTTACCTCTTTTAGCAAGTTTAAGTGTGATATGTTTTCTTCTTGGTACTCTATAAATGCATAACTTTCACATTCAGTTATCACTACATAGTATTGTGCGCAGAAGTTTTACTTACTTACTTACTTACTTACTAGCTTTTAAGGAACCCAGAGGTTCATTGCCGCCCTCACATAAGCTCGCCATCGGTCCCTATCCTGAGCAAGATTAATCCAGTCTCTATCATCATATCCCACCTCCCTCAAACTCATTTTAATATTATCTTCTCACCTACGTCTCGGCCTCCCCAAAGGTCTTTTTCCGTCCGGCCTCCCAACTAACACTCTATATGCATTTCTGGATTCGCCCATACGTGTTACATGTCCTGCCCATCTCAAACGTCTGGATTTTATGTTCCTAATTATGTCAGGTGAAGAATACAATGTGTGCAGCTCTGCGTTGTGTAACTTTCTCCATTCTCGTGTAACTTCATCCCGCTTAGCCCCAAATATTTTCCTGAGACCCCTATTCTCAAACACCTTTAATCTCTGTTCCTCTCTCAAAGTGAGAGTCCAAGTTTCACAACCATACAGAACAACCGGTAATATAACTGTTTTATAAATTCTAACTTTCAGATTTTTTGACAGAAGACTAGATGACAAAAGCTTCTCAACCGAATAATAACACGCATTTCCCATATTTATTCTGCGTTTAATTTCCTCCCGAGTGTCATTTATATTTGTTACTGTTGCTCCAAGATATTTGAATTTTTCCACCTCTTCGAAAGATAAATCTCCAATTTTTATAGTCCCATTTCGTACAATATTCTGGTCACGAGACATAATCATATACTTAGTCTTTTCGGGATTTACTTCCAACCCTATCGCTTTACTTGCTTCAACTAGAATTTCCGCGTTTTCCCCAATCGTTTGTGGATTTTCCCCTAGGATATTCACGTCATCCGCATAGACAAGAAGCTGATGTAACCCATTCAACTCCAAACCCTGTCTATTATCCTGAACTTTCCTAATGGCATACTCTAGAGCGAAGTTAAAAAGTAAAGGTGATAGTGCATCTCCCTGCTTTAGCCCGCAGTGAATTGGTAAAGCATCAGATAGAAACTGGCCTATACGAACTCTGCTGTAAGTTTGACTAAGACACATTTTAATTAATCGAACTAGTTTCATGGGAATACCAAATTCAATAAGAATATTATATAAAACTTCTCTCTTAACCGAGTCATACGCCTTTTTGAATAAGCAGTCGTGGACAGCCGATAAGGGGTGGTCCTCCAGCTTGGGGGTTTGGCGAAGGGCTAACAACCCATCACCGTAAAGAACAGCTTGTTACGAAACTTAACAGTAAGCCTCGGAATGGGACTGATTCTCCGGCACGACCACAGCAAAAAAAAAAAAAAGTTTTACTTACTTTTTTAAAATATTGGAAATATCTTCGTCACTCTATTTTAATTTGATTGGAATTCTGATCTCAACGGCAGCGCTATGTTTGTATTTGTACAGAAGTTGCGCAGCATCATCTTTATGAGGGCAGAACGATAATCATTATGAAATGTGCAGCTGTCGTTCATTTCATGGAAATCTGTCAATACGTTCGTGTGTCCACTGACAGTGGATCGTAATTCTAGCATGGTTATTAAACTTATTCTTCGAAACACTGGCACAATATCTGCCGGCGTTTAAATCAAAGGATAGCTGTAAATTCTACTTCTGACGTAATTCTGTTCAGAGATATATATCACAGAGATACCAGGGCTTTCTGTTTAATGCCACGCATTTTTCGGAATGTAAGAGGATTTTGCGGGGGTTTTGTGTTGACACTCCTACACATTGTACAGCCGTTCATCACCTTCGTGCTGGGATATAGCAAACGGATGTACGATGCGGGAATAGAAATTACTATTGTCTAATTGGCTGGTGTAATGAGAGTGCTGCATTTCACATCTCAGAGCAATCTCAAAGAATTTCCATAACTAAATGTTACTACTATAGTTTTTACCAAGTGAAATAAGTGGTTGACAGATATGAGGTAATGTAGCTTTTCTGAGGATACTATTACCTTCTTCTACACAGATGATATTCTAAACTCAATAAGTAACCACTATCATTATTATTTATATCTATAAATCCATCGGACTAGGGTTCAGTTCCCAGTTAAATAATGATGATTGAGGCCCTTTGGTATGGTTGGGATATGTCTTATCCTGTTCAGTATAAAGGACTTGTTTAGAATCTCATTAGGCAAGTGTGCTGGTAAAGAAAAATAGAGTTACTTGTAAAAGGCAAAATCTGCTGCTGCCGCTGACGCCGCCGCTGCTGCTGCTGCCAGCACCAAGAATAGTACTACTACTACTACAACTACAACTACAACTACAACAACTACTACTACTACTACTACTACTACTACTACTACTACTACTACTACTACTACTACTACTACTAATAATAATAATATAATATAACAGAATACGTACATACATACATACATACAAAGTCACACAGAGTTAGTGTGCACTCAAATGTTGGTTGCTTGACTGTTGTCAGCCCACTTTGAGGTCTGTGGATATAGAGGGAAAAATTGGATCGGTGTCGGGTAGAGTTCCCTGGTAGCTCAGTGGGAGAGCGTTGGTACGTTTAACCAAAGGTCCCGGGTTCGATACCCGGCCCCGGAACAATTTTTCCCTCGAAATTATTCAAATTAACTTTACAGGGAATTATTCCTGAAAGCTTAATTTGCATAATACACGTCACTGTACGTAACAGAAAACCACAATTTAAAGTCACACAGAGTTAGTGTGCACTCAAATGTTGGTTGCTTGACTGTTGTCAGCCCACTTTGAGGTCTGTGGATATAGAGGGAAAAATTGGATCGGTGTCGGGTAGAGTTCCCGGGTAGCTCAGTGGGAGAGCGTTGGTACGTTTAACCAAAGGTCCCGGGTTCGATACCCGGCCCCGGAACAATTTTTCCTCGAAATTATTCAAATTAACTTTACAGGGAGTTATTCCTGAAAGCTTAATTTGCATAATACATCTGGAGCTACAGATTAGCTTGAAGGAACACGTTCTTTCACGTAATACGAAAAGCAAAATTAAAAGATATTGTAGCAGGCATATGATGAGCTGAAAAGATTCTGGGAAGTGACCACAGTGAGAATTCACCCTTCCAATGTAATTATGTGTAAAAGAAAGCTTTTTCTCTTCCGTTACTCATAACGAAAACATTTTCACTCAATTGGTGCTATTAACTCTACAATAAGAAAGAATCACTCAGCTGGTAAACTATTTTGTTCTTCAGTAGGTACTCCATATTCGAAGTCATGGACACTAAAAATAGCACTTCCAGTATTCCCATCCAGAAGAGTGAATAATAATCTCCAAGTTCCAGGATCCCATAAATCAGTCACGAACAATATTCTTCTGCAGAATAGTGCGACACTTTCTGGACGTAAATTATACAAGAATCTTGCTCCTACTTGGGCAAGTGATCTGTGGAAGTTTAGCGAATATTATACGTGTAAACAAGTACGTAAAAAGTAACTAAGTATGTATGTATGTATGTATGTATGTATGTATGTATGTATGTATGTATGTATGTATGTATGTATGTATGTATTTATGTATGTATGTATGTATGTATGTACAGTATGTATGTATGTATATATGTATGTATGTATATATGTATGTACAGTATGTATATATGTATGTATGTACAGTATGTATGTATGTATGTATGTATGTATGTATGTATGTATGTATGTATGTATGTATGTATGTATTTATTTATGTATTTAACTTTAACGTTGGCTGAACTGAGAAGATTTTCTGGAGTTTCTTAAATACAGTGTATGTTCAAGTAAGAATTCACCAATGTTTTGCAGTTATTTAAAGGTAAGTTATTTTACGACGCTTTATCAACATCTTAGGTTATTTAGCGTCTGAATGAGATGAAGGTGATAATGCCGGTGAAATGAGTCCGGGGTCCAACACCGAAAGTACCCAGCATTTGCTCATATAGGGTTGAGGGAAAACCCCGGAAAAAACCTCAACCAGGTAACTTGACACGACCGGGAATCGAACCCGGGCCACCTGGTGTCGCGGCCAGACGCGCTAACCGTTACTCCACAGGTATGGACTATTTAAAGGTTCTATCATCAAGTTCGTATAGCTTAGAGCAGATGTCGGCAACGATTACGTCATATAAAACGCAGCCCGCAACACACAGCAAAGGGGAAGGTAGGAGGAGGATACCAAGACTGTTTAACGTTGAATGAACAAGTGATGAATAAGGGAATGGAGATCATGCCTTACCCCTCCTCCCTGCTTGTGTAGGCTATTAAGGGGTTGAATCGCTAGTCAAGAAATGCCTACGACTGGCTTAGTGAAGCTATTTAAGCTTAAGGATGTTATTTAACGAGCTGTATGAAGTGCACGGACACATACCATCGGTGGAGTTGATGACAGTATATGAGTCTGATGACTGACTATAAAATTACCTGATATTCGCTTTATAGGTGGGGAAATTCTTGCAGAAAACCCAACCGAACAATCAGCTCTTGCAGGATTCGAATTCACGCCCCATCGCATCCGCTACCTTACCTCTAGACCAGGACGGTAGGTCTAACATAGCTCAAGATCTGTTTCGTCGCTATCAAGATTAACGATATCAGAATTTAAGCTTTAACGCTGAATGAGATGATTTCTCAGATAATAAAATTCGGAGTTGTCTATTAATCTGACTATTACACTCTTATTACGTCATACTACTTTTGACCAATAAAACGGTACGAAAGGACGTATTTCAACCAATCATGGCTGCTTATCGCACAATTTTATCGCGTCCCTAGCATTTGTTTAATTTTATCGCGTCCCTAGCATTTGTTTCTTTGTTTGCCAACATTTGAAACTGCGCTGGTCTGGACGTCAAAAATATATATAAAATTACAAACCACTCCAGTCGATGCACAGCAGTTTCAAATATGACTCGCATTGGCATTCAAGAACAAGAATTAATAAAAATCACTGATCATACATATGCATCTTCTGAAATCCGATTTACAAATAAATGAAGAGCACCATTCGGAAATCCTGAATAAATTGAATATACCATGTAGGCCTAAATCAACGAGTTCCATTTCTATTATGCACACGTCCAATATAACATCAATTGAACCACCAACCACATTCAAATTTGAAAATTCTACATTCAATAATTATTCCTTTTAAAATTATTCATTCGGAAATTCTGAATAAGTTGAATACACATGTAGGCCTAAATCAACGAGTTCCACTTCTATTATGCACACGTCCAATATAACATCAATTGAACCACCAACCACATTCAAATTTGAAAATTGTACATTCAATAATTATTCCTTTTAAAATTATTCATGTTTATTTTTTATGTCATCGTCGTTAATTAAAACTTTTCTAACACTTGTGTATATTAGTTAGGTTATGCTATAGCTTCTGCTCTGAGAGGATAAAAAGAACTTCTGCTATATGATATTATGGATAGTCACGTATCAGAGATTGTTTAATATTAAGATTTATTGAATAGTAATCATTACAGTGTCTGTATAAAGACACTACTGCCATCTAGCATGCATCTAGCGTAATGTTTGTAATGTTGAGATGGTACAATAATACATTTGAAGACAGTTGTATTTTCGTAAGTCAATTAATATTTTATTGTATTGGAGTACTTCGTTACTTCTAATCTTTATATACTTTCTTCTAATCGTGTAATAGTCAATTAAATCCCACTCGAGTTTTGATTTTCTCTAGATAAATCAAAACGTCTAGTGAGATTACTGTTGATAAATGAATTAAGTAGTTTCGAAAATTCGGGGAAGTAATCTAGTCTATTAACATATTAAAAGATCCATGAGTTAATCTTGAGTAGAAATGCTGTATAAGAAAGGAATATAAACAGCCAATATTTCTGGGCGTTCTAAGATCAACGCACGCTGAAACGTAGACCTATTACAGTATATCCGTCAATATAAATGTCATAGTTTGTAAAAATAGCTAAATAAGGGTAATTACAATATTTTATTCGCAAGGACAATAATGTATTCATGATTAGGTTAATTTTGTCATAAAACAAAAAAAAAAACATTTTCTTCTTTCACGGGGTAGCTCATTGCGTCATTACATCGCGTAATTTTTAATCCTGTTTTGCCCCCCCCTTCTATGGATCAATTGGAATAATCTGTGTGGGCTGGCCAGGCAGGAGAAACTGAAGTACTCGGAGAAAACCTGTCCCAAACTGTATTTTTCTTTTCTCAGGAGGGCCCGAAGGCTTGCACTGTATCCTGAGACTTATTGTATCCATCTCCTAACTTTGCATGATAGTTGAAGTCCTTTGGATCACATTCCTGTGAGCACATGATTCATTCACTGCTTGGTGCCGTTTTATCGATTCAGGTACGGTATCCAGGTCTGACGGAGTTTCTCTGTTCACCGCAGTCTCCTCAGGTCGATGGCATCTGTTCCCAAATCACGTAATACGTCCTGCTGCATCTTATTCTGACCTGAAGATCGCAGCACCGTATATGCTGTGATCCACCATGGCGCCATCTGTCCGAGGGAGCTACACAATACTACCAGATCCCTCGTCTGTAGCAGTCCGCTATGGAAACCCTCTGACTCCTTGGGGTCATATGCAACTCCCCAGACAGATGACACCTGTAGGAGAACCACAGCACTACTTCTCCATATCTAGATAATAGATAATATATGTAGTTGAAATTAACGAAGGCGAATTGAGTTCGAGTTCCAACACCGAAAGTTACCCAGCAATTCTACTTCAAGTGGTTGAGGGGGAAACATCGGAAAAACCTCAACCAGGATCTGAACCCAGGCCCGTTCGTTTCATGGTCAGGCATGTTAACCGTTACTCCATAGCAGTGGATCCAAAAGCACTTTGTCCACCGCAAATTTTACTGGCACTGTCAGGGATCGAGCCCAGGTAGTCTCGCTAAAAGGCCTTCGTCTAACTCACTAAGCCATCACTTGGTTACATCGCGTAATGTATTATCAAAATCTAATTTAGTATTGCCCTCCACACAGATTTATAGTTACAAACTCACAAACGCATACAAGAGCGTATTGTATCCCTTGGTAAGTGCTGTGCTCAATCAAGACATTATCTTCGCCTAGATTCCCTTTCAGCATCAACCGACCCCTTAAATTTATTATGGTTAAGGCACATCAAAGGCCTGAATGTAGGCTTACAAATGTCTACTAACAGAAGACCTAAAGTCATAGAACCAAGCTCCATCACTTTTGCTTTCAAGGGATTCAAGGGATTATCTTCAAGTAAGATGCCGGATAGGTCTAAAAGGAGATGAAAGAGATTACTCCAGACGTTTCCGAAGAAGTCAAACTCGACTAGTGCAAATAATTATAAAATATCTTATTCCTCACTTCGTTGTTGTAGTTGTTCTTCTCATTTCATTGCTCACACTTCTCCCATTTCTCATCCTCCTGCTCAATTTTCTCATGCTCTTCACACTCCACGAACTTTCTCATCTTCTCTACACATTACTCTTCTTCATTTGCTTATTCTAATCTGCATATTTCTCATGATTGCCAGCCCTACAACCATCTTGTTAATGTTCTTTTTTATCCTTATGTTTCTATCTTCCTTTTCTTTTTCTTGCAGTTTTCCTCCTCCATACTGATCTCTTGAACTTCTCTTCCCTCGTATTCCTTCTCCACATTTTTCTTCTGCTCATCCTCTAGATCCTTCTTTTCTTTCCACGTATTATTTTATTTTAGTAAAATATTTTCATAGAAATTTTAATAACTTTGAAAGATATATACATAAATATAGAACCAAAAATATGAATTCTCTGCGTTTGTCTGAACCAAAATGTGAAACCAATGCAGCTTTTTATCATAGCATGAGTCAAGGTCCCAGATTATTAAACAAATTTTATTCCAATAATATTTCAACCACGAATCCTCTCCAAATTAATAAAAAAATAAAAAAGATTGTATTGGATTTATAGTTTGGGTTTAAACATATTAAACACTATTTAATCTGTATTCACTCTCAATTTTAATTTTATTTTTGTCTGTATTGGAATCCCCTCCTGAGCACGAGTCTTACTCATTCAGGAGTGGGATAGTTTATCTTTCATTGTATTTATGAATTTGTGTTCATTTCAAACTTACTAGCAACAAAAATAAATAAATAAATAAATAAATAAATGAGTAAGTAAATAAATAAGTAAATAAATAAATAAATAAATAAGTAAATAAATAAATAAATAAGTAAATAAATAAATAAATAAGTAAATAAATAAATAAATAAATAAATAAATAAATAAATCATCCCTTTATGCTCCAGTTGCTCTTCTTTTCGTCAATCTTTCTTTCTTTCTTTCTTTCTTTCTTACTTTCTTTACTTCTTTCTTCTCTCCTCTTTTTCTTTTGGTTTTCTCCACTGTCTTTTACGTCTTTTTGCACTCGTTTTCCTTATCGCAGTTCTCTTCATCTATCTGTTCCTCCTTTCTTTATTTTTAGTAGGTTATTTTACGACGCTTTATCAACATCTTAGGTTATTTAGCGTCTGAATGAGATGAAGGTGAAAATGGCGGTGAAATGATTCCGGGGTCCAGCACGGAAAGTTACCCAGCATTTGCTCATATTGGGTAGAGGGAAAACCCCGGAAAAAATCAGGTAACTTGTCCCGACCGGAAATCAAACCCGGGCCATCTGGTTTCGCGGCCAGACGCGCTAACCGTTACTCCACAGGTGTGGAATCTTTTTTCTTACAGTTTTCATTTCCAGGATTACAATAGGACTCCACTTATTCGGACTAAATGTTAAAATTGTACGTTAAAGTAAATAAAAACTACAAATTAAGATACAGTATTGTGTACAAATTTATTTACTACAGTTCATAATTATGTATAGTAATTACCTGTATTTTCCCCCAAATCGTTCCGGATATTTCGGGATCCGGATGATTGAGGTCCGGATAATTGGAGTTCTACTCTATTACTTTCAACAACAACAAAAACAATGGGGTAGTTACTATTCTATTTGAGCCACCGGCGTGGCTCAGTCGGTTTAGGCGCTTGCCTGCCGGTCTGAAGTTGCGGGCGCGGGTTCGATCCCCGCTTGGGCTGATTACCTGGTTGGGTTTTTTCCGAGGTTTTCCCCAACCGTAAGGTGAATGCCAGATAATCTATGGCGAATCCTCGGCCTCATCTCGCCAAATATCATCTCGCTAGCACCAATATCATCGACGCTAAATAACTAGCAATTCATACAGCGTCGTTAAATAACCAACTAAAATAAAATAAATTCTATTTGTCTTCAGACTTCCTCGTAGTGAATTGAAATCACCTTAAATGATCCTTTTCACTAAAAGTATTAGACTACAAACCTCGAAGAAAATCTGTGGGCAGTTTCTTTCATCTGCTCTTGTCTATCCTAATACACATTTTGAAACATCAATTTGTTAATGACATAGCACGATGTGACCGACTATGAATGCCCTTTGACATCAAAACTGGATTGAAATGACAAGCTAGGCTACATTTGGTATTACATTCGAATCGTGTTAGCTCTGTAAGTTTGATTTGTCCGCTATACATCTTCATATGCTGGCGAGGCATACACATTAATAAGGCAATTCACGTAGTCAATGGCGATTGAAAATTACACCGACGAGCAGAGCGAATGAATGACGCAAGCGTTTCTGTGTTTAAATTCTGATTACTGCTGACATGGTGAGTGTCAGCAAGGAATTATACCAATTCACACAACTGACGTATCTCTGTGTTCCACATAGTTCAGCCTGTTTCATTAAGAAATTAATTAATTGAATAAATTATTCACTCATACACTTATTCTTCAATTCATTTGTTCATTCTTTCAGTTAATAATTTGTTCATTACGTGACATTGACAAATGTGTTGATTTGTTCTGTCATCCATTTTCTTATTAATAAATACAGTCACGTATTAATGAATCGAAATAATCCACATCATCTTTGAATTTATTGTCAGTCAGTCGTCCATCTATGTATTCATTTCTTCACCTATTCACAGGATGAAAGAATGCATTAATTTAAGAACAGAATCTTTAAGTTGTAAGTAGCCAAAAAGTCAAATGTCATTTCAGTATTTGAATAATGGTTTAGCCGAAACAAAATAATGTATCTGAAGTTTGAATCCCATTTATGCTAAACTATTGGGTACTGAGACGTATGAGTGGTAAGATATCAACGTGAAAAATTTATTTTGTTATTTCTTCGAAAAACGTTATATTTGTGTAATAACGTATACAATTAACTGATTAAAAAGACATTTACAGTGTAAAAAAAAATCTTCAGGGAAATCGTGAGTGTCTAGATACACTTTTAATTTATGGGAAATCAAGTATTACACTGTTGCAACGTATCCACTTCAAATTTCTCAATAGAAACTCTATTTTTCCCATAATCATTATCACTATACAGGGTGTTTAAAAATACGGGGCATAATTTCAGGTATGTGTTTCCCACATGTAGACAATCAAAATAGTTCATTACAACATGTGTCCGGAAATGCTTCATTTCCGAGTTATGACCTTCACAACATTGAAATTCACCGGAACGTTTTTCTTTCCGCAGGTCGTTGTCATTACAGAAGATGTTCAAAATGTCCACCTCCTGCTTGAATACAGACCTCACATCGATGTCTCATTGACCTGCGAACACGATCCCAAACTCCAGGAGTATTGCGTATGTCCTCAGAACATGCCACAATTCGATTCCGAAGGGATTCCAAATCAGGCACCGGAGACGAATAAACCAATGATTTTAAATGGCCCCACAAGTAGAAATCGAGAGGGTTCAGATCAGGTGAGCGTGGAGGCCAAGCAATTGGGCCACCTCTACCTATCCATCGATCAGGAAACCTTCGATCCAAGTACCGGCGAGCCGTACGACTGAAGTGTGCAGGAGCGCCATTATGCAAGAAGTGAATGTGTTGACGATTGATCAGTGGAGTGTCTTCTAAAACATGAGGTATGGTGTTTTCCAGGACGTTTGTGTACGCCTGCCCCGTAAGTCTGTTTACAAGTACATGGGGTCCAACTAATCGATCACCAATGATACCGGCCCACATGTTGAGGAGAACCGCACCTGGTGATGAGATGGAACAGTTGCACGTGGGTTTTCATACGCCCATACATGCTGATTGTGGAAATTTGTTATGCCATCTCGTGTGAATTGTGCTTCATCTGTAAATAATACTAAGGCAGGAAAGTTCGGATTTACACCACACTGCTGCAAGAACCACTGACAGAACCTAACTCGTGCAGGGTAATCTGCTGGTGACAGGGCCTGTACACGTTGCAAATGATAAGGATACAATTGATACTCTTTCAACAGTCTCCAGACAGTCGTATGAGGAACATTGACTTGCAACGCTACCCTTCGTGTGCTGATAGAAGGACTCATGTTCACAGCATCCAGAATCTCCTCCTGTACTTCTGGAGTTGTAGATCTTGGTCGTCCCCTTCCCAAACCAGGAGAGTTAAATTTTCCATACTCGCACAGACGGTAATGGAGACGTACAAATGTCTTCCGATCTGGACATTGTCGCTGTGGGTACCTCTCCTGGTACAAACGACGAGCCAGCGCAGCATTGCCGTCCGCCTTACCGTACATGAAGTGTATCTCTGCCAGCTCTTGATTTGAATACATGTCGCACAGTCTAACGCCTACACAACACTGAATGTAACCTTCGCCTCGGAATGAACTGTCAGAGTGCCCTCTTAATGTCTCCTTTGACGGCAACGACCTGCGGAAAGAAAAACGTTCCGGTGAATTTCAATGTTGTGAAGGCCATAACTCGGAAATAAAGGATTTCCGGACACATGTTGTAATGAACTATTTTGATTGTCTACATGTGGGAAATACATACCTGAAATTATGCCCCGTATTTTTAAACAGCCTGTATACTGCAGATAGACGAACGGTTATTCTAAGTTATCTAGTAGTTTGTTTGATATAGATATATATATTACTAGTTCAAATTAACACAGTTATACCGCTTACACCCTATATAGGCCTCTCTATTCATCACTCCATACATTCACGCATTAATTAAATTCAAGTCATCCCAACACTCATTCCACCTCATTTATTTCCTCATTAAATGGCTTATCCGTCCAGTTGACGAATCAGTCATCCATCTAAAAATTAACTTGTTCATTCATTTATTATTTAATTAAATCTTTCATATATTAATTCAATAATTAATCTATAACATTAATTAATTCAACACATCATTGATTTAACTTCTCTGTAATTATTTCATTGACACATGCACTCATTCATTTTATTTAATTACTTGCTAATTGGTTAATTCATTTCTCACACACTGTCACGTTATTTAATTAAAATTATGCAATCGTCCACATATAAATAAATATAAATAACGAATATACAAGGTGAACCGTAAATAATATCATTAATTTTCAAGGGGTTATTCTTTGAAACATTTCAAACAAAAGAGTTTAATAAAATTTGCTCGTTATTGATGAGAAACTAGATTTGGACGTGGAAGACGGGCAGCAAGATTATGTTGACTTAGAAGAAGAACCAATGACGGGACGCCAAAAGATGGCCAGAAAGCGAAGGACGCTGAAGAGACGGAAACGTCGTCGCAAACCAGCACGTCTTCTTACGCTCTCTCTCCTGAAGAACCAGAAAAGTAACCGACAACGATTACAAGCAGAAAGCGCTCGACTACGAGTATATGAACAATAGAGTCAGCGAAAAGAGACGATTCTTCACCTCTGTAAAAATCGATTCTCTCTCATCACACAGACGATGATTTACGATTACAATGCAAAAGTGAAGAAGAAGAAGAAGAAGAAGAAGAAGAAGAAGAAGAAGAAACCTAGAATGGCTGACATTAATGCCATGGTTCTGCAGCATTTCAAAGACATGTCAGGTACAAACGCTATCATTCATACAGAACTATTAGGCTTTGAGGCTACAGGTGAAGGCTCAAATTGATAATCATCTTAACTTTTGAGCTTCTGACTCGTGTCTAGGGAGATTCAAGCAGTGGAATCGTATCTTTTCTCGTCTGTGACGCACAAAGTGAGCATGAACTTCGCATCAAAGGAGGCAGAGGCGAAGCAGAAATCAGACAGTTTCGCTTCGAAGATAGCAGTTGTTCATCGATCGTGGCTTCACTCCTCGCCATATCTTCAACATTTATCAAAATCGATTTGAAAAAGATATTCACTCTGGACGGACCTTGCGTTTCAAACAAGGGAAGAAGATTTATGCCACAGTAGGATCAAAGGCTGCGATGGATCACTCCTACGTGATTATGCCAGTCATTTACATGGACGGACAAATCTTCTCTCCAATGTATCTTCTGTCAGTCGAATCACAGAAAAAGTTCCCTAAAAATAAACCTGCTGACCCATATAACATCAAATCATATGCTGCTGGTTCAGCGAATATGCGGAAGGCAGATATGAAGGATATGCTTTCGCAAGTATTTTCGCCTTCCTTCATTGTTTGAAGATTGTGTCCTCCTGCTGCTAGACTCGTGGTCTGCAAATAAGGACGAGAAACTCATCGAGTCGTCAATTTCTGACTCAGTTATGACGTTTGAATGGCATTTGATCCTCCCTTGCTGCACTGGCTTCATCCACCTCTTGATGTTTATTTCTTCCTCCGTCCATGTAAAGCATTTGTCAAGTAATATCACGGATGCCATTATAACGAGGACTGATTTCAACATCTGGCACCCAGACAACTTAATTCGATTGCAGTCCTTTTCTCTATATCGGTTCTCCGCCCCTTTGTTTAAGAACTTGATTCGGTATGCCTGATATACAGCTGACTACTTGGACGACGAGCCAGAGCCTTTTCAAACGCCAAGTCAATACTGCTTCGACTCTGTAGGAGGTGATGAGTGCAGCACTTGTATATCTTTTGCTTTCGTGCGGTGTGCACATTGCACTAAATGTTACTGTTTACATCATTCAGTGATCAATGTCCATAACGTTTGCAATTCAAATGCACAACAGTTGTAATATCTCGTTTTCAATGCAGTGACTTCAAAAACAACTTCATGTTAACCTTTAAGTGTGCACATTGAGTCACTTCTCACAGATTGTCATTTACAGTCCCATAACTTTTGTCCCTATGGAGCTCAGGCGGAAAAATTTCACTTGCTGACTTACTTTTGCCTTCTCTTTACCGCGTTTTCAATTCACCATGAAAGAAGGTTCCCTTGTGAGTTACGTAATGCAGAGATGCTTCGACCCAAATAGCCTCCGAGTGCCATTATGTGTATCATGAAGACTCCAATCAGCTGGAGCATATTGAATTAAATAAGATACAATCAAGGCACGTTACTCTGCGGGAATTGTGCGGTCACTGATCAATCAAGACTGCACGCAGGGCAGAGAGAAACACTCGAGACACTCACAAAATCAATACAACCTCCTATTTTTGACTCATATTTCAGATTTACAATATTAGAAAGCATAGAAAATATTACTTACTGCGACCATAATTGCTTGTGATGTATATAGGAAATGTCGAAGGAAAATACCCGATTTCTTTAATTCATTGATAAACCAAATTTAAATCAATACAATTAGTTTAATTCACAAACTACATGTCAGAGAATAATCTTGGTACAAGCCTTCAATGTCGAATATTAGACTAATGAATAATTATGAACGACAACTTTAAAATATTAAAAAACAGAACAAAAAAGTAATGACTTAGAAAAGGATAAAATCGTTCTAGATGTAAAACATGATAAATACCGGTAACAGGATAATATTACAAGCGTGTTGTGGTTCGCAAACTACATTATGTAATATTACTCCACCGTTTCGCCTAAGCCGAGTTTCAGTTATGGCGGGTTTCAGAAGCCGGGTTTCGGTTAATTGGGGTTTTCTTGTGCATTAAATTGACGGTGCTTTTTTCTTCCTCTTCTAATGTCACTTCACGGATTATATCTTCCAGTCTGTTTCGTCTTAAAAGAAATAGATGAAGGGCTCCCTGCAAAAAGGGGGTGGCTCCACTTTTTGGTCAAATTAATATTTTGCTTGTTTCATACGTTAAAAAATAGTGCAAGAACGGTTTGATTCCGAGCACTTGGTAGTAAGTTACAGTGGAATTAGAGCGAAGCTCCGAATCGTTTCATTGCTAAAAGGAAGTAGCTCGAGGAATTATATAGACCTACAGAATGAACCATAAGTAATGCCATTAATTTGAGGGCGTTATTCTTTGAGATACTTTAAACAAAAATGTATACGACAATTGTGCTCTTTTTTACTTCCTTTTCGAGATAAAAATTATTTTATATGAAATATTTCATAGCGTGTTCTAGGAAAGCCATTGATTTAATTCCAAACTCTTCAGTCAATATAAGAGAGCAGTGTATTATGATGATAAATGAGTGAATGAATTTTAGTGATGTTCTTTAAATGTGCAGAAATTTGAGCCGAACAAATGCAACTTTTTGTTCTGCAAAAAAATTTTACAATGTTACATTGTTCGCATAAAATTTCTTCACATATAAAGGACAAAACTAGAATTCCTTCAATCATTTATTGTCATATTACACTGCTTTTTTCAAATTGAATGAGTAGGCCTATATTGGATATTAAGTCAATGACTTTCCCAAAACACGCTATGTAATATATATTATTTTAATGTACCGAAGTACATATGATATTTCCATGCAGATATTCTGCGTCATCGTACGATGAAAGAGTAATGGAATGGAGAAAAATTCTCTCCGGCACCTCAGTACATGTGTGGACTTCAGTCCTATGTTCATAGACATATATGACGTAGTGCAGAGGGCGGCCACTAGAGGGAACCCAAGAGTTGGAACTTAATCTCAGACGATTCTGTCCGACGCCGGGGTGGGTATCCGGTGTGGCTTAGTGGATAAAGCATCAGTACGTAGAGCTGAAAACCCGGGTTCAAATCCCGGCGCCGGAGAGAATTTTTCTCTGTTCCATTACTCTTTCATCGTACGCTATGTAATGTTTCATAAACAAAAAATTATCTCGAAAAGGAACAAAAACGAGAAAAATAATATTCAACTGTTTTGATTGAAAGATCTCTAGGAATAACCCCCTCAAACGGCTTACGGTTCACTCTAATTATACATTGTTTGGTATACACTAAGAACCATGTCATAAACGCAGGAGTTTCTCCGTTGGGAACTGAAAAAAAAAATAAAAAAAGTGTCCTAATTGTGCCTCTAGGGGTGAATCAATCCAGAAGCTTCCTTTATTGATTACAACCGATCCCGATGTAGTTATCCTTGGTTGCGTAATCTTTTCTGTGATGTTACAAGATAAGCCACGAGACCAAGGACGCGGAGAGCCGTCCAAGCTGGAAAAATAATTTTGCAGTGCACACAGGATCTTCCTCTTCTTAAACCATGTTGTTTATTTGTAATAATTTATTCCGAAACATTAAACAGTTATTACTGTCTTAAACTGTGTAATTTATCAACTAAGCATTTTCATAGTACGTATGTAAAATAAAACAGAAGTGAATGAGTGTGCGTGGATTCTCTACTCCCGATAGGTCTTAAAACATATCACCGGCGCATACGGAGACACTACTAGTGGCGAAGCTCTTAAGAAAATTTTGAGGCTTAGCCTACCCAAAAAATTTGAGTAATTGTACCCGGTAACACTAGAACGATCATTTTCTAATAACGATGTATCGTAACACTTGGTTGGACTCCGAACCTTCCATATATTCACTGTTGACAATTATTTCAGTATGGAGAGTTCAGTGTGAGGCTTATGGCACAAAGCCTCCAAAGCTATTGCTAGAACCTTGACTCGCAAGCTTGAGGGGGGACCGCAGAGGGGATATCGATTCCCTACATGTCCGTACGAAACGAAGCTAGCCTTCCATCACAAAAATACGTCGTCTATAATCGTGTTTTCTGAAAGCACTGCGTTGTTGAATGTTAGTTTAATCAAAAGTGCAGGCGTGTGTGTTGTGTTACATTGTAATTTTGTGTAAAATGGCTCATTGAGGTCATTATTTGTAGAATTAAAAGAGAAACCGTTTTCAAGTTGGACGTACGAAACAAGGATAAGAGAGCGACACCACATTTACATATTAAATAGCGGATAAAAGAAGAAAATATCAATTTTCAATCCTCCTGGTATAAAAAATATAATTGGCTAACAGAGTGCTCTGAGACAAATAGTTTATATTGTTGTACCTGTATTCTGTTTCGGTGTGAAAAAGATACAAGGTAAGGAATTTTTTTCAGCCTACCCAGTATTTACACTTTAACTTCGACACTGGACTGCTATACTTACACGACGTCTTCTATTTTTGAGTTGGTAATACAGAATTCAGAAGTGGATTATGAGGGAACTATAACCCCTGATCACATATCGGATTGATAACCCTAATGCACTTTGGAGACAACCTTTAACAATTTGACTATGCTGCCATCTAGCGACTGCAAAAGAAGTCGCGTTATAACCTTAATGATATTGCATGCAGTAATAGTCTGTAGCAGTACTTCTATCTACCGGCTGTTACCAAAAATTCATTTTTGACTGCAAATCCTAGTAGCTATTCTCTTTTATATATTGCCATTTCATAACATGGGGATGGCCAATCTGACATATATGTGATCAGGAATATAACGGAGAATGAGAGTTTATTCCTTACCATTTGTGTTACAGGCACCTGAAAATCCCTCCAGTACTAGCGTTGAAGAGTGAGCGAAAAGTAATCCATGGTGCGACGTATGGAAATCAGTTATTCAAATTCAGTGCTGGTGGAGGGCTGAAAATGGAAGAAACGCCACTCCTCAACCCCAGAATCATCATATACTGCCACATTAAGTTAATAAGAACAGGCTCTGTGTTGGATTTGCAAAGTTCGGGTCGACCATCAACGTCAATATCTGAAGTAAATTTTGCTACTGTCCGGGTATGTTTGAAAGAAATCCATCCATGAGACATCAAGAAAAAGTGTGTTAACACGCTATATCTTACTTCGTTATTTATGGCTTTTAAGGAACTCCCAGGTTCATTGCCGCCCTCCAATAAGCCCGCCATCGGTCCTCATCCCAAGCAAGTTATTCCAGTCTCTACAATCATATCCCACCTCCCTCAAATCCATTTTAATACTATCCCCCCCATCTACATCTCGGCCTCCCCAAAGCTCCTTTTCCCTCCGGTCTCCCAACTAACATTCTATATACAGTTCTGGATTCGCCCATACGTGCTACTTGCCCTGCCCATCACAAACGCATGGATTTATTATTCCTAATTATACCAGGTGAAGAATACAATGCGTGCAGTTCTGCGTTGTGTAACTTTCTCCATTCTTCTATAACTTCATTCCTCTTTGCCCAAAATATTTTCCTAAGCACCTTATTCTAAAAAATTATGCCTTACTTACTTATGACATTTAAGGAACCCGCAGGTTCATTGCCGTCCTCACATAAGCCCGCCATCGCTTCCTATCCTGTGCAACATTAATCCAGTCTTCATCATCATATCCCGCCTCCCTCAAATCGATTTTGATATTATCCTCCCATCAACGTCTCGGCTCTCCCAAAAGGTCTTTTCCCTCCGGCCTCCCAACTAAAACTCTATATCATTGTTTCTACCTCATTCATTTTTTCCTTCAAGTAATCTTTCTTTTTATTCCTAAGTGTACGACTTGCTTCTCATCTTTCACTGAAATAATTATCTCTATTCGCCTCAACTGGAACTAGTAAGAAATTTCAATTTTGCCTGGTTCCTTCCTTCTACTACCATGCAATAATCTTCATCAAACCAAAGTTTCTTTTTCTCAGTTTCATAATAACCTATGCTCTGCTCAGCTGCAATTTTGATATTATCTATAATATTTTCCCACATGCTATTAACGTCCAACTCTTCCTCAACTTCGTCGAAACTTACTAAAGCGACAAATCTATTTGAAATTTCGACCTGATAATGTTGCTTAGTTTCCTCGTCCTTTAATTTCGTAATATCGAATCTACTAATATTAACTTGTTGCTCTACTCGCTCGGCTACTGATAGTATTTCTCTTAATTCTCCAATTATCAAATAATGGTCAAAATTACAGTCTGTCCCCCTGAAGGTTCGAATGTCCATTATATTAGTATGTCTTCGTTTATCTGTCAAGATGTGATCTATTTGGTTGTTTGGCAATCCATCTGGAGAAGTCTAAGTATATTTATGTATATCCTTATGGGGGAATGTTGTACTTTTGACAATTACATTTTTTGATGTGGCAAAGTTGACTAACCTAACTCCATTGTCATTATTAGTTACGTGTAGGCTCTCTTTTCTAATAGTTGGTTAGAACATATCCTCCCGTCCTACTTTAGCATTGAAATCCTCCAATAAAATTTTCATGTGATACCTAAAAGACTGATCAAAAGTGTCTTCCAATTCCTCATAGACGCTATCCTTTATATGATCGTCTTCATTTCTGTAGGGGCGTGAGCATTTATAACTATGATATTTACCCTTAAGTAAAAAATACGATAACCTGTCACTGATAAATTCGACGTTTTTTTTACTACTGACTTTATTCTTTTATGAACAAAGAATCCTGTTCCTAATTGGTGATTATTGTTTCCTTCCCCATTATACAAGTAATCTCTTGTTTGTGATATGCCATTCCCATTTAACCTAACCTCTTGCACTCCCAAAACGTCTATTCTATATCTAGTTAGTTCTTTTGCCACTAATGTTACCCCTCCTGTTCTATAAAGACTAGTTACGTTCCAAGTTCCAAATCTCATAACCTTATTTCTTTGCTATTGTCGTGCCGGAGAATCAGTCCCATTCCGAAGCTTATGTTGTGGTTTCGTAACACGCTGTTTTTTACGGTGATGGGTTGTTATCTCTTCGCCCAACCCCCGAGCTGGGGGACCACCCTTTATCAGTTGTCCACGACTGCTTATTCAATATATTGGCAGCTACCCTCCATATCTGGAGACCATCTCCTCTATCCGCAACCTGAGGACGCGCCATGCCAATGTGATAGGGACCCACCAACAAAACTTTCCCGAAGTCTGTGACTACCGTAAGGAGATTTCTGAAATCATGTTAGGATGAAAAGAAGGTAATCTTAATCTGTTTGATAACATCATATGCTCCGATGAGATACTTTTCATTTGGATGGTTTCTTTAACAGGCGTAACTGTTATTACTGGGGTGCAGCTGATGCAGCTGCTACTGTTGAAAAATGCAGTCACTTCCAAAGGTCACAGTATAATGCAGTATGGCATCGATCAATGTGGTGGGTCGTTATCTTCTGCAGGACGTAACAAATGATGATGGAAGCTATTTGAATATGTTTCAGAACTTTGTGTTGCTTACAATTACTCAATGGGATAACGCTACAGAGCTCATATTTATGCAGAATGTTTTCCCTCGTCATTCCACAATAAAATTCCCATATCGTTATTATGTGCGACTCGAAAAATAGGGCACAATATGTGTTTGTGTGGCGCCGAATCAATCATTCGCCTTGGTGGGTGTTTCTCGCGGTTTGTCTAAATATTGATAGATAACAATAGTGTTAGTTTCTAGATGACTCATAGATCTGCATTAGAGGCACTGGACCCTTTCTCTGCCTTTGCTTGCTTGACGGGAACATGATTACTTATGTATATCTGAGGTACGGCAGACCACAACCAGTGGTATGGTATACAAATTCGATGGCTGGAGAGGAAAGTGTGATAATATGGAGGATGATATAAAGTCTGCTTAATCTAGCAGCACGCAACTCATACTATCACGACTGAACAAAAAGCCTATTCGGACTGAAGTATTGTGGATGCTCAATGTCCCTCCTGATAAGCATTTCGTACTTCTATATATACGGGCTATTCCATCTCAAATCAACCGAAATATAGAGAAAATTTACCTTGCAATTTTAAAATACAATGAAACTTTTTCTGTCCGTAGACAACTGTGTTATAATGCTTTGTGCAATGTTTGAGGCATCAGAACTTAATAGTGTTTAAATTAACAATATTTAAATTTATTGTCATAAAATTTACACTGTCACTGGTTCAAGAGACACTGACGACGACAAATAGCGTCGAAACGGGCCGTCTGTCGAAGGTAAATACCTTTTTAAACAATTTTAACACTTTTAACGTGTGACAGTGTAAATTTTATGTTTTTAACAAAGTGTTAACGAGAACTTTAATCAATTAAATTTTATTGTATTTTCATAAAATTAGCAAATTTAAACTGTTGTGGCTCGAATCCCTTTCACCCAATGATCAAAATCATGGTATATTTTGATGCTGAGAAGTTAAAGTTTATACTGACATGTAAACAGTTTTTCTTACTTTTTATGGAAATGGAGAAATTTAGATTTTCTTCATTAACACGCCTTTGGCCACGAAAAAAATATTTTTAAAATATATGGTTAGATTTCGCATTCAAAGTACAAGTAAACACACATTTTTTTTTTTACCCTATGGCCCGTTGATAAGAGAGTACCGTATTTAAAATATCAAATAAAGAAAATAAATAGTATGCGCGTGAAATAACCATCTGACTGTAGGTAGTCGAGACAAGCAAGGCCAGGAGACAAACACGTGATGTGCCGTCTAGCAGTCATGGCGGGGCTAGCTTTATCACAAGTTTTCATAAACACAGGAGTAAAATGATGCCCAATGCTCGCTTATCTTCGTCTCTCGGCCAGTGTATGCGGTACTGCGCCGTTCAAGTCTAGGTGTGTGAAAATAATTTATTTAATACCCTCGAAACTTATTGCCGAGCCACTAAGCAAACAATGCCGAATCCCTCTTAATAATCCAAGGTTTTCCTCAATATTTTTTTACATTTTTACAAATGGGCAAAAAAGCCTAAAAGTAAGCAAAATCAGATTATCTGTCTCTCTGTATACAATAAAAATAAGTATTACTTCTTATCATAACCTACCAAATATCAGCTTCAAAATAAGCTCCCGTTCAATGTTCTGCAGTGAACGGTTTTCTGAGCGCTGAAAGAGGCTTGTTTTTATAAAATACGCTAAATTTGTCGCTCAATAATACGAAAACCGTTTGACTTTCGATAGCATATTTTTGAAAATGCACTCTCCTCAGCACCTTGTATAAACAGGGAAAAAATTAGAGTTTAAAAAAATGCGAGGTTTTTTACTGATCGATTTCATATGGAATAGCCCTTACACACATTCATATATCATAATGGATGACTGAGCTGCTACTGAGATCCGTTACGACTTAAATAACAATTACTAATTGTGTCACAGCACAGTGGGCCAGAATGAGTCAAATATGGGACAAAATTGAAAAAAATGACCTGTTTTTTACAATACTTTTGACAGTGTATACTCATAGGAGAGATGTTGGTGAGCAGTAAACTCATGATGCATCATCGATAACATGTTTTAACAGCTGCGGCTACATCCTTAAAAGAGAGCTATTGTAAACAGGCGATAGCGCACCAGTCAGTCCTAGGCCGTGCGCTTGAGACAGTGGTGTGTGTTATGTGGTCATATTCATGAATAAAGTAGTAACAATGGCTGAGAATGTTAGAACAAAGAGTACGTTTCATTAGGAATGTATGTAATTTTGAATTGGTTTAAATACAGTGTAAATATTTGTGATAACTTGGAGGGAAATATTTAAGCTAATGTATTTTAGTTTTCAATATTTAAAAAGGGTTATAAAGTGCATGTCATTCGATGTTACGAAACCTTTTATGTCGATGGTTTAAACAGACCTTATAGATTGCAGAAAAGTCGTATTCAGCTGCAACTACTTGTACTTTTCTGTTTAATGTACGAAAATTCAGATACTTACATACAGTATTATTCATTACTAGGTCTATTTCAGATGACCGCTGTTTTTTACACCGTGAAATCATGGAAGCCCTGCTACAAAATAATAATGATAAGACAACAGTACCTGAGTTCTTTTATTTCTTAATCAGAATTACGTGAAAATTGTCCACAAGATTTTCCTTCAGAACTAAAGAAAAAAATTAGATCATTAGGTAGTAGTAGTAGTAGGTTTATTTTGCCTGGCAGAGTTAAGGCCTTCATGGCCTTCTCTTCCACTCAACCAGGTTTCAATAATATACATGAAATACAAAATTAGATTACAAAACAACACAAAAGAAAATACCTTAGAAATTACATAAAATATAGTAGAAAATTACAAATAGTCTAGATCGGTTACATGATATATAAAATAAAGTAGGCAATTACACAAATCAAAATCAGTTACATAACATAAGGGGAATATACACACACACACACACACACACACACACACACACACACACAATTTATAAGACCTAAAATGCTCGAGATAAATTCGACGATTAATTCACTTGAGATATATTATACAGTTAATATACTAATAGGAGAATACATGTGGGTTACAAGACATAAAATGTTAATTAGCAAAGTCGTACTAAATGGCATACAAATACAAATGATTAAGTAATATATCAAGATAATAAAAAAAAGAAAAGAAAAAAAAAAAAGAAGAGAGAGGAGAAAAAAAATAACAACTTGGTCATTTAAGACTATTTAGAAACTTCCGCAAGAGTCTAGTTCTGTTCATTAAAAACATTTCTAAGTAGAGTGTACTTAAAAGATTTTAGACTCCGACTGCTCCTGATTTCCTGTGATAAGGAATTCCAGGAACGAACTGTGTGTATTGTGAAGGAAGCAGAGTAGAGAGATGTTTGATGGAATGGAATTGATAGAACAAGGCTAGGTAGGACTCATATGTATGTATGTATGTATGTATGTATGTATGTATGTATTTACACTGCAAGTGGGCAAGCACCCGGTGGCAGTGGTATACATAATATTAACAATATACAGTTAAAATGATAAGCTATACACAATAAAATTTACAATACATAACACAATTTACAACACATATACTGAATAAAAACAACTGTGTGATGTCAAAGTACTTTGAATTAAAAAAAAAGTGAAAACTATTGAATAACTATTGATTTTATGCATCCAAGAAAACAATAGAGACATCAAATAATTTTGTCCCATTTTGAGTCGAATCTGGCCCACTGTGCACAGTGAGAAATTTACCCAATTCTGAACACTTGGGGTGGTATTCATAGACATTTCGAAGCACGCGCTACGAGCGTACTAAGCTAGCCCCGGCTATCCACTGGTTACTAGTACAGAATTCAAATCATATCCTATCGCTAACACTGGTTTATGAATACGAAAAACGCTGATAATCCACCGAAAGCCCGCGCTAAAAATGTCTATGAATACGGCCCTTGGAAAGTAAAAGAGAAGGCATACAGGAGAAAAGTAAATAACATCAGTACTGGAATGAGGAAAGGTATTGATTTTGCATGAATATCGCTGCTGAGCAAACACTATAAATTATTGCGGCAGTATTCAAAGTGCCTCTATTGGAATCAATAAACGTCGGACTCATCAGGCAATATGTCAATTCATCACCGCCCAGGCTACAAATAACAATATTTGTATGTCAAGTATCTCTGGACAGCGTATTATTACTTTCCGCAACAGATGGCAGCACTACAGAGACGGTTGGTTGCCTTGGAGATCATCGCAGATGTTGCTTTTAATACTGTCAAGCACTGACCACAGAAGAGCGAGGAGATAAGTGAAATAGCATACAACGTGCAATGAAGATCTACATATTATTCAGTAGTTCGCATAAGGACACCATATTTTTTATGATAATTACGTACTGACTCACCCAGCGTTTAATCAAACTTTTCTGAAGTGGGGACCACTTTTTTAAGTCAGAACAGTTCCGCTGACCACCTTACTCTTGTTCCCTTCGAAAGCAAATTTATCATTTATGTAGCATATTTTAATATCAATATACTTACATTTTAATGTAGAAATAATTAATTAAAATTAATATGATTCAATTAATTTTATATTAGTATTAACTAATTAAGTTAATGTTAATAGAAGAAAAGAGAAATAAACAAATTAATGCAGAAACATGCCCATTTTAAACAGTAAAGATGCAATTTTGCATGTTCTATTATTGGTGTACGACGTACAGTACGTGACCATTTCAATGTGCAAACTATTAAGAAAGTCATAAATACATGAAAATTTCGGTACTTCGGTCCTATTATGAATTCGGGTAGTCCCTGGCTGGGTTACAGGCACGGCGCCAGATGTGCAGGGAAAAGAAACCGAGAAACCCCACGTTCATAGTGTTTTAAATCCCTCTTTTTTTGCTGAGAGTAGAGTGGGAAGTCCATAGACGGGTAGGGTAAATAAATTTCATAAAATGTCAGTACTGGGAGAACAAGTGAAAGGCGATTGCCATGTATCATTTCCAAACTCTGAGATTTTGAGTTATAGTGTGATACGCAATTCGTTTGAATTTTATTTTTTCTTCTGTCTTTTTTTGAAGGACCACAAGGGCAGATCTCGAAGACCACAGGTGGTCCGCGGACCATAGTTTTAGAAACGCTGGACTAACCTGATCAGTATGCGAACAAAGTCGATTTCAATGACAAGACATACACATTGAAACATTATTTAAAGAGCACATCAGAGAACAAAAATGATTCAACAGCACAATATCGCATCATAATAAAAAAATACGATGAACCAAAACACATACATAATACCTAATGATAAAAAATGGCATCTAAAACAAATAAAACTTGGAACATCGAAACTAAATGCACGACCCAAAATATACCAAAAAAAAAAAAACATTCCAGTCAGACCATTAGTAAACCACCGTATTGCACCAGCATACAAAACACCAATACACGTTGTAAATCAAACAACAATTAAAAAAATATCGTAGATTCGGTCAATAAAATAAACAACAAACACATTCCACCTAGGCCTAGTGCAATATTATCATCAGTCAACATAAATAGCTTATACACTAATAGGTCTATACCAATAAAGAACACACTACATAATTAAATCGATGAGATGAAAAAGAACAACAGTACATTTAACAAAGTTTCCCAGGAAACACAAAAAAAACATTCTACTTTGTTTCTGAAAGGGTTTAGAAAAAAAAATTGCATTAGTAATTTGTAGTATTATGAGAGGCAAATAATGTGTATTTAATGAAATTGCTTATTTTTAACAATTTATAACAGACTTCTACTTTATATATTGTGCAATGTTTCCCTTTTTAACCTTACTGAAATGAACAAAACTTTTCTCTTAAAAAAATGAGACAAATGTATTATCACATCAATAACCATTTTGGAAATAACATTTAATAATATTTCAGTGCTAAAAGCAATATAGCCCTATTATGTGTTGTAAAATCCAATAACATCCAATAATGGAATGAAATAAATGATATATACGGGAGGGGACCACTATGGCTCAGCACTGCGACCTGTGACGATCTATTGCTCCGACCCTGAAGCTACGCGCATTTCCAATATCTACACCGGCTGACTACAGTAAAGTTCGTTGCGTACCCAGGTTTCGAGCAGGCAACTTCCCCTTGTCTCTAGGCCAACCCTCTCCGTGCGTCGCCAGCCGGCGATCGAGGAATGCTAGGGAATGATGACGAAACGGAGATGGAATGATGTACCTAGATGCCTAATAAGGGAGAAAAACGGGAGAACCCCGAGAAAAACCACAATTGCGACCTTCTACGGCACAAGTGTCGCTATGGATTTTTCAATGAAAAATCGCACACATGACAGGGACTCGAACCCGGGCCGCTTGTGAGACAGGCCGGAGGTCTGATTACTCAGTCACCGCAGGGGTGGGAAGTGGATAAAGGGAACATTCCTGTCTTCACTGATGATGAAGCCGATACGTAGTTCCGAAACATTCCATGATTCTGTATATTTACACATGGAAAGCTCAAATACTGTACTACGCAAGTACTCGATTAGACGACCCTATGCATGCTCTTAACCCTAAGTTTTATCAAGAAGCACTGCTAGAGAGTCGATTCTGTATCTGAGATCCGGCTTCACGGGCTTGTAAATCCAAGCATAATATTTAACTTTAAGAAACATGGAGTTTCTTCTTCTTCTTTATTTATAGGCGTTTCCACTTTCAGCGGTTGTCTTTTATTCCCCTTTTCCATTGTTATCGGTTATCCCAAGATCAATTTTCCAACCCCCTAGCTTCCATGGCCTCAGCAACTCCTCCTCTCCATGTAAGTCTAGGTCGACCTTCCCTTCTCCTCCCTGGGGGTGACCAATTCAAAACTTCTTTAGGCCATCGCTCCTCGGCCATCCTCTGAACATGTCCAAACCATTGAAGTCTTCGACATTCCAAACAGTCGATCACATCTTGTATGTTCCACTTTTCCAAAATCGTGTCATTTCTGATCCTCTGGAGACGAGATATGCATAGACTCCTTCTCAGGAAGTTTCTTACTCCTGCAATAAAAAGTTCTATCTGGCTTTTTTGATTACAGTTATCATACCTGCCTGATAGATCAAACGTACTTATGTGTATCTTGAAATTCTTATTAACCAACTCTGATAGAAGACCGGTTTCATTTCTAATCCGATTACAGAAAGTGATCTTGTGGGTTGGAATGCATTCAAACAGCTATTTTTCTTATTTTTATTTCCCCAGTCACAGTGCTCATTTGTATTTTCTTGTTATAGAATATAATTATATTCTCTGGCCGGTCTGGCTTTCAAAACTTGTGGTGCGAGATTGTAGGTCTACACCTTACCGCAGACATACGGAAAATCAGTTTTTCGGAACTAATTCTTATTACATACAAAAATACTGCGAATGTAAACAAATGCACGTTTCCGAAGCCCATTTTATTCGCGACGTTAATTTGTTCTTAGTCTGGAAACATAACCTGTTTTACATTTCCGAAGACTTAATAAGAAACGTATTATTTTCCTAAACATGTAAGGGATATACGATATATGAAACCGTTAGAAAAGCAATAAAGGCTGTCGAGAAAGATTGAGATTTTGTAGGCAGGGAGGAGTACTGACCGTTGGCAATGGGTTGTGATAAGATGACAGGCAGGTTGTGTAATTCATATATGGCGGCATCACAACTCAGAATATAACCCCAACATGGTGATCGGAACAGTGGTCGATCTTTGTAAGCTCCTTGCACTCTGCAGAATATGGTATCGGTGCTGTACTGTTTTTAATTATGTGTTGTTAACGACCTGAGACATACAGTACTTCACGGTGTAGGCTATAATGGATGAGTCGGACATCGGTAATTCAGAGCTCAAACATCATAACATCTTCACAGTTTATCTAACGTGGACGCTCCATAATGTAAGTACATTCTTGTAAAAATCTCGCATGCATATCATGATTTGTGCTATGTTGTTTAAAATAATTACCTGTCATGTCACGTGACGTCATGTTATTGTTCCACACTTGTCGATGCATGCCTCATTTTTCGGCGAACATAGGACCATTCGAGGTCGGGACGCGGAAGATGTTGCGTTGTTTGTTGATATGCGGAGTATTCTTGTATGGAAAAAGATTACGCATTGGTTTCTTCATCGAAGAAGGTAAGGAGAGGAGGTGCCAGTATGTCGGACCCGTTAACAAGAGCTATTCTACAGGGACATCATTTTATTTTTACTAACATTTTTAATATTAACTTGGCTATACCTTTAGAGAACCGGAAACACTGTTTGCAACCCCCTTCCACGACTGTAGTTCGATGATACTGGCGTAAAACATAAACAAATCACTTTACTAGGTATAGGAGGGAAGAAAGTAGTTCATCCATTTCCGTAACCTAGGAAATATCGCGATTTTGAGTTCGATAATTTTCATTAGATTTTTGTTTAATCAAAATGCAGTACTGTATTAAGAATAAGTGTTTTTACTCACGAACTGAGTTATCCCTGCGAATGTATTCATTCTGCAGTGCATATTATACTGTCTACAGCACATTAGCGTACAATACAGAGAATGAAGTTAAATTGAAAAATAATCATAATATGTATATTTAAATACATTTTTGAAAATGGTGACCGTTCATTTCGATACAAGCTTCAGTTCTTTTGTGCATATTATCGCACTATAGACTATTGCATCTAATTCCAATTGCCAGTTTCGTCCTTCGTACTAGTAACTCATGTTGAAATAATTCTGTACCTACTCTATAAAAGAGTACCTTACGTACTGTAAATTCAATCTTCACTTCTGCCCGACCCGCACAGATAAAATTACTCAGACATGCTATCTACTGTCCGTCCAAGTGGTTATGCCACAGGATCGTAAAAAGGGGGGAAACCACGTGACAGTTCATTACTTAACGAGGCTATTTTATATAAGTTATTTTAAAAAGTTGTATAATATTACGTAAACGTCCATTTCCTAACAGAAATTAATATTTTCAGAAAAGAGCTAAGACAGCCCAGCTTTTACAGAGGGGCGAGCAGAAGCAGGTGGGGGAAATCGGGATGCGACGTAGGCAAACGGACAATACCTGTGCAAAAATATGATTCATTATTGAAAGCTCTTTCGTCAGTGGAAAACGCGAACATATTTCTGGAACGTACTATACTCACTAGATAGATAGATGGATAGATAGATAGATGGATGGATGGATGGATGGATAGATAGATAGATAGATAGATAGATAGATAGATAGATAGATAGATAGATAGATGGATGGATGGATGGATGGATGGATGGATGGATGGATGGATGGATGGATGGATGGATGGATGGATGGATGGATGGATGGATGGATGGATGGATGGATGGATGGATGGATAGATAGATAGATAGATAGATAGATAGATAGATAGATAGATAGATAGATAGATAGATAGATAGATAGATAGATAGATAGATAGATAGATAGATAGATAGATAGATAGATAGATATAGATAGATATAGATAGATAGATAGATAGATAGATAGATAGATAGATAGATAGATAGATAGATAGATAGATAGATAGATAGATAGATAGATAGATAGATAGATAGATAGATAGATAGATAGATAGATAGATAGATAGATAGATAGATATAGATAGATAGATAGATAGATAGATAGATAGATAGATAGATAGATAGATAGATAGATAGATAGATAGATAGATAGATAGATAGATAGATAGATAGATAGATAGATATAGATATAGATATAGATATAGATATAGATATAGATATAGATATAGATATAGATAGATAGATAGATAGATAGATAGATAGATAGATAGATAGATAGATAGATAGATAGATAGATAGATAGATAGATAGATAGATAGATAGATAGATAGATAGATAGATAGATAGATAGATAGATAGATAGATAGATAGATAGATAGATAGATAGATAGATAGATAGATAGATTTATTGGCATAGTTCACAAAAGTACAAAACTTAATAATTTAACAAAAGATCTATACACAAATGTAGTTCTACATAATAAATATACAATTTCCTAAACTAATTAATCTATCGCAAATCTCAATAATTTATTGGTTCAAACTTGCATTTACGTACTATACTCACTAACTCAGTGCTGTTTACTATATGCGGCCTTGATTCTGTGTGGAGGACAGTTGGAACTTCATTACTAGAAGGGGTGGGAGGGAAGTACATTCAAGAACTCAGGTACAATAAAAATTGAAGTAAAAATAAAATGATGTCCCTGTATAACTGAAACAAAGGAAGAAAGCTAATGTTGACGGAATATTAAGTAACAACGACTTTCGCATTTGATTGCTATGGCAACGAAAGTGCAAAATAATTATTTATAACAGAACTGAAATGAGATTTACATGGAACATGCATCAGTTAAGTGTAAGAAAAGAGAATGTCGGTGAGTTTTATGAAGGAAAGTATGATACACTCCTTATGGAAGCCTTATTTACAAACTGTCAGTTATCATTAAGTCGTCTGAAGGATTTTAAATAACAAATGATCTCTAGAATTTTCTCGGAAGAATCTCTGGAGTTTTCACTATCTTTATCTTCATTAAGAGGCCGAAATGTCACAAAAGTTTTATCTTAATAAGAGGTTAGATACACGAAGAAGATTCCTTTTTATGAGGCGGCCGTATTAAGCAAGGAGCTTCTGATTTAAGAGATAGAAACTAAAAACTCTACCAGAGTAACACTTTGTTGAAGTCTTCCGAAGTGGTTGAAACTGTTGCGCCTCTAGCTATAAACCTGGTGAACACGGTTCGATTTCCGGGAGGAAAGTCAAGGTTTATTTTCTTCCCACAAGAAATACATATTGTGTTTTAGGGACTTTCACTGCTTGTGAATATAGAATATTAAGAGATAGGAACTAAAATGCTCTACCTAAGTAATACTTTGTTGAAGTCTTCCGATGCGGTTCAAACTGTAATGTCTCTAGCTATAAACCTGGTGGACACGATTCGATTTACTTGAGTAAAGGTGAGATTTATTTTCTTCGGAATATGTATGATAAGAACTTACTTGTGTTAAATTTTAACGTACCTTGTTAACATGTTTCGACCTATTTTCGGTCATCTTCGGAACTGGTCGTTGTTGGTCTTGGCGCCTCTTGTTTCCTGTGTGGGTGCGTTCGTAGTGTAGAGTCAAAGAGTGTGTGTGTTTTGAAATTGAGTTGTGTGTTGAGAATATCGTTGGGGTGTGTTTTCGTGTGTCTGTATATTTCATATTGTTCTAGTGTGTTGAGTTTCTGGCTTTTTGGTTGCAGTATTTCCTTGTCTGTGTTGATGTCTCTGTAGGTGTGGTTGGCATTTGTGATGTGTTCTGCATATGTGGAGGTGTTTTGTAATTTTGTTATGGCTGTGATGTGTTCTTTGTAATGTGTTTGAAATGATCTGCCTGTCTGTCCTATGTAGAAGTTGTTGCAGGTGTTACATTTGAGTTTGTATACGCCTGTATGGGTGTATTTGTTTGTGTGTTGAGATGTGTTCGTAGAGTGTTATTTGTTCTGTATGCGATGTTGTAGTTTAATTTCTTGAATGAGGTTGCAATTTTATGTGTTTTTTGTTTTCGTATGTTAGTGTGATGTATTTTTTGTGTTCTTGTGTTTGTGTTGTATTCTTCTGTTTTTTGTGGTTTTGTTTTGTGTTACGTATTATGTTGTCTATTATGTTAGGGTTCTATCCGTTTTCTTGTGCTGGTATGTTGAGTAGTCTGTGTACCATTGTTCGGAATGCAGCTTCTTTGTGTTGTGTTGGGTGGTTGGACGTGTTGTGTATGTGTGTTGTTGTTGTTGTTGTTATTGTGGGTTTTCTGTATACTTTGAATGTGTGTTTGTTGTCTACTTTTAAGTTGTGTAATCAAGATGTATATTTATTTTCTTCCCAAAATGAACAGACATATGTCTCAGGCAGTTGCACTGTTTGTGAATATACAATAGTAATTCAAATTCTGTCGTTGAGATGCATTTGAAAAGTTAATGGAATTTTATTTTATTTTATTGGACTGTTCTTACATGAAATATGGAAAATATACTTACTTACTTACAAATGGCTTTTAAGGAACCCGAAGGTTCATTGCCGCCCTCACATAAGCCCGCCAGCGGTCCCTATCCTGTGCAAGATTAATCCAGTCTCTATCATCATACCCCACCTCCCTCAAATCCATTTTAATATTATCCTCCCATCTACGTCTCGGCCTCCCTAAAGGTCTTTTTCCCTCCGGTCTCCCAACTAACACTCTATATCGTATTATAGGGATACGTAACAAGCTGTTTTTTACGGTGGTGGGTTGTTAGCCCTTCGCCCAACCCCCAAGCTGGAGGACCACCCCTTATCGGCTGTCCACGACTGCTTATTCAATATATTCGCAGCTACCCTCCATATCTGGAGGCCGTCTCCTCTATCCGCAACCTGAGGACGCGCCATGCCGTGGTGATAGGGACCCACAATACATGGATGGAAAATATATGGAAATTAATTAAAATACGTACTAAACTCTGAAATATAGATAGATATGGATAATAAAAGTAGCACTTTTCAATTCTACACATTGTGAAACATAAAGATAATGCAAAATATAATTGATATTAACTTTATTAGTAAATATGTATTTACATAGAAATCCTTTCCCTGGCCATGAGAATGATGTCGGTGAAGAAGATGAAGATGCCACAGACGATGATAAGGGTATGTCTATGAGGGTGATGAAAACGATGTCGATGAGGAATATTAAGACTTTGACAGTGAAGAACTGTTTTTTTTAATTATGGTTTATTTAACGACGCTCGCAACTCCCGAGGTTATATCAGGCGTCTCCGGTATGCCGGAATTTTGTCCCGCAGCAGTTCTTTTACATACCAGTAAATTTAATGATGTGAGCCTGTCGCATTTAAGCACACTTAAATGCCATCGACATGGGCCGGGATCGAACCCCCAACCTTGAGCACAGAAGGCCAGAGTTATACCGACAACGGTACCCAGGCCGACGATAGTGAAGAAATGTAGCTATACTGTAACAACGACAGATGAGAACAGGTTCGGTGAAGACAAAAACGATGACATCGATGAAGACGATATTGTTATTGATTATTATTATTATTATTATTATTATTATTATTATTATTATTAATACATATAAAATATTCCAGATTTTGGTATATACATTCCTTTTATTTTGTATACCACATTGCACTAGGATTTCGCTTAAATACTGTAAGACAAGAATGGCAGAATCTAGCTCTGGTGAAGGCGGGGTAGATGTTCTGGTTATGGAAAAAGTTTCAAGTACTGGATGATCAATTTCTGTGTGGGCAACCTGAGATAGAGAGCTGATGTCTTACATCCGTAAGATTTGTAGCAAGTTAACACTTCATTCAACTGATCTAGAATAGATTATATGGGCGACCAGATTGTGTGTATATTTGTCCAAAAATGGATCTACAAGGCGCATTGACATCATCGCTATCCCGACAGGATCAACAAGCGGATTCATAACTGATCCAACTGTAAGGATGGAAACGTGCGAAAATCAACCTACTGAGGTACATCAGGAAAAATGCGACATATACGACCCCACTATACCATATTATAAGGAAAAATATCATCTAACGTCGATCGAAGTTATTGGATTACTGATTGGGGCTAGAGGGACCATCACAAAAAGATTCGCGCATTTTTGCAAGCAGTTTGGTCTAGGACAAACTCTTGTGACTGAAGTATCTATGTCTGCAGTGAAGGGATCTATAAAAATCCTAAGAAACCATCTCTATAGTTATATAGATTGATCTCTTTCCTATGGCGATCTGCTCACATAAGTTGAGTCTTGCAACTAGACGACTGTGATCACCTGATAGCAAATATATAACGTACTAGGAAATTGTATGTTTCTTCTGAAATTAATGATCTTTTGTTTAGTCGTCTTCAATTATTTATAATTGTGTTATTTCTTTTTATTTTCCTACTCCAGTGTTTTTTTTCATTATAATTGTGTACCTACCATTTACTAAAAAAAAAAAAATTTTTTTTTTTGGTATGCTTTATCTTCTAGGCAGCCTTCATTTGGAGGAAACTGAATAAAATTCAAAATAAATTGTATATGTGTGTGTGTATATATATACTGGGTGTTCATTTCAAAGTGTGTCATGACGTCACTGTTAATGAGTCAGCGATTTGAAGCGAGTTTCAGCTTTCGTGTCAGAGAAGTTGCCTATTAATCAAGGCGTTCAATCTGAACTTGAGAACGTGTACGGTATAACTTGAACGTCGTAGCAACAGATGGCGGTCTGTACGGTCTGTGCGCTACCATAACCTCTTTCGAACTGTGTTTTGCGCGGCCAAGTCGTACGCAGGGTATTTGTTATCATCTGTTACGTACGGCAACATTCCACAACACAAATCAAATGCTCCGTGTCCATGTTGACCTACTAAGTTAATGTCAACAAATACGTAAGTAATCGTCTTAACCCTCTCCCCATATCCCGACAGTAAGAAAAAACTCACCTCAGTACATGTTTCGAAACAGTTCACATTCCTGCCTCTACCGGCGTTACCGTACGTATCGGTAAGTACTCTTCTGAATGAACGCCGTACTTGCTAGGCAACTTCTCTGGCACGTAAGTAATACACCTCTGCGGAAGTGTAGGAAGATTCAATTCTCTAGGCTCATCGACTAGCCACATGACGGCATACAGCGAGCCATGACACACTTTGAACTGAACACCCAGTACACACACACACACACACACACACACACACAATGCTCCGCCTGGTAAGACTTTTCTGTCACAAACACGTCACGTTTAAGTATTTCTGACAAAGTAAATATTATTCAACGCCTTGAAAACGGCGCAAATATTAAGGATATCCTGGATATTTTAAGGTATTATTAATTAATTAATTAATTAATTAATTAATTCATTCATTCATATGAGCCGTTCAGAGCAAAAGTGGTGTAAGTCAAAATTGGGTAATGAAGTTTAAAGTAAAAATTATGTAAAATACAGCGCAAAGTAGCAATTAATATGTCCTTCGTGCTATCCACTGACTACTAGTAGTTTAAATAAATTGAATATTAATTGCTACTTTGTGCTGTATTTTACAGAATGTTTATTTAAACCTTCATTACCCATTTTTGACTTACACCACTTCTGCTCTGAATGGCTCATATATTTATTTACTTTTATATATGTTTGTTTATTTATTTATTTATTTAGTTATATATATTTACTTATTGTATTTTATAACTAGATATATTCTGGGAAATAAAATTAATTTGTATTAACGTTGTATCAGAGTGACTTTTTATAATGAATTAACAACTCTAAAATAACCATTCCCATATGATCAATTTTTACTGTCCATAATATTCCTTGACTTTCATCCTCTTCCTAAACATGATGCTTGCCGATTGCAGGGGACTTGCTCCGCATGTTATATTTAAGAGGGTAAACATTGGCTTTCTTCTATATCCAAAATAAAGGGGGAAAATGAAATTCAATATAACAAACTGGCCACTCTCTTGCTTTAGAGTTTATGTAGCTGTAAACAATGTTGTAATTACTTCAGATGCTGTTTTTCATCGTCTTATTCTTCTTTAGATCAATATAAAATAGTTTCAATAACTTACGTATAACAATTTGGCTTATTAAAATTGCCCCAACTACTTGGATTAAACAAGTAACTCAGCTAGGAAGTATAATTACGTGTAAATTGGTTCGTTTTAGTCTCTCCCAGTCCTGAGAAGTCAAAGAGCAAAGAGCAGTTGCCAAGAAATCTTGACTGTCTCATAAATAATATAGGTTTTAGAGTTTAATATCAGATATAATTTGAAGTGCTATAATACAGTACACATCATTACAAAATCTTTTTACTGAGCAAATCATTAACTAATTCTTTCTCGGTACTAGCCCATGATTTTTGCCCAAAGATCTCTCCCCGTTTTGATTTTATCAGTACTCTGAAAGTTTCGTCCACTAAGAAAGTAGATGAATAATGCAGGGCGGGAGTGGGCAGGAAATTTGTGCCGAACCAGTAGTGAACCCGGGTAAAATTCAGTTCATTAACCGCAAAACTGAAGGAGGGGTGAAGTCCTGACTGTTTCTCGTTTGCAGTGACGGACTGGTATTATAGTGAACGTCCGAGAGAGTAGAACCGCTCTACTACACTGGTGAGCAAAATTAAAGCAACATATAAGGTAGGTACTGAAAAACAGATACCATTCATTCGAAGTAAATCAATATAGGCAATATAACATTGCACACTAGCGAACTGTTATTTGTTAAATACAATCAAACGTTTACTGTGGTTTGTTGAATTGGCATTTGAATTTCCCCTTGCGCAACCACAAATAATACAAAACAGAAGTAGGAAAATTAATCGTCATAATCTGAACCTTTGGCTATACGTTCAAAATGTGGAGTAATGTCTGTAACAGCTATACGCAGCTGTGCCGAAAGATTATCATCTGAAAGAGAGGATCTTGCTTTCGACTTAGCAGCGTTCATTCTAGAAAATAATTGTTCACAAACATAGATGGAGCTAAATATTGCTGTAAGAGAGGCAGCAAAATCTCTCAGACGCTTATATTTCACTTTACACAAATGTGGAAATAAATTCCTACCCATTAAATCTTTGCAGTTGATTTTCATTACTAAGTATCTTTGTAGGTAAATAAGTTTACATTGCAAGTTAATTCTTGCACTGGTTACATCTACAGAAAAAGGGTTGACAAACATCACAAGATCATCTCCATGTCCCTGAAATCGCAGAATCTGCTACTGAATTCGATTTTTTGGTTATCCATAATAGCTATCACCTTTACTTTTTAACTTCGCTCTAGAGTATGTCATTAGGAAAGTTCAGAATAACACAGAGGGTTTGGAATTAAACGGGTTACATCAGCTTCTTATCTATGCGGATGACGTGAATATGTTAGGAGAAAATCCACAAACAATTAGGGAAAACACGGAAATTTTACTTGAAGCAGGTAAAGCGATAGGTTTGAAAGTAAACCCCGAAAAGACGAAGTATATGATTATGTCTCGTGACGGGAATATTGTACGAAATGGAAATATAAAAATTGGAGATTTATCTTTCAAAGAGGTGGAAAAATTTAAATATCTTGGAGCAACAGTGACAAATATAAATGGCACTCGGGAGGAAATTAAACACAGAATAAATATGGGAAAAACGTATTATTTTTCGGTTGAGAAGTTTTTGTCATCTAGTCTGCTGTTAAAAAATCTGACAGAACTTGTAAAACAGTTATATTACCAGTTGTTCTGTACGGTTGTGAAACTTGGACTCTTACTTTGAGAGAGGAACAGAGGTTAGGGGTGTTTGAGAATACGGTTCTTAGGAAAATATTTGGAGCTAAAAGGGATGAAGTTACAGGAGAATGGAGAAAGTTATAGAACGCAGAACTGCACGCATTGTATTCTTCACCTGACGTAATTAGGAACATTAAATCGAGACGTTTGAGGTGGGCAGGGCATGTAGCACGTATGGGCGAATCCAGAAATGCAGTTAGTTGGGAGGCTGGAGGGAAAAAGACCTTTGGGGAGGCCGAGATGTAGATGGGAGGATAATATTAAAATGGATTTGAGGGAGGTGGGATATGATGATAGAGACTGGATTAATCTTGCACAGGATAGGGACCAATGGCGGGCTTTTGTGGGGGCGGCAATGAACCTCCGGGTTTCTTAAAAGCCATTTGTAAGTAAGCTATATACTTAACACCTAATTACAAATTAGACATTCTACAATTTCATCATCTTTTTTTTACAACAGAAGAACTCTTCCTCCCATTTCACCAGAAATTTCAGTTTTTTGGAAGTGGAAAGTTTAGACACACCCATTGCTCCATCACTGCTGCCGCTTGCTTACACATTCGTAAACTGAGTAATGCTATCAAGGGAGGGAGGTATAGCGGACAATATATCTAGCCTACATCGCTTGAAGGTCAGGAATTACAGGGATTCACGAATCCTTCCTTGCCCAGCGATGATGTAGTGGTATAAAACCAAAGTACCTACGTCGGATGTAGCAAGAGTTCGATTTCATCCAGTTTTTGGACTTCACGGATGGTGTCTGGTCCTGGTGCAGTAGCGCCCGCTTTCTATTAACCCTTTGAAGCGCAGTGGTTACAGTACATAACCACCTTTCAAATTTGAGTTTTCTGCCTACTTACAGTGTGATTTTTATTTCAAAACTACTGTGCTGCGTTTACTGATCCCTAGTAACTGCAGAAGAATTTTATTTTCCCTATATTTGTGTTGCTCCACTAAGATGGCCGATGTTGTGTATAGTTGGGATGTGGAAGACTCGCTATGTGTTTTATTTCAGTTGTATGCTAAAATATCACAGTTACGTAAGTTTCTATTTAGTGTTATTTGTCTTTCCGTCTTTTAGAACAAATTTCAGTAAGAAGATTGTAATTTCTTCCACACATGTGGCGTCAATATAGAAATAATGTGGTGGTTTCAAAAGGTAACCACTACGCAAACAGGGTAGTTATGCTTACCATATCCAACAAACTGTTCCACTTTTCTGTCAGCGTATTCATCATGGCTACAAGGAAGAGACGGTTGGTGACAATCACAAAGTGTTTTCGACAACTTTTTCACAAGTTTGAATCTGATGATCTCTAAGGGAGCAAAATATCTATGCATGTGGTACAGTTAGACATGGGCGTATTGGTTTACCACACGACGAAAGAAGAGACCGCAACATGAATCGTGGTGAGAGTGATAGCCGTACGTCATATGCTGGAGAGTCCTGGCTCAAGTGGAAGAATAGAAGGTCCATTCTTTTCCTTTCTAATTACCACGCAACACATGTGAAGTGGCACTTTGCCTTTATGAAACCAGAAACTGTTTCCTTTTGTATCATTCGCAATAAGTCTGAAGACATTGTGTTCTGCAGTATTGTATAGTGGTTTCACCATGAAACCACCCGTTTTCTGTGTAAAAAATGGAAGTTTTTAAATTTTTTTTTAAATTTGAGGCACTTCTCTCAGACAAATAAAAGTTTAATTTCATTGCAAACACAATTTTTTATTTCCTTTCCAAATGCGTGCATCAAAGGGTTAACAAACGTCGGTGATTTTGGACCGAAACTGCGTAAACTCGCTGGAGCGGTTCGGAATGAATCTCAACATTAACCGTGCTCCCATTTGAAACCAGTTCAAAGTCTATAAGGTTCCACCAGACACACAACATTACTTTACGCTCAACAGCCAAAACATGCTGTATTTATAAAACATCCTACCCATACATTTTCTACGTATGTTGAAAACAACCATAAGGTAAAATTACTAGAACGAAGTACCTGGAAACTCTCTGCTCAGGTAAACAGTACGTGCTTTCTCTGGTCGTTATACATTTTCCTTTTGCGCCACTGTATGTAATTACTAGACAGAATAATATCACTGGCTAATTCAAAAACATCTCTCGTGTCGTAACCTACCGGATAAACAGTTGTACTTCAAAACTCCATTTATGACAAACGAGAGTGAAAACTGCGACTCAGTCGCCGTTGCTATGCTTCTAAAGGGCTTTAAACAAGGCGAGTAACAATACAAAGTATGGAACACTGCTTGTAGCTTTCCTAGTTTTTGTTTTATGAAGAGACTCTGTCTATACACAAAAATTATAGGGACGAAAAAGGAATATTTTGAACACGTTTTCAAAAACTATGAGTGTGTTTTTTTTTTTTCATTTATAAAGTGAGTGTCAAGAAGTATGTTCATTTTTCATAATGCACATGTTTATTTATATTTAATTTTTAGATTTTTTAGGCATCGAAACATACAAATCAAACATTTTTTTATAATTTATAAACTATTATTTTGTAAAAGTTACGTTAAATTTGTAATTTATGTGTGCATAACAAATAGTACATTATGCAACGAGCCTATAATGAAGGTAATTAAGAAGCGAGTATGGATATTTATAATTTTCATACGAGCTTCTTAATTACCATTATAGACGAGTTTCATACGACTTTTTATGCTCGACCATAATTCTAACGTGATATTATTAATTTTCTTTGAATGTCCCGTATGTTGTGAGATGTGCGCAGACGCGAAAGTATTGATTTTTTCCGAGGAACAGATGTTCACATTGACCTTGCTAGGCCATAAGAACCTACAGAGATATCATTGAAATTAAATTAGACATTGAAAAACGAGATGACAAATTGAATTTATTTGAATATTATTTACAATTAACGCTAATTATTATAGTAACAGAACATAACCTTCTGCGACAGTATTGGATTTGCAGCCTCCGTAACTTTTCGCTAATTCTCTTTCGATTGCATATCCGAGAATAATCGATACTTGCGGTTTTATAACGGTAGAAAGCTGACCTGTCATTGACTGAACAGTTGTAACCTGAGTCGTCATTGGCTGAAAGACCTGACCTTTAATGAGTAGGTGTACTTTAATGACATGCATTAAAGGTCTGCTACCAGGTGTATAATTACTACATTTCGGCATGGTCGAGCATAAAATAAATTATGCTTCAATATATCAATTTATCACTATGGAGAATAAGGAGGCCATGAATGAAAAATCATAGACAAATGCTAATCAAAAAAAGTTAATAACAATTGTTTTTTTATATGACTAATCATGGAGAATATTACAGAAAGAGAACGAATTGAAATACGGATGATGATGATGATGATTAGCTAACCTGTTTTAAGGACCTCTTCCTATCACCACAGTCTAGTATACTCGTATGCAGTCACGAAGCTTGAGTTGTGAGGGTGCTAGGAACAATAGACTGTGCAGGTACTATTTCGCATTGTCTGTAATGAGGCGATATTAGCGATCCTAGTGGTTAGCAACTATCTATGGATGCATATTTACTACGTATTGAGCTTCGTGACCATATATACTAGACTGTGCTATCACCATAGTCACAGCCACCGGCGTGGCTCAGTCGGTTAAGGCGCTTGCCTGTCGTTCTGAAGTTGCACTCGGGCGCGGGTTCGATCCCCGCTTGGGCTGATTACTGAGTTTCGCTGTGCACCCAGGTTTCGAGCAGAAAACCCCTTCGTCCTAGATCTGTCCACTCCGTGAGTCGTAGGCCGGCGTTCGGGGAATGCTATGGAATTATGACGAAATGGAGAAATGTTGAAGGAATGATGTTCATGCCTATTTGGGAAAACGGGTAAACCCCAAGGAAACTTCCAACTGCGACCTTGTATGTCACAAGTGTCACTATGGGTTTTTCAATGAAAAATCCCAGGCCTTACAGGGACTCGAACACAGACCGCCTGCGGGACAGGCTAAAGGTCTGACCGCAGCTGGCTATTGTACTGATACTATAATAGAGAAGAATTTCTGCAGAAGAGTTTTACATTTTCGTAATTGGATTCCACATGACTTCATTAACTGTATCAGATACTACCAGAAATAGACACAGAAGAACTATGCTAAAAGTTTCTCAAACGCAGTCCTGTGTGTTAACAGCCTGGAGGTGTGCTTGTAGCAATGTCGACAGCAAACAGTGTGACACAGCTTTGCCGCTTCCAGCAGACGTGGAAAAGTGATTACAAACTCTCAACATCCTTTCTGGAACTGGTTTTGAAGTTACACAAGGTGTGAAATATGAATGAGAACACTGGATCAATAGCTTCTAAATTTAGAGCAGTCACACGGGAGTGCGAGTTTTCTAGAGACTGGAGGAACCCCACTCCACTCCACTCCGCTTCCTTCCATTGCCTGGGAACTATATAACACCTTACAACTGGTTTGTAGACACAGGGAACTAGGGTATTTGGACACTTGTAGAAAACTGCCAGTTACAGTCGAAATAATTCCGCATACTATACGCCATGTCCTGCATCCAGGCTTAAGTGGTGGGCTGTATATCTACTAACTGGCGTTCCTGTCACGTCTGTGGCTCAACCGCTAAAACGCTGGTCTCTATCCAGACGGTCCGGGTTCGATCCTTGGCGAGGTCGTCATGGAATTTTTGATTGCCAAAGCAGACTTTGCGGGGTTCTTCCGTTTCCTTCCATGAATCTACAAACATTTTTCACTTTTTCTTCATTTAATATATCATCTGCAATAATAAGAAATGATCAGGGATAGTACTGGTTTACGATACTAACATGGAAGGACTTCGGGCTTCGGGGCTTATCACCATAGGTAGGAAGTTCGTACCAAAACAGAAGATTCCAGTTGAATACAGCGAGGAGTACAGATGTCACCCGCGCCTCGCCCTGCTCCCGCTCGCTACAGACGACACGTAGTTCACATAAACAACGCATAGTATCATCACAGTCTAGCTAGTACAGGGACATCATTTTATTTTTACTAACATTTCTGATATTAACCTGGTTATACCTTTGGATTAACTTATCCCCTTCCACGACTGGAGTTCGATGATACTGGCGTAAAATGCAAACAAATCACTTTACTAGGTATAGGAGGGAAGGAAAGTAGTTCATCCATTTACGTAAACTAGGAAATATCGCGATTTTGAGTTTGATAATTTCCATTAGGTTTTTGTTTAATCAAAACACAGTACAGTATTAACAATAAGTGTTTTTACTCACGAATTGAGCTATCCATTCGGACGTATTCATTATGCAGCGTAGCCTATATTATACTGTCTACAGCACATTAGCGTACAATATAGAGAATGAAGTTAAATTGAAAAATAATCATAATATGGATATTTAAACACATTTTTGAAACTGGTGGCCGTTCATTTCGATACAGGCTTCAGTTCTTTTGTGCATATTATCGCACTATAGACTACTGTACCTAATTCCAATTACCTGTTTCGTCCTTCGTACGAGTAACTCATGTGAAATAATTCTGTACCTACTCTGTAAAAGAGTACCTTACGTACTGAAATTCAATCTTCACTTCTGCTCGATCCGAAAAGAAAAATTACTCAGGCATGCTATCTACTGTCCGTCCAAGTGGTTCTGTCGCAGGGTCGTAAAAAGGGGGAAAATCATGTGCCAGTTAATTACTTAACGAGGCCCTTTTATTTGACTTATATTAAACAGCTCTATAATATTACGTAGACGTCCAATCCCTTACAGAAATCAATGTTTTCAGAAAAGAGCTAAGACTGCCCAGCTACTAGTCTTTACAGACGGGCGAGCAGAAGCGGGTGGCGGGATGCGACGTAGGCAAACGGACGACAGTACCTGTGCGAAAATATGATTCAATATTGAAAGCTCTTTCGTCACTGGAAAACGCGAACATATTTCTGGAACGTACTATACTCACTAACTCAGTACTGCTTACTATGATCGTAAGACAACTCTGACCGCATACGCGGCCTTGTTCTGTATGGAGAACGGTTGGAAGTTTACTAGTAGAGGGGGTGGGAGTGAAGTACACTCAAAAACTCAGGTACAATAAAAATTGAAGTAAAAATAAAATGATGTCCCTGTATATACAGTCACGAAGCTTGAGTTTATGAGGGTACTAGGAACAATAGACTGTGCAGGTACTATTTCGCATTGTCTGTAATGAGGCGACAGTAGCGAGCCTAGTGATTAGCAACTATCTATGGATGCATATTTACTACATATTGAGCTTCGTGACTGTATATACTAGACTGTGGTATCATTCTGTGGACCTGTGTAGAGTAGTAATAGTTTAAAGAATATTGTTAATTTATTTTAATAGTTTAGGTTCTGAACAAAGTGAGTTATTCTGTTATTAGTCCATTATTTACGTAAAGTTGATATTATGCAGATTCCAAAAAGTAAACTCATATGTTATTAAACAATTATGCAAACAGGAGTAACACGTAACACGTTTATTTCTCCCGACTTATTCTTCGTTAAATGTTGATTGAAGGACAAGCTTTTTACCAGCCATCAATACTAGTTTGTTTTGCTGGTCTGTTGACGTCTCGTGCTGTTGTGCTGCTATGCATTCGGTTGCGTTACGATTCAAGTTCAAGATCAGAAATACGATACGAACTTCCTAGTTGCCATTACAATAAAAATGAAAAATTTTCTTCAAAACAATTATGGGTCTAATATTATTTGCCACATACGAGATACACTATTAGATTTACAAAGTTGATGTACACATGATGATAGTAAGAAATACTGTATCACATTTCAGATTTGCTCCAGTAACGTCTTGTGACATAGAGCGAATATTTTCAGAGTACAAGATATTGTTTTGTTTTTCTAAACATAAAAGGACTATTTTTATAACATGAAAATGTTCATTGTCATTTGTTATAATGAAGCTAGAATCATAATTATATATTTTCTATGTTATTTGTACATGTATTGGTAAATTAGTTTAAATTGGGAGTTACGTAGTTTATAATTACAAATTATTGTTTTTTTTAATATTATTCGTTTATTTTTTTCTTGTTCTAAGGCCGTGGACGATTTGAGCACAAGCTTGGTTACCACCCGGCTGTAGGCCTACATGTTTGTCGTTCTGGTTCACTGACATTGAGAGTTGCGCTACTACTTTTCATACAGTAGAGATATAGTCCAAGCTCATATAACTTAACACTTTCGGTACCAATTTCCTAGCTCTGCTTATCAGATACTCGTTTGAGGATGGGATCTGGCTCTGTTAGAGTTGGGCAAGATGGTTCTCCTGTCAGCATTGGATTGACGAATACAGATTATCTGTCAGACTTGCAATCATCGCACAATAGGCTAAAACAAGCCTAAGTGCAAGGATTCGTTCTGGGTTCGGTCCTCTAAAAGCAAAGTCAATAAACGCTTGACTATCAGTACGAAAGTAGATTTTTTTTTTTTTCTCACATGAATTTGTGTGTGTCTTGCTTCGTCTTGTCTCATCTTGTGAGTTTTTCTTGCGCTATATTTACCACGTACCAAGAGTACTTTTACTTGTGAATTTATATTGGTACAAAACTCTGAAAGAGAGAGAGAGAGAGAGAGGGGGGGGGAAGAGAACGGATAGGACTACATGGACAGCTACTTGAAGTGGGCATGATAGATAATTATCATAATATTATCATCCAGTTTACGGATTAAATCCCTTGACCTTTTGCGTTACAGATTGTGTATTTCTTCTGAATAAATTAAGCGATAGTCTTGCGTCACACGAGGTGGGGGTAAGCTTTTTGAACATATGAGTATAGTCTTTGTTCAAAATTCTCACGTGCGTGAAAACGGAAGAAGCCCAATATTCCGCTTTTGAAGAGGGAAGAGTTATGATAACAGTAGTAATAAATCATGTTTCACGCTGTTGTTCGAATGATAACAATTCCATGAGGCCTGAGTTCGATTCTGGCAAAAAAAAAATGAACTCGTTTTCATGCCACAGTAGCTGACGTGGAGCAATTATCCTCCATCACGTGACCAAGTTATCCCAGTATTTGTTATTTGTATAAATTGATAGTACAAATCTCATGAAAGAGAGAATGTATAGGGTTAGAAAGATAATTTCTGGGAGTGTATTATGGTGTATTATCATGAACATCATATCACACTCCACATCACTAATAAAGTCTGCCGATCCGTGCTGGTTAGAAGCTTCTATGCGTTGTGAATAAAATTGCATTGTGATACATGCTGTCAGTTTAGAATCCTCACGCGAGTTAGGAGGAAATGATAATGTGATGTTGATGATAATAATGATGATGATGATGATGACGTAATGTCCTCCAGTGTCTTCAAAATACAAGGAATCCAAATTAGATTTCCGAACAGAAGTTAAGATTTATTTCACATTTATTAGTACTAGTTACGTGTACCTTCATTTTTGTTTTCCCTGAGTTATTAACTGCCACATGTCCCACATTGCACTGTCAGAGATTCTAGCTACGTATAAATGTCTCATGCTGCCCCATCGGCAGTAATGTCTTAATATTATTTGTGATATAACGGGAATAATAATAGTAATAGCCAGTAGTAGTAATAATAATAACAATAATAATAATACCAATAATAATAACACCGCTACTGTTAACACTGTGGAGTGAAGGTCATTTCATTATATGACAGCGACATGTGGACAATGACCAGTACATACAAAATGTAACAGAAGCGACAATTGTGAAGTGTCACACATGACAAGATTGATTTTGGAATGGAAATATTGCATAAGAACTTAGAGTGATGTATATCAACAAAAAAAAAAACTGCATACAGAAACAGCTGGAAATCCCAAGTATAAAGAACAACAAAAGAAATAATACTTAAACATACACTGGAATACAAATCAAGAAGGTATCGACCTATTGGTTGTACCAGAAGCGATACCGGACCAGACTTCAGCCTACTCGATACAAAAGGAAGAGAGCTCATCGATCGCAAGTAAAATACACTTTGTGACCCCACATGACAAACATAGGACAAAGGACAAGTAGCCAGTTCATGTGGAAGATTGGTAAAACGCCACTCCCCTCCGGGAATCGAACACGAATTCGCAGGGTTTGGATTGCAAGTATGGCATCTCTTGGCGCACAACGAAGACCGGGTCATTACTATCAATTGCGCATAAGGATTGAGTTCTGGGCCCCGAAATGAAAGAAATCCGTGTCATAAAGTTGACACTCTCCTCTCGCCCCTGAAAATTTTGTGGTGAATGTAGTACAGTATGTCTACCCTTGCGAGGTTGCCTGCCTATACTGGCACATTACTCTAACCTCAGTGATGTTCTGGACTCTATCAAACATCCCGCCTTCCTTATCAGTCCTAACAAGGGCTTTATCAGATAATGGCAATGTGTTCTTTACTCGAGACGAGGGTGAGACATAAAAACAATTATGTGGTCAGTCGTTTCTTCGTCTAAATCACGTACTACACATATTGACTCTTTATCATTTTGCAAAATTTCCTTTTTTATCATGTTACTGATACATCCGTGAGTGGGCAACTCGTGCTCTCAAAGTGTCAACACAACCTCAGTGCAGGTAGAATGGACTCTGTACTATTTGTATACTGTTTTCGCTGTAAGAAAAATCCTAATGTAAACATAAGCACGTTGCTGTCATACCCGTGATTGGCTCCCAGTCGAAACACTCACATGACGCAGGAAAATATAGTTCGTATTTGGAAACCATAATCTTGTATTATTTGGAAATAAAAAATTGAATTCTACTTGTTAAATATGATGAAACATTTAACTTCACTCATGTGTAAAACGCTGTGTAAAAGAAAAGCTACTTTTATATTTTGTTATGTACTATGAACGCGGAAGAATACCAACAGTAATACCGAGGTAGTCTGTTCTTGTAACAAGCTGGCGTCACTTGAGCTCGTAGATGCTGACGTAAGCACGTAGTACCGAAGTATGGCTTCTGCATCCTCAACTGTCCATTGTGAAGACATAAGACTTAAAAATAATTTAATCACAGTAATTATAAAGTAAATGTCTCCTAAGAAAACGAGTGCATAGTAGTGAGGTTGGGCCTACTTGACGAGTAACGGGAAATGTTTAACATGAAACAGAATGTACAACAGTAGGCGGGAACACGTACTGAGAATCTATGGCGCCAAACGGTGGCCAATAAAGCCTCACTTCAATCACGTGCTATTGTTTACATTAGGATTTTTCTTACAGCGAAAAGATTATAGTGTTTTTATGCGGTTCTTGCAAGACTCATGTTTGCTCGCGTCTGCAATAAGTGGCGGCTCGTTTTAAGTGAAAAATAATATAATCCCCACGTCATTTCCATTCAGTGATGAGTTGAAAGAGAAAGGTTTTTTTTATTAAGAAGGGAGGTAAAGCTTCTATTATGTTCTATTACACTTTCTTAGCTACGTATGACATTTTATGTTACAAATAAACACAGTGAAGGTTTTAGTAAAGAAATACTGTCCAGATCTGCTTTAGAACAGCTAAAGGTAAAAATGAGATATCAAATATCGTTAGCACGTTGTGCGTGCGAGTTACAGAATTGCACGACATATGATCGAATAGATAAGAGCAGTTATGGATCAATTTGAAACGTGGCAGTATCATGTAGAACATAGACAACTTCACTTTCTTTGACTATAAACAGTCTTGAAGAGTGACAAGAAAATCTTATCAAATATAAGACCCTACTTCAAGACCTACAGCAGAATTACTGGTAAGTTTGTAGAAACAGTGACAATTGACAAAGAATCAAGATTTTTCTTAAATCCTTTTGGCTTACAGCCGATAGAAAATTCTATAAGTTTATAGCATAAATTATAAATCTACAGAACAGCACGCCACTCACATTCCAGCGAAATCAGGAATCGAACTGTTCGTAATGCTGCCTAAGTCAGAATTTCCATATATACTGTATGTGCTTGAAGCAGAGTTTAATACAAGAAAGAAATGTAAAAGCACTCAATGTACAGAAATAGTTCAGAAGAAAGTTTATTTCATCTGCCGTGACATGTAAAAAAATACTTCCTTGAATTTATGATTATTTGTGAATACAGACTATTACCTTTCTGAGAACAGAGGAATACTTTTTAAAGTATAAAGACTTGCAAATTTTCGCATTCCATGTTTCAAATAAGACATATAATAAGAAATATTAACAAATAGTGTAATAATAAATAAGTGTTGCAGCTATATTTGTTGTATCTTGAAAAGGTTATATTCAGTTTGTGTTTCCAGTACTAAACTAATTTGCAAAGCTAGGGAATAATATAATTTTTTATGTGTGTTTAGGTACCGTCTATCTAAAATTACTATAATTATTATAGCATGTGTCACTCTGAAATTGAAATCATGGAGTAGATATCACGACCATCTGCATGAGCCGCCAGAGTGTACCGTGGCAGTGAACTGCGTTTGCAGCGAAACTACAAACAACTTGTAACTGCTAAGGCTGGCTCCGTCTGTCTTTCTCTCTTTCAAGGTTTTTTTTAGCACTTTGTGAGCACGAGTTGCCCATCCATGGATATATCATTCCAAAGATACAGACGAATAAAATCATAATGCGATATCACAGTATGTTTCAAAATTAGATAAACTTTTGTTTCTTCAATTACAGACAAAATATTTTTTTTTCCACTATTTATATGTAAAGTCGCTTATAGCAACTTAAACAATGAATTTAATACAAGAATGAAAAATAGTTATTTTTTTGGCACTTATGAGTTAAGTGTACCTTTATTGCGTGAGTGGAAAGATTTAAGCACGAGGCGTGAGCCGAGCGCAATGAAGATCACGCTAACAAGTACCATACGTAATTTTATCCGTGACCATAACAAACAATTCTGTTTATAGAAGAAAATATGTTGAAAATAAGTCCTCATATAATCAGATATCATGGCATGGACTTTAGAATCGATACGCGTACTATAGAGGATTTCACGTTAAGAAAAAAGTATTGAGCATATGGGGCTATTCCGGCAAATGACCAGTTACCATAGAAACGCCTACCTACGACATAGCTTGTACAGTATATTAGGCAAGGCCCATAAAAGTAATGCTTTTTTGTTAGCATAGGTAGCCTATGTTGTAGGAGGCCATGAAGACTGAAGAATGATATTTAAGGCGTTGGATAAATAACAAATTATTATAATTTGTATAAAACATGTATTTTCATCTTTTTCATTATCCCTTACAGTGATAGAGTAAAAGATCTAGGAATTTATATGGACAATAACTTAAGTTGGAATACTCAAATCACACACACATGTAAAATAATTTTTATGAAAATTCACGCACTAAAAAGAATTCGAAATTTCCTTCCGTTGCTTCTCAAGAAGAATTTAGTGCAGTCGCTCTTGATGCATAATTTTGATTACTGTGACACTCTCTACACTGACCTTAACATGAAATTGAAAGACAGACTACAGCGTGTTCATAATGCATGTGTTCGATTTATTTGCAACGTTCGTAGATCTGACCATATCACACCTTCACTAAATATTCTGTCCTGGGTCCATCTCAAAGAGCGAAGAATTATTCACTCTCTCACTTTACTCTTCAATATTCTTCAAACCTCTAACCCTAGCTACCTAGCTTCTCGTTTTCAACATTTGTCCTCATATCACGAAATAGATACTCACTCACAACACCATATCACACTCTCCATTCCTAAACACAGAACATCCTTCTGCTCTTCATCTTTCACCGTCTCTGCAGCTCATCTCTGGAACTCTACCACAACATGTCAGAGACTGTCGGACACAGTCTAGTTTCAAAAAGAAATTAAAATTGCACTTTTTCAACTCAGATTCCTTTCAGTTATAAGCCCTTTTCTCTGCGATAGTTATGTAAAATATATATATATATATATATATATATATTTCTTTCTTTCTTTCCTTTCCCCTTTTTGTTCCCTTTATCAACTGACGAATTTATTATCATAGCCTTTTATTGTGAATTTTATTTAATTTTCTTTCTCTTTTTTTCTTTTTATTATTTTATTATATTCTATTTTGTTATATTCTTCCTTACGTTTTCCATATTAACAATTTGTACTAAATGAGTTGCTTCTGCTATATTCCAATGTATTTTACTTTTTTTTTCTATTATGGTATTATTCTCATGTTGTTTAGTGTCCATTTTATTATGCTATTATTATTTCTCTTTGTAATATGTTAGTATTCTGTTCTGTAACTTTTTTGTTAAATTTTAACTGCTTGAATACTTTGTGACCTGGTAGAGAGTAAGAGAAGGCCCTATGGCCTTATCTCTGCCAGTATAAATAAATAAAAAAATAAAGAAAGAAAAGTTTCAGGGATTATTTAAAAACGTTCACGGGACTAATGTGATTAAATAATTTCACATTTTCCTTCTGTAAACTTAATAAATGAAGCATTCCACACTTGGACAAACCATACCTTGCGTGGTAAAGGGGTTATTGTTTATAGTGATCTCCCCAAGACTAACTCATGAATACGCAATCGAAAGGGCCTATCTTCCTCATAATGGACCAGTGCTTTAAAAATGTCAAGCAATATTTCGGCAGTTCGCGCAATACCGGGCAGAACTCTAAGCACAACCCGCTGCCGTCATCCAGACTGTAGTGAGCTTGAAACACTTGGACACGTGCTTGGACAATGCCCTAAAGGCGAGCTGAGCTGCTGATCAATGCTAGACATCATCGTGTACGACATGCTTTTGCGATATCGTTAAAAACTTTAAATTGGGAGATTCATGAGGAATTGCATTGTGTATCGTCATTGGTTCTTTCAGACGGCCAGACATTATTGCTATTAATGGACGCTTAAAACGGGCTACTATCCGTTTCGAAAGGAATCTAAATCAGGCCACCGAAGTTGATATTGAGAAGAAGTCTATATATGAACCTTGTTTTCCGTATCTTTCTCAAAAGTACAACGTCCCTCTTAAACAATGGTCTGTCATTGGTTTGCTGTTTGGCAGTAGAGGTTCTATTACAAAATTCACATGGAATTATCTTAAGGAACTTCACATTTCTTTTGATTATGTAATGTCTGTTCTTATAAATATTATCAAGGATTCTCTTCAAATATTACATCATCATCTCTATTTCAATTAATCCACTTATATTATTTGCCTTCAACAATTAACTTTCTTTTTTCTTTAATATTTCAAGTCACATTATATTGTACATGTTTATTGTATTCAGGACCCTTGTGGTCACTCAAATTCTTTGAGCTGATGTCTTTAATGAATAAATAAATAAAAGTAATTAATCGTCGTGTCTGTTTAGTTCAGTTCACTAAGGTGTGTTGTTATTAAATCCAATAAATCCAACTTCGCCGGTTCGAGTCTCCTCGCTTCCCAAAAGGTAAATTACGAAATAAAAAAACATTAGATATAGATGTAATGCAAAAATTTAAAGTAGTGATAGTAGTAGTAGTAGTAGTAGTAGTAGTAGTAGTAGTAGTAGTAGTAGTAGTAGTAGTAGTAGTAGTAGTAGTAGTAGATAGAGAAAGGAGAAAGAGATTGAGTGTACGGAGATGTCAAAAATGGTAAGAAAGAAGTAGAGGTAGTAACATCTAGTAATTAATATATTAATTTCTTGAGTAATAGTTGAATAGAAAAGTGGTATATGTGCGGTCCCGTGTACTAGGAAAATACTAATGAACTGTGAGATAAAGTTGATTTCACTAGTGGAATAAAGTAATGTTGAATAAAGCCTACTTTACAAACTCAAGAATATTTAGTAAACGCATGTTTTTTGTTATGGTAACCTAATGGATTAAATTTGTTTTATTCACTCCAGATATTTTATTCACTCCTAGAAATGCATTTAAAATGTAAAACAATTACTGGACTAAACACATAATAAAACCAACACTATGAACATAATAGTGCTGAAATTAAAATAACGTTTGCTATAACAACTATTACTATACTGTTAATATTTTTGTCAAGAGTCCTTACATTTTCTCAATTTTTCTGGAAGGTACGCCAATATGATTTCTCCGTTAACGCCTTTCATGTTCCTACTTTCTCGCTACTCACAAAATAACCTTTATTCTTTCTGATAAATCTATATAGACTCCTGTAAAACTAACGCGACGACATTAAAGACTTCATCCGGTAAGAAAACTTCTTCTTTACATGACATTTTGCTCCCGAACAACAAAAATTTTAAATTTATTTATCAGTATCCAACGCGACATTGTTGTATTCATTACTACTCTTTAAATCATAGCAAACTATACATAATACAGAGTGGACCGCACGAATGTACCTAATTCCAATTGTATGTGACTGGTGAACGGTTGAAAATAGAACCTTACGGTAACGTTTATATGAAAGGAAAACTCAACAAGTTTCGAATCCTGTCGGTAGATTGTGCGCAGATACGGTTTCTTTTCGAAGATTGTATCGATTGTCAAAATGGCGACACCGCAGATAAAAGCGCAAACTGTGTTGTAGTATGAGGAGTTTAAATCAATTGTTAGAGTTCAAAGGGAGTATCGGCGAGTGTTTAACCATGATGCTCCAACTACTAAAAGCATTAAGAAGTGACACGATACATTTTTAACTACAGGGTCGGTGTTGAAGAAGCTTGGTGATGGTCGTAGAATATCCGACGAAATGGTTGCAAATGTTCAAGCCCCGTATGAGCGAAGCCCGCGGAAGTAATTAGGAAGAGCTTCACGGGAACTTCAAGTACCAAAATCAACATTGCAACGAATTGTCCACAAACGTCTCAAACTGTACGCATACAAAGTGCAGTTAATGCAACGTCTGGAGCCGGATGACAAACCCAAACGAGTGGAATTCGCCAATACGATGCTAGACCGTCACGGCGCTGATCCTCATCTCCGGATTTAACACCGCTCGATTTCTTTCTCTAGGGCTACGTCAAAGATAAAGCGTACGCCACCCCAGTCAGAGACCTCCGTCATCTTCGGGAGCGCATCATAGAGGCTACTGAGAGCATTCCAGAAGACATGCTCCAACGTGCTTGACAAGAAATCGTTCATCACCTCGATATCGTCATAGTGACAGCTGGAGCTCACGTAGAGATATGGGGATGTGCATATCGAAACTTGTTAAGCTTTCCTTTTATATAAACGTTACTGTAGGTTCTATCTTCAACCGTTTACCAGTCACTTACAATTGAAATTGAGTACATTCGAGCGGTCCACCCTGTATTTAGTTGAACTAACCATGGACAAAAATTGGCTTTGAATCAAACAATAACAAATGAGCCTAATATTTAATTTCAATTAAAATTATTTGCACAGAAATATTTTTTTATACTCGCTTCAACATCTCTGGTCATATCGCGAGGTAATCTTTTAGGTGAAATCCGAAGGCCTGTTTACTATTGTTGAGTACTGGTTCTATTGTTGTGAACTAAATGGCGTCTGTGGGTGTATTACTGATTTGTTATGAATATAATTTTGGTGATGAATGAAGCCGGTGATATTCAGGCATGTTGTGGCCCGAATTTCCTGGCATTTGCCTGACAGTTGAGGGAAAACTCTAAAAAACCTCAATCAGGAAATTTAACTCAACCGGGAATATAACCCCAACCCTTCGCCTGAGGAGATAAGTTTTCCACTCATGAATAAAATCTTACTTAAGTCTTTTGTCACATAAATTACTATTATACAAAATACGTGTGCTTCATTTATAAATATTGCACACATTCACAGAAAGCAGTTACTATAGGTATCCCAAAAGCAAAACTCAGCTCGGACTCCTCGTGGCGAACATGCTACACCTCTCTTATTCCCCTGTAGTAGACGTGAGAGCATGCTTGGAACGGGAGCATACGTTATCTGCGCGAGACAGTCACGCCCCCCGGTTTCTGCGCGCTGAGTTTTCCTTGTTGGATGCCTAGTCTACTGTGATTGTTTGGAATATGTTTTGCTTCTTAAGAAAATCGATATTTGAAAATGGGAGACATGTTAAATGTAATAGCGATATAATGAGATTCTAGGAACCATTAGCGAAGCGTAGGGGTATATAGGGTAAACAGCGTTTACCTTGTAATACTTCTTTAAAACATTTAATACTATGTTAATGTAGGCCTAGAAGTAAAGTACAAGTGCATTGCGTAAATAATAATAATAATAATTTATTTACTAATTTATTTTACATTTTTTAGCTACTTCGATGAAACTAGATCCTTTGCTATCACAGTGAGTCGGTGAGCAAGACAATTTGTCGTACGTCTATGTGAAACACGATCCTTTCCCAAATCTTATTGAAAAAGAAGCAGGTCTGGTATGCAAACCGTGCGTTTTTTTTTTTCAAGCACTTCAGTAAAACGCTTCATGGCTTTGCTGCAGCAAAATGATGGTCGAAAAAAAAAACGCAATTCGGCCAGCTGACAGCAAAATGGTGTACAATTCTATTACTGAAGTAATAAATTTAACTTTAAAAGAACCGAACATGTTAAATATTTTCGACTTACATGATAATTATATGAAATTATTATTACTAGACAATTTTAACAATAATAAACGTTGCATAAGATCAAAACACGCATTCCGCCATGATGTATCGTGCAGCAAAGTCGTAAAGCGGTGATTGGATTTGCTGCACGGTTGCTGCAGCGAAGGTAAAGCAAATGTAATAAAAAAAACGGTCTTGCTGCAGCACTTACGTTTCGCTTTAAAAAAATGCACGGAAACTCCCCTACCCCAATACTGCTAGCACGAGGTTTATACGACTCAAAGACGTGTCTATTTAGATATTATTGGCTTATTTTTTCCCCCTCTTTCCTTTTGTTAGTCACACCAATCTCTCTAAGTAATCCGTTAGTTTTCAGACATTTTTATGTGAAGTGGTTGGTTTTGCGATGGCTTGTGATTTTAACAGTCCTGATTTCGAGTCTGTAGCGTATTTATTGAATAATAGTTTTCCTACTTAAACACTTTAAAGAAAAAAAAAAAAAACAAGATCACGTTAAAAAATAAAATAAGCAAACCCAGTTTAAATTTATACCAGATAGATGGAAAATCTATTCGTAAATTTACAAAAGAAACCTCAAAATTATTGAAGTCACTGTTGTCCATCCGTCCCGGTTACTTCTGCTTCCAGTGAGCGTGCAATGAGTGTTCCGGAGAGGATGAAAACATTCTTAAGGAACTATTATGACAAACAAAAGACTGTCGAATCTAAGTATGTCCTTTATAGAAAAATAACTACTGTATAACTTCACCAGATTGCCAGAATTCAAAGCCAGAGTAATAGATACTTTTTGCAGAAATGGAGGATAGGTGCATCAAACTTATTTACAAGACAATCAAAGTGAGATGTCAAAATTCAGAATCACAATTTCATTACTGCGTTTCCTTTTGCTAAAGTACTTCTTTAGAATCTGTGTAGCAAAGTAAATTAATGGAATTGCATTGCCGGTACCAAAAAAATAAATTATGTTGTTTTCTAATGCCAGGCGTTTGACAATAAAGTCATTTGACCTCTTGCACTCCAATATTTTTCAAAGATATTATCATGGCCAGCCACTGAAGCACAGATTTTGAGGTGTTCCGAATCCATTTCTTGGTTTGAGTTACACAATGGGCAGTTAGGGGACTGATATATTCCAATTCTAAGCAGGTGCTTGGCCAAACAGTCATGGTCTGTTGCCAATCTAAATGCAGCTACAGACGATTTTCGTGGTAAATCGGGAATTAACTGTGGATTATGATGCAGAGAGTTCCATTTTTTCCCTTGAGATTGTGTTATCAAATTTTGTTTGTTGAAGTCTAAGTATGTAGATTTAATAAATCTTTTCACAAAGTAATACCTAGATTTATAATAGTAATTATTAGACTTCGTGGAATTGCCATGAGATTCGCAAGGTTTACTGTGCACGCAGTATAGACTGTATGAGAAGGGGGCGTGTCTCTGATGTAAACACTGAGCAGTATACTGTGGTTACAATAAAACCTGTATCCTGGATTCAAGAAATATAATGAATGATCATTGAAGTAGGAAATGTCTAAACATGTAAATATACAATTATTTTATAGTGAGATATATTAACTCTTAAAATTTAATGTAAGATACATCATCCTTGAATAGGCTATGTGCATTCCAGTGAAGAGTTACGTAAATTTTGACCGACTGCAAAGTAACCTCCTCCGATGGTCACTTAAACAGTTTGTATATTGGGAACTTGTAGTTCAACATCACACGATGCAATACGTGCATTTCTTAAGAACGGGAAGTCACTACTTTTTAGTACACCAACTTCAGACGTCTTGTCGTGACCTGATAGTACATCATTTATAATACGAAGTTGTGAATAGGCAGAATTTTTAGCAATAATGTTTCTCAACTTACATTTCACTTTTTCTGAAATTAGTGGATTGTTATTTTGGATAACGGTTTGTGATACTTTATCCACTATATTAAGGGCTTCTGAGAGTTGTAGTTTAGACGATTCTAACAGGATGATACTTTTGGACACGATTTTAAAATTAGAATCAATGACAGAATATCTTTCAATAGCTGTTCAGAAAGCAATGATTTTACAGCTGCAACAGCGGAACTGTCTGTGCTATCCAATGCATGAATTACCTCCATTATTTTTCCGTAATGTTCTGCATAATAATTAACAGAATTCAACCACGTTCCCCAACGGGTCAAGACTGGCTAAGGGGGTAAGGTTATTCCAGGAGTAATTGTTTGGAACAGCAACACTCTCATTGTAGTATGTTTGATTGAATTCTTGTCTGCACTGAACAAATGTTAAACTTTGACTATTCAAACCATAGTAATGCAAAAACAAGTGCTTACTTAGGTATACATTAGCTGTAGCTGCTCTATCTATTTGGACCGGTCACAACTCTTAACATGAACTGCTTATACTACGAGACCGGGCGGTCGCTCACCTCCTCTATACTACCGTACATCGGCAACCTGATTGCATGCTGCGTGTGGCAATTCAAAGAAGTCTAGTAATTATAATATAGGCCTATAATACTAATATGTATACTAATGTGTTTATTTTTATTTTTACTGTGTACATTTTGTTTTTTATTGAATTATCGGCTTCTGTTTTTATGTGATTCGTATTTGATTCCAACAACATTAATATGTACTTCACACTATGTTTAATTTTATTTTATGAGGTAAATTTTTATGTAAATACCTCTTTTGATTTCATTATGTACCTACATTGTATCAGTATGTAATTACTTAATTCTGATTCAGTTTTATTTTCAACTATGTAAGCAAGTTTTAATCCTGGTTGAGTGTAAGAGAAGGCCTTACGGCCTTAACTCTGCCAGGTTAAATAAAGCCATTATTATTATTATTATTATTATTATTATTATTATTATTATTATTATTATTATACTGATTCATTACAATAGCAGCAACAGGGGCAGTAGCAGTAGTAATAGTACACTTTATTAGTGATAACTGCACTATAAGCTATAAAATATTCAGTAACAATGGTAAGATAAACTCAAATGCCACTGTCTACCCTAGTAAGTATAGCACGCTTCGCCAATGTTAGGTACAGACCCAGAAACAAAATTTGGGCCACCTAAATTTTCCAAGTTCCAGTTATAACCTCTGCGCATGCTCAGTTTGGTCCAAATTTTGTTTCCGGGTCTGCACATCAGTTATTCCAAAGTAACCAACAGTATCGTGGAAGAGAACACATTCTAGAGAATTGTAAACCAATAATATTAAACACGTTCGCCCCCGCGTTCAAAAGAAGCATTTCAGCAGTCGCAGTGGTTTTGACCCAGAATTTTCTTTACTCGTGATTAGCCGACTAATAATGAAAATTATTCGAATGGTTTTAAGCCACTTCTGTTTCACTTCACAACTCATTATTTTTGCTGGGCTGAATGTTTGAGTTCGTAGTGCCTCTAGTAGATATGATTCCATACATTATTCCATTCTTCCTCTGTCCAATCCTTATTGTACTTTTGGCCCATTGCAATTGTTCCTGTGTCATTGCTTCAGTCAACTTTTCTTTCTTCAGAGGCAGACAACATTGTATAATCATGTCCTTGAATTTTTTCTGCAGAGTTGGGGTAGAAATTGCTACTCCTTTACTGTATAGAATCTTCTTGATTGCCCCTTTTGCTTTTCTTCGGTTTTCCAAAGTGGTTCCTTGAAGTTCCCTATCTGTTCTTGGAGTTGTTATTCCTTTTCGGCCATATTTTCCTTTCCTATCTGAATGTTCTCTTCATGTTTTTCTTTATTTCATTATTTATATATTGAATATTCAAGTTCGATGTATTCACAGTGATAAGCAGAGACTGGAAATTTAGCAGAATGTGTTAAATGTGTTAAAGTAAATCTGTACGAATTACACCTTTTTGATTGAAACGCCACAGTTTTATGTTGCCCTTTTCTCCCCTTTTTAATATAAATGCCTAATTTACAAAATATGTGATTTTTTTTCCTTATTTGATTATTTATCTATTATATTTATTATTAAAAATTGCTTACAGGTATATTTTAATTTACTTCTACAACCGCTACAATGAAAGTGACTTCACCGAATGTATATTATTGTCTTTCAGTCAGTTCACATTCTCTTTGCAACAGTGAGTGCTGCCGTGCAAAAATGTATAACAGTAAGCGTTTTAATTATCGCTTATGTTTATTTGACAAGGCAACAATGAGTGCGGTCTAACGTTATTTTTCTTTCAGTGTTCGTTGCGACGTTGTTGTAGCTAGCAGCAAGATGCCGAAATTCAGTGTTCCTTTACGCAGTAAATTGCAAAGTTACGTTATTACTTTTGTATCCGACGTATTTTGTACTGACGGTAAAGTACTTACATGCAAAATATGTGAGCAGTCAGTGAACTACGAAAAGAAATATTTTATATCGCAACATATCAGTACAACCAAACACAAAAATGCACTTTCCAAGGTTACTGGGAAGAAAATGTCTTTGCTTCCAACAGTAATTGCAACATCTTATCGAAAATCTCAATTTGCATTCGACGTATGTAAAGCTTTCCTTGCTGTCGAAAGCCCTTTGTGGAAAGTCCAATGTTGCGGGTCTAGTGCAAGGTTTTTGTAATTGCCTTTTATTGCGTATTTTAACTATTTATAATATCTTTTTGCCTGCCTATTTTAGCTATTTATGATGCCATTTTGCCTGCCAGTTTGAAAGATTCATAATGCCTAAACTTCCGGTCTCTGGTGATGAGTGTGGCAATTTTTTACTTTTTACTTGGTGCCAGGTCAAGACCTTTCACGCCTCTTACAATGGGGACAGTTTACAATAATTATTGGAGGCCACACAGATTTTAAAACATGTTACTTACTTCGTATTTGTATTTCGGCATAATCCAAAAAATGTTATTTCTATGAGTATAGGTTATTAACAACAATGAAGTGTCCATTCCATAATGAATCGCAGGTCTGGTTTAATTCACGTTTCCACGCAAATTGAAATAAATAACAGTTATACCAACAATGCAGCATAAGAATTCGTTATTACAAAATCAACAAATAACACTCGAAACTCTCGGCAGACGACAACAATAATTCTCAAACATTTTTCATTAAACGTGATCCTATCAACTATAACATGGTTTACCGAATTTGCCATCCCGCAGTCTGAATTTAAAAAGGTAGGATAGGAAACTGTGCTATGTAAGTTTACTGCCAACATAACAAAGCAAAATATTCTACAAGCGTCTTCTCTACCTGTTATAAAGTGGCTCAAATCCAAAACTAAATTGCGGGTAACTAGCTCAAAAGCACTGTGCCATCCAGGCATTCGTAAATTTAAATTTAAATTATGGTTTATTTAACGACGCTCGCAACTACAGAGGTTAAATCAGCGTCGCCGGTGTGCCGGAATTTTGTCCCGCACGAGTTCTTTTACATGCCAGTAAATATACTGAGATGAGCCTGTCGCATTTAAACACATTTAAATGCCATCGTCCTGGGCCGGGATCGAACTCGCAACCTCGAGCATAGAAGGCCAGCGCTAGACCAACTACGCTACTGAGGCCGACAGGCATCCGTATGTGGCTCAAATTCGTTCTCCCGATCGATTTCAGAGATCTATTAAAAAAATAATGTATCGAGATGGTCTTACCTACCTCGTGTGTCCAATGATATACTGATTCTTAGAGTACGTTTCTGACTATAGACCTCTAATGAAGTTAAGTTTTCACAAAAAAAAAGACAGTTTTTTTCTTTAATTCCTCAATTTTATAAATTAATTTGACTATTACACTCTTACTACGTCATACTACTTTTGACCAATAAAACGGTATGAAAGGACGTATTTCAACCAATCATGGCTGCTTATCGCACAATTTTATAGCGTCCCTAGCATTTGTTTAATTTTATCGCGTCCCTAGCATTTGTTTCTTTGTTTGCCAACATTTGAAACTGCGCTGGTCTGGACGTCAAAAATATATATAAAATTACAAACCACTCCAGTCGATGCACAGCAGTTTCAAATATGACTCGCATTGGCATTCAAGAACAAGAATCAATAAAAATCACTGATCATACCTATGCATCTTCTGAAATCCGATTTACAAATAAATGAAGAGCACCATTCGGAAATCCTGAATAAGTTGAATACACCATGTAGGCCTAAATCAACGAGTTCCACTTCTATTATGCACACGTCCAATATAACATCAATTGAACCACCAACCACATTCAAATTTGAAAATTCTACATTCAATAATTATTTCTTTTAAAATTATTCATTCGGAAATTCTGAATAAGCTGAATACACCATGTAGGCCTAAATCAACGAGTTCCACTTCTATTACGCACACGTCCAATATAACATCAATTGAACCACCAACCACATTCAAATTTGAAAATTGTACATTCAATAATTATTCCTTTTAAAATTATTCATGTTTATTTTTATGTCATCGTCGTTAATTAAAACTTTTCTAACACTTGTGTATATTAGTTAGGTTATGTTATAGCTTCTGCTCTGAGAGGATAAAAAGAACTTCTGCTATATGATATTATGGATAGTCACGTATCAGAGATTGTTTAATATTAAGATTTATTGAATAGTAATCATTACAGTGTCTGTATAAAGACACTACTGCCATCTAGCATTCATCTAGCGTAATATTTGTAATGTTGAGATGGTACAGTAATACATTTGAAGACAGTTGTATTTTCGTAAGTCAATTAATATTTTATTGTATTGGAGTACTTCGTTACTTCTAATCTTTATATACTTTCTTCTAATGTGTAATAGTCAATTAAATCCCACTCGAGTTTTGATTTTCTCTAGATAAATCAAAACGTCTAGTGAGATTACTGTTGAATCAATTTCTTTAAGGATTAATATGTTTGCCTGAAGAAGTTTCAGATTGGAGGTACAACAATGTACGCCATAATTTAATTACAGTATTAACTTTTCTTTCTATATTTCCGTAACAGATAGTGGTACATTGTGTACTGAATAGAAATCTTAAAGTCTCTAAATATTTACCTGAAAAAATTATCGATTACAGCAGCCATTTTTAACCGGTGTGCCGCGAATGACCCGCTGGTGTTCCGTAAGAAAATGAAAATGGTAAAGGTTATACAGGGACATCACTTTATTTTTACCAACATTTTTAACATTAACCTGGCTATACTCGGAAACACTGTTGCCCCCTTCCATTACAGGAGTTTGATGTTACTATTGCAATATGTAAACAACTCATTTTACTAGGTATAGGAGGAGAGAAAAGTAGTGTATCCATTTATGTTGTAGGGAAATACGATATTACGATTTTCAGTTTGATCATCACTTTTACGGAATTTATCAAAATACAGTAGAGTAGTAACATTTTTTTTTTCAAAAACTCAACTTTTCAGGCGGCTATGTTCGTTATGTAATGTCTACTTTATTTAGCATATTAATTATTGATGTTATCATACAATATAGAGAGTGCATTTAAATTGAGGGGGTCATAAGTAAAGGGCTGTAAGTGCACTTAAGTTACTTTTGAGAAAATGAGGTTTAAATATTTAAGCTTTCGTAAAATCGATGAAAATTTTTATTTAAATTTTAATGTGTGATGCGATTAAAATATCCCTTTGCCACTAAAATTTTAGATACTTTTGCTTACACTGGATGCACTTAACTCATGTTATTAAAAATGTTACTAGCATTCCTTTGCTTCTAGCCACCTCAATTCAAAAGAAGCTAATCTGAATTTTTAAACAAGTTGCTGAAAATGGTTGCCGTTCATTACAATGCAGGCTTCAATTTAGTACGCATATTATTAAAAACATTTTGAAGCATATTCTCCGAAATTGAATTTATCGTTTCTTGAATATAATTTTTAGTACGATATTATTAATATAGGTTCTTTCTTCTGTAGAAAACGCAATCATATTTATGAAACACACTATACACTGCAGTGTTTACTTCACTGCTTGAAGACTTCGAATGCAACAGCGGCCGTAAGTTTGTGTGTCTGACGGGAGCAAGGACATTAGTGAAGGGGTGAGAGTGAAGTACATTCAGAAATGCAGGTACAATAAAAATGCAAGTAAAAATAAAATGATGTCCCTGTATATTGTAGCAAAAATTGGAAAATAAAAGTGAAAAGTGAAAAGAGTAGCAAAAAAGAAAATGAGTCAACTTTCAGGGAACGGGGCACAAGCCAACATTCAGTAAATACAGAGTGTCATTGGCGGAGAAGAGAATGACTGACGCGCTGCCGGGTTGCCAGATCAGTAAAGTTAGCATAACATACCAACCTTGAATTGAATTGGATTTGAATTTAAGGTAGAGAGCACTACGAACCATCACTGCGACCTTATTAGATCTATTGTGCTGACCAAGCTAGGAGCATTCCTAACCCACACCGGCTGACTACACTAAGGTAGACCGCGTTCCCAGGTTTCAAGCGGGAAACCCCTCTCGTCCCTACGCCAACCGGCGAGGCGCACAATGATCCTTTTTCGCCAGCTGGCCGCGCAAAATACAAAAATTGAGTATCACATACTTTCATATTTTATAGAGTTTTTAATTACTATAATATCCAATGATACGAGATTTGTTATAGTTATGCTTATTTGTGCAGCCCTTGTGTTGCAAAAGAAGTCATCGTTAACTATTACAGATGGGAACGATATATTGGTTTTTACGAAATACCGATATTTTCGTTTCCATATATCGATATATTGGTATTGAAGCTTTGATTCAATATATCGCATAATATATCGGTTTTCCCATAAATTTATCGGTCTTTTGTGGAATTATTATCATTATCAACTACAAAATCCACATTAGACAACTCCGATAATTCCCGAGAAATGGTGCTAATGAATCTGGACAGTTACATAATTGTGCAACCTTGAAATATCCAATACAATCAATACCTTGCTCTAATTGGCTGGACTGGAATTCGAATTCAAACTGTTTAATATGCAGCACCAAATTCAAAATGCAGCGTGTGCGAACGTGAGACAGACGGGAGGTTTATCTACTACTATTTTAATATTGTTATTAATAGGGAACGGAATTTGGAGTAGTAAAAGCTAGTATTGGCATCTACACAGTCATTTGTTTACAACCCTTTATACCAAGTCCTCCCCTCCATGACATACTCGCAGGTCTCTACACGTCAACAACAGGTGAACGGGACAGTTGTCGCATAAGTACTTCAACATGCAGGTTTGCAGTTCAGAGTAGTGAAGTGCAGGTACAATGCCGAAAGTGAAACCAACTAACAATACAGTATTGAAAGACTATATTTGTAAAACCTCCAGATCAAGTATCAAAATTCAGGAAATAATTCCCTAAATTGTCGCTTCCCCCATGTCCAGTTCCTACGAGATGGGGGTCATGGTTAGAAGCTTGCAATTATTACGCACGTCACCTCCAATCTGTGAAGAAAGTGGTCCAGTTTTTCGATACCGATCACGCGGCTGCGATTCAAATACGCCAGGAACTGCTAAATGATGAAACAATCGAGAAAGAAGTCACGGATATTAAGTCAAATTTTGGATATTTACCGGATGCCATTATTCAATTAGGAAAGTCAGGAGTAGAACTAGTTGAGCAAATAAATATTATGAGGACTATTGTAAATAGACTGAGTGCAGTAGAAGGTGAAATAGGAAAACGTGTTGGTGAAAAAATGAATAAAGTTTTGATTAAAAATGATGGATACGATATTCTTAGTCGAATTTCAGATGTACTAACAAAGACGTGTCCCAATGACGTCATTCAACATGTGAATTTAATTGGCGTATCTTGTTTCAAGTACTCTCTAATTGTCTCTGCAGATGGAGAGCGGAGTTTTTCCATGTTACAAAATTTTCTTCCTTACAACAGAGCAAAGTTGTATTTTAAAAATTTGAAAATAATATTTACAATTTATTATAACAAGGCATAGCATTAATTGAAAATGCCATTTCGTTTGGATCTACATATTCAGAGGCGAGTTCCATGCAGAAGACAACTGTCTATCAACATCAATATGTCCACTGACACGCGAAGATGCAGAGGTTCATATTTAATTATGTATATTTGTAATGTTGTTTATTGGTGTCTTGTGCGTTGCGAAGAAAAGCACATGTAGTTAAAAAATAAATGCAGATTATGTATGTAGGTCACTATATGTCATTCAACTATTCCATTTGTTTATTCTGAAATATATTTACAGACGTTGCGTGTAAGTTTGTATGAAGTGGACTGTACTCTTCCATGAACCGTGACGCAGCTCGCTTGACAGTCACTGAGCTACGAATATCTATACTACGTTTCACCATTCTTTATAATACTCCAAATCCCTTTCCCTGGTTATTAATGTTCTCCAAGGCAGGAGCAACTCTAACCTTGAACGGGGACCGTATGACCTCAAAACAGATATCAAAACTTTTATTTCTATATTCTGAAATGGAACGATAAAAAAAAAAAAAGATTAAATACCGATGTGAGATTTCTTAACGGCTATGATTTCTATGCACAACCTAGTACTGACATTATATCCTATAGTGCATAACAATTCTATAGCTATCATCATCACCATTGTTGTTTGGAATGTTGGAGTGTAACAATAACTTGCACAGTAATGGGAACTTACTATAGAAGGACTAAGTACGTTTTACTTACATTTAAAAATAATTACAAGTTCTGTTTATCTACATTTAAAAATCATTACGTTGTTAATTAGAAAAGAGCATTATATCTGTGTCCTGAATTGAATCCTGTATAAATTTAGAATACATGAATCGTATACCAATATCAAATACTCAACCATGCAGAGTTCACTTAACTCTTTCCCATTATATCATTTAAGATCACCTTATCTCCACCACAATTTTGATTTTGGTTACGACCTACATCATACGGTATTGAAAATGTATTGTTTATTGTTACAATTTTACATTTATGCTTTTGACTGTTATGACGTTAATTTCAGTGATAAAAAGGAATATTAAAATTTCAGCAATTTTATTGTAATGCAGTAAATGCTATTTGCTTAAGGAATAGCGATATATCGATAATCGTTCGATATATCGGTATATTTTCTGCAATATATATCGATATATCGGTGTTTAAATCATTTCCTCCATCACTAATAACTGTGCTTGAAAGGATGTGTTTTTCCGACAATTTTAATCGGTTACTGGTGGATATGGGAGACCAACGTATGTGCTATGTTTGTGATATTTTAAAAATCCCACACAACTTACTACTTTCAAGTGAAATTTTCTAAAAATTATTGCTATTTTAACTTCTAGTTTTGAGTATTTTTACACCCGGAAATTTATAATTGTCAACGATTGGTCAATTTTTTTTTTCAGAAGACTAAAGCCAGTACCTTATTTTTCTCCTAGGCCTATATAAAAATTAGGAGCTATTCTTTGCAACTCGCCTTTTTTTCAGGTTTTACTATTCTCAGAAGAGGTCTCGCGAACGATCTCTTCATGTATGATTTGAGGCTTTCTCGGCGTTGGTTCGCTAATATGTTTTCGCGGGATATCAGCCGAGTTAAAATTTTGGAAGTTCCCTGAAGATGGCTGCAGAGATAGCAGTTGAAAGCTTGGAACATTCCAAAATTTTAACTCGGCTGATGTCCCGCGAAAACATATTAGCGATCTGAATAATTTCGAGGGAAAAATTGTTCCGGGACCGGGTATCGAACCCGGGACCTTTGGTTTAACGTACCAACGCTCTACTAACTGAGCTACCCGGGAACTCTACCAGACAATCAAATCAACTTTACAGGGAGTTATACCTGAAAGATTGATTTGCATAATACACGTCACTGTTCGTTAACAGAAAACCACAATTATTTAAGTCACACAGAGTTAGTGTGCACTCAACTTTGGTTGCTTGACAGCCGTCAGCCCACTTTGAGGTCTGTGGATATAGAGGGAAAAATTGGATCGGTTGTCTGGTAGAGTTCCCGGGTAGCTCAGTTGGTAGAGCGTTAGTACGTTAAACCAAAGGTCCCGGGTTCGATACCCGGCCCCGGAACAATTTTTCCCTCGAAATTATTCAAATCAACTTTACAGGGAGTTATACCTGAAAGATTGATTTGCATATTAGCGATCTCTTTCATGTTTGGCGTCATACAGTTGACAAACCAGAAAGAAGTGATTAACTATTTAACTGTTCACTGTAAAACAATGATTTGAAAACTTACAGATAATCCGTTTTAAATATACTGTTAATATTGTTGATTTTGCTTGCTTGTCACCGAATCTTGAGTAAATTCCAAGTCACAAAAAGAAGTGGCTGGAGAGAAATTTATTTTATATGAACAAAATATAGAGAAAGTTTCCATAAGTGGCTTGTCATCTAATGCTGAATATGATTTTGGTGTCGTCAGATTGTGTAATAAGCAGTCTCACAAAGAAAACGCGAAAGAGAAGTGTATATATAGTCAATGAAGTTCTTTATCAAGACCTCGCTCCCGCGTCAGAAACTTAATCCTATCATTATGAAAATTAATCCTGAAGCTTACAGCAGCACTGAGAACTAAATATTATTGATAACACTTTTAACACTGAATTACATTAAAGGAAAAATTAGTAGTGACAGCTCTTCATTATTACGCCTTGTCATCTTCCCCATTACTTTATACTTGTAAAATTTTCCTCACAATTTATAATAAAAAAACTAGCTATGTCATAATAGAAAACACTGAAGTGATAAATGTGTGGTACATCCCTCAAAATGAATGTTTGATTACAATACCACCCTTCTTACAAAGACCACGTAAGTAGCACATAGCTCCAGGAATGGCATGCATCTCACTGTGGCTGTAGAGGTGAAATCATTATTATGAATCTATATATATATTTTAACAGGTAATGGAAATTACGGGAAAACGGCTGAACGGATTTTAATAAATGGCCCCTCATTTTGAAGCTTGGAACCCAAAGTTTTTCGGAAAAATAGTAGTTTTCAGTGAAATGTCAATTTTCCTACATAATTTTCCTATTTTCCAAAATCCATCTGTCGTCAGTTTTGATAACTAGCTAATTGCATTAAGGAGAAGTGAAGCGAGCATTATCATCTTCCATTACTTTATGTTGCATTTCAGAATAAACACAAAACACTACAGTAAACAACATTACACGAAGGCCATGATCTGGAAGAATGTTTGATTGACATATTTAGAGCTCAAATTAAATTGGTTATTAAAAACTTAACTTACTGAAAAAATAATTTACAGGTTCGATTCTGTGGTGTGTAATTTTCTGTATTTTGTTATGGTACAGCTGTGTATTGGATATTAAAAACTACAAAACTTGAGGTGGTTTGATGACATTATTACTATTAGAAATGAAATATTATTGTAGTTAATGCCGTGATGTGACTATTTTTCATTAATGATACATATTAATGCTATACTGATGATATGAAAGTGAAACGTTTTGGGGTTATATAAGTAGATGTAGATTTTGGTTTCTATATTTTACTGAACCAGTGGCCGCTATATACTGTAGTATATATAGTATATGTTACTGAAAGCTATGAAACTTATTTAAGATAATAATATTATAAAAAATCAAATATTTTTATAATTATTAATCAAGTGGGGTTGGGTCTTTTCATATATTTAATGGCAGTTGTTTAGATATTTATATCATCTGGTTCTCTTCAGTATTGGTTCGGATGAGAAGTATCTTTCATTATTATGAAAGCAAATAACTTTTCAGAATGTCTGGTTATTCTTAATTGAAAATAAATGTGAAAAATGTTTATTTGAACGTCTAATGAACTTAGTTTGCAGGATTTGCTGCACAAGCCACTAGTATACGTATAAATATATGTAGAGAATATATAGGAATACACTCACGTGTATCTAGTTTTAATGTATTATGTATTTTTTCATGCTAAACTTGTTAAAATTTGAGGCACCCACTACTTTCCCTATGGAAAGAAAATGTACTTACTGATTGTAGTGAAATATCTTAATTAATTAACATAAAGGGAACCATGTAGTGTTTTATTGAAATATTATGTCATGTGTGAAGTTAAGAGTGCAATTAAAATAAAAATTATAATGTAACTGATTTCTTCCATGTATTTTACTTATATATTCCATACCTGCAGTGATGAAGTCCTACAGTGTTGTTGCCTATAGAATATCTATATGTTTGTGATTGAGAGTTAATATTGAGCCTAAATTGAATTCCAATCATGTCGATATGGATAAGGAAAATGCTTAACATATGTACTGCACAAATTGTTATTTTAATATTTCTGCATCATTTTAATACTGAATGGAATTATGCGCGGCCAGATACCGTAAAAAGATCACTGTGCGGCGTAGCGTTCGAGGAATGGTATGGAATGATGACGAAATGGAGGAATGTTGACGGAATGATGTAGATGCCTAATATGAGAAAACGGAAGAAGGCCGAGAAAAACCCCAACTGTGACCTTGTCTGCCACAAGTGTCACTATGGACCAACTTTAAGACATATCGTATTTTCTATGTTTTAATGAGAAATTCCCCCTAGTTAAGAACCGCTGGTTTAGATTGTATGAGTGTACCGCGGGACTTTAGCGTGTCACAAGTTGAAAAAAGGTTTTAAAATGCTGGATTACAGATACCGGTATACAGTACTTACTTGCCTACTGGCTTTTAAGGAACTCGGAGGTTCATTGCCGCCCTCACATAAGCCCGCCATAGGTCCCTATCCTGAGCAAAATTAATCCAGTCTCTATCATCATATCCCACCTCCCTCAAATCCATTTTAATATTATCCTCCCATCTACGTCTCGGCCTCCCTAAAGGTCTTTTTCCCTCCGGCCTTCCAACTAACACTCTATATGCATTTCTAGATTCGCTCATACGTGCTACATGCCCTGCCCATCTCAAACGTCTCGATTTAATGTTCCTAATTATGTCAGGTGAAGAATACAATGCGTGCAGTTCTGTGTTGTGTAACTTTCTCCATTCTCCTGTAACTTCATCCCTCTTAGCCCCAAATATTTTCCTAAGCACCTTATTCTCAAACACCCTTAACCTATGTTCCTGTCTCAAAGTGAGAGTCCAAGTTTCACAACCATAAAGAACAACCGTTAATATAACTGTTTTATAAATTCTGACTTTCAGATTTTTTGACAGCAGACTGGATGATAAAAGCTTCTCAACAGAATAATAACAGGCATTTCCCATATTTATTGTGTGTTTAATTTCCTCCCGAGTATCATTTGTATTTATTAGTGTTGCTCCCAGATATCTGAATTTTTCCACCTCTTCAAAGGATAAATTTCCAATTTTTATATTTCCATTTCGTACAATATTTTCGTCACGAGACATAATCATATACTTAGTGGATTACAACTATAACTACGTAGAATGATAAATGAACAAATGAACGAACGAAGAAACAAATGAATAAATAGGTAAATAAATAAATAAAAATACGACATTTCTCTTCAAGTAATCTTTTTATTTGCCATCATATCTTACGTAAAAAAACTCAGTTAACATAGCGCTAGCTTACGAACACAGATCCCAGTTTAAAACTCGGTAATGAGGGAGTTGTATATACGTAGACAAAGCCAAGGTTGTGAGCGTTTTCTCTATTTCACCAAAACTCCACAATACCCATTTCATTATCACCCTCATCTCTAAAAATAGGATCCACTTGTGTTTGCGTGACATGGAATCCGTTACAGTGGATGTTCCTCGCGGTTTGTCCAAATAGCGGTAAAGGACAGTCGTAATTGGATTCTAAGGGACTCATAGATATGCACCGGGGATTCCCAACAGGTTCTTGTCTGTCTAATAAGGACGTGACAACTCAGCCGGGGATTCCCAACAGGTTCTTGTCTGTCTGATAAGGACGTGAGGACTCATCCGGGGATTCCCAACAGGTTCTTGCCTGTCTGATAAGGACGTGACGACTCATCCGGGGATTCCCAACAGGTTCTTGTCCGTCTGATAATCACGTGAGGACTCATCCGGGGATTCCCAACAGGTTCTTGTCTGTCTGATAAGGACGTGACGACTCATCCAGGGATTCCCAACAGGTTCTTGTCTGTCTGATAAGGACGTGACGACTCATCCGGGGATTCCCAACAGGTTCTTGTCTGTCTGATAAGGACGTGACGACTCATCCGGGGATTCCCAACAGGTTCTTGTCTGACTGATAAGCACGTGAGGACTCATTCGGGGATTCCCAACAGGTTCTTGTCTGTCTGATAAGGACGTGACGACTCATCCGGGGATTCCCAACAGGTTCTTGTCTGTCTGATAAGGACGTGACGACTCATCCGGGGATTCCCAACAGGTTCTTGTCTGACTGATAAGCACGTGAGGACTCATTCGGGGATTCCCAACAGGTTCTTGTCTGTCTGATAAGGACGTGACGACTCAGCCGGGGATTCCCAACAGGTTCTTGTCTGTCTGATAAGGACGTGGGACTCATCCGGGGATTCCCAACAGGTTCTTGTCTGTCTGATAAGGACGTGACGACTCATCCGGGGATTCCCAACAGGTTCTTGTCTGTCTGATAAGGACGTGAGGACTCATCCGGGGATTCCCAACAGGTTCTTGTCTGTCTGATAAGGACGTGACGACTCATCCGGGGATTCCCAACAGTTTCTTGTCTGTCTGATAAGGACGTGACGACTCATCCGGGGATTCCCAACAGGTTCTTGTCTGTCTGATAAGGACGTGACGACTTATCCGGGGATTCCCAACAGGTTCTTGTCTGTCTGATAAGGACGTGACGACTCATCCGGGGATTCCCAACAGGTTCTTGTCTGTCTGATAAGGACGTGAGGACTCATCCGGGGATTCCCAACAGGTTCTTGTCTGTCTGATAAGGACGCGAGGACTCATCCAGGGATTCCCAACAGGTTCTTGTCTTCTGATAAGGACGTGACGACTCATCCGGGGATTCCCAACAGGTTCTTGTCTGTCTGATAAGCACGTGACGACGCATGTAAGCTATATCTGTGAGATACGGCTGGCATAACATGGTGTGCGGATTTTATGGCTGGAGAGGAATGCGTGGCGTGGTGGATGGTGAAGCCGACTTAGCCAGATAGCACAGTCGGCACGCAACTCTTTCCATCACAGGTGCATTAAACGCCTACTTGGTGTGAGGTGTTTAGGGATGCTCCATGTTCCGCCAGATAAGCACTTGTACCTCTATTCCAGACCTGCAGAACTGTAGCTCCTCAGAGCGACGGCTTTACTCCACTTTCTTACACCACCCACCTTTTCTACCAGTGCGGTCATACGTTCTAGTTACGCTCGGCTCCATCAACATTCATTTCGCGGCGGCAGGTATACAATACGCTATCAAGAATTACAAATGAATAGATAATAAAATCCTTAGGAACATACCTTTAGAAAGTAAGAGAAAAATGAATGAGGGAAATAAATAAATTAAAATACATGTAAAATAAATTTTAAAATGTATGTGTGCATATAATGTAAGAAGATCTACCTATGTATATATCGTCCTATTACTAGTAAAGCCGATTAAGTCCATTTTTTTTAATAAGTTAAGTACAGTCCCCGACTCGTCTTTCCGTGCTCTGTATTCTACTAAAATGAAATAAGTCCGAAATGTTGCATGCAGGCAACAAACCAATTACTTTATTTGAAGAATTTATTATGATTTTTCGTGCATTAATAAAGTTTTAATTCCTGTTTTTACAAAACTTCTATTACTGATCTTAATTGATTTTACTAGTAATAGGACGATAAATAAATTGTATGTTGATAAGTGACTGATAGCTATATGACCGGATTTCAATGCTGTCATTCAACATTGTAACGCACTCCAGCCAAATAAATAAATAAATAAATACAGAAAGAATTAAATAAATAAGTAAGAAAGTTAAGTAAGTAAATACGTAAAAAGTAAATAAATAAGTAATTAAGTAAATAAGTAAGCCTAAATAAGTAAGTAAATAATAAAATAAGTAAATAAGTAAGTAAATAAGTAAACAAACAAACAAGCAAACAAAGAAACAGACAAATAATACGCATACTGCAGTTTAAAGAGAACTGGAACATGGCAAAATCTAAACCCGTGTAGGAATATTACTTCCAAAGGAAATGGGAATATGATTATTTTGTTGTTGAAGACGAAAGAATTACTTGTTTACTGTGTCCCAGCCAATTTATTTCTATTCGTCATTTCAATATTAAACCACATTTCAACAAAGTACATATTAACAATTATGGAATGCACAAACTTTCGGGTAAGTTCATTATTATGAAGTGTATATTGATTATTTATTTATATACTGTAAAATAAAGGACGTCACTCGTTGTGTTCATTTTGAATTGAAATTAATAGTGACTTTCAAGGTTCATTACTTAAATTTATGTTTCCGTAGGTGATAATAGGAGGAAAGTTTTCGAAAATCTAAAACAGGTTAGGTTGAAAGAAATCTCAAAGAAATTACCGACAGGAAATCTAGCATAATTGTAAACCTTGTAAAGAGGTAACGCATTATAAAAACAATGAATTTATTACAATTCTTTTTGAAAATTACATGCCGCCACTGAAGGACCTTTGACGGCCAGAGAATGTAAACAACTCTACGTGGAAGTCGATCATCCCCAATAGAAGTGGAGTGAGGCTGACGTCATATTTCCCCTACTTACGAGTTCGGCAGGCCTGCTCTATACCTCTATGTAAGAAAATTATGAAGGAACAAATCCTTAGAGCGGGATACTGAGAATATCAACCTGTGTTGTTCTTTAACCAGTTCCCTGATTAACCCGAGTTAACTCGGGTTGCTAACTTGTATCAAAATTTATTAACCCGAGTTAACTCGTTTGAGTCCTATTTTTGCTGCTAGGGATTATTATCCTGAATATATACGTTTCCATGCTTCCATTAACCTTTTCCTTACTAATGTCTACAGAAGTTAGTGATATTGCCACATTTGGTAGTGTGTTTTGTACAGCTGTCAAAAAAAAAGTGGCCGCACTCGTGAACAGCAAATATTTTCAAAGTCCACTTCGGGTCGCGGCGATGTTACACGATGCATGTGCTTGTACAAGCAGTTCCGGAACTATGAAAGTGTTCCATATCTACGCCTCGTAGACCAGCTGTAGAGTGCTTGTTTAATGATGCAAAGGTCGTGGGTTCGGGCCTTCTTCAAATTTTCATTTTATTTTTTAATCGTTCTTTAGCGATGTAAATGATATTCAAATTATCATTTATATCCAGTTATCGTTCTTTATGGATATCACGTTATTTATATTTTGTTATCGTTCTTTAGAGATATGAATAAAATTCAGGTCATCATTTGTATTCTGTTATCGTATTATAACGATATGAATAATAATTATTATTGTATCTCCAATGGGGTTTAGCCCTATTTTACATATGTATGTTAGGACTATAGTTTTATACACAAAAAACATAAGCATAAAGAGAAATGGAAAAGAAAATTACATTAGCTTACGCGATGTAAACAAAACATAAACAATCCGTAAATTAGGCATTGCGATTGCAAAACAAATATCAGGTATCAATTTGAAACATACAAAAACATTAACAACACACATACGTAACACTTCTATAACACAAATATGCAGCTTTCCGTACCATAAATAATAAATTAATACACAATAGTCACACAAACACAATCAAACTATAATTACGACACTGCGACGACATCAAGTATCCCATAACTGACTCACATACATAACAAATCAAGCATCCGTTACAACACATACACTTCAACATAGTAACCACACTTTTAAAAGTTACAAATTTGGCTCCAAGAAGAATAAATAGGACACTGTTACTAATTACTATTCTTCTACAATTTCTTAAATACATCTGTAATAAATCTTGAAATTCCGATATGAATAATATTCACGTTTTTATATTGTTATCGTTCTTTAGCGATTTAAATAATATTCAAGTTATCATTTATATTCTGTTTTCCTTCATTAGCATTATAAAACAATATTCAAGTTATTTATATTGTTATTGTTATTTCGCAATATATTAATTAAACAAACCGATATTTATCATTTATATTCTGTTATCGTTCTTTAGTGATACTGTATAAATAATGTTCAAGTTATTTATATTGTAATCGTTCTTTAGCGATATAAATAACATAAATTTAATATTAGGTTTGGAAAAATCCAGTTGCATAATACAGGTATTAGTTTTCTTTTTGTATTATTACATTATACTATCTTGAACCACGATAAAATGAAAAGGAGTAACGAGGAATTGAACCTGAGACGTTGACATCTAAATTCCGACGTTCGTTCGCTGAGCTACGAGAGCAAAAGTGTGGAAAAATTTTCGGAAAAATTGGCCCAATCACACTCTAAGATTTTCTGATGATTCGTAGAAGCTAGTCCAGGATGCGGGGGGCAAAGGCTAATTGAGATTTCCCGGTCTCTGACCGGGTCAAACATCCTGATAGAATTAATATTTAACCCTTGCCGTGACTTTCGGTGAAGTCCGGAGGGCCCAATTAGTCAAATCCACTCTCCTCATCTCCACGCTTGGGCCCCTTGGAATTTAATAAAATGCGAAAGAGATTGTGGTGTGCGGAAAGCAACGGGATGTTACCGCATTTAGGCCTATCCTTCCCAAGAAAACTGCAAACATGAACAAAGGAAGCTTTTAATAGAAGAAGAAGGATCTTCTGCGGACCTCTGGAAAAAGAACTAAGGAAGAGACTAGTGAAGTGCGTTTTAAAATGTGGCATTGTATGGGGAAAGAACATGGGCATTACGACGAAATGAAGAGAAACGAATTGAAGCATTTGAAATGTGGATGTGGAGAAGAACGGTGCGTGTGAAGTGGACAGACAGAATAAGAAATAAAATTGTGTTTGAAAAAGTGAGTGAAGAAAGAATGATGCTGAAACTGATTAGAAAAGAAAAAGGAATTGGTTGGGTCTCTGGTTGAAAAGAATAATAGACGACATTAGGATATGTGGATCATATGCGGAGACTAAAGGAAGGCAGAAAATAGGAAAGATTGGAGATTACTGGGTTTGCAATGAAAGACCTGCCCATGGACAGAACATTTATGTATGTATGTTCAGAATGCCTGGAATATCGTGTCTAAGAACAGTCGCTATTTGCAAAGACTAGTCAATGCCATGCCCACTCGACTGCAAGATGATCGAGATAACAGGAAGATAGACTAAATATTGAATTGTGGCTTTTTGTTTTGTTTTTGAACGCTTAATTGTTTGAATGTTTTAAGGCCGACGCCAGTAAATTTGTTATGTTTATGCCACGAAAGATATTTTATTGACAATAAAATCTTTTTCTTTCCATTTGCAGCCACAATATCATAATGATAATGATAAAGTCAAATAATATATTAATTAACCTGATGTTAATTACTAAAATAATCATAAAAGAGAAAGGAGCCATTATGTCTAGTTTGTCTCTCTCAAAAACAGAACAAAAAGGACATAAAAAGCACGAGTTGTAGTCGAACGCAGGACTACATGAATAAGAAGGCCTGAACGCTACCATTATGCTATCGAATAACACACAGTATACTTCAATTATAACTGTAGATATCAGGCAACGTGGTGCAACAACATGTAACATCGCCTGTCTCAAAATAGCGAAGATACCCGTGAAGGAACTTGGTTTCAGGAGAGCGGCCACTTTTTCTTTTGACAGCTGTACTTCTTCCTTGGAAAATGATTCTTTGCTTGTATAGCAAGACAGTAGTGAGTAGATGCTAGTTAGTTTTGGCGGTTTCTGTTTGTGTTTATTTTTTGTGCTGTTTTTGTCAAGATGGAAATTAGTGATTTCGAAACTTTTGATCAGGTATATATTCCTGTAGAAGATTAGGAAATGAAACATCGGTATCAGAAGACGAAGTTATAGACCAACAAACAAATTCAGATCAGTTGATGTCGCGTCTTTTCGACAGTGGTTTGAATAGAAGACATCTGGCACCATTTCTTCTGCACCTCCGAGGTCCCCATTTCCTGAAATGTTAAATTGTCTCTGATAACGATAATTCTCAATTTTTTAAATTATTCTTTAATAATGACCTCATCAACATTATATTCGAGGAGACGATTCGGCATGCTAATAAGTGTTCACAGAATGCTGAAAATAATTCGTGGCGGCCTACTACAGACTCTGAAATACGTGTACTTTTGGGCATAGTGATACTGCAGAACATTATTCACAAACCTGAAGAACAGATGTACTGGTACAAATATTCAATGACTGCTACACCATTCTTCCCAAAACGCTCTGTAAGAGAGCAGATACATTACTGTCCGGAATGCAATGGGCCACTGTTATTACCCAATGCTTTCGAGTCTATCACACGACAAATTTAACGCCTTGATAACAGCACTGGTATTGTACCTCATAAATTAATCCATAAGAAAAACATAAGTTGGTAAATAGTTCAGGAGAAAATCAAAGTGGGACAACTACCAGAGCTGGAATCAATTCGAGATAACTCAGGATAATAATTCAGGTTTGAATGTATGTCTATTTCATAGTTTTTTTAGGTATGAGTTCGTGACGTAAAGTGAGTCTGCAATATTAAATGACCTCTTTACGAAAATAAAAAATGACACTTTTTTCACAAAACTGGTAAAATATATAGTAAGGGAAGAGGTTAAGAAAAACGTAACATTTTAGCAATTATTAAATGTCTTAAGCACAATTTTCCTATGGATTCAGTAGTAAATAATGAATATGAACAGATTTCGTCCAATAGCTAAAAGAGATGGCATTATACAAACAAAGGGACGGACAGGCAGATGATGTGCCCAGAAGCACTCTCTCGGCATCAGTGATGTTCAAAACGTTTTTCCTTTTGAGATCCTCAAAATTAAATTTTGCAGCATCTGAGTACTTCCTCTTTACATTCGCACTTCGCGCAATGCGAAAGTGAAAAACTGCCAGAACCGAATGAGAGACAGCTAGGTTCATCAGGTTTGAGAAATGTTGGTTTAATTAGAGAGCTTGGCTTAATTGCGGACTAGAAACCTTTTACTTTCATGTGCTCGTACAAATTTCCACTCTCAATCCGCAAACCGACAACAAAACTAATGAACAAAACATTAGCAAATCCTGAGCAAAGCCTTCTCCGAGGCACAAACGCACATTGTACTTAATAAACGCGCACAGGAGTGAAAGGATAGATTGCACAGAGTTCATTCCTTTTGAAAGGGATTGCCTTCAAGTCAAACTCTACCTCTGCGACGGTTTTCCGGCCCCCCCCCCGTTCCAGAGACTTCAATATTTGGAACGGTCCTCATCCGTAGAATACAGGTCGATGTGGAAAGCATGCGTCCGCAGGTTCTATTGTCTTGCCACAGACCTCCCCGCGTCGAACATTTGAGGTAATTGCATTGGGCGGAGGTTTTCAAACTGAGTGACGAGAATACAGCATCAATACAATATATCCTCGAATCGAGGATTTTCCTGAACTGCATAAGACAGTGATCTTATCCATCCATCCATCGAACAAATCATTCAATCATTCATCCGTCAACCAACCCATCCATCCATTTATCTACCACCATATCCATTTATATCTTTTTTTCCTCTATCTTGTACGGATGAGGGACCTGAAGGCTTGCGCTGCAGTCGAGGCTTATTGTGCTTACCACTCCTATTCTGTGAATGATTTGGTAGCCGAACGGCCTGTCATCCTCTGAAGAGTTTAGTGCTGAGAGTATACGATTCCGACTAGTCTAACGCGGTACTGGAGAGGGAGGGAACAGTGACAGCGGCAGTCTGGAAGGAAGTACAATCATACTGAAATCATTCGCCCAATTTACGAGAGCAGTATGCCTATTAGTTTTCCAACGTATTTTTGGCGAGATAGAGATATAACCATTCGTACTTAAGTGTTCAGAGAAGGAAAGTATTGTAGAACATTTTATTTATTTATTTATTTATTTATTTACTTATTTATTTATTGTGTTTATTTATTTATTTATTCTGGTGAAGTTAAGGCCATCACACCACCAGAAATACAAATACAATAAAATAAATAAAATGAAAAATCATAATACAACTACAATAATTTAAATGAAAAGAAGAATTATACTATACAATTTACTGATTAGTACAATTGAATTAAATTTTAAAGTAATCAATTTCAATATACTGTACTGCTGAACTCACTTGAAAAGTAAAATTACTTGATTTGTATTGCAAGATACCACCAACAAATGATTTTCGCAAGACATTATAGGAATCTGTTTTTCACGATACCAATCACACATATTCTAAAATTCCAATAGAATAAAACCAAAAACTTTTCCACAGCATGTTTCCTTAAAAATGACTTGGAACAGTGAAATATTTAATATGAGTAATTCATATAATATTAACATAGCTAACATCAGGGAGATGTTTGAGCAAAAATTGCAAATATACTAATAACAAAACCATATAGACCTAGGTAAACAATATGTATAAGAAATATTTACACACTACTACAAACTGAAGACTGCATATTTTTGGGCGATTAATACTTCGACTCTGCTCGGCTCGGCTTGACTGTAGCAACAAAAGAATCTACCTGCAACCCCCTTCCGCACCGATGCGATGGCAAGAATACCTCAGGTCCCAGCGCTAAACTCGTCGGAGGAAGACAGTACTAGTACAGCACCGTGAACTTAACCCGGGCTATGATATGGATGATGATGATTATGATGAAATGTGAATTAATGACGGCGAAAAGAGTTAGAGGTCCAACGCCAAAAGTTACTCAGCAATTCTGCTTGAATTGGTTGAGGGAAAACCCCAGAAAAAACCAACCGGATTTGAACCCGGGCCCGCTCGTTCCACGGTCAAACGTACTAAACGCTACTTCACAACGGTGTACACTTATATCTTTACATCTATCCATCCACCTACCCTTCCATCCATCCATCGAACCTATCATACACCCAACCACATGTCAATCAATTCATCCATCCACTCATCTATCTGCACATCCTCCTCTATCTATCCACCCACACCCATCCATCCATTCTGCCATTCGTGCGCCTGCTCATCCATTAATCGATTTATCTACATCAATTAATCAATCAACCACGAATCATTCAATCAATCGTTACACGTGTTTATCCATCCATCTATCCATCCACCACTCATCCATTTATACACACACTATATTCATCCAACCGTCAACCCTTTCATAGATCTATCCATTCATTCAATTATCGATCTATCCACTCACCCATGCGTTAACAGTTAACTCATCCAATCATCCATCTGTTCGTCCGTCAATATATTTAATCTATTTATAGCTATGCCACCACTGAATTAATTAACCCAATCAAATCACAATCAATCACTCAATCAATCAATCAATCGATCAATCAATGCCTTTATATCTGCCCCCTTATCTCACCGTCTACCTACGTACCTGTGTAGTCTTCTCTCCCTGTGTCTACTGGGTGTTCAGTTCAAAGTGTGTCATGGCTCGCTGTTTGCCGTCATGTGGCTAGCCGATGAGCCTAGAGAATTCAATCTTCCTACACTTCCGCAGAGGCGTATAACCTATAAGGCAGAGAAGTTGCCTAGCAAGTACGGCGTTCATTCTGAAGAGTACGTACCGATACGTACGGTAACGCCGGTAGTGGCAGGAATGTGAACTGTTTGCAAATACGTACTGTCGGGATATGGGGAGAGGGTTAAGACGATTACTTACGTATTTGTTGACATTAACTTCGACGGTCAACATGGACACGGAGCATTTGATTTGTGTTGTGGAATGTTACCGTACGTACGCAACCGATGATAACAAATACCCTGCCGGTGCAAAACACAGTTCGAAAGAGGTTATGGTAGCACACAGACCGTACAGACCGCCATCTGTTGCTACGACGTTCAAGTTATACCGTACACGTTCTCAAGTTCAGATTAAAGAACGCCTTAAATAATAGGCAACTTCTCTAACATATAAGCTGAAACTCGCTTCAAATCGGTGACCCAACAACAGTGACGTCATGACACACTTTGAAATGAACACCCAGTACTTCCCTAGTTGTGCACTTACCTACAGAATGTTTCCGAATTGGTGTTACAAACTTTCAGGGATGATGGTGAAGGGTATATGTATCAATTTGAGATAAGGAACCATGGTCCGGAAATGACTGAGTCGAAAGTTATACGCAAAAATAGTTGTGTGGAAATGGAATTGTAATTTGGCACCACGTGCCTTCCTTCCCTTAACTTTTGGAACAGTCGTGGAAAAATGGTATGGGCCGGATGTCTCCTACGTGGGTACGTGTACGATATAATCTGTGAGCTAGTCTACTGTTTCCATTGGCTCATCCATATTCGAAAATCAGGTTTGCTTATTCCGCTAGGACTGATCGACTGTACAAGTTGCAGTGTCCAGCTTTTTTCTTGAAGTAAAATCCTCTATAGCAGGGATGAGACGATATTAGCTCCCAATCACGGTAGAAGAGCTCGGCCTTGATCACGAGCGCACAGCGCATGCACTACATAGCGTCTTAACGTAGACATCAGGGATGTACATGCATGGCTACATCGAATAAAGGCAGCAATTATTACAATAACTTGCGTTACTAATTTTCTGGCTATGTAATAGGGCTAATTATTCAATTGAATCGTTCCTTGTTGAAAGGAACTAAGTCCACATTTTTGTCAATTTAACTTTTTTATCGATTTGTAATGTAGAAAGCAAGCTGCTTCTGTTGGTGCTGGAACGAACTCATTACTCATATTCCTTGTGCTTTATTTGAGGTGGCCAATCTTGTCATTCAGTGTTGAAAGGAACTAATTCCTGTTGATAGTGCTTTTCAACACGGAACTACGAAGGTTCCAGGTTGGCAGCCCTGTGCTAACAGTGTATTCTGCCTCCAATATTTCGCGCGTTTTATAGTGTGCAGAAACTGATTGTTGAATACTCGTTGTTTGTCGCATTAAATGTTCAGATTTTATTATTCTGTACTTGATAACAGTATCAGATAATGGAAGACGGAGTACACGAGGCCGTGAAAAGTAGCGTCAACGTCACGAAGAAATATACCTTAGGAATATTTGTTGATGTAAAATATAATTTTTATGTTCAATATTTTAATAAGAATTTTGCATATCGATTTGTTAGGCCACAAATTGACGTTTGTAGTAAGTGTGAAGAACTTGAAACAAAACGTAAAACTAGCAGCACTTAGTGAATTACAAGTTCATAAAAGAAGAAGTAAAAGTTTGCATTCCAACTTACACTCAAGCTCTGAATCCTGTAACTCTGATGAAACACTATGCAAAATCTTCCCCTTCCTCATATACCTGTTCAGGAGATTTTCTATCTCAGACAGCTCTGGGTTAATGTTTTTAATATTCATAACCTTAATGACAACAGTTGCAAAGTATAGGCCCCACATGTGTCATGAGGGAGAGGCCAAATAGGTGCCAATGAAGTATGTTCTTTCGTTCTGGACAACCTCACTAATGAGTAAAACAAAATGTTACGAAACTCCATCTTTACAAAGATGGGTGCCCAGCTCAGAATAGAAATCATTCATTCATTCATTCATTCATTCATTCATTCATTCATTCATTCATTCATTCATTCTCTGTTAGTCTAAGCTGTTTTAAAAAAGGAGTTCGCTATTCATGTATAACAGTCTTCAATGCACTGCCTAATTATCTTAAAGATTAGAAGAACAACGAGAAAAGGTTCAGAAAAGAATTAACCAAATTTCTACATACTCATACCTTCTACACAATTGATGAATTGTTTATGCTTGTGAATTGAATTATTCTACTTAAATGACATGTACAATTTTATATAGCTCAACTAAAATATGTTTTTATATTGACTTAATCTGTTTACTATGTATTGTATTTATTGTTTAGCATAACTGATGAATTGTATGTACTGTAAATTGAATAGTATTCTGTATAGGTCAACTGATGAATTGTTTAAGTTTATAAATTGAATTAATCTACTTCATATGAATTGTATAGGTTAACGAAAATAAGTTTGTAAATTGAACTAATTTGATTGTATATGTTTGTATAGTTTGGCTGATGAATTGTATATGTTCTTCAAATGATTACTAGTCTTTGTAGCTCTACTGATGAATTGTATATAGACCTACTGTAAACTGAATGGTAATATGTATAGCTCAACTGATGAATTGTTTATGATTATAAATTGAATTAATCTACTTGATATTAATTTCACAAATTTGTATAGCTTAATGAAAGTATGCTACTTTGTATTGTATATATTTGTATAGTTTTGGCCGATGAATTGTATATGCTTTAACTTGAATAGTAATGTATATAGCTCTACTGATAAATTGTTTGTGTTTGTAATTTGAAGTAGTTTGCATGATATGTATTATCAATTTCTGTATATCACAACTGGTTGATTTGTTTATGCCTTAAATTTAATTAAATTGTTTTGTATTATAATATAGCTCAACTTATGAATGATCGTTTGCGTTTGTAAATTTAATAATCTGATTGGCTATGTATTGTATACTTTTAGTAGAGCCATCGATGTAGCTCAGTCGGCAGACTCGCTGGGCTGCTGATCCGGAGCTGCGTTCGGGCTTGGGTTGGATCCCCCTTTGGACTTTGGTTTCTTCGGAGGTTTTCCCCAGCCGTGGGACTAAAGCCGGATGGTCTATGGCGAGTCCTTGGCATCAACCCCTTTGATTTGATTACCCCCTTTGATTTGATTACCTGGTTGGGTTTTTCCGAGGTTTCACCCACCGAAAAGGCAAATTCCGGGTAATATTTTGGCGAATCTTCGGACCTCATCTCATCTCACTACATCTCGCCAAAATGTAAAAAAATTGTACAAAATTGTAAAAATTGTAGAAAATTACTAAATTGTAAAAGTATAAAAATTTGTAAAAAATTGTAATTGTAATATTGTAAAATGTTGACATGTTCCACATCTTAAAGCTTCATTGCTCATGTAAGATCTATGGAATAAAATAAATGAATGAATGAATGAATGAATGAATGAATTCATTCGACTTTGCATGGATTTAGTTGAGGACAAAATGTTTGATGAAATAATTAACCGATTCCCTATCAGAGGGCATTCCTTTTTGCCCTGTGATATGGATTTTGGAGTGTTCAAGAAAACAATTCAGCAATGTGATAGAGTCTGTACATGTAAAGAATACTGTAACATCATTGCTAATGCAAAACGGAATGTTAGTGTAAAAATAGTAACAGGTAATGATATTTATGACGTAAATAAATGATAGCCCACATTTTATAAAAAGACCACGGAATATCCCTCGGAATATGAAGATGACATTTGCTCCTGCATCATTCTCAGAGTTTGTATATTCTGCTGATCATCCTGGTACGATTGTAACTCATCCTTTTATTGAGAGTCCAGTCAGTCACCTATCAAACCCTGGCACAAGAAATTATAATCTTATTAGCCAATTACAGAAAGCCTATCCTGAAGGACGAGTTCCAATCAAAACAAATAAACTAGACGATGTGAGGAAAGTTTATCGTTATGTCACTACATCAGGGGATAGCAAAGATTTCTATGAATAAATATTTCAATGGCCAACGGAATAAAAAGAAAACCTACATTATTGAAAACAGTAATTATTTGAACTGTTGCTCTGTATTTACCCAAGAATAATAATATATTGGTTAATTCAATCAAATAGTATGGATATTTTAAAACCTTTGTTTTATTTTCTCTCATTACAAAGGTGTATGACTACTGTAAACATTCTTTGTATATTGTAAAAATAATGTATGTTATACTGCACCATGCAAGTAACATGTTTCATAGTTAATTTTTTTTCTTACGACATGTATTACAGGTGATTTACTAAATTCCCTATTTATTTTTATAGGCCAAAATATGTTTACATTCTTATAAATAGAGCATTTCCATGTTGAAAGGAACTAAGTCCAGTTACGTGTTTTGTAGATTAAAAAGATTCTAATGACTGTGCGAATATTTTTATGAGTCTAAACTAATTCTGTATGCCTATATTTTATGTGCACAATATATTTTGGCTTAATCTTCGATAGATTACTCACAAAACAATTTTTTTCGATTATCTCAAAACTTTAAAAAGTGGACTTAGTTCCTTTCAACAATAACCGATTCAATTGTTAAATATGCATGTACATATATAAACAAATCGCAAAGGAAAGGGGTTTTAAGAACAAAAAGAGAAATAGGAAAAGTTAATTGTTTGTAAATCATTTTCTTGTTAAAAACAATTATTTATTATGTAAATACTTCATGATTTATACGGTTCGATCATTTTAAACAATCTCAAATATAATTACGATTATAAAAACAAAAAACGTGGATTTTCTTAATTTTTCAGCATTATTTCTTGTCTGAAATTAATTTCTCTCTTCTCCAGAATAATGTCTGTATCTGTGTTGTGCTGTGTTTCGTACTGACGTTTGACTTTTTTTTTTTTTTTTTTTTTACAACGTACAAGCGCTCTACCACTGAGCTACCCGGGAACTCCACCCGATACCGTCTCAACTTTTACCTTTTATATCCACACAACCCGCGTGGGCTGACGAAACGCCAGAGACCCACAACGAGTGCACACAATCTCTGTGTGACTTGGAATTGTGGTTTTCTGTTAACGTACACAGTAACGTATATCTGTTAACGTACACAGTAACGTACGTTAACAGAAAACCACAATTCCAAGTCACACAGAGATTGTGTGCACTCGTTGTGGGTCTCTGGCGTTTCGTCAGCCCACGCGAGTTGTGTGGATATAAAAGGGAAAAGTTGAGACGGTGTCGGGTGGAGTTCTCGGGTAGCTCAGTGGTAGAGCGCTGGTACATTCAACCAAAGGTCCCGGATCGATACCCGGCCCCGGAACAATTTTTTCCTTGAAATTATTCGAATCTGCTTTACAGGGAGCTTCACCTGAAAGACTAGATTTGCATAATATAGTATATATTTTTTACTTATTAAACACTGACTTTAGTTACTGCGAGAGTTTTTTTTTGTTAATTCTTTTTAGAGTTGTTTTAGTGATTGATTTTATTTTACTTATTTCTGGTTTGACCTTTTATAACATGAATTACTATATCAGCACCCATAATTTACTTCACCGCCAAGTTCATTATAAAAAAAAACTAAATCTTCTACTTATCATTGATATATTTATTGTAATCTCGCTTGCGATATGTCATGGTCTGCAGCGTTGTATGTGCTGTACACCCTTGTGCCTCAGGCAGAAAAGCCCCGCGCTTATGGAGAGAGCTTAAAAAAGCCTACGCTCGGAACTATTAGTAATCATCGCATCACTGCTCTATAGTAACGGGACAATAATAAATTATGTTAGTTTTCTGCTATTATTAATGCCTTTTCAGAGAAATTTGTGATTTGTTGAGAGGTTGCAAGAGATTGGTAAATTTAATGCATTAATAAAAAAAACAGTCTTATACAATTTGGTACATTTTTCTGTGAGATCTGGTGCATTTTATTTTTTATCAGTGGCAACACTGCCCTCAATTAATCCTGAATAACGAGGTTTATGCTGTACGCTATATGTTAAAAAATAAAGCTCGTATAGCTGTAAAAATAGCAACGGACATTAACAAATTGTATTATTTCTCTATCTGTATTTCTGTATTAATATCTTTTCCCATTATTTGTTGGGCAGGTGCAAGGGACTGGTAAATTTGGTACGTTAAGGAAACAAAAAAAAACAGTTTGGTACGATTTGGTACACTGTGAAATCTGGTAATTTTATTTTTTTGTCATTGGCAACACTGATTGGAAACCCGTACTATCCCCAAGACTTCACCCCAGCCTATTTTTACCACTGCTGATGGTAAAAGATGGAGAGTGTTGGTGGAAATATAGAGGTAGTACCTTTAGAAAAAATCTCTGCAATATCTGCTTTTACCATCATAAATTCCATCAAGACCTCAGCGGGAATCGAACCGGAACACACGTGCGCGCTAGCACTTGAGCCACAGACAAGGCAAGATGTCTTCGATACTACCACAACTCCAGCCAGTGATATGGATCGATCAATATCGTATTTCATTATCGATGGAAGGAACTCAAGTCTAATTTACCGTTACAGTATTTCCCACTTGCTGCATTTTCCGCGCTACTATCAGCAAGTTATTGTCAATATTATTTATTCTCCTTACCGCACACCCTGGGCTGCAGCTTTGAAATACCTTTCAATACACTAGTAGTGGCATGAGCTTCTATCGGTAAGCAAAGGTTGGTCGCGCTGCATTTATGCAGCTTTTCACATATATTATTAATTTTCCAAGTGCTTGGAGGCGGTCAATAGACACAAAGTGTGATGTGATAGGTTGGTGTGCACTCACAGTGGCTGTGAAACAGAGATGCTGTAAAACAAAACAGAGACGCCCGCCGCCGTAATCTCGTTTAGAATTGACGCTCGTACGCAGTGTTCTTGTTTGAAAAAGCTCTAAAGTGCTCGGTGTTTTACAGCGTTTGAGTTTGTGTTGTACATTTCTTTACAGTACATACCAAATATTATGTTCTTCTGAAAATGGAGATTGAAGTATGGTTCTATTGTCAGCAGAAAATAAAACAGAGGTTACACTGTGCATGTAGTTGCCTTATGAATCGTATTATTATGATTATTATTATTATTATTATTATTATTATTATTATTATTATTATTATTATTAATTAATAATATAATAATATATTTCATACTGAAAATCAACATAAAACGTTACATAAAAGTTCTCCGAAAGAGCAAAGCTCGTGTTCGGAGACAGTTTTGTTTTTATAAGACATGATATAATATAATATAATATTGTTTTATTAATTCGGTCTAATTGACATATCGCAAATATAAAAAGTCAATGACACTTACCCATGTAAGTGATCATTGTGTACTATACAAATATAAAAAAAAAAATAAGAATTAAGCAAACGTTTTCGCCCTTCGGGCATTATCAGGCTTTTTACATGCAATATCTCAATATCTTGTACATTTTTTCTCTTATTGTGGAACGAATGATTAATCGCAACCTTTTTAATAATAAAAATAATAACTATTTAAAATTGACTTGTATAAAGATAATTTTTAAGGGAGAGAAGAAACTAAAAAAAAAAAGGGCCAGCCCATTTATTTTTAGGAGTCAGCACACTTTGCCACACATGCAGAAAACTATTGGAGCTAAGATACATTTACTGAGATATATTAAACAATATTAAATATCTATGCAGTCTAAACACACGCTCTCAGAGAGACTCTGTGCTCTTTACTTCTATAGGTATTGTGAGAATATCTTGAGAACCGCAACAAATGAAACAATAACCTATTCATCTAAAGAGCAAATTCGAATTTCTTCCTACAACCGCTTTTGTTAACATTATGACCAGGGAAAGGGATTTGGAGTATTATAAAGAATGGTGAAACGTAGTATAGATATTTGTAGCTCAGTGACTCTCAAGCGAATGCGTCACAGAGCATGGACGAGTACAGTCCACTTCATACAAACTTACACGCAACGTTCTGTAAATGTATTTCAGAATAAACAAATGGAATAGTTTAATGACATATAGTGGCCTATATGCATAATCCGCTTTTCTTGGCAACGCACACGACACCAATAAACAACATTACAAATATACATAGTTAAATATCAATCTCTGCGTCCTCGCGTGTCAGTGGAAATATTGATGGTTGATAAACAGTTGTCTCCTGTATGGAACTCGCCTCTGAATATGTATGTTTTTCTATCAGGAAACTGTTAAATTAAAACCTTTATTTACATTATCATGAAATATGATAATATATATACAACATATACTACAGTATTTACAATATATGCAATATACTAAAATTTTTACAATATAGCCTAATACAGTATCATTAAATGTTGAACAAAATGTATAACCAAACTAAATGGCATTTTCAATTAATGCTATGTTTTGTTGATGAAACAATTATTCCTGCTGTGCCTTGTTATAATAAATTGTAAATATTATTTTCAAATTTTCAAAATACAACTTTGCTCTGTTGCAAGGAAGGAAATTTTTTAACATGGAAAAACTCCGCTCTAATCTCCAGAGACAATTGGAGAGTACTTGAAACAAGATACGTCAATTAAATTCACATGTTAAATGACGTCATTGGGACACGTCCTTGCTAGTACATCTGAAATCCGACTAAGAATACTGTACCCATGATATTTAATCAAAACTGTGTTCATTTTTTCACCAACACGTTTTCCTATTTCATCTTCTACTGCACTCAATTAATTTACAATAATCCTCATAATATTTATTTGCTCTACTAGTTCTACTCCTGACTTTTCTAATCGAATAATGGCATCCGGTAAATATAAAAAATTTGACTTAATATATATGTCACTTCTTTTTCGGTTGTTCTATCATTTAGCAGTTCGTGACATATTTGAATCACAGCCGCGTCATCGGGATCGAAAGATTGAACCACTTTTTTCACAGATTGGAGGTGATGTGCGTAATAATTGCAAGCTTCTAACCATGACCCTCATCTCTTAAGAACTGGACATGGGGGAAGCGACAATTTAGGGAATTGTTTCCTGAATTTTGATACTCGATCTGGAGCGTTTACAAATATAGTCTTTCAATTTTGTATTGTTAGTTAGTTTCACTTTCGGCATTGTATCTGCACTTCACTACTTCACTACACTGAACTGCAAACCTGCATGTTGAAGTTCTTATGCGACAACTGTACCATTCACCTGTTGTTGACGTGCAGAGATCTGCGAGTGTGTCATGGAGGGGAGGACTTGGTATAAAGGGTTGTAAACAAATGGCTGTGTAGATACCAATACTAGCTTTTACTGCTCCAAATTCCGTTCCCTAATTATGACGTATTAGTCGTAGTGACATAAACAAACTGAAGTCTTAAAATTTTTTTTAATTCAGTAATCTCAGGCGCCACATAAAAATTTTCAGTCACCATGGCTACGTGGCGCCCGAAATTTGACTACCCTTAATTTTTACAATAAGTAAAATGTATTCTAGGTAGGCCTCATTTAGATCAGTTTAAAGGCTGGAATTAATAAATAAGAAAAATAATTACTAGCAGAAAGTTGAAATAAAACAAATTACACTACGAATGCGTGCCTTGCACATTCGTTCGTTCATTCATTCATTCATTCATTCATTCATTCATTTTATTCCATAGATCTTACATGAGCAGTGAAGCTTTAAGATGTGGAACAAGTCCAAATCTTACAATATTACAATTACAATTTTTAAAAATTTGTATAGTTTTACAATTTAGTAATTTTCTACAATTTTTACAATTTTGTGCAATTTTTTACAATATTTTGGCGAGATGTAGTGAGATGACGTGAGGTCCGAGGATTCGCCAAAATATTACCCGGCATTTGCCTTTTGGTTGGGGAAAACCTCGGAAAAACCCAACCAGGTAATCAAATCAAAGGGATTGATGCCAAGGACTCGCCATAGACCATCCGGCTTCAGTCCCACGTCTGTGGAAAACCTCGGAAGAAACCGAAGACCAAAGAGGGATCTAACCCAAGCCCGAACGCAGCTCCGGATCAGCAGCCCAGCGAGTCTGCCGACTGAGCTACATCGATGGCTCTACTAAAAGTATACAATACATAGCCAATCAGATTATTATATTTACAAACATAAACGACCATTCATCAGTTGAGCTATATGTATAATAAAAAACAAGTAAGTTAATTAAATTTAAGGCATAAACAATTCAACCAGTTGTGATATACAATGACTGTAATCATTTTAATGTTCAAAATGAAAAATTTCTCTTTATTTTTAATGAAGTGCTTGCTACTAAATTCTTCTATTACAGCAGTAATCTCCAAGCGCCCCGCTTTTTTTTTCTGTCAACTGATGTTAACACAAACATGTTATTTGAACTTTTACTCTCTTCTCCTTCCAACAAAACCAGAGTGCAAGAAGGACTGCAGCTACATTTTATTGCGGCAGGTTCTCTTGTCTCCGGTACCGGAAAACAGAAGGAAACGGAGAGTGAGCTCAATAATTCATCCTGGAAGACAGATAACGCGAGACAGGATTTCTTCCGAGTGATGAATGGTATGAAAGTTTCAAGGTCAGTTTTCTGCGCTTTCGCCACCATCTTTATCCTGAATGGGATTTACCTTTGACCCTCGAAGACAGCAACTTGCAACCCTCCGCGGTGACACTGGATTGATATTGGTCAACACTGTACACGGCTACACGAACAGAAAATCGTGGCAACAATGCGGGACCAGCCATAACTCAGCTGGTCAGCTGATTGTTTTATTTTTATTTTAGTAGGTTATTTTACGACGCTTTATCAACAGCTTAGGTTATTTAGCGTCTGAATGAGATGAAGGTGATAATGCCGGTGAAATGAGTCCGGGGTCCAGCACTGAAAGTTACCCAGCATTTGCTCATATTAGGTTGAGGGAAAACCCCGGAAAAACCTCAACTAGGTAACTTGCCCCGACCGGAAATCGAACCCGGGCCACCTGGTTTCGCGGCCAGACGCGCTAACCGCAGCTGATGGATTCTGAACAAAATAGTTGTTCCGAGACTGCACGGGTATGGGTTTGAATCCCGCAGGGGCTGATTACTTGGTTCGCTTTTCTCGAGGTTTTCAACTGTAAGGAGAATGTAAGGTAATTGCATGGCTCATTCTCAGACTCATTTAAACGAAATACTCGTACTATATTGTAATCATCAACGACTTTCCTATGTTCTTCCTCTGCTCTAAATCAATTACATGCTCTCAACAACGACACTCTATCACAGATGGCTTTATGGTTTGAATCTAATGGTTTCTTGCTTAATCAAGAAAAAACTATCAACATAACTTTCAGCCTAAATTATCTAATAAATAAGGACAACAGATTCAACTACACAAAATTTCTAGGGCGTTTTATAGACTCCAGTTTAACATGGGATAAGCACATCGAATACATAAGCAGAAAGCTATCAAGAGTTTTATATCTGTTAAAGAAATTAACGACTTGCATTTCTCAAAATTATTTAAGATGTGCCTACTTTTCTTTCTTTCAGTCGATAATCCGATATGCCCTAATTTTCTCGGGAAATGGAACCAAAATTGGAAGCGTCTTGATTGTACAAAAGAAAGCCATTAGAATTTTATGTAAATCAAACTATCTGGAACACATTGTGGGCCACTTTTCAGACAATCAAGGATTTTAACAATAATAAATTTGTGTATATATATATATATATATATATGATCTAGTACTTTACACTCGACAAAATATCGACAATTACTCATTAGTGGTTAATATACATGATGATGAAATAAGAAGTAGTGAACAAATTAATATTCCGTATTGTAGATTACACAAGAGCAACACAAGCTTTTTAATTATGGGGATGAAATTATATAATAAGCTCCCCAGTGAATATTATAAATTACCAATCAATAGCTTCAAAACTTAGATTTTACAATTGGTTATTAAATAATCCTTTTTATTCTGTTGCTGAGTTTTTCAACACAAATTTGTATGAAATTGTATTTTAATAAATACGTTTAATTGCAATTTAGTTAGTTTTCTTTAATTTAAAAGTTTCAAATTATTTCATGTTTTCATTGTATTATTTAAAATTTGCTCTTTCTTTTATTAGTGTTTTTTAAAATGTATTTATATGTTTTTCATTGTATTCTGACGAAGCCTAAAACTGTATGTCTAATAACCAAATAAATTGAATTGAATTGAATTGAATCGACGCTAAATAACAGCATAGTTGACACAACGTTGTTCAATAACCAATTAAAAAAATGTTGTCCATTCCTGGCACATTCTTTTGAATATGCGAACAAAATTGCAATGTGGCAGATTTTATCCAAATTATTCGATATCAAGACCTTGCTTCACCAACCCCGTCACTGAATTTCTACCATTGCTCATTTGTCATCGTGTTGTTATGTGATTGCCTCTGAAAAATCTCCGTAATTGAAAAATACACTACAAAGAATTATCATTGTTAAAACTTAACGAGTCCACCACTGTGGAGTAACGGTTAGCATGCCTGATCGTGGACGAGCGGGCCCGGGTTCAAATAGTGGTTGGGACAAGTTACCTCCTTGAGGTCTTTCCGGGGTTTTTCCTCAATCCGCTAAGAGTAAATGCTAAATAACTTTTGGCGCTGGACCCTGGACTCATATTGCTACTAGCATTATCACCGTCAGTCATCTCATTCCGACACTAGTCAATCATACCAGTCGAAAAAGCGTCGTAAAATAATTCATTTAAAAACAAACAATTTCAGATTAAAGAACAGATAGGAATTCTGAGGATTTAGTGCTTACTAATTTATAGCATAGGCATTGAACAGCATGATTCAACAATTATGACGGTCAATGGCTCATTTTCTGCTAAAACGGCACTCTAATATTTCTGAATTCCATACGGCATTAAAGATGCTTTTTTCTCTCAATCCAAAGAATAGTATCGCCATAAAATTGAACTCCTGCAGAGAGGCAGAAGGCTGCCATTGAATATAATGAAATTAATTTCGAAGAATGATCTTGTTTCTTGTCATTTAATTTTCTTATGGATATGTGTTACGCCTATGTCTAGAAGTGTTTGACTGAACCTACATAGTACATTTATATACTGCAGGGATGTCGAACAGCGCTCTCGAGCTGTGAACTGCAGAGCCTTCACTCCTCCCTTACCGTGCAACGGTTGAACACAGGTAGCAAGCAGAACGGGCGAATGATCGTAAACAAAAGCGAAACTGCTAATGCGGCGGCTGGTAGTTCGATAACTTTTATACATCTTACTAATTGATTAGGAGCTCATTTTAGATTTGCACTTGATAAACTCTGATGAACAAAAAATGTAGGCCTACATAAGGATGAATGTTGATGACGATATTATTATTATTATTAAATTATTATTATTATTATTATTATTATTAACAATAGCGTTTTATCTACTGGGTCATTCCATGAATGTTGTTCGTTAGTGACGGAAATAAATCGTAATAATAATAATAATAATAATAATAATAATAATAATAATAATAATAATAATGTTGTTGTTAATATGTTTAAAATATCAGCTTAGTTTGTATGTGTTGTAGCAGTGCAACGTCAAGTTCAGAAACGTAAACTGTTTTGAGGTATACAATTAATTACTTTTAGCGTGACTTCAAATTTGTTCATAGTTTTTGTTGCAGATTCAAAAATATCTTCTCCTCGAGTTCGATTCTTTAGTGAAATGACATTTACAAGTTCTCCATGAACATTAAAATCTAAATCGACACTCATGAATACAGCTAGCTGCGCCGTATCTTTCCGGTCGGTACTTTCATCAAGAGCTATAGTGAGTAACAAGTAAATTTTTTCATTCTTGCTATCAGTTGTCCCTCCAAGTTATCTCTCATTTCTGATATGCGCTCCGCAATAATATTACTACACAAACTTATAGATTTAAAATCATTAACGTGTTCCGGACATATCTTTTTTGGAACAGCTATGAGCCAGTCTTTCACAAATTCTCCGTCAATGAATAGTTTTGAAGCAGTTGCAATAATTTCACAAATATTGTAGCTAGCACGAATCAAGCTTGTTCTACTAACACTTGATGATGATGATGATGATGATGATGATGATGATGATGATGATGATGGAAGGTTTTCTGAATTCAATCTTAATTTTAATTCCTCTAAGCCTTTTCACGAGGAGAACCGGATAACTTTTCTGGTCCATAAGCTTCAGCATGTGTCGAATTAAAATGTCTTTTAATATTATGATGGCTTACGTAGCCAAGTTCCTTTCTACATATTAAGCAATGTGGCTTTCCGTCCTTTAAGGTACAAAAATATTTATCTATCAACTTACTATTGAATCGTCGTTCCATATCCATACCAGCTGCCAGAGTTGATTAACACACTACGTACAGAACTCAGGTTGACCGTACCGACTGTCGTTTCAACTCAGCTATGGTAGGAAACAGTATTAATCGTTTCACACTTTGAGAGCGCTGTTCGACATCCCTGATATACTGCTATAATACACTATGATTTTTGTAGTGATAGTATAAGTAATGGTAAAAGGGGCAATAATAATATGTAATAATAATAATAATAATAATAATAATAATAATAATAAATAATAATAATAATAATAATAATAATACCTAGTTTATCTCCTGTTTACTATTTAATAATGCTATATTTTTTAACCTACGAGAAGATCCTACTTTAATGTATCTTAGGGAAGTGTGTTGTTTGCTATGTTCATCCACTAGGAGGATAAATTGGAACCTCAACTCTTTTGTAATATCAGGACCTGGTAAATAACACACTGTTTAATTGTCATTCTACGAAATGTTTTGAAACAAATGAGAAAGTAACAATAAAAAGTTTCAAACAAAAAGATTTTGGCTACGAGAAACTAAGCACATTGCTTTCACGCTTCCGAACAAGAGAATATAATTTAATATATCAACAATTCTAAAGATCTGAACTACCAAAAAAAAAAAAAAAAAAGAAGAGAAAAAAATTGTAGCTTCGTAACGTAAAATGCGGTACATTCACCACGAGAAAAAAAAAACCAGATTAATGGCTCCCTGCATTTAACTGTGGTAAGAACTTTGTATTTATTATCTGTAACAGGTTACCGGGCAACAAAAGTGTGACGTCAGGCAGTAATCCATTGTGGAGCGAGCGGAATGAAAGATTAATGAAGTCGCCATTGTGCGGCCGCCATTGTTATGGCTGTACGTGTGCCGGGAGTTAGGAGATGAGATGTGAACGGGCAGAAAGACAGGTGCAGCATCAGCTGCATTTTCCACGAATACAACTAAAAATACCTAAGGATTCCCATTCTGCTCATAATGAATGAACTGTAACCCTTTCCTCCCTAATCAGTTTCATGCGTATGTAGAAGTCACTGAAATCCGGATTTCTTTCTCGGTATTAGTTTCCTTTATAGGAAATTTTCCACTGTCTATGTAACTTTCCTCATATCGAGAAGAAGTATTATACACCATGTCCCGATTAAATCAACAATAAAATAAAAGTCCATATTTCTAATGAAAAACTTATTTAATTGAAACTGTTAACACTGTCTAATACCTAAAGAGTAACAATTTCAATACACTTCAACATGACTACCATTTATAGCACGGCAGATGTAGAGCCTGTTTTCTGCCTCTCTCCAGGTATTCCTTAGCATATCAATAGTGACATTTTGAATCGCAAGGTGGATACAGAGCTACAAATCATCAAGGTCAGCCACTGATGTTTTGTATACCCGTACTTGATCCTTGACGAATCCCCAAAGAAATAAGTCCAAGGGTGATAGATCTGGTCAACTTGGTGGTCAAAAGATTGTCTCAGATCCTCTGACAATCCACCGTCTAGGAAAAACTGTCTGTAGTAATGTCACAAGAGGTCTGAGATTTATCTGGGAAATGTTAGACCTGGAGTGACATTTATTAGAACTATTTCGTAAATAAAATAAAAATGTAAATAATATATCCCTAAAATTCGATCACAAAATGTTAATAATAAATTGTATATTTACGAATACTTAACCTATTCAGACATTGTGAATTTGAAATAGATGAATATCGATTACTGCAATAAATAAATTCTATGTTATTATTCAGTAATGCCAACTGCGAAAAGCAAAATACAGGTTTAACGATGTTAATTACATGCACTGCATTTTTCTCTTATTATTATAACATAAATACATTTTCATTATCTGCTGAAATCATAATATAATTTTAAAATCTTATAATATAATTACAGTAACCTGATTAATACATTTATTAAATGAAGAATTGTTGAAAACGGGGTTATCAAATCTGAATGAAGGAATGTAATTTTTTCAGATAGCCTACAATAGACATGGAATTAGAAGATGAAGATGTATATGTGGAAGTAGAATTTCGCACTTTATTTAGTACTTCATCGTTACATTACACACTACACCGAGAACTATGAACTGTGTAATATGCGTGGGGACAGCTACATAGGAATGCTTATGTATTCACAGCGAGACATGTTGCTACACAGTGAAGCCATCTCTGTATAAATAATTAAAACACGAATTTTATTATGCCATACGGAAGGCAGTTTGATCAAAGACCTTATATATATTACTATACAAGGTCTTTGGGTTTGCTATGCAATGATGTTACATACATTTGGACATCTGACTTTCTATTAATTGTTTAATTTCATTCACAAAATACAAATTTTATAGGCTACAATTATAGGTTAAGTTACCTGTGGGAGCAGGACCAATGTCAGCTGTGCCTTATTTCGACCGTTACTCGTGCTACAGGAAAGCATTTTTTATAGCTCGACAAAAGCATTCTCGCTGTAGTGTGTAACGAAACTAAAGCTGCATCTACACAGTTCAATATTCCAATCGCGTATGCGTGCAATCTGGGAAGAATATTGAAAGAATCAAGTTTAAAAGGTACGTTCAATTAAGATGCATGAAGATTTTGTGTCTACATGGTGCGCCGTTTTGAACGTCGTCTTCACTGCGTAAATATATTAATTAATATTAAATATCAATCTTGCATTCATTGCTTTAAAGTTGAAAGAAATGTTTAACCGTGTTGTTGCATCTTAATGTATTCATGAACACCAATTTACGGGGAAACAGTTGGCGACAACGACTAAACAAAAGAATGACCATGCGATAAATTGATAGCGATAGATCTAGCTGCAAAAACTATCGCAACGTGTGACTGTGATTGGTTGGAATTCAAAATTACATTATACTTCATTGGTCGAAAATGGAATGATGTCATATAAACGAAATAGTCTTTAAGAAACTTGAGTGCCGCAAATGCGAAGTGAGGAGGAGCGCCATTATTATACTGTCATCATTGATTAATTTTACCTATATATATATATATATATATATATATATATATATATACCCTGGCCTCCAAAATTGATAAATGGTCCTTACAGGAAGTGTGACACGACATACAGAGAATGTAAAAAGCATTCGCGCAACGATTTTCTTATACAAATTAAGACCTAAATGAAGTACTATTAACTCTAGGTATGAAATAAATTGTTCACGTATAATAATAATAATAATGCATCACATAGCAAATACACACAATAAATTTCCATAATTATGCGTGTAGGTTCTGTCATAGTTCAATAAATTGAAAGCCTAACAAAGTTACAGTGTAAAAAGTAATCGCACACTCAATTCTGTTGTCGAATAAAAGCACTCGTGCGAAACGCAGTAGACACCTGGTGCTAAGAAAACGCTCCTAATGCATGTTCCAAGTCAGTTTGATTCTAGAATAACAAGTAGTATATAGCTATCACGTCCACTGGGACTAAGAGGCAAAGAAACGTCTAAGAAAGAAAGCACTACTATCATTCGTCTGAATAATCAATGTAAAACTCTGAGGCCCGATTGTATAAACCATTTAATCTTAGATCAGAGGTTAAATTGATCCTTGTTTCAGCTGAACTTGGAATTTTGTGTTGTATAAAGTCTAATCTGAGATTAATTTGTCTCAAACTAAAGTCAACTTTGACTGAAGAAATTTCTCCGATTAAGTTGGATGATCCAAGTTCAGTTATTTCTTTTCTGTTTGAAATATACGAGTGAAAGATTGTGCAAATAAAATATCCATTATTATTAATATTAATAGATATGTAAGGTACATTTATATATATTTCTTTAAATTTCTTGCCTTAATACACAAACATTCTTATATTTTATAAGGCTCTATCGTGTTCAGCAGTATCAAATAACATAACCTATAATTATATTATGTATATAACAAACATTAATTATTAATGGATATGATAGGTACATTCATAAATGTTCAATTAACTGTATTAATAAACGAAAATTGTCGTTTTATAAAGCTTTATTATGTTTAGCACTATCAAACACCAGAACATGATGACAACTTGGAGAACAGTCAACCTTCTTCTTATTGTCCGCCATTATTTACATTGAAAAAAAAAAAACCAGTGTCTCCAATAGAGTGTAATACGGAAAGTCGCGAAAAAGTAGTTGTAAAGTCGCTAGATTTCTCATTATCAACAAAGAAAGATTAAATTTTGTCACTATGGGGTGCTAAAAAGGTCACCAAATCCCTATTTAAGCAATATAAAAGTTAAAAGAAATTGTTGTTGAAAAAGAGTTAAAATCGCTAGATTGGCAACACTGAACAAACCAGTATAACATGGTCCGCGCATCACGTATTTCACCTGTTTATGCGATGTTGCCAAATCCTTTTCACGTGAACTTAGATTGCATTTGAACCAAGGTAATTTGATCGCAGAAAAGTTTTATACAATAGAAGAAGTGTCTGAACTCGGTTTACTTTTCGATCTTCGATCAAAGTTGATCTTTAGTCACGGAGTTTTATACAATTGGGCCTGAGTGAAATATCAACGATTGTGAATAGACAGATATGGGGAAAGAAAATCGAACGAAAATTTAAGAAGAATTGGTCGGGCGAGGAAAATAAACGAATACAGTGGCAGAGCAATCGTACGAAAAATTATAAAGAATCCGCATATTACTGCCGCAGAGCTTCGATGTACTGTATATGACAGTACAATGAAATTACGTAAGGAGCAGCGAATGCCATGGTAGAATCACCCGTAAGAAATACTACATCAGTAAAGTAAATAAGAGTAAAAGATTAGACTTCCCTAAGACAAATCTTAACCGGCCCCAAGAATTTTCGAACAGAATGCTTTTTATTGTTGAAAGTAAGTTCATTATATTTCAGTCTGATGGGAGAAGTTTTGTGTGGAGAAAAACAATGCTGAACTGGAAAAGAAAAATCTTCGTCCCACAGTGAAACACGGTGGAGGTTGAGTACTAGTGCACAAATTCAGCAAGAGTGGGATTGTTGCCTTTTATAGAGGGCAATATGGATAACCAACGTTACATTGATATTCTGAAGGGTCATGTAGTGCCTAGTACCCAAAAATTGGGCATCAGGGACAATTTAATACTCATGCAAGACGACCCAAACATACGGCCCACAATACTCGACTGTGGATTCTCTATAACATCCCTTCGAACTTTCAGACACCTCCCCAGTCACCAGGCATCAACCCAATCGAGACCTTTGGGATTATTTAGAAATATGACTTAGAACTAGACATATTACCAGCAAAGAGTCTCTAAAGACTGCAATCATAGAAGAGTGGAACATTCCAGCAAATATTACTTCAAATTTAGTTAATTCTATCCCCAGAAGGTTAGAGGCTATTGTAAAATGCAAGGACTAGCTACAAAGTATTGAAATTGGAAAGATCACTTCCTAACTCTATTTCGATGGATGATATCTTTCTCATGTAATGTGTACCTGCTTCAGCAAGGGAAGAAAGTTCACAAGAAGAAAACTTCCACGAAGAAAGGAGAGAGGAGTCCGATCTTTAATGAAGCCATGATCTTCAGTGTGCCGGCTCACACATTACAGCAGTCAACGCAAACCACGCAAAGAAGATTCAATTAAGTATTGGAGCGGCGTCAGGAGGAGGCAAGCTGCACGAGAGCTTTTGTTTTGTACTTTTTATTAAATTAACTATTGTTGTTTTTTTGTATCCATTTTCGGAAGCAATTTTGAAAATAATTCCTAATTCATGTTAAACTTTGAGTTCATTATATTATCCGGCAATATACAATTAAAACATGAAAAAAATTGCAAATGAAACGAAACATGCAATAAATACCCTTTTTGTAGCAAAAAAAATTATGATATCACATATGTGAGATTATTTTATTGAAAACCAAAACTATCTGATGACTGGCTCCGTGGTCTGTTGGTAAGCATGCTGGCTGGCACGTTCGGTGAATTTTTCTTGAAGAAGAGGAATTCCCTGGGTGTGTAGAGTCTGGAAATTTGTATGAATGTGAGTGTGATTGTGAGCGTGCCCGGTTAATATTAATTAACCAATCATCACAAATATAAAAATACATCAGGACTCTCGCTGGGCAGTAACCTGAACACACGTTTCAGCGTCACATTGTTGACAAGTAACTCCATCTGTTAAGCACAACCATAAAGCATCTAATAGATGCTATAGAGTTACCAACAACGAAAAAAAAAAGTATCTGATGATGCTACAAATGGCGAAAACGTTTATACAGGGACATCATTTTATTTTTACTTCAATTTTTATTGTACCTGAGTTTTGAATGTACTTCACTCCCACCCCTTCTACTAATGAAGTTCAACCGTCCTCCACGCAGATCCAAGACCGCATATACTGTCATAGTAACCTTACGGTCATAGTAAACAGTACGTTCCAAAAATATGTTCGCGTTTTTCAGTGACAAAAGAGCTTTCGATATTGAATCATTTTCGCACAGGCACTGTCGTCCATTTGCCTACGTCGCATCCCGGTTTCCCCCATCAGCTTTTATTCGCCAGCTGGTGGCTGGGCTGTCTTAGCTCTTTTCTCAGAACATTAATTTCTGTTAGGAATTGGACGTCTACGTAATATTATACAACTGTTTAAAATATTAAATAAAAGGGCCTTGTTAATTAAATGTCACGTGATTTCCTCCCTTTCTACGACCCTACGACATAACCACTTGGACGGACAGTAGATAGTATGTCTGAGTAATTTTATCTTTTGGGATTGGGCAGAAGTGAAGATTGAATTTACAGTACGTAAGGTACCCTTTTATAGAGTAGGTACGGAATTATTTCAACATGAGTTACTGGTACGAAGGACGAAACTGGTAATTGGAATTAGATACAATAGTCTATAGTGCGATAATATGCAAAAAACAACTGAAGCCTGTATCGAAATAACGGCCACCATTTTAAAAAATGTGTTTAAATAATCCATATTATGATTATTTTTCAATTTAACTTCATTCTCTATATTGTACGGTAATGTGCTGTAGACAGTATAATATACACTGCATAATGAATACGTCCACATGGACAGCTCAGTTCGTGAGTAAAAACACTCATTGTTAATATTGTACTGTATTTTGATTAAACAAAAACCTAATGAAAATGATCAAACTCAAAAGCGTGATTATTTCCTAGTTTACGTAAATGGATGAACTACTTTTCTTCCCACCTATACCTAGTAAAGTGATTTGTTTGTATATTACGCCAGTATCGTCGAACTCCAGTCGTGGAACGGGGTAGCAAACGGCGTTGATCCAGAGGTGTAGGCAAGTTAATATTAAAAATGTTAGTAAAAATAAAATGATGTCCCTGTACAAGAAATATGTACACAATGTCATATGTAAAAAAATTTACTTTATGATATTGTAATTGATAAGATATTTACGGGAATAAAAAAATGTTAATTTTATCATAAAAGAAACTGACTAAAGTGTGACAAGTGTGCGAATACTTTTCGTTAGTATTCTTGTTTGGTATCATTGTGTTTTAACCAAACATAATTGTATATTTTGAGAATTGTGCAATTAATTTTGTGTTTATATGCAAACAAATAACAGAGAATATATATACTTGTACATAACTTGTGTTCATGTCTAAAAAGTTGAGAGTATAGGATTTGAAGCACATTTATTATTGCTATATATTTTTATTACCCACAGTGCGAATACTTTTTACACTCACTGTACAACTCCAACATACTATAGATAGGTTGAACCAGTCACTGTAGATTCAGCAAAAAAGAAGAGACCTATCACACGCACTTTCAATAAACCGCACCAGAAATTAACTTTGGGTGAATCGCGTTCATGTTGAAACAACAAACGAATTCTCACTTCCCCAGATTCTGCAATTGTTGTGTCTGTTGACTTTTCCTGACACGTGGAAAGTTGACTCGTCAGAGAAACACATATGATCTAAATGTTTTCGTCAATTTTGTCCAAAACACTCGCAACAAAATTTACCCTCTTATCTTTATCACCCGCTTGATCTGCTGTATGATTTGAATTTTGTATGCTCGAAGATGAAGCCTTTTATGTCGAACACTGTGAACAGTACTGCGAGCAATCTGGAGTTGCAAACTGTTTTATTAACATAAAAACTGTAATAAATTGCAACCAGATTTTATACGACTATCGTGCCTTAGATTTTGGAAGTAAATCCCGAAAAGACGAAGTATATGATTATGTCTCGTGACCAGAATATTGTACGAAATTCAAATATAAAAATTGGAGATTTATCCTTCGAAGAGGTGGAAAAATTCAAATATCTGGGAGCAACAGTAACAAATATAAATGACACTCGGGAGGAAATTAAACGCAGAATAAATATGGGAAATGCGTGTTATTATTGGGTTGAGAAGCTCTTATCATCCAGTCTGCTGTCCAAAAATCTGAAAGTAGAATTTATAAAACAGTTATATTACCGGTTGTTCTGTATGGTTGTGAAACTTGGACTCTCACTCTGAGAGAGGAACATAGGTTCAGTGTGTTTGAGAATAAGGTGCTTAGGAAAATATTTGGGGCTAAGCGGGATGAAGTTACAGGAGAATGGAGAAAGTTACACAACACAGAACTGCACGCATTGTATTCTTCACCTGACATAATTAGGAACATTAAATCCAGACGTTTGAGATGGGCAGGGCATGTAGCACATAAGGGCGAATCCAGAAATGTATATAGAGTGTTAGTTGGGAGACCGGAGGGAAAAAAACCTTTAGGGAGGCCGAGACGTAGATGGGAGGATAATATTAAAATGGATTTGAGGGATGTGGGGTATGATGATAGAGACTGGATTAATCTTGCACAGGATAGGGACCGCTGGCGGGCTTATGTGAGGGCGGCAATGAACCTTCGGGTTCCTTAAAAGCCATTTGTAAGTAAGTAAGTATCGTGCCTTAGATGTTCTATTCAAAATTGACTGGGTTTGTGTTACATTTTCTGCAACAAGAACACCACAGCGGGTTCATAATGAACTATTTAAATATTATAGTTTGATGCACTATGGAAGACTAGAAACATTCACAACTGCACTGTCTGATAATCCCTTCACTACTGATCGAAATATCGCACAGCGAAACATTTCGTGCGCGCATGCACAATAATCAAACTTGTTTTGTGTGCTACTATACCATATTTTGGAACGGAGGAAGTAACTTTCTTTGATCTAGATAGCGATTACTTTCTCGTCTACATATCATTCATTCATAGTGTTCTGTCCAACGGTAGGTCTTACACTGTAAACCCAGCACTCTAAAAATTTTCCCTATTTTCTGCCCTGCTCTTAATTTCCTCATACGATCCATGTATCTTAATTTTGTCTATGATCTGATATTTTCTTCTGCCTGGAACTTTTGTTACATTCACAATTCCTTTCAGTGCGTCCTTCAATAGGCAGTTTCTTCTCATCCAGTCACCCAGCCAAATTCCTTTTCTCTTCCTGATCAGTTACAGCATTATTATTTCTTCACCCATTCTTTCTAGCACAGCTTCATTTCTTATTCTATCTGTCCATTTCACACGCTCCATTCTTCTCCATATCATTATTTCAAATGCTTCTAGTCGTTTTTCTTCACTTCGTCGTACTGTCCATTTTCCTGCCCCATGCAATGCCACACTCGACACAAAGTACTTCTTCCTTAGTTATTTTTCCTAAAGTCCACAGAAGATGCTCCTTCTGCTATTAAAATCTTTCTTTTCCATCGCTATCCCCCTTTTGACTTTCTGGCAGCTGCTCATGTTACTAGTCAGTATTTTGAAGCTGTCCACTTGTTCCATTCCCTCATTTCGAATTCGCAGGTTTACCTTGTTTACTTTTCTTCCGATAACTATGGTCTTCGTGCTGTTTGCATACATCTTCAGACCATACTGCTTTCAGTTATTAATTACCTCCAATAGCATATGACATCATCTAAGTCAGTATATTACTTCAAAATTTATGTGTTTTTCTTATCAAAACTGATAAAGGAGAATTATCACTATGGATACAATCATCCTTTCCTACATTTTCATTAGAAACAACAATAAATTTTGCAGTAATATACTGAATTAGAAGATGACATCACCCTTAAGAAAATTGTGACTCTGTTCGTTCTTTCTCTGTACCCTTCATATCTCTTTGTATCGTCTCCTATTTTGCTAACAACGCCATATCATTAGAAAATCTTAAGCACTTCATTCGTCTTCCTACTACTATCACCCCTCACATGTTCTGAAAACAGTTCTTCACTAAGTCCTTCAAGTAGATGTTGAGCAGGGTAGGTGAGAAAGGGCATCCTTGTCGGACTGCTCTCCCTGTTCGACTGTCCTCTGACATTTCTACTCCCATCCTGACTGACTCGTTGTTTCATATAAAGGTTATTGAATAACCTCCTCTCTTTGCAATCCACAACAATCTTCTTCATGATCCCTACATTTATTGTTACAATAACAATGCTTATTTATATATATTTTTGTTGAATATTTCCCATTAGTTCATCTACAGTAGAAGGTATGACTTTAAAAATTGTTACTTGAAAATTTTTAAATAATTTCTAGACTAGGGGAAAATTGTTCCAGAGCCGGTGATTGTCGAACCCGGGACCTTGCATTTTTAAAACCAAAGCTCTACCACTTTGAGCTAACTTGTAGAATCTAAATTTTGACAACGATCCAATTTGCGTCTAGGTCCAGCAGCATCGACGGAATATACTCTTTGTCAGCTGATTGTAACTCTCTTTTGCTTACGAAGTAATATTAAATTCACATTTTGTAACAGTCTTTTTATGTATTTTGATAATAATTATAGGCCTTTCATATGTAATTAACTGTAAAATCTTTTAATATTATTAAGTTTTGTCATGAGTATGCTGTAATAAAATAGACATTGACATAATTTTAAGTATAATGTATGAGCCTAAATTAAATAATATTTTCTGTCCTCTTTAATAAACAGTGTCTAAACCTGTGGAGTACAGGGGTTATGGTCACGAAACCAGGTGAGAGTTTTCGGTGGCAAGTTACCTGGACAAAGGTTTTTTTGGTTTTCCTCAACTCAAGAGCAAATGCTGGGTAACTATCGGTGTTCAACTCATTTCACCGGCATTATCACCTTCATCTCATTCAGACGCTAAATAACCTAAGATGTTGATAAAGAATCGTAAAATAACCTACCGGTATAAAAGTTTTTAAAAATATATAGTTCCTTTGACTTTCATATGTAGCTAATGTAAAATCATTATTTTAAGTTTTATCATAATTATTTTGTAATATTAACATATTTTAAGTATGAAATGAAGCTTAAATCTGTGTCTAAGACAATAAACATTGACGTAATTTATAGTATAATATAGGTCTAAGCCTAAAATTTTACAATTATATGATGTGAATCCTTTTCTCCATTACATACAAGTAATTTGCTACATATGTCACTAATCACCAGGCTTGAGACTTTGGACCCGATACAATAAGTTTACTGTGCATGACTATAGATGTTGACTCGCTTAGCCAACGATGCTAAGGTAAGAACGTTCTATTTTCCGGTAGTATGGGGAAACACACATATGTAATTCTGAAAGTAAAATACATTACACAATGATAATGTCAAAAGAATTGAAAACATTTATTCTCCTGTCTTTTATAAGCATTTGTGTTTTTATACACAGTGTTTTGAAATAATAATTTTAATTTTTCATTTATCCTATTGGTCGTCTTTAGGAAGTGCAGTTACAGTACCGAATTAATGTACTACAAAAATTTTCATGTCTCAAATATTATTGCCAAAGTTTTACTGTCTATGCTCTAAGTATGACGTGATAGCAGCAAAACGAAAAAACCTGACATCATTGCAGTTTTAAGAGAAGTCCTTTACCAGGTGACTCTATGCCTACTAATTTGCTGTTTATTTTCAATGTTCCATATCCGTTATTTTTACATAAAATTGATTTAGTTTTGTTCAGTACCCGGTGTACTTGATGCATTAATGCTCTGCATCATTTTCTAAATTAATTTTAGGTGGCTGGCTCTGACTTTTCTAACCGTGTAATAGTTTCACGTTACCTGGTTGAGGTTTTTCCGGGGTTTTCCCTCAACCCATATGAGCAAACCAAATTATTCGTCAGAACCCCAGAGCGTTTTCATTTGCGTATTTGTTGGCATTATCACCTTCATCTCATCCACGCTAAATAACCTAAGATGTTTGATAAACTGTCTAAAATAAGCCTGCTAAAAAAATGTATAAAAAAATTATTTTTATTATACATGTTCTCTTGACTTATCAGAACCTAAATCAGAGGTAGAACAATAGTTGAGCTGGTAAAAAGAAAAACCCGCTACTGAAATGCTTTTAATTCTCTAATCAATATAGTATTCTTGATTCACGATCTTAAGCACGTTTTTCAGTATTCCACTGCTTTTTATAGAATTAGAGTGGAGATTACTCGTCTATTTTAGAAACTTAAAATAGCCAATTAGGTATAGGCCTACCACATATTTACAGTGGGTAAATATATAAACTGCATATATACTGGTGATGAAGCATAACTAATGAGGAAAAAAGTAAAATCTGTTTTTCTATAAATGTCATTTTCTCCGAAAACAAATGTATAGTCTAACCTTTTTTTTTTTTCGGACCGTAAGGTCATAGTGAATGCTTTAAACTAGTGAAATGTAAAAGTCGTAATTTACTTAATGTAACATTTGTATTTGTCGAGGTAAAATGCCGAAGACAAAAAGTTATGAAATGAAAGGCTGAGGACTTAATTGGAGTTCGGAGCCATTTTCACATTCATGTAATGTGCAAAGAGATATGTTACAAGAAAAACATTGAAAGACACTGCAATACAAAAATGCATAGAAATATGGTTGAACGTAACTCAAAACAAGCAGTACCATCAAACTCAGAGAAGTACGATAAGAAATCCATGTTTTGCAGGGATCTATGTGCTATGATGGTCAATGCCAATATACCGCTTAATGAATTGAACAATAAACACTTTAGAGAATTTCTAGAAAAGTACATGAAGGAACATATTCCTGAGGTAACTCGTCAGCACTTTGTACCCATACTTTATGAAGAAAAATGTTTGTCGCGGGTACTGGCCAACTGTTGCGCCGTTAGATTATAAAGTCAGTAATCTCACTTTTATTCAGGTTGGATGTACTCTACGAACAACAGTAAGAACATCTGTTCTTCTCTGCTGCATCACCTGGGTTCCACCTACTGTATAGACCATTTACCCGCAAGAGTCTTTTGGTAGGAGATACTATATATTCTAGACATCAGATTTTTAGGCACTAAAAATGCAGTTTTAGGGGCCTAAAATAAGCTCAAAATTTGTAAAATTAGGCTCTATTTTAATGAAAATAGGCATTTTAGGCACATCAAGGTATCATACTTATTTCTTTCACTGAAATTTTTAGTTATACACTAAAATACGCACAAAAAAGTATGTCTATTTTAAACATTAAAAAAAAAGAATACTAGATTATATTTATAAACAGACACACAAATTTAATATATTGAAACTAATGAAATAATGATTATTGATATCAAAATTACTCATTTTAAGTTATTGAAATTCAGTTCCATGCTCAGACTTTATTATAATTATCTGCACAGTACACCACCAGAATTTTTCTAAATTCTCCACAGTTAACATTTGCCTTTTGTCACTGAGAATCATTTCGAAAGCAGAAAAACTTCTTTCAACCGAAACTGATGTATGCGCAAATTTTAAATTAGGTCAATAGAAACATCAATACTTACTGGAACATTTAGCCGATGAGCCTTGAAAATTGAAAATCCTACATTCTTATTTAATACGTTGTCCCACTTATTTTTAACTTTTTTCCAGTTTCGCCCAAAGCAGAATGTATGTTCACTTGAGCTTCCTTTACTATTGCTATTTGGCTACAAAGAGATTGTTTTTCACGTTCTAATTGTTCAATGCTTGCAGGTATGAAAGAAAAGTTTGATGTTATGTAGGCAATATCGTTTTTCACGTGAGTCGTTCAATCTTTCTGCTAATTGTTGTACGTATTTCTATGAGTTACGTTCGAACAATCAAAATTTTAATGACCTGCAAATACTTGGCAGGAATTTGAACTGTTTGGAAATACGTAGCTGTCGGGATATGGGGAGATAGAATTTTAAGACGATTACTTACGTACAAATCTTGACAATATTATTTTTCCATCGGTCAATATGGACACGGAGCATTTGATTTTGCACTTATGTTTTCGGCATTATCGCGTTAAACTTCACGAAAACGTCTCAACACAAATAAGGTGCCGGGAAAAACAGTTCGATTCAAAGAACCGTTGTTATTGGATTCAATTGGACAAAAATACAGACCGCCATCTGTTGCTACGACGTTCAACGGTTTATACTAACGCGTTTTACGACTTTTCTCAAGTTCACTCTTTTGAAGAACGTCCTCTGAAGGGCAGTAAATAATCGGCAACTTCTGAAAACATATATAGCTGAAACTCTGAATCGGTAGCAAATCGGTGACCCAACAACAGTGACGTCATTTATGACAAACATGTTGAAATGAAATCTATTGCGAGTGTCGTGAGATTCAAAACATTTTGTTTCCTTTATCAATGGTTTCATATGAAGCAAATCCACTTTTTAAATGCCTTAAATTTCGCAGTGAATGCATGTATAAATTATAAAAGTAAGAGTAAAATGCGAAAAAATAAATGATTGCATTTTTCTAACAAATATCTGTCATTTTAGGGCACTATAAAACTCTTTGTTTCTCCATGAAAACAAATGTTTTTGAGTTTAACTTTATTTTGGAAAAAAAATAGACACTAATTACTTAGGCTACATTACCCGGTATGTCGTCGTTGATTTTATGAAACCTCCTATATGACAGTACAGAGCATAATTTTTTCAGTAGGAAGAAAAAAGTAATTAAATATCAATAGGCCTATGTAAGAATATTAGCTAAATCGGGAGGAAACATTGGTGATTATAAGAGTAGCAATGACATCATCGAGGTGTAGACCTATTGATATATTTTAATTAATGTTTCCTTTCTCCTGAAAAATTACATAGGAGGTTTCATAAAATCAACGACGTGTACGCTGAAGCAGTCATTTGTTACTCTATTGCAGCAGTGGCGAGAACGTGACTCGCGAGACATTGTGGCTCGCAGTGATAGCTGTGCATTTCGCTTGCTTCTAACCTCCGCCAACCCCCACCCTCTCACTCACTGGAGTCAAACTCCGTTCCATTTGTATTTGTCTCTGAACTGCGAGTGGCATATGTCTCTCCTGAAATCATGTGCGAAAGTTTCAAGTAGGATGGGAGGACGCATTTTTTTGCTGCCAATATGATGACAATATTAAATGTATGATTTGTTCACAAGTATTACGAGGAAAACGGTTGTATAATATAAAACGGCATTATTCTACATATTACTGATAAAACATTAAAAGGTTAAGTGTTATTGTTGTTGTCATCATCATCATCATCATCTATGTACGTCGACCCTTTTTCAGCAGATGTACGAATAATGCGGTTAGCTTTTCAATTTGAACTCACTGATTTACTATGTGATGTCAAATGAAAGCTAGATGTAAGGACTTGACAAATGTTGAACTTTCAAATCTTTGCCAAAAAATAAATATCCGAACCTTCGTTATTTCGCTTGCTCTGTTGAAACCATGTTCGCTACAACTTACGTTTGTGAAAAATTATTTTCAACAATTAAAATAGTAAAAACCAAATTTAGATCACGACTATGAAACAAACACCTTCGTGATCAACTACGACTGGCAGTAAGTGACATAATTCCTGATTTTGAAACTTTGTCGCAGAGACATTCTGAAGACAGGTATTTTAGGTTGTGATATTGTTCATTTATTGTTCATTTCTTTCTGCGTTACACGTACTAAACATTAGTTTGCAGCCTTGTGCTATATAAAATTATATTTAAGTGCTTGACGTAAGGAAAATGAAAACCCGTTAATAAGTCACACAGTTGCTTCACTTCCCCTTCGGGTGTCCGACCCCCTCCATAGGTGCTATGCACGTTGCAGGTTACACAGTGGCTCGGTGCACGATTACATTTTCGCCACGCCTGCTCTATTGTGTATTAGCATGTGTTGGGTGCACGATCATTGGCAATAACATTTACATTCAGTCGAAATGTAAACAAATAATAATTAAGCTACTATCAATCTTAAAAATATGCTATTTTACAAATTAAAAATAAAATACGATATAATTAAATTTCACTTGATATTTTGTTATGTACTGCCTATATAATTTTGGCAGTTTATATCGTTTACACCGTGCATATGTGGTACGCGTATATCTATTTGGCTAAATATTTTTCTTAATTTATTAATCACGATACAACTTGTTATATTAGCCAAGTTTACTATTTAAAGCCAACGTAATAATCTATAATAACGAGATCATTTTTTCCGGCAAAATTTGTTATATCAGCTGATATTTTATAGAGAGGAATAATTAATGGTACTCTACTATTATACTTTTGATATTTAAAGCACAATGTATTGTACATCAACTTTAAGACCGCAATTGTGCTTCAGGAAAGACTTCGTGTGAACAATTTATTCAGTCGGATCTCATTTGGTGACAAATAATGTCCGACGAAACCGAAGTTGAATTACGTGGTAATGTTAACAAACAGAACATTGGATACTGGAGCGAAATCAATCCTCAGTAACTACAGCAGAAATCTCTCCACAGTGAAAAGCTAACGGTTTGATGCGAAATTTCAGCATGCGGAATGATTGGTCCGTACTTTTTTTTTTAGCAACAGTGGCCGTACTACTACTTCTACGTCGGACGGCTATATTGCCACGTTAAACAAATTCGTATTTGCAGAAATAAGCAATTTCGATATTTAATTTTTCTCAAATTAATAAGTATCTACATGTTCATTACTAACAAAAAATAGTAGTCTTAATTATTCAATGAGGATGGCGAGACCTCATAAATAAATAAATTGATGGATGGATGGATGGATGGATGGATGGATAGATAGATAGATAGATAGATAGATAGATAGATAGATAGATAGATAGATAGATAGATAGATAGATAGATAGGTAGATAGGTAGATAGGTAGATAGGTAGACAGGTAGACAGGTAGACAGGTAGACAGGTAGACAGGCAGACAGGCAGACAGGCAGACAGGCAGACAGATAGATAGATAGATAGATAGATAGATAGATAGATAGATAGATAGATAGATAGATAGATAGATAGATAGATAGATAGATAGATAGATAGATAGATAGATAGATAGATAGATAGATAGATAGATAGATAGATAGATAGATAGATAGATAGACAGATAGACAGACAGGTAGACAGGCAGACAGACAGACAGACAGACAGACAGACAGACAGACAGATAGATAGATAGATAGATAGATAGATAGATAGATAGATAGATAGATAGATAGATAGATAGATAGATAGATAGATAGATAGATAGATAGATAGATAGATAGATAGATAGATAGATAGATAGATAGATAGGCAGACAGGCAGACAGGCAGACAGGCAGACAGGCAGACAGGCAGACAGGCAGACAGGCAGACAGACAGACAGGCAGACAGACAGACAGATAAATAGATAGATAGATAGATAGACAGATAGATAGACAGACAGGTAGACAGGCAGATAGATAGATAGATAGATAGATAGATAGATAGATAGATAGATAGATAGATAGATAGATAGATAGATAGATAGATAGATAATATATATATATATATATATATATGTTACCGTAAATGTACGAAGACGGTAAATGTTAGAATTTACCGGTATAACCTAACATTTAGAGCTATAGTGCGGTAAAACCATAAAATATCCTGTTAGATTCATACATTTTGAACTTTTACCAAGAAATGTTGGTAAATCTAAGTATTTACCGATGCAAGCTGGTAAAAGCTAGATCTAAGAATCCAGAACGAAGAATCCTGCTTCCGTTGTGGAAGTTCAGACATATTTGCAGGATCGATGAAGGGAAGCGGGTCCGAGAAGCTGCCAAAGAAGTTCTTGAAATGCAAGCGAAGAAAATGAAAGTAGCCACTTGTAACAAAATTCTAAAACTTTCAGGTGGACAGAATTTGAGAATCAAAGTACCGGATGTAGACCGAGCAAAAATTGACGCAAAATCAATAATAGCAGTGGTCATAAATATTTAAGATGATGAGTTTTATCAACTTTGTACCAAAGCTGGCAAATTGAAGTCATTGTACACTAGGAACAAATTTACATTGTACAAAGAAAATTTTATCAGCATCAAGGAGGAGAAGAAGAAATTAGTGTACGGGAAGTGGTTGGCAAACTATCTTTCGTTGGAGAACAAGGGTTCAAAAAGTGTAATTATTAAAAAAGTGTTCAACAAAAAAATGTTTGTGTAAATCATCTTTCATGTCGTGTAATTCTAAATGTCATAAGAGCCAATCTTGTTATAACAAGAATTAACATTCATAATGTTTTACTTTATTTGTGAACCTGGACCGTTTGAGGGGATGTAACAGCTTTTTAAGTTTTGTATGGAATACAATAACATACAGGGGTTAAAACTATAATATTTTTCACTGTTTTAATATGAAATATTGTTTATTATACTCACATTGGAATGTAAGAATATTTAAATAATTTCAACTTAAAATAAATACAAATTATTTCAATCATTGCTGAGGTGAATTTTTATTTGTTTTAAAAAATAACCATAAAACAACAATAAAAATATGAATCGGAGATATGTAAAAGTGCGAAGAACGGTAAAGGTTTTTTTTTTTAAATTAATATCATTTTACCACAGCTGATCGGTGAATCCTGACGGTGAATCCTGAGATTCTTGGTAAAAGTTCAAAATGTATATATCTAATAAGATATTTCGATTTTTTACCGCACTATAACGGTAAATGTTAGGTTATACCGGTCAATTCTAAGATTTACCGGTCTTCGTACATTTACAGTAACATATATATATATTATTATTAAATTATATATATATATATATATATCTTTTTACTTTCAAGAAGATAGAGCAACCGCGCACATTGCACGCCGTGTGAACACGATAAAACAGTATTTGGACAGACATTTCACGCTTCGAATATCTTTTCTGGCCGTTTCGATCACCCGATCTCTCGGCATGTGATTTTTTTTCCTTTAGGATATTTGAAACATTAGGTCTCTGCCACAAAATCAACCGACATGCATAGATTAAAACAGAGAATTAGACACGAAACTTATGCCATACCAGCAGCCACGCGTGTGCTCATCGTGAAAAACTTCTTTACACGAGACGAATAGAATTTGAAAGGAGTTATTTTCAAAACGCAATTATTTTGTCATTGCAACAAATGAGGCATTGACATGGGAAAGGTCGTAACTGCCAAAAATTGGAATTTTTAGGTTTTTCATTGAGAAGGTAGTAAATGGCCATGCCAATGGCACAGAGTATAGGTAGTATGTCCGTATGTAATGAAACAAAGTTGGAAACATAGTCACTAGATGTTGTAAGTTGTATGTGCACAGCTGTTGGCGCGGAGAAGGTAGTAACTTCTTTTACAACATCAGAGTGTGTCTAGACAAATATGGGCTGATAACTGTGCAGGGTAGAATAAGAATCGGATGATTCTAATGGTCCTGATTTACATTATTGCCAAGAAACATTTTGATTCAGTGGACTTGAAATTCCTGGTTTCAGAACATTCCTACATGCCATGTGATAGGGAATTTTGCATCATAGAGAAAAGAAAAAAAAAAAAGATGCAAGACCATAGTTCCAGAAGAGGTAAGGAATAATAATGTAATAATGATGAAGGATGAGGATTTCTTCGCCTTTTCTGCAGAATGTGACAAGTTTTTGAATACAACTCTTATCAAAATCAGCATCCTCAACTGGATTAGACTCTCAAGAGCTGATTTTCCTCTAATAAAAACAAGACAGTCATTTAATGACCTTGAAATGTGGACAGAGCACAGGATTTTTAAGAAAGGACAGCCATTAACGTCAATCACTAACTTGCATTTCTTGCAACGCCTTGAAAGAAGACCAGTCGTGCCTGATGCCAAAAAGAGAGACTTGTTATCTATGTTAGACTTCCTCGATGAAAAGTATCATGCATTTTACCGGAAAATGTGTGCATAATGTATAAATAACGTTAATTCTCAGTTTGGCAAAGGAGTGATTTCAATGCTGTGTTTTCATAAAATAAGATTTCACAGATAAATCTGTGCCAGACTTTTCAAATTTCATATGTAACACAAACATGAGTGTATATGCCTTTCATTTAAAGCAGTTTCTGTAATAATGTAAGTGAGAGAGTGTTCATAAATTTGTTTTTTGCTTCTCCTGAAAAATTTTGTTTTTGGCAGTTACTACCTTTCCCATGTCAGCGCCTCAAATGATAAACATATATTTATTGGAACGACAACGTACAAGACGAATACCAACTTGAACAATAAATAACCACTTGACTCCACACACAGACAAGGCTATTAATGCATTAATAATGTTATTTCTCTGTTTCAGGACATCACGTTATTGGCAGTTTAGATCCATTGTTCCAATTGTTAACACTTCTATGGACCTTTAATGTATGTGTATTTTGAATAATGATTAAATTAAAACCTCCCACCCGAACATATTCCGACCAAACTATAGCCACAGGATTTTTATACAAAGGACATTAATTGGCTTGTCGTCAGCACGACATCTCATCCTGCTCTAGGTTTTTCCGTGGTTTCCCTTGAGCAATAAGACAAATGTCGGGATGAGCCCTAAAAGAAATGGCCACGGACCACTTCCCTTCCCCCACTCTTTCTCTTCTACTATCACAAAGAACTTTAATTTCTTAGATACCAACCCTGAATTATGACAATAGGGAACATAAATATATTGTAAGTTCACAGGGCTAACGGCTTGAAGCTGGGTACCTGGTTCTAATGAAGTGCACTGGTAGCAATCTAAAACATGGGGCATGAGATTTGTTTTTACTCTGCCTGCCATTAAAAATTACACTTTCCAATAAAGCGCCTCAAATGATAAAAAAAAAAATTATTTACCAAAATTGTGAAACATTTCATGTACATTGTCAAGCATAATACACGTTTCAATATGACAGATCAACGTTGCGACACTCTATAAGTATTCCGACTTCATCTACTGAAAATAGATTACCGAAAATTTGGAATATTTTTGTCCGTTCTCACTTGTGACTGTTTTAAATCAACCTCCGACGATTACAAGCAACGGATCTCTGTAATCGTGTGGTCAGCATGACGCAAGGACACCGCTCAAAATATCACAGAAGTCACAAGACAACACACCCATTTCTTATAGAATGCAGATAAATCATCTTCTCGGCTGAAAATCGATCCTGGTTTCGCTGGATGTCTACGCAGAAAGCTACTACTGCAATCACAGTAGAGATACCCTGCTAAACGTTATGAAATTACCTAAACCGTATCACATTTGAAACGTAAATGTTTGGATAATCTTGCAAGCCTGATTCAAACGGGACGCGACGCAAGAATCATAACTCTTAAGTAATCCGGCGATCTAATTTGCATCTTATAGCGTGACTTCTCTATGGCCTTCTAAACACGATGCATTAAAACAGGACTCATATTGAATCTGAACAATTCACAAAAGCAATAACTTCATTTTTATACGAAGAGGGGGTGGAACAATCATCATATTGCATTTCAAAGTTCAGATTTTAATGTTTTGTTTTAGTGCTTCAGGTCGCAGGGTCGAGGCGCGTCAAAAATAGAAAGGATTCCGTTGTGCACTGTAAAAACTCTTTTATGAAGCTATTAAACGTTTGTTCCCCTGCTCCTATCTTCCTATACTGAAAACTGCAGCTGTATTACACTGTCGCTCGTTTCGCAATATTTTATGCACTAAACATTAAAAACATTACCGACGTCATAGTGGCAGGTGTTCTCTGACAGTGTTTTTGATTCTGACTATGCCATTCTGTAGGCCTGTGTATATATTATGTAAGTAATGACGTTTATTCTTCGTAGTACCTAGGCCTATACATAATTGCAAGATGCTTTTAAAATAGCGTAAGTTACTTAAGTATTTACTTTTTGCATAAGCAATTAAGGCTTTCAGCACAGTCTAGTAAATATATACAGTCACGAAGCTTGAGTTTATGAGGGTACTAGAAACACTAGACTGTGCAGGTACTATTTCACATTGTCTGTTATGAGGCGATAGTAGCGATCCTAGTGGTTAGTAACTATCTATGGATGCATTTAATACGTATTGAGCTTCTTGACTGTATATATTAGACTGTGGTTTTAGTTCATACTATGTCTCATTTCTCTACTTTATGGTCTTAGGAAATGGCCGACAAGCAGAACATTACAGTACAATATAGTGTAATATTCACAAAAGGGACGCCACTGTCACCAACATACAAATAAACCATGGCGAACTTAATTAATAGACAGTGCATGCGGGATGACTTATCGTTGAATGTAGGTGCACATTTACTAGGCCTATATGTTACATTTTTTTCATTCAGACCATTGGGTCAACAGGCTTTAAACGTAAACAGATGACGTCAACATGCTACTGTATCTCGGTACAGTCAGGAAGAAAATAAAAATGAAGTACTGTAGCACATACCTCGTCATCATTGATGGAATTACTAGAGTTGTAGTAAACGACGATATATTCTCGTAAGTTGTCGAAGCTGAATCGTCTTCGCCTATCGCTTAAACCGTTTTTGTATCGAGAGAATTTCTGAAGAAAACTTCTAAAATGGGGATCACTCAATTTCTTTAGAGGAATATTTGCACTGAGCATCATGTTGCACGTGTCTTTGCAAAACGTTTCGTTTAGATCCGTACGATTAAATAATGACGATGATGTAGGTGGTTCCTCAGATTTCATTTCAACGCATTTCCTGTGCGATGTACTGTTGCAATGTTTTTCTATAGCCTCAGTTGTTCAGGATTTTATTTCAATTTTACATAGGCTACATTACACACGATATTGTCTTCGTTAATACATAAAATGTCACTCCCATACTTAATTGCACTTCGTATCTCTCAGCGAATTGATCGTTTTGTCTTCGACATTATGAATGGATCAGCACAACATATTCAACGCGTAGTAAATACAGGGACATCATTTTATTTTTACTAACATTTTTAATATTAACCTTGCTATACCTCTGGATCAACGCAGTTTGCTACCCCCCTTCCAATTTATTGACGACTGGAGTTCGATGATACTGGCGTAATATACAAACAAATCACTTTACTAGGTATAGGAGGAAAAAAGTAGTTCATCCATTTACGTAAACGTGGATGGACTCTATCTTCGTGAACGCCAACAGTGCGTGTCTATTAATAATCGTTATTCCACTTGGCGTACCACGAAGACTGGCGTACCACAAGGCTCTGTCCTAGGACCTTTACTATTTTCTATTTATATTAATGATATTTCTTCTAATCTAACATCCTGCCGACACCATATTTATGCTGACGACATACAAATCTATCTGCATACTCGACCTAACTACATAAATGACGCCATAACTAAAGTTAATGATGACTTGAATTCTATATCCATATGGTCGAAAACCCACGGACTTAATTTAAATGCAAGTAAATCGCAGGCAATCTTAATAGAACATCAAAGATTGAAGTGTGACAAACAAAATTTGCCACCGATAATTGTAAATAATACTACTATTCCATACAGTACGACCGTGAAGAACCTTGGTATTTATATGGATTGTCACCTGGAATGGAATGAACAAGTGAATCACACTTCCAAAAAATATTTTCCATTATTCACTCATTAAAGCGACTGAAGAACTTTCTTCCTGATAAATTAAAATTAATCCTTGTACAAACACTCGTGATGCCACACTTTGACTACTGCGATATTATATTAAGTAACCTAAATGCAAATTTGAGCAACAGGCTACAACGTGTGCATAATGCGTGCGTCCGTTATATTTGTAATATTCGTAAGTATGATCATGTTTCCCCGTCTTTCCAAACTCTGTCTTGGCTAAGGCTAAGCGATCGACGAGCTCTGCATTCCCTTGCTCTCTTGTTTCAAATTCTGCGCACCGCTACCCCAATATATTTGGCTTCTCGTTTTCAAAATTTATCCGCATATCATCAGCTAAGTACAAGATCTCATTATAACAATTTACTCATTATACCCTACCACAAGACATCTTTATATTCTTCATCCTATACAGTTTCAGTTGCTAGAAATTGGAACTCGCTTCGAGTGATATAAGGGGTTGTTGGACAATAGCTTCATTTAGGTCAAAATTACATAAATTCTTACTTAACAGATGAATTGCTGATTAATATTTGTTACTTATAATGAAACTAACATCTGTCCATTCTTATTATTATTATCTTTAATTTCTCTAAATAGATTTACAAAACCTCTAATGACAATTACACTAATATTCTCATTATAGAAATAGAAATATATATATTCTCCTGTAACATAGTCCTAGTAAGCTTATATTAAATTAATTTTCATCATTTTACTAGCTATCTCAAATATTAAATTAATTATAATTCATTGAATTAAATTAGCTCATAAATTAAGTTACTACTTTACCTTATAGATTTATCTAAATTTAAATAAATGTGTAGTGAAGATTATTGCTGGAGAACCTTTTAAGTGTAGTGAAAATATTTGTAATTTAAATTTATGTATTGTATTGATTAAGGCTGGTTGAGTGGAAGAGAAGGCCTTATGGCCTTAACTCTGCCAGCGAAAATAAAACATTATTATTATTATTATTATTAAACTAGGAAATATTGCGCTTTTGAGTTTAATCATTTTCATTAGGTTTTTGTTTAATCAAAATACAGTACAGTATTAACAATGAGTGTTTTTACTCACGAACTGAGCTGTCCATGTGAACGTATTCATTATGCAGTGTATATTATACTGTCTACAGTACATTAGCGTACACTATAGAGTATGAAGTTAAATTGAAAATAATCACAATATGGATATTTAAACACATTTTTTTTAAATGGTGGCCGTTCATTTCGATACAGGCTTCAGTTCTTTTGTGCATATTATCGTACTATAAACTATTGTACCTAATCCCAATTAGCAATTTCGTCCTTCGTACTAGTAACTCATGTTGAAATAATTCTGTACCTACTCTATAAAAGAGTACCTTACGTACTGTAAATTCAATCTTCACTTCTGCCCGATCTGAAAAGATAAAATTACTCAGACATAATATCTACTGTCCGTCCAAGTGGTTATGTCGTAGGGTCGTAGAAAGGGAGGAAATCACGTGACAGTTAATTACTTTACGAGTCCCTTTCATTTACGTTATTTTAAACAGTTGTATAATATTACGTAGACGTCCAATTCCTAACAGAAATTAATGTTCTCAGAAAAGAGCTAAGTCAGCCCAGCCACTAGCTGGCGAATAAAAGCTGGTGGGGGGAAACCGAGATACGACGTAGGCAAAAGGACGACAGTACCTGTGCGAAAATGATTCAATATTGAAAGCTCTTTCGTCACTGGAAAACGCGAACATATTTTTGGAACGTACTGTTTACTATGACCGTAAGACTACTATGATTGTATATGCGGCCTTGGATCTGTGTGGAGGACGGTTGAACTTCATTAGTAGAAGGGGTGGGAGTGAAGTACATTCAAAAACTCAGGTACAATAAAAATTGAAGTAAAAATAAAATGATGTCCCTGTACTTGAGCAGGGTAACACAACTGCACACATTGCGTTGCAATATTACTATGAACGGACCGGGGTTCCTTCGTTCTGTACGCTGCTGTACTCGCCAGGTACACAAAAGACGGACGACGCGGCACGTGCCATATACTCTGATACGAAACAACTTCACTTTTCCTTAAGTCATCCCGCATACACTGTCTGTTAATTATACCTGACTTTCAAAACTAAACACGTGAAGGTACTCAATAGAAATTATACAAAGCCTCCTTATTTACTTCCTAATTATTTTACCACAATTCAAAAGTTCGTGCAATTCGGGTCAATCCAATCTCAGCAGATTTTAAGTGTGTCAATAATTATTGTTTATTGACCGGCCCCGTAACAACTTAATAGTTATTTATGTATCAAGAGTATTATATTGACTATTACACTCTTACTACGTCATACTACTTTTGACCAATAAAACGGTACGAAAGGACGTATTTCAACCAATCATGGCTGCTTATCGCACAATTTTATCGCGTCCCTAGCATTTGTTTAATTTTATCGCGTCCCTAGCATTTGCATTTGTTTAATTTTACTGGCGTCCCTAGCATTTGTTTCTTTGTTTGCCAACATTTGAAATATGACTCGCATTGGCATTCAAGAACAAGTAATTAATAAAATCACTGATTCAAACCATCTTCAGTCGATTACAGCAGTTTCAAATATGACTCGCATTGGCTAATTCAAGAGTTCCAATTAATAAAAATCACTGCTCATCCAATATATGCATCTTCTGAAATCCCACATTCAAATTTAAATGTACATTCAATAAGCTTTTAAAATTATTCATTCGGAAATCCTGAATAAGTTGAATACACCATGTAGACCTAAATCAACGAGTTCACTTCTATTACGCACACGTCCAATATAACATCAATTGAACCACCAACCACATTCAAATTTGAAAATTGTACATTCAATAATTATTCCTTTTAAAATTATTCATGTTTATTTTTTATGTCATCGTCGTTAATTAAAACTTTTCTAACACTTGTGTACAGTATATTAGTTAGGTTATGTTATAGCTTCTGCTATATGATATTATGGATAGTCACGTATCAGAGATTGTTTAATATTAAGATTTATTGAAAATCATCTGTCAAGTGACGTTGATTACTGGGATTCGGATAATTGATGTGGAATGTTGCATTTTAATCAAAATGAAACTGAATCAACAATGCCTTCTTGACTAGTAACAGTCCACAGAGTTCAATGATGATTCCATAGTTGGCACAACTGATACCGGTAACAAGAAAACATAATCATAAAACACTACTGCCATCTAGCGTAATGTTGAGATGGTACAATAATAATAATAATAAATAATAATAATAATAATAATAATAATAATAACAATAATAATAATAATAATAATAATAATACTTATTTGTCAGAAACCAGTGTACAAGGCCTGGATATGACATCGTCAGGTTCGATAGTTGATACATTTGAAGACAGTTGTATTTTCGTAAGCCAATTAATATTTTATTGTATTGGAGTACTTTGTTACTTCTAATCTTTATATACTTTCTTCTAATCGTGTAATAGTCAATTAAATCCCACTCGAGTTTTGATTTTCTCTAGATAAATCAAAACCTCTGGTGAGATTACTGTTGATAATTAAGCACTGAGGGCAACAGATTTGCTAAACCGAGTGCCTGTGGCCTGAGATGTATTAATTATTAATAATTACCGAGTTGCATACTACAGGGTGTAAGGGGTATAAGTGCGTCCTTTTCACAGTCGTCGGGAACGGCCTACAGGATCAAAAAATGTCCACACAACATAAGGTCAAAACTTGATAATCTTCCCAGAAAAAAAAATAATTATTTTGTTATTTTATTTGCGTTATACTGCTTATATCGTTGGTAAAATTACGAAAACCATTACATCGGTAGGTATACCTAGTAAAGAGATAATATTAGTTTAAATAAATATTTGTGTGTTATATTACGTTTTCGTGAAATTAAATAAAAATGCATCCTTAAATTTGTTAATATTCTAGCGTGGCAACGTTCAGCAGGCAGTACTCTGCACAGACATAAGTATGAGTCAGCTGAGTTCAAGGTCCTTGTCCATAGCTCTACTGCCGAGCAGATGGTAGTTCAGTACAGGGTATTCGTTAAACAACTTTTTTATAGTAGGTTATTTTACGACGCTTTATCAACAGCTTAGGTTATTTAGCGTCTGAATGAGATGAAGGTGATAATGCCGGTGAAATGAGTCCGGGGTCCAGCACCGAAAGTTACCCAGCATTTGCTCATATTGGGTTGAGGGAAAACCCCGGAAAAACCTCAACCAGGTAACTTTCCCCGACCGGGAATCGAGCCCGGGCCACCTGGTTTCGCGGCCAGACGCGCTAGTCGTTACTCCACAGGTGTGGACTTAAACAACTTTCAATGTTTAGGAATATCATATGTTATTAATTTATGGAGAAAGTCGTCGTAATTCAAGTGAGGCAAGAAGGATGTACCGTCAACGTTTTCCTCAAAGAAGGTTACCTAATCGGCGAACTTTTGCAGCAGTGTATATGACCTTTCAAAATACCGTAAGAACTTTAATTGTTTGGGTTGTAGGTATGAATCTGACTAAGGAATTTAAAATTACACTGAATGTGGCTATATATTTTGAATTTAAGGACTATCAGAAAAATACCCTAGTAATATCACGAAATTTTACCAGTCCTACTAGAGTGCTATTTTTTGTTTATATGTATTCCTTGTAACTATTGTATAATTTTTTTAAATAAAAATGCTGACATGTAATTTCCTGAAATCTAATAAAGTACGTACATTAAAAACATTCATTTATTTTTAAAAATTTGAACCTCATTTTTGCACCAAAACCTTAGTATCATAAAATTAGAGCAGAGTCTGTACTATTTAATTTTATAGCCAAATCTTCACTTACGCTTTATATTGTGAGGTATAAGGCATCGCTCCGTCGTATTTAACTTTGTGCCACTTTGAAAAATTCAGTGAACAATCTCTTTTGCAATGTGCAACTTCTACGATCCAGATAAAGGGGGTGCGAGGTAAGGGATAGCCTCGGTCAAGCCAGCGACAGACCCTTGAGACACGTCCTTGAATAGGCTGTAGGCTCTGGTGGACACATTCTCCAGTAGAGTATAGATAGATATTTGATAGCCATCCCAACCAGGGTTTAATAATCGGCATCCTAATCAATTCTAAGTGGATATTTATATTTAATTCAATTTTTTCTTTAATAGAAGCCCTAGTTAGGTAGGCTATCATTAAAAAATTTATTGGAAATGCAACAAACAATTTAGGCTACAAGACAAATTACATTTTATAAAGAATATAAATGATGATTGATTATGTAAATCGATGACTTCAGTGCAGTGGAGGATATCATGTCCAGGGTGCTGTCAGGAACTTTTAATTTCCGGAAGGCTTCTAAGGACTCTCGTGGGATTGTGCCTCTAGCCCCCAATCATAATTCCTATAACGTCCCATGTCTTGATGTTATATTTGGTCCCCAAATCACTGCAGCATGGCAGATAAATTGCACGTTTTTTCTTTGTAGACTTCTCTAGGTTATTCCTCGCTGTTATCAAAACAGACTGTGGAATCGAGAATGAGTCCACAATTTTTTTCGGTCTATAACAATGATATCTGCTCTTCGAGTTGATCCGTCAGCGGAAAGGCACCCAATTTCCTCGTACACCTCATACTTATCAGTCCGGCGAAGTTCATTGGCAATCATTGAGCGGATTTTATTATGACTGTCAATTCTCAGTAATTCTCCTTCCGGTAAAAACCCAGTACATGGGCTAAGGTTTCTTGCTCATCGCATCTTCTGCAATGGGTAGTACCAAGGCTTCTGCCTGGGAGGGTTCTGACTGGAATAACGTTGCAGCTCATTTTGATATCTTCAGTCCATTGGCTGCAGGAGAGACCCTTCTTGTTGGAAATCCGTGCATTCCTTTTCTTCCAGTGAGAATAAAGCATCCTTCCTCCTACTGCATGTAAGGAAACATTTGGCATAATGTTTCGTTAGATGTGAAAACGAAACAGTATTGCCGTAATTGAAGTGATATATAGGTCAAGGTAAAAGAGATCAAAATTAGTGGAGATTTTTCACGTGAGAAATTACTACAGATTATAGTACTCTGAAGAAGAATAACTACCTGAAAGTGATTTCGTGAAGAGCAACAGACAAAAACCCACACTGGAATTATTCTGATAACTAAAATGGCACATGCTTATCGCATTAATAACATCTGTATGGAGGACACTTACAAGGAGAGGACACGCTCTGTATATCACAGAATTAAATAAGATTTTGTGACATGAAAGTATAAGACGTACTGTTTAAAGTCATACCTGGTATGGGTGGCCAATGACCCCTCGTTTTGAAAACATTGGCTATTGTTTGTGACATACTTCCGTTAGGTGTCTAATAGGAAAACATTAGCCTGTGTAACGGCGTAGTGGATGCTGAGTTGTCATCCAGGCAACTTGAGTTCGAATCCTAATGCCTTCTCATTTTTTAAAGCTTGATATTATTATTATTATTATTATTATTATTATTATTATTATTATTATTATTTATTTTTTTTTTTTTATTCACTTTCAGTTGTCAGCTCCTATATTCAAAGCCATGTTGAAATATGCGTGGTATGCATCAAAATTAATAAACGAATGAGAAGTGTTTGTGAATGTGAATGATATCTGTTTCGCAGTAGAAGTGCGGAAAATTTTGTGTGACTGTGGACAACCTTCTTTCATTTGCTGTGCATGATGCAGGAAATATGTATGTTTTGTATGCTTTTATGACATTTATCATAATGAATCGGGACACAATGAAGTGGAATAGCTGCTACAGAAACAGAACAGACACCAGTGACACATCTTACCTGCCTACATGAGCAATACTTACTTACTGACTTACAAATGGCTTTTAAGGAACCCGAAGGTTCATTGCCGCCCTCACATAAGCCCGCCATCGGTCCCTATCCTGTGCAAGACTTATTGTAGGGATTCGTAACAAGCTGTTTTTTACGGCGACGGGTTGTCAGCCCTTCGCCCAACCCCCAAGCTGGAGAACCACCCCTTATCGGCTGTCCACGACTGCTTATTCAATATATTCACAGCTACCCTCCATATCTGGAGGCCGTCTCCTCTATCCGCAACCTGAGGACGCGCCATGCCGTGGTGATAGGGACCCACAATACATGGACATGAGCAATATTTCATTGTTTATCCTTTACAATACAATTTTAGCTAATTGTAATTTGTTTAAAACATGATGAAGCGTTCAATACATTGAGAAATATGATATATGTGAATAAATTACTGTGATCACAATATTAATCATTATTAAAAGAAGAAAAAAATAGGGCCAGTTAAGATTCGAACTTAGGTTGCCTGGATAACAACTCAGCATCCAACCATATGGGCTACGCTGTTACACAGTCTAATGCTTCCCTATTGAGTACCTAACGGAAGTATGTCACAAACAATAGCCAATATCTCCAAAACGAGGGGTCATTGGCCACCCATATCAGGTATGACTTTAAACAGTACATCTTGTACTTTCATCTCACACGATCTTATTCCATTCGGTGATATACAGAGCGTGTCCTCTCCTTGTTAGTCAAACATCTCCAAACTCCGCTCTCTTCTCTACTATACTAAGAGACAAATAGTACAGTACTGTCTCTTAAGTACGCTACATACGCAGTCAGATTGCTTGTCAGCATCAGGTTCGGTATAATTATGAAATATGAAGGATTCTCGTACAAACGTTGCACTGACACATTCATAGCATTCTGGGGAGGAAGGACGTGAATTTTTTACAAAATTTCTACCGACACAACTTAAATTCCCAGAATTTCCTCAGCAGTCTTGTAATCTAGCAAAGAACGTTCCTTTGATTGATTTTTAAGTAAACAGAATTTAATCATGACAACAGAAGAACACGAATGACACAGAAATTCGTTTCATGCTTCCATTTTACTATATGGAATATGTAGGGCGAGTTATCCACGCTCATTTAATTATTCTATCAATAGATAGTTTTAGTATTTGTTACGTTAATTAGGTATTTCTAAGTAACACAGAAATTCGTTTCATGCTACCGTTGTACGAAATCGAATATGCAGAGCGAGTTATCTATGCTCATTCAATTATTTGATTAATAGTTTCAATTTTTGTTATGTTAATTAGGTATTTCTAATTTTCAATAATTTAAACTAATGAGCTTTTCATTAGTTTAGTACTTTTTGTTTCATCTAGCATGACTGAACTAATGATATTGCTCTACATCAGATAAAATGATTAAATGTAGCTACATTTAATTACTTTTCTAGTATACCTCTCCGATTTAATATCGTAATTAAATTTTTACTTTACATTTTACACGGTTATCTGAATTAAAATAGCTGCTTCAGTGTTCGAAAATGGTATTTAAAGATGTTACAAAATTCTAAATAAGTAAAATTAGAGTTCTGAAGTTTTAATTCATCTTTATTCCACGTCTAGTACCACTTTCTTACCCTTTTACCACGTTAAATGTTATATTGATCACTATTACTATAAAATTTCTGATTTCATACCATGTTTTATTCGTTTTAAATGTTATTTTCATTATTCTTTGTCATATGGCAACCTCACAAGTTAGGGAATACATGAATTACGAATTATTTATCGCCACTTCTACTGCTCAGAAACAAGCAAGAAGGAAGAACGCCATGCCGGTATACAGGACACTAGAAATAAATGAAGATGATGTCCACATTTGATTAAAATGAATCATAAGGCCCTCTGAAATTAGAAAAAAAAACAGTGTAGAGTTGAATACATTAAATGAAGCAAAACATTTTATAGGATGCTTATAGTAAAAATTAAATTATGGTTTATTTAACGACGCTCGCAACTGCAGAGGTTATATCAGCGTCACCGGTGTGCCGGAATTTTTGTCCCGCGGGAGTTCTTTTACATGCCAGTAAATCTACTGACATGAGCATTTAAACAGACTTAAATGCCATCGACCTGGGCCGGGATCGAACCCGCAACCTCGAGCATAGAAGGGCAGCACTATACCAAGTACGCTACCGAGGCCGATAGCTTATAGTATGATAGCAAGAAAAATAGAACATCGGCGTAATGCCAGAAGAGTGAACATAGTACATTCGTCAATATGTGCACGACAAACTTCGAAATATTATCCAAAATTGAATTCAGTACAGATGTGCCACCATTTGAAGTTGTTGAAAGTTTTCCAGGACAAAAATTTCAAAAGACTTTCTGAACTAGACTGTACTCGTATAAATAAATGTGCCTAGTCAAGTGAATAAGAATTTTAAAAAATCCCTCCAAAGTCATTATATCACTGTCTGAGTCTGCTTTAAAAAGAGACGCCGTTGAAAATCCTACCAATAAATGTCTCTGAGCAATGTTCTTCCAAAACGAAGAATTTTACGAATACTACGATAAATTTGTCGTTCTATAAAATGAAAAGTAATACTAGTTGGGGATATTTTAACCCACCATTAGGAAATATGTAATTGTGACTTATACTTTGTGACATTTGAGAATATCAATAATTTGAAAGACAAATCAGTGTATAATTTACGTTTACCCAGAATCTCTAAAATCAAGTAGCTGATGCTCAATCTTCATTATCAGTAGTCCTTAATATTTAACTTGCATTGCAATTGAATGGTATTTAAAATCTTGCTCCAAAGAGGGCATAACTAGACTATTATTTATTTTGGCCATTTTTTCCATTATTCCTTAGTTACGTCCATACTACCTTAATATTTTCTGTTGTTTTTAGTAATTTCTTGTACTGTCGTAATATATATTACTATTTTGTCTTTAATTTTCCAAGTTCAGTTAATCCTGCATTCTTCTCCAATAACTAATTTCAACTACTGTATATTTATTACGTCCATGCCTCACACATATATCAATTACACTTTTATAGGTTATTATTACACCATACTTCCCTGATACTAATTCAAGATCCAAGTTATATTTAAACTTGTGCTTTATAAGGTAATTTTTTTTTTCTTTTGTTACATTGTTTTTTTTTTTCGAAAAATTTTAATATTTCTGTTGGGTCCAAAATTTATTAGAAAGAATGCTAATCCTTATACTCTTTTAATATTCTTATCCCTACTACATTGATCTTTGAAATTAACTATAAGTTTATGTGGCGATTGTTTGGACACTGTTTTCCTTATCCTTCCTCTTCATCTGTTTATTCCCTCTTTTCTGGTTGTATGTTTTTATTTTTCATACGCTGTCTGATGGGTAAATTTATTTAGACTCCGACGAAGAGGTTCCGATAAGGGCAAGGGATCAACGAGTATCGACGCGCAAGGACTACGACCGGACTCTACACTTCATGTTATATCATTTGCCAGATACTATAATTGTTTTTCTTTGTACACACTGTAATATAGGATGGAAACATTGTCATTTTGGACATTTTATAGTATGGAGGCAGTCCGCAGGTAGCCAAGAGATTAGAAAATGCACAAGTTGACAAAAAACTGAAATAAAATAAACTCGTTATATTATTCAAAATATTTATTTATGTATATTTTAATAAAATATTTTGTACTTAATTTAAAACGAGATGATTTAAGCACGATTACAGTCATTATACATCCTATTATTTTTTTCTAAAACGACATGAAATTAATGTATATTTGCAGTAGCCTACATTCTTGATTATTATAGGATTCAGTGCCGCATAAAGCAAATGAGCTGAATGTGTTACAGAGAAATGAAAAGCTCTACTTAATACGATAAAAGCCTGCACCAACATTCATATAGTGTAATGGGGCATGAAAACAAGTGAAGTGTTAGACAATAGACTTAGATAAAAAAAACTCTCTCTAAGGTATAATGTAAAAGATACCGAAGGTTTCGACGACACTTAAACCAGCCACTTGAATGAGGAGTCTGTCCCCGAGATGACTGGAAAGCCATCGCAACGTCTTTATGGTCGATTAGAGTTGATGGAGTGTGGCCAGCATATGGGCAGGGGCAGATCTCTCAGGGGTCATATTTAGGCTGCCTCTGTATTATCGAACAAACTTGCGACACCACTTTTATGGGAGGAAGCTTGGAAGACCGTCACATGAGATAAGAGATGTATTGGAAGATCAGCGCACCTTGTCATTCTTTTCTTGCCTCCGTCCGTGATTTACATAGATATATTTCTTGAGCTTCCATCATTAGCCGAAAAAACTATAGCGTGAGCTTTCAAGTACGAAATATCGCTTCAAATCCTAGTGACTCAAAGTGGAATTCGAAGTGGATAAAAACGGTAAATGAGCAAGGGTAGTTTTATTGAGGCACCCCAGTTCTTCTTGCGATCAATTCACCATTTATTCATAATTTTCAAGCGAATGATTATAAGATTGACATTGTTAGATGGAAAATATAATTATAGGCAAATTGGTATCATAAAATTGCTGATCTCCTGCACTTCTCAAAAAATGTTGTAAGAGACCTCTTGTTACTCTTTATTTGGGAACATTTGGAGACCGAATTTGAGACAGATGGCTAATAACAAGAAGAATATACCTACTAAGAAAAATGGTAAGTCACATTGTAATTTTATTTGGGCCTTAACTTCTGCCATAGATGTGCAAAACGTAACACATTAGGGGAGTAGTGGGTAAAGTGAGACACAAAATATTAAGACATATGTATGCAAGTGATAAGTCAAGTATTTTTAAAATCAAGTGCAATAGAAATAGACATTAAAACATGGAGTATAATAATACATAAACATAAATGTTAATAGATAAAGGACATAATATACAATACGTGTTTGTTCCCATTCAGGAGGGTACAGTGAGACACCACAATGTCTATTAACGGACATTGAAATGATTTACATTTATTTCAAAAGAAAACAAAACCTTGCTGTCTCTTTAGCTTGAAATGTTCTGTAGGCTTATTTAGAATCATTTTGATGTCTCACTTCGAAACCATTGAAACATCTGGAACATTTGGAAAAGTGAATTTTCCATGACATTTCAAACTTTTGCGAAAAAATGAAATGAATTTTTGGTGACAACAAAGCTTATAATGATAAGAATTTAATGTAATTCTTGATTATTTTTTAACATTTTCTTAAATTTTATGAATTTTTTTTATTTATGAAACCATTACAATATAATGTATCCATTATTTTAGCTACAGTTCCTAATTCGTTACTAGTATGTTCATTTTTAATGTTAGTTACTGGTAAATGTAATATAATTACATTTTTTTTTTTTTTTTTTTTTTTTTTGCAAATCATTGGTACATGGGGACAGTGAGACGTCTCAGTGTACCCTTCAATGTCATGTCTCACTGTTCCCTTTGCGAATAGTTCATTTAAAAATGACGCTATCACTTGAAAATTAAAACAAGAAAGACGAAACTTTGCCAAACATAATCTCAAATACCATAGTATTAGGTAACAAAATATTCATATTTATATTTCATTTAAATATCCAATATAACCTTCATTAAACACAAGCCAAAATTTTACTTCTAGAGTGAAAAATTACGAATTATTTTTTCATCACTCACCTTTATAACTAGAATCAAATCGAGTATGAAAATACTGTCACTTTACTCATGCAACATACAACTCCACTGTTACCAACATCTCAACATAAAAATTTACCATCTAATAAAAAATGTCTCACTGTTCTCCCTTTCTTACTGTACCCAAGTCTCCCCTACATTACTATTCGGACAAGAAAGTTCTGTTTTCTACGGTTTGTTTCTTTGGTACGCACAGCCTTTTTTCATGTCCAGTCTTCAATGTCTTCTGTAGGCACTCCAGCTTCCTCCAAAGTCAACCCCTATTTACCATATTAAGAATTGTCACCATTGCTGCAGTTCTTCCACTAGTCGGTGCTAGAGCGGAGTCGGTTTAGATTTCCAGTGATGACTAGAGTCACATTTGTTTTGGACAAGATCGGAGGATGAGGATTTTCCCGGAATCCTTCCGTTTCCGTCAACGTCAAGAATTTCATTACAACGACACTCTCTATTTCTCTTTACATTTCCTTCATTTGTAAGTCACAGAGCGACTTAAAAGTTTACGTGATGCCAGAAGAACTGAACAGGTGGGAGCTGTTGGTATACAGATTACATTAATGGCGAAGTGCATCAACATCGGTTAAAAACGCAGTAATCATAGATTACGAAACGACGGTTAAACAGTAACCGTGGTTAAAATGTAATTTCTGTGCACCATTCATAATCACCGATCACTTAAACATAGTTAGCTGACACTTCATTTAACCAGAGCAAAGTCTATGATGGTACACTGTTTCTACAAAATGACTAAAGGAAAGCATTCATACCACAGCAAAGATAATAGTCAACATCTAAAAACGACTGCGCTCACTCCGTTCTACATCGAAGTGAACATGTCCTACATTTTCGCGTTGCATTTGTTTGCCTTTGGGCGCTGTTATATTTGCGAGTTGCATTTCTTTGTTTTTCATTGCTGTTAGGTTAAAATCGTACAAAATAGAAAATTGAATGCAAAAATGATTATATCCCAATGTGAGGTTAAGTATCGATAGACTTACTTAATATATTTAAATATATTATATAATAAAGAAGGAATATCCATAAAGGAAAAGGATGCAGAAGATTAGTAGAAATGTGTGTACGACCCAAGATCCAATTTACACCAGGTTACTGTTCATTATCCTAAGATCCATCCATAACCTCTCTTTGTTCAGCCAGTGACAGAGAAAGAGATATTCAAGTATTCCCTCTTAAAATACAGAAAATAACAGTTGCATAGAATCTTAACGTAAGGAGCTGATCAACAGAAGACATATGACTGTTTCTGAGTTATTGCAAGTGAGCCATTTGTAGATTTTGATAAACAAAATCCCTCCTGAAATTTTCTGTCACCTAATTCCTCGTAAAGATTCTCTCTTTCCACTAAAGAAACTTCACGCCCACGCTCTATCCAAGTAATTCAAGTACTGTACAATAATAATCGTCTTCGAAGTAAACATCTGTGGCTCTGGCCGCCATTTTGCTTTACTTGCTCTACTAATCACTGGTTATCTCCTTTAACCGCTCGAAAATGGCCGGTTATAGATTACTGTGGTTAACCTCCTATTTAAGTCGTAACCGAGGTCGATCCACTGTAAAAATGCTTAACCAGAGGTTAGGTGACAATTTTAACTGGTGGTTACACTAACCGACGTTGACGCACGTGGACATAAGTTTAGGGTGTAATTTCAAACTTCTGTTTCTCTTGTTGATCTGTCATGATTCCATTCCATGGCTGCTCTCTTACTAGTACGAGAAATAGCGACGGAGTCATATTTCATTGTCACTAACAATCCAATTCGAAGAATTGTGGTATAATGTGCACCGCTGCAGAAACCTTAAACCTGCTTTGTTGCTGCCTCTTGGTATACAATATTATGTGGAATCTATTGTGCCAATATTGTATCTGTATGAAAAAAAAAACTCGTTGTGATTTGTTTCTCAACGCCCCAGCATAATTTAAGATCGGATGAAATACTCTGCAGAATTGGACATCTCGTGAAGCCAACAAAGCTCAATTTACAGGGCGTTGCCTTACGACGACGAGGACCCGAGACGGCGGAGTTATGTTATCAGCGGACAAAACTAAGGTTGTGAGGGTTCTTAGGGGTTTTCCCATTTCTTCCTCTTCAATTCGTCAACACTTCCCACAGTTCACTTTTCATTATCATGTCGTCGGCATCGGTAGCGAAGTCGGTATAGCGCTGGTCTTCTGTGCTCGAAGTTGCGGGTTCGATCTCGGCCCAGGTCGATGGCATTCAAGTGAGCTTAAATGCGGCAGACTTATATCAGTAGATTTACTGGCATGTAAAAGAACTCCTGCGGGACAAAATTCCAGCACAGCGGCGACGCTGATATAACCTCGGCAGTTGCGAGCATCGTTAAATAAACTATAATTTAGAATTGTTTCATTATCTTGTCTGTTTCAAAAAAACATGTCACCACTTGTGTTTGTACGGCGCCGAATCGACCGTCCGTCATGGTAGGTGTTCTTCACGGTTTGACCCGAGATTGTTAGGTGGTAGTGGTGTTGAGTTCTAGACAACTCAGTGACTCACAGAGATGAACAAGAACGCCGAGGATCTTGTTCCTGACGGGGACATGACAAGTCGCATCAACTTGTGTTATGGCAGACCATTAGTGGTTGAAACTTCGGATATAATTTTCTTTTCTATTTTAAGTGCATCTATTTTACGCATGAAGAATTCCTTAATTCTGTTGACTAAATCGGAATGTTTTGTGTTGAGTTATCGAAAAAGTCGCGACAGCCTTATAATTTCATTTCCCACAACAGCAGTACAAATGGCACATTTAGATCGTGGCAATTGATCAGTGTTAAGGATTACATGAAATCATTTTTTTATATATAATTTCAAGGAGAAAATTGTTCTGGGGCCGGGTATCAATAACGGTGTCGAGTGTAGTTCCTGGGTAGCTCAGTCGGTAGAGTATTCGTGAGTTAAGCGAAGGGTCCCGGGATCGATACCCGGCCCAGGAACACTTTTTTCCTTGAAATTATATATAGCATATCCTCCTCTATACATTTATGATAATCACTACAACAAAATTCACTCAATATTATTGTTCATGGTCCATTTTCAGATAAAATAATAAATATATTATATGATAAGGACAATTTGAAAAAGATTATTGTTTCCCAAATGCTATAGTCCTAAAACCATACTAGAAAATAAGACATTCTCCTGCAACAATTATTTTAATTAAATCACTACTAAGAAATTACAATAACCGTTTTCTTTTTTAAACCACCTAACTTTAGAATTATATGGAAAGCGTTTTCAGTATTACGGGATATTATACCACGAATACTGTGCCAGATCTTAACCTTTTACTGTACCGGTATGTTATATAAATTCATTTTCTTAATTTCCATACTTATTTTAAAGATTTTAATGCATTTATTATCAAGACTAGTGATGAACAAGAACGCTATTTGGGACATACTCGTATTTTTAGAGGCACTTCCGTTTCCCTTGCCGACATTTCATAATTCTTCCATTGATTATATCTGTGAAGTAAATAAAAAAAACGCAAAGTGATCTACAGCTTTGTGGCGTTATCCTAGAGGGAGATTCTCAAACCAAATTATTCCAGACTCAGTAACACTCACGGTTAGAAAGAAATTGTTATTTATACTAGTATTAGTATTTATTTATTTAACCTGGTAGAGATAAGGCCATCAGGCCTTCTCTGCCCCTCTACCAGGGGATTACAACTATAATATGAAGAATAAAATTACAATTAATATTAAATTTACAATTACAATTACAATAAAAATTAAAGTACGACAAGATTACCTGGTTAATGAAAGCTAGACAATTTATCATAGAAGTTAAGAACAAAGAATATTTTTGTATTTACTGAATTACAAATTAAACCTAGAATAACAAAATTCTATAGTGATGAAATTACGATATATTGAGATAATTTGTGATAGATTAAGAGAACTATTTACAAGAAACCATGTCTGAACGAGTCTCAATTACTGACCAACTGCCTAGTAAGTTTGCGTTTGAATTCAATTTTATTTCGACAGTCCCTGAAGCTATCAGATAACGAATTCCAGAGTCTTGGCAGGGCTATTGTGAAAGAGGATGAGTATGAGGAGGTGCGATGGGATGGTATTGTTAGTATTGTTTCATGGCGAGAGCGTGTGTTCAGATTGTGGTGGGAAGAAAGGTAAGTGAAGCGAGACGACAGGTACGAAGGAATAGAAGAGTTCAAGATTTCGAAGAGAAGGAGAAGTGAATGTAAATTTCTTTGCGACGATCGACCTACTTCCTGTACTGTAAATGGGAGAAACCGAACAGAAATAGTTGAGTTTAGAGAAAACGGGTTGAGAAATTAGAGAAACCACGAAGAACTGTGTCAAGGAACCCACATGTTTAATTTAATATTAGGTGACGTATTTACAATTTAGACGCATTATATTAATTCGTGAAGGTTTTTTTTTTTTTTTTTTTTTGGCACGAGTGTAAAGTTTGTGAAACGAGGCGAAGCACAAATTTGCACAAAATAAATATTTCAAGTTGGAGAGGTTATAACATCACGATGCCATCGCCATATGAACTCAAAACTATTAAGAAATAAGTATCAAAGGAATTACAGCTTGGTTTATTCATGATCACGATTTCATGGCCGTCTAAAACAGCCATAATCAACAAAGTGGTTAGGAAAAGTTGAATGCTACGTTTTTTTGCAATGAGTACTAAACCTACGGATTTAACTTCAAAATAATACGGGCTAAAATGAAAATATGAATGTTAAATTTATTAATTATTTGTGTTACGTGTAATATTTACGTCCAGAAAGATCCAGGTAATGCATTAATTTGTTACCGAATGAAGTTTGTAGACTGAATAGGATATTACATTTTTTCTTTGGCGGTGCGTAAAGTGATTACTTCCTTTTTCACGCACTACTGCTTTAAAGGTTCACTTTACATACTGATGACATTGCGTAAAATGCGAGTTCACGCACTATCGTAGAAAAACTCTATTTTTCCTGATCAACTTATGTACGAATAGACTGAAGTGTAGTCTATTAAAACAAATGAATAGAGAATACGCACATTTCTATGGTACCATAAATAGGAAATCTTACGAAGCGGGGAGGTCTAAGTCTGAAGCGAAAGTAAATTGCGCGGCCGAATTACCAAATATTAATCATATGAGTAGAAACGTCATCACTAGGGTCCGACAATCGACCTACTTCCTGTGCTGTAAATGAGAGAAACCGACCAGAAATAGTTGCGTTTAGAGAAAACGGGTTGAGAAATTAGAGAAACCACGAAGAACTGTGTCAAGGAACCCACATGTTTAATTTAATAGTAGGTGACGTATTTACAATTTAGACGCATGTCTCCTGTCACCAACTTTCGTCAGTCTTCGGAGACACATGCTCGCTAGGGACGGTCACTGGCACACATTTCCAAGTATTGGACCAGGTTTGTCCTATCTTGCAGGAGCTCAAGAAATTAATTCTCGTTGTGTAATAGAAATTCAAATAAATTCACACCTAGAGAAAAAAAGCAAAATTTTAGGAAAAAGAAATATTGTATCTTGTTTGTAACTTGAAGACTAGAGTAGCGTAACTATCATGTAGATTTGATACAGGCCGTTCCTGGAATTCCTTCTTACAGGAAATCAGCAGCAGTCATAGTCTAAAATCTTAGAAATGTTTTTATTAAACAGAACTAGACTCTTGCGGAATTCTCTAAATCAGGCATATCAGAAATCAGACACTGAAGTGCAGTGTATGTGCGCGGAACGCCGGTCTGTGCAGATTGCGTCATTCACGTGTTGCTCTTACCAGTTCTTAGCGGGAGGGATGTACAAGAATCTATTCTGCACTTCTAGTGTTCAATTAAATTGACATTTGACATTATAAACATACTTAGCAGAAGGAAAAAATACAATTATTGTCAGTGTCTATATTTGACAATAATTGTAACACAAGAAACAATAGACTTACTCAGTACAAATTCATAATGCAGTCGTTTGTGAAGAATAATTTATTTACATGATTTGTATACAGCATTTGAAGAAAATATAAATATTGTAGTAATTTCGAAACAACAAAAAACCGAACACAGTATTTCATTTTACGTAGTAGGTACTGATTATTTCAAAGTAGGGTAAACTGTATAGTGATTGACCACTTAAGCTAATGAATAACAAAGCAATGAAATAGCGGAAAACAGTGATAACTTACTGAGAGAATTTTAAAGGCATTTGATCAAGTGAAGATTCAGAAACAAATCAAAATCAATAAACAAAAGAAAAAATAAAATTTTAATACAAAGGTAAATTAAATAAACACAACAAGTCCACTTTTGCAGTTATTGACCTCCTACGGCACAGTTATTGACCACACACTTATTAGTAATTGACCGTTTACTGCACAGTTATTGACCACATACATTTTAGTGATTGACCGTTTACTGCACAGTTATTGACCACACGCTTATTACTGATTGACCGTCTACTGTCTCGTCTCTTTCGTTTCTCTTGTTCTGATCTTTCTCATTAAGAACTCTTCGCCACCGAAGCTTTGTCGGCTAAGGCGTTTGCCTGAAGATCCGGAGTTTCGTTCCGGCGCGGGTTCAATTCCAGCTTGGGCTGATTAGCTGGTTGGTTTTTTCCGAGGTTTTGCCCAACCGTAAGGCAAATGTCAGGTAATCTGTGTCGAATCCTCGGCCTCATCTCGTCAAATACTATCTCGCGATCATCAATCCCATCGACGCTAAATAACCTCGTAGTTGATACAGTGTCGTTAAATAACCAAGTTAAAAAAGTTTAAAAATATAAAAAAGAACTCTTCTCGCTGCCTTTTCTTTCATCTCTTATTCGCTTCCTTTCTTCTCTTGCCTCTTCTTCCATTTGTGCCTTATCAGAAGCAAGTTGTCATTTCTCTGATGTTATTACAAATGGCTTCACCCAGCACTGGACGAGGACCAAAGAACACTTTTCCTTCAACGGGATATTTGTTTCTGGACGCTAAGGTTGCTTTTAGGACACCAAACTTCTTGGCAGCTTCATTTAAACCTATTCCACTGCGGACAGGCTCTATAGCGTTTCGTAAAGCTTCCTCTGTATACTGCACTTTACCTGACTTAGGCATTATAATATAGTATCAGTCCTGTAAAAATCCCCATAATTTAACGGATAACATTATAGAATTCGAGAAAATTGGTCGTTATTCTAACAAATAATTTATAAACGACCAATCACTGTAGTTTGCGGACGTTCACTTTATAGTGATTGACCACGGGGCATTTTTATGTCATATAAAAACTTTTACAAAATAATATTCTGTGGGCGGAAACCTTATACCTTTTCTCACACTATGAGTGTAAAAACGAGCACTAGAATTTATGTATTCTTTGCAGAATAAATAAATTATTGCGTGCATTATTCTTAGCAATTACTCTAGTTACTTACACTTGTTTAGGTTCAGTTGCATTTCCAATCGATTTCAGTCCTCTCAGACAACAGACACTGACTCAGTGGGATGAACAGCGACAACTAACCACAAATAAGGGTTGTTACTAGAGGTCTATGCAGCAAAAAGTGAAATCACGATTGTGGTTTATTCACAATATACTTGAAAAAAGGAAGCGGTCAATCACTGTACACTGGTCAATAACTACCTAGTTTACCTTAATACTCTTTCATTGTTCCTCAAGCATTATTGGGACCATTGGTGCACAAATGTTAAAGAAAATATTTTACTCCCAATTACTTGCAATAGCACATTGTGAGGCTTTTACACTGGAATCATTTCCTTGCTGTATATTAATATAAATTCATATTATTATTAATAAATTGGATAAATTAACCTTGAATTTAAATTTATATATAGTTTATTTGGAAAACGTTGAGAGCAAGTATTAGCAAGTTGGGAGCGTTACTGAATTTAGTTAAAAAGTACTTCACAAGCTGTGAAGCGAGGACATTTTTTTATGGCAGGTTTAAAGATTTATTAACGTACGTATATTAAGATAATATAGTAATGTGAAATGGAAAATTCGCCATTATGTATTATTTTTCCAGAAAATTTTCCGCTTTACAAATAGTTGCTTTCTTCCTTCCCTTACAACCTCAAGACCCTCAACATGTATTCCTCACTCAATCACTTATCAGCTTATCAAATAAAAGTTGTAAGTCGTCTAACCACTGATGGCTGTGTTAGTACAGACTCCAAAACAACATCATTGTCATGTTTGTTTTGCCGTTAGAGTACTAATTAAGAAATAATAGTTGGCGAATATCATATTTTGAGAACTTTACTAATATGATTTAAATTATCACATCACTATGAGGTCCACATGATATGATGAAAGCCTTTCATTTTAAAATAATTACTATTGGCTGAGGAAAACATCATAACAGTTATGTTATATGATTCGTGATTTCTCTTCTTCGTTATATCTGTGGACTCCTCACTTTATTTTTCATAACGCATTCACAATCACAGCTCAAAGAGCACCCGTACTGATCTGTGTTACTGAAACAAAAGCTGATCTGCTACTATGGGTACTGTACAGCCCTGTCGCGCTCCCCTCCAAGCCGATTCGCTCCTCCAGATAGGGAAATAGGAACTGCACATTGCACAGAGACCAATGCACAATGTGCGCGACTGCACGATGTGCAGGGTTTTGATATGCCTGCTCTAAATAGTCTTAAATGAACAAGTTGTTATTTTTTTCTCCTCTCTCTTCTTTTTTCCCCTTTTTTATTATCTTGATATATTACTTAATCATTTGTATCTGTATGCTATATAGTACGATTTTGCTTTTAAACTTTTCATGTCTTGTAATGCACATGTATTTTCCTATTAGTATATTAACATACTATATCTCAAGTGAATTAATCATCGAATTTATCTCGAGCAGTGTATGTCTTATAAATTATATATATATATATATATATATATTTATTTTTTCTCCTTATGTTATGTAACTGATTTTAATTATATCCACTTTTCTACTTCATTTTATATTCTCCTTATATTATGTAACTGATCTTGACTATAGCTATATGATTTTATACTATATTTTATGCAATTCCTAAGATAACTTCTTTTGTGTTGTTTTGTAATCTATCACATAATTTTGTATTTCATGTATATTATTGAAATCTGGTTGAGTGGAAGAGAAAGCCTTATGGCCTTAACTCTGCCAGGCGAAATGGAACTATTACTACTACTATATTTCGTGATGTGACGCAGAAAATCCTCTCGGAAAACTTCTAGAACTCTAAACATAAAAAACCAAGACAACAGCAATGGCTATTCTAGTACATCAAAAACTAAGACAAGAACAATGACTATTCTAGGGAAAGAGACCAAAAGATGCAAGATAAAATTCTGGAACAAGTATCAAATTTTTTTTAATTACTTGAGCTGTGATATCGCATATACCTTACAAGATAAACATATCGAAAGAAATTAAGTTAAATTGCACCTGTGAACAATTAAAAGAATATTGAGAATTTAAAGACCTAGAGGAACGCCGCTGAAATTTCACAAGTTCATTTCGTACCAACCTTAATCTACGAAAGCGAAACAAGAACTCTTCGGAAAAAAAATCTCCGAAATAAAATTCTTAAAATATGTAAAAGGGTGCAGCTTGTGAGCTCATCTAAAAAGAAAGACGTAAGGAAAGAACCTAACACATTTCAGTTACGGAATAGATAAAATAAAATAAAACAGAGAAAACTGGAAGTCACGTGTGGTAAGAATAACAGACACACACATTCCGAAGGAAGTAGGCCTATTGAACTACAAACAATTGGTAAAATGGATGGTGACAAGCAATGGAAACAATGGTCAGAAACTCTGAGAAGTCAGTTCATCTTAGTAGTGAAATCTGAAAGTCCAAACTATGAAATAAAGAAAAACTTTTGTGCGAGATCGTGCGTATTTGCTTGTTTTCCGCAAGGAACCAATACGCGGTAAGTGTGAAATACCACATTCAGTATTCCCAACGTAACACACATAACAATTTCCCTCTTCTTACCGCTTAAGCGTGACATTCATTTAACTGCTTTAGGCTTTTAACATATTATTTTTAGAGACGTTTAACATAGTAATAATTATAAATTGGAAACTTACCACTGCAATTTCACCTAAATTGCAATGTTAATTATTGTTTTTAAATATTTGCAAAAATTAAGTAAAGTCTACTACTCCACGAAACTTATTGCATTCCTGATACAAGTAACATTAAGGAAGCAGTGAAAAAATCAACAAGATTCCAGATGCCGATATTATTACTGCAATATGTTATATAAATAATATTGTTAAAATATTAAAATGAAAAATAAATCATTACATAACCTTACCGTTTGTTTTAAGTTCGCATTTATAGACTGGGGGAAAAAAAAGAATAATCTTTCTCAGAACAATGCATGAGATAAGGGCGTCGGGAATTATAAATATTTATTAAACGATGAAACGTGGTTAATAAAAAAATCATAGTCGGAAACAATGTTGGTAAAATAGTGGTGGGTCTGAAACAGAGCCAACTATATAGAAAGCCGGAGCATTGGATCGGCAACACTGTAAATTACTGTCAAGTGGAGGCTTACGATACAAAAGCACGTGTTTGTGTTAAGCCTCGTCTCCACTATTAAACATTTAACAACAACATGTTAAGTATAACATGTTGAATTTAACATGTATATGAACATTTCAAGTCCCAATTGACTTAACATGTTAACTGAGTATGTTGAAGTTAACACTTTTAACATGTTGGCGTGTTTTCCAGCAGCAATGGAAAACATGTCAAGTCAGTTCATTTGCTCGCGCAATGTTGGTATAATTCGGCAAAGTTCGTACAGTTTCCATAGCAATTAACTTTCGATTTTGTGGCGCGTAACTAGGAGCACCTCTTGATAATTTTTATACGATCCTTGGTGTTGCTGTAAATTGTTCGAAGTAGTGGAGTGGACGAAAGAAAATACCGTTAGAATAAAATTGATCAGTGCGTTGATGAAAAAGCCTTGTTTGTGGAATGTGCCTGCAAAATAATACAGAGACAAACCAAAGAAAGCCAACTGTTTTAGAGAACTGAAATTATTATTTAACTGTTCTCGAGAATACAAATGAGAGTTTTCGCATCCTCGTGGTACGCTAAACGTTAATGCTATGTTAACGTCAGTAATGGTCGTATTTAGTGACGTATGTTAACATTCGTAAAACTTCGGAAAGAATCACACGATATTAGCCGCTCCTTTAACATCTATCATGTCGTAGGTCGTATGATAATCAATCGCGCTGTAATTTTTTCAAATGAGGTGAAATAGCTGGTCTTAATTGTGTGTCTTCCTTTGATATGACAGGGAATATTTTTTGCAGCACTACATTATTAAAATCGTGTTCTGACATTCTCAGAAAGTTTTTGAATCCAAATAGATCTTAGAATGTTTTCTGCGTTGTGTCTCTTACTAAGATATTGCCGCATACACATTCTCATTTCTTTCTTTTCAAGGCCTTGTAACAAGCAATAGAGGCAATTACAAAAGCCAAATCATCTTCATCTGAGTCCATTGCCAAGGTTTGAAAATAAGACATTACCTACATTAAAATCTCATAGACTGTTTATGGTGGACTGTGCAAAGAAAGTAAAGTTTAATATGTTTAACAGTGTGGACAAAGTGTTAAGTGAAATTAACATTACATGTTCAATCAACATGTTGGGATGTTAACAGTAAACAGTTTAACATTTAACATGTTGTTAAATGTTTATTAGTGGAGACGAGTCTTTAAGTCGATTTTCAATGTAAATGAATGTTGTAACAAGTGTGTGTCGATGAAATTATCTTCGCGGCTGTACCAAACGTTCATTGTTTATGTATTATAAAATAAGTGCGTGTTGTCGACAAAAGCAAAACAATAAATTAAAATAAAATGGTTGCTGTCTTTGGCAATTTTTACGGTTAATGGTGACATAGTGATGACAAGGGTTGATATTAAACATTTTATAAACTACATTTTTATAGTCTTACCTAAATTTCTTGTATCAGAATTAATTGTTGTTTACCAAATTGTAGGGTCTACATGAATATAATCAAACTGAGAACAGACTGTTCTATTCTTTTATAAGAAAAAATCCGTGTTTCATTGTTTCCAGTTCTTATTATTATGAATTAACAAAATTAAATATTCCTTTCCATAAATGAAGCTATTTAAAATTGTTTCATGAAGCAATTACATTAAAATAGCTCTTCTGAAAAAAAAAATAGTAAAATGGACTTGGAACAGTTTGGTTCTGGGACATCGATATGTCAATAAAGTTACTCCGTTGATTTTCAAGTTCATTGTAAACAGCTGTTTTGTGATCCCATAAATGTTGCAGTTTTGTTGAAGATTCGGAATGCTTGCTATACGTCAGAACTATCTATAATTTGTAGATGCATACACTCCCTTTGTTGGTTTTCAAATTTGTTTATTAATATATATTTTTTGTAATTAGTTATAAACATGTTTTTTTCACTTCGTATTTACAAGATTTAAAGTTCACTGAGTTCACGCTAATTGGCACATACTTAATAGATAATTATGTGTTTTGTTACATATTATGTTGAAGGTATGTTTCTACATATACATTATGTGTAACATTTTGAGTAAAGGCAAAAACGACATACTACAGCACTTTTTTCTTTTGCAACTCTAACATCTTGTGACACGGAAAGAGCTTTTGAATGTTGAAAAACTGTTTGAGTGAGAGACGTCGAACTTTCTCTTTCGATAATTTACGGATGTATATTGTGGTTCAGTGTAATGCATCCTTTAATCATCCAGGCGATGACAGTTAACATTTGCGGTAAGATTTAAATCATCATAACTATATTACAGCTTCATTCCAGTATTTATAGATCGATTGGAGTGATGAGGTTCTCATTACCAGACTGTACTCTCTTGCCGCTGTTTACGTGAGTGAATGACAACAATATAATCCGTTGACTGAGAACTTAAGTCTTTCACATTTTTCCGATCTTTTTATGAGAAGGAAAAATCTGGTAACATCTTGTTGCTAGTAATCTTTAGGTCTAATTTGGTTGAAGATTCCGATTCAGACTCTTCAGGCTCCAACGAAGTGGACTAAGATTGAACATAAATAAAGAGGTAAATAAAACATTATACACATTTTAAGCGTTACTGAACGAGAAACGATGTCAGAAGGAGGGCAAAGTAAAATGGTTCTTCTGAAAAAAAAAAAAATGAAAATGGCATCTGCTTCCTGGGGCAGTGCTGTGGTTAGAGAGGAGATGTCAATAAAGTGAGATGGCGACCGCGGCAGTGAGGGGAGAAATCAAGTTCATTGTAAAGGCTAAAGACCTCTGATTTTGTGAGGCCCAGTAATGGACCGTTCCCTAAAAACATGGCGTCTTTGTTGAAGCCTCCGCAATGAGTGCTTATCAAAGGTCAGAACTAGTTCTATACATTTTATATTTTTCAGATACATCAATATTTAATTTTTTCATAGGTTTTTTATTAATGATTCATAAATTTTTGTAATTAGACTTTAAAATTTAAAAATGTCATTCCCTTTTAAATGAAATGTACCGTAAATCAAAATATTCGTTTGGATAATTAAACCGAGTTCAATACAGGTACCATTGCCGCAGAGAATTATAAGATAAGACGGATAATTATGTGTTTTAAGTTTTACCATATTAGTTTGAATTTATGTTTATAGGGCCTACTCCAATTTTCTTTTTATTAATGCGTTAGGGCTCTTTTTGTTACCAAAGAGGAAAGTTAGCACTTGCATCACACACAATTTGTCATTATTGTTCAAAATAATGGAAAGAACAGTTTTATGTTGAAAAACTGTTTGAGTTGAGAGACGTGAGATTTGCTTCTTTCGATAATTTACGGATGTCCATATTGTGGTTCAGCTGTGGCATCCTTTAATCATAGGCAATGTTAATCGTAAATATCTTTCGTTTCAATAAATTTAGTTAATCATCAGTAACTTTCATTACAGCTTCATTCTTTAATTATTAGATTGATTGAGATTATTTGAGTTTTAATAATTTCACCAAAGTTCTCTGTGTTAATTCCAATTTCAAATGTTTTCTCAATAACTTAATTACTGGATATTTTTTTTTTTTAATTTTCGTTGACCTTTCCTATATTTTAAGTCTTAACGTTTTTCGTCGATCTTTGAAATCACCTGAGAACTGAATTACATGATTTCATATTAGGTTAACTAGCTGTAGGTAGTAATCTTTAGGTCAAAAATTATTTATTTTACTTTCCGATTAAATTCATCCGTCTTCCAAGGTGCTTTGCTTTGGTTGCATTGAACATAATTTAAAGAGGTAAATTTAAAACTATTAAAACATAGGCCTACAGCTTTTAAAAGAAGTTTTTGTGTATTTTACTTTTTACTTATTAACGATCACGAGTCTTAAAGGAGGTACAAAGTCTCACAATAATACTGGTTCGGCAGTCGGCACAACATCCGAGCCACGCCCGCTTTGTTTTGACTTCCGAAACATGGGGCAATGTTCAATTGTCTTCAACTTTCTGAGATCTTTGCTCTCTATAGTATCTAACTCGTTGGGAGAAATCCAGAGAATTCGAGAAGTGCCATCTTCTGGACATCCGTAGAAATTTCCAGTATCGTACTCTCTGGAGAGGCAAATGAGCGAGCAGCAGTTGTTGTTGTAGTCGTTGGCCAGCAAGCCAGCCAGTCTTGTGTAGCAGTGAAGCCAGCTTCGAGACCGGAGTTCGACTTGAGTGTGTCCGCAGCTGTGTGAGCGTCCGAAGTCCTGAGTTCGAGTGCAGTGGACCGCAGTTGGGGGATCTGAGTTCGAAATCCAGTGGACTGTCTCTGAAGGTCTGGGGTTCGAGATACTGTGAACTCGAGTGACTGAGCTAGAAGAACTAGCCAGGGCAAAAGAACTGTGAACTGAGAACTCACAGTTCTGTGTTGTAAATAGTGCTTTGTGAACATTAGTTAAGATTAGGAGTACATTGTTGTTCTCAATAATACAAGTAAATTGTCATTGTCGTCGGTGGAGTGCAATAACGAATACTGTGTTACTGTGTGGAGTGGAAATCTCATTGTTGACGGGAGTGTACATTCAATTATAGAAAGTGACTATTGTTGAAACAATAAAATTACATTATTGTTTTGTAAAAAAGTTACAATAAATAAAGAGGTAAATAAAACATTATACACATTTTAAGCGTTACTGTACGTGTTCGAATCCCCGTCTCTCTGCTTAAATAGTTTATGTACAAAGTAGTTTTTAATACTAACATTTCACTGTTTTTTAAACTTATTTATTTCGAAATTAATTACAGTACACGGTATTTTCATTAAATCATTTATTGATGTAGCTTTAGATTATGCATTTTTAACTGTTAGGTTGTTTTTTTAGTAGTCACAATATATTTTTACACTTATTGTACTGTATTTCATTTATTTACAACCTGTGCTCAAAAACATTACACTCCATACGACAACAAAAGTCTGCGCGCCTAATAATGTCTTGCGTAATGTAACATATCCCTGTTGACAGTCGTTACAGCTGCATGAAGCCCTGCAACAAGATCCAATGTGCTCTGAAGGGGTTTATTATTTAAATTAAGTACAGCGGACTGGAACCACTAAACCTCATGTTGCAGTTCTACACTTCACTTTACCCCTAGACTATCAGAACACGTAACTGAAGCTGGTAAGTAATGATGGGCTGACTTTACATTCTGCTGCCTTTATCCAGCGTTGCCAGATTGTGTAATTTCAACTCAATGTTTCTCGGAAATTAGGGCCCGGACGCTATTTTTGGAAAGAATAATTTGAAAATAGTTTGCAATAGTAAATTGCGTGGTGGCTTGCATTTGCACGAATTATGGTTCACCCTTTATATATATATATATATATATATATATATATATATGCACAAGTTATGGTTGGCAAGTTGGTTCTGGCCTTCTATGCCCAAGGTTGCGGGTTCGATCCCGGGCCAGGTCGATGGCATTTAGTGTGCTTAAATATCAGTAGATTTACTGGCATGTAAAAAGAACTCCTGCGGGATAAAATTCCGGCACATCCGGCGACGCTGATATAATCTCTGCAGTTGCGAGCATCGTTAAATAAAAAGACATTTATAAATTTATAAATATATAAAACATATTTATATTTAATATCAGTATTTCATATAATGAGATGTTATTACCACGAATGTATTGATTTACACTTTTTCCTCTCTAACAATAAATATCTTCATACAATTTAAAATATAATACAAACAAACATTTCACAGAGTACAGTCTACGGCAGACGTCTCCAAAAGCCTACTCGAGAGTAAGCCCCTGAATGGAACCGAAGCCAGTACGTAAAGCGCGCTCCGCCTCACCCATCCCCACCTGTACTGTACTCAATGTTTATGCGCAAACGAAGAGCAGTGGCGGACTCCCATTATCATTGTGTTGGTCGGAGTATTCTACCGTTTCACAATGTCTTCTAATCATGGACGTAGTACATTCAAGGATGAATAGGAAGAGAAATTTGTTTGTGTTAGTGGGGAGAATGTGAAATGCTTAATTTGTTCGAAAATTCTTAAGCGTGTGTTAAAATTCAACATGCGACGACAATACTCGACTCTTCAGAAAGAATATCATACAATTACAGACATGTTGGACATGTGAAAATAATTGATTTTAGGATTATCTGTATAACTGTTGCTTATACATAATAATCAGTATATTACAATACGTTTACACTCAGTTCCGCATAACAAACATGTTTTTTTCGTTTCATTTTGGGTGAAATGCGTAGGCCCACAAATATTTTGATAAATACACCGTGTTCCGCTTATAAGTATAACAAAAGAAATAGCTATAACTGAATTAATACAAGTATATAGTTGAAACCAACTGCTACAAAGAATGAAAACTGGGAATTTTTGTTACCTTATGTTCCATAAACCTCAACATGGCTTCCATTGGTGGCACGGGAAATATCCAACCGGTATTCAACCTCGACCCAAGTGTTATGAAGCATCTGTGGTGTAACATTGTTGACAGCAGCATAAATTCTTTCTTGTAAGTCTGCCAAATCACGTACTGGCGTCCTGTAGACCTGGTCCTTAACAAACCCCCACAGGAAAAAAATCAGGTGGTGTTAGATCTGGTGATCTGGCAGGCCATGTGATGTACGGTGATCCTCTTCCGATCCATCTTGCAGGGAATTGTTCGTTAAGAATGTGCGAACCATGTTGGCAAAGTGTGGTGGAGCCCCATCTTGCTGGAAAATTGCTCCATCTGGGAGTTGTGGCACAGCATACAGTTGCAAATATCCAGGTACGTGTTTGCAGTGACTGAGCAAAGAAATAGGGACCAATGATTCTGTCATGATCCCACACCAAACATTCCATTTAGAATCCCGTTGGTGTTCAATTACGAACTTGGATTTTCCGACCCCCAGATGCGACAATTGTGTCGGTTTACTTTTCCACTGACGTGGAAGGTTGCCTCATTGAGAAACAGACTCGAAGTTAGAAATGTGTCGTCATCATCCACTTTATCCAACATTGTTTCTGCAAAGCGTTTTCGTTCCAGTTTATCATTCGGCGTAATCATCTGATGAAGTTGCAGCTTGTACGCTCGCAAACGCAATCTTTTATGGAGCACTGTATGCACTGTTGTTGGTGGGATGTTCAACTGCACACTAGCCTGTCGAATGGATTTCCGCGGGCTTCTCTGAAATGCCTCGCGAATGCGTTCGACATTTTCGTCAGACACTTTACGCTTGGAATGTTTACCTGCATTAGACAACAAAAGCTGCCTATCCCATTTCATTATTGAGACGTACGTCGGTACAGCTTCCCTCGGTCTAAGATTGTACTGAGGCGAAACAACACGAATTATGGATCTATGTTCTGCTAATGACAGCACACAAAAGGCTTTCTGCTGTGGCGTCCACATGCTGACTGACTAAAGATACGATGAATTCTCTTATTTAATGATCTGCGCATGCGTGAGTCTTCTAAAAATAAGTAACAACAATGGATTAAAACTTCCCAATTTCCTCTTTACAATGGTACCAATCTTAACCCATTTGCATGCATTGTTATGAAATTATAACTATTTCTTTTATTATACTTATAAGCGGAACACTCTGTATAAAACAAGAAAATACAAACACAAATCACACACGTAGACCTCAGTCTTAAACAGAAAAAGCTTCTTGCTAGCTATGTTCTAGCTTGGAATAGTGGAAAATCAATGAAGCCCTTTACAGAAGCATCATTTTGTAAAATCGTGCATACAGGACGTTACTAAAATAGTGTGTCCAGAACAAAGTCAAAGTTTAAGAAAATTAAATTGTTTCCAATTACAGTTCAGAGAAGGAATTTCAAGATTGTAAATGTAATTGAATCCAAAGTCGAAACCACAATTAACCAGTTTGTACCTTACTCACTTGAATTGGACAGATAGAAATGACAAAGCTTACTTAGCCATTTTCATCCGAGGAGTTAATGAACATTTCACTGTGTCTGAATGTCTTCTAGATGTAATTGCAAAATACAACTGGAGAAGATCTTTTCCAGGCACTGAAAGGCACCATAGAACAGAAGAGGTTGAATTTGCAATGGCTTGTGTCAATAGCAATGACGGGGATCCAGCTTCATAGTAATTCAAAATAATATACAAACGTATAATATTTCTTATTCTTTTGATGTTATTGTTTGTAAACATAAGCAGACCGTTGCCGCGATCCCCCACTGATCGCTTCCATCTGTTGAGGTACGAGTCTCTTCCCCTTCTCTAGCCTTATAGTACACTGTGTTCGGCGGGCAGCATCGAGAGCGCGAATGACGATACGCTTTTTGGAGATCTCTGGTCTACGGTATAATATGAAAACTTACATTGAAATTAAATGCTTATTAGAGTATAAATTCATATTTATATAAGAAAATATTTACATAAATTAATACACCAATAAAATTAGATTCAAGGACGAATATGTGCCTTAAAGAAAGATAAATTCCACTATCCCATTACTAATCTATCAATACATACGGTACTATCTAAACTTAACTATACGTATAGGCTACATTTTTTCTCCAGTTATCACAATATTTTCAAACCATCTTGTATTTACATCCAGGGGCGGCCAGTCCTTATGTGCTACAGTGCTACAGCACAATGATAATTTTGGCTCAAATAATGTATTTGTAATACCACCATAATATTTGATCTGTCATTTGACAATTTCCCGTGGTTATGTTCATGACGCGTTATAAAGTGTTTAGTCTTCGCTCTCCGCTCTTTGGTGCCTCAGGGGGTTCGTTGTGCTACTCAAAGCTTCACATGAAAAATGTAGACAGTTATGCGCATATGCGAAGCTGAAATCACTGCTCTGATTGGCTATTTTTACGCGGGAAGTGCTGTAGTCAGCTTCAGCACAACACAGCTTGGAGATTGCAAAAGCAAAGCGTAACGAAAGAAAGCTTGTTTGTGGAAGAATACGGAACTATGTACAATGTACGAGTATTTGGTAATTCAAGTGTCCGACTGCTGCTGCCATCTACCAGTTAAAGTTGCTGTCAACAGCTATACTATACTGAATAAAAGAGTGTTCCAGATACAAGTTGGATTTCTATACGGAAGACCTGACTTCCGAACAACAATTTACAGGATCCATTCTGTGAAGTATCGAAGTTGTTAAATATTTTGGTTACAACACCAATGACTACTGCTGAGCCAGAAATATATTTTTCTTGCTTGAAACGCATAAAAACGTTTTTAAGGAACACTATGTCCCAGGATCGTCTCTCTGCTCTTGCAATATTGTCAATAGAAAAGAGTATGATGTCCAAGATGGAGGGGTTTAACACCAAGTGACAAGTTCTGCAGTACGAAAGAACGTCGTATGGACTTCATATTTCATCACTAGACGAGACTCCAAATTAAGATAAATACATAAGTGTAGGCCGATATAGAGATTATAGCACACTCATTATTTTGACCGCCAGCCGCTACTGTTTACATCCACACTTCTACATTAAGACCACTGGCTTCAACACGCTAGCTTCACTGTCGAGAAAGCGGCAACATTGCTAAAAGCAAGTCTTTCTCTCCCGGCGCGACAGACCACCACGTTACGTGACGGCTACAATAGACGAAGTAGAAAAGGCGGGCTAAAGAGTAACGGGAATAAAAAGAAGAGTTGGAAAGAACGAGTGCAGTGTGCAACAGGGGACATGACAAAACGTCCACTGAGCTCACTTATGGATGAGGCAATGGGCTTGAAGAAGTTGTATTGCGTTCAGTGTCTATTCAGCAAGACTGAGTGTGATTACGTGAAGTATTAACTCAGCAGCTTTTGTTTATAATGTGGTTCAATATTGTGATGAGGGAAAAGAAATGTGAATAAATAATTAAAGATATCAGTGGTGGTTCGTGCCTAAAATGACAAGAGGTTCACTACTTTTATGATATTGCATAGTTTTCCAACAATTTAAATCAGGCATGTCAATTGATACCCATAGGAGAAAGCGCTCGCTTTAGAGCTCAGGAGAGCCTGAGCGCTTTACAGCGGAAAGGAAAGAGAAGACGAAACAGGTAGTATATGCCGCTTGGTCGAGCTATATTCAGGGATGGCCAACACTGATTCAATAGATAAAGGGAAGAGAACTTGTTAAAACTGTATCCATGTTAATTTTTAGATTTGCCTGAGAAGTATAAGTGCATTATAAGGATGTAAGTTTTAATTTTAATGCTCATTTTTCACAAGTTTATTTTTTTATATTCAAAAGAAATATTTTCTCATCTTTTCTTATAGAAAAGTGAAATTTTCAGATATAGGCCTATTTATTTAGTAGCCTTACAGAGTTTTTTCGTAAATCTAATATACCGTATATACGTATTACTGAAGATAGTGTACTGAAATTTTTGAAAATATTCCCATGGAAATCGTTTATAAGGAAATGAATTAACATAGCAACTACTGTTCCATCATAACCAAAAGATACGTGCTCATGTGTTGTAAAAATATCAGCTCTATAGCTTCAGCAGATTTAGAGAAAATAATTTGATATTCTGATGATAGGAAGTTGCTCACAAATATCACCTTAAAAGCATAATGCGATAAGAGTTTTGTTATGTAATATTAGTTACACTTAAAACATATACAGTACCTAGGTAACTTTGCTTTGTACTGTAATATTGTTTTGATTAGTTTATTGATTACTTTTGTAAGGCTAAAGATACCATCAATATCAATTCCAACTTATCATGTCATATTCAATCTCTTTCTTTGGAATATCACTTTGTTTATGAACGAGGTGTTTCATTCACTTAATACAATATAATTATACTACTATGGAATTTAAGTGAATATTCCTTCTTAACTCTCTATTATGTTATTAACATACAAAACACAAGTGCAATATTAAGAAATCAGTGTTAGTACTTTTGATTTACAGACAATATAGATAATATCAAACAGAAAACAGCCATATAAAAATAATAACATAAAATTTCACGTTCCGTTTGAAGTTTGTGCACCACTGTTTTCTTAATCCAACAGGCTGCTTGTTCATACACACAACCCTTCCTCTTTCCATACTTAGCGCTTGCTGCCCGCGCACGACGTCAAGGTCAGAAATATGCGCTTGCTTTGACATAACTGATTTAAATACATACATAGCAAATGTCAATTCAATATATAAATGCCACATAAGTGCTCAATGCCGCTAACTCGCTCCCCCAGATCTCACACTCTTTGATTTTTAACTCTGGGATCACTTCAAGTTGCAAGTCTACCAGAAGAAAATCCGGGACTCGAAAAATCTGCCAGACCGCATTGTCGACGACTGTCCTTGAAAGTGTGGACGGACATGTTGCATCGTTTGCATCGGAACTGACTGGAACGCATTCTCTGACTGTTCCTGACTCTCGCAGGTCGCCGTACTCAGCACGTTGTGACATTTCTATTTTTAAGTAATATTTTCTATGTTTGGAGACATTTGGAAAACTCTGTAACTTATAATGCAATTATACTTGAATAGCAGATTCACAATCACAGCAAAATAATAACAGTAATTCGGATATTGCGAAAGTGACTGGAATATGATTCCCAGACTTTGGGTTTGAAAACTGAAGTTGCGCTAATTGCAAGTGAATCCCTTGGATAAGCAAACAGACTCTGATGATTCATAGAAAACAGATCAAAGTTACAAGGACGAGTGAAGTATACGGAACTACAATATAAAATACTATTTGAACTGCTGTGACAAATTCTGTGGAAAAAATTCACGCTCGGAAATACTTCAGTTGAAGCTGGACGGAATATTATATCCACATCTTATAAATATGACTAGGTACCGAATTATACTCATAGACTCTAAAATACTATACAATATTCATAGCTCCTTTCCGCGTTCCGTCGTCACTCCCATAGGGGTTATGAACTTCCTCTCAACATTTAGCAAACTGATCACTTGACCGCACAATTGCATGTTTTTATCGATTTGACATACTGAAAAAGTAAAAATGGATCTTTGCCGATAACGGTTTATACGTTCGAATGAAGCCAACTTTATTTTGCATAAATATATATTCCGAGTGTTTTCCTTTTTAAATGCATATATTTCTATTTTGAATATTTAAATGACTATTCAGTGAAACCTCTCATTTACGGACATCGAAGGGAGGTGTCCTTTATTGGGAGGGAGACTCCCCAATCTAACAGTAAATTTATAATATGCATTATGTTTCTCTTCACGCTTTAAATGAAATGTGTTACTGTAGTTTAATTCTAAATACAGTATACGGTACTACAGTAAATTCTTTGCAACTTTGAACTACAGTATATAAGACCGAAAAAGGAAAATACAGTACTGTGCCATGCAATTTTATTCTAGGTCTACAGTTATGCAGTACTGTAATTTACAGTTTTCGAATTAACCTTTACGTTCAGGTGCCATGTCTCTCGAAACAGTACAACTGATTGAAGTGAAGAGACTAATCCTTATTAACCCTATCATGTTTTGAATACAATTTCACTATCATGGAAACCTTGGACCCATCAGACAGATTAAATTTTATGATTTGTTTATCCACCCGCTTCCAGCTAACAATGGGTAGCCGGCTGGGCTAGTGGTAGCCTACGAGATCCTTATTGTCTTCTTTCATTTTAAATAATTTCTGTACAGTTCTCAAAATTAAATTTTCCATTCTTGTAACACATTAGGTCTTGAAATCCAAGTTCTGTCCGCAGTCAGGAGGTAAAGCACGCCTTAGGACTGTGAAACAGCTGTCCGTGTCCGTGTCTGAGAGTGTCCGTAAGCGAGAGTTAAATTTATCATTATTTCTATATTATTTCAGTTGGGACATAAAAATCTGTCCGTATATGAGGAGTGTCCGTATCTTGGGGTATCGGTAAAGAGAGGTTTCACTGTATTAGCATCATTCCCTGTTTGGCCCGATTTATTATCTAATTTCAAAAATTTTCTGGGCTAAAAAAATAATTTTCAAGAAATAAAAATTATCTGAGAAAAGAACCTCCTGAACGAACTCTCTTTGGCTGCTTACTGCTCCATGATAGAGAACATCATCACCATGCTGAAAAACGTGGACATTCCCTAACAAAATCTCGTGTAGTTGTGCAAAAGGTAAAAGACTCATTCCAACCAGTTTCTAAATCACAAGGTAACACACTGGCTGCAAAATTTAAATGTGATTTAGAGAATAATCCCGACTACAATGAAATGCTCCAAATTGTTAACATTCTCAGTGGAAAATCTAAACGTCACTGAAATTCGGAATATTTCTGCTTACAAACATGCACCAGTCACATCATGTGATGTCAAGAGATCATTCTAGGCATTTAAACGACGTAATTCCGACAATCAAGGAAAGTTTCACAGTAAAGATCCTGCAGAAATCGTTGGTTGTTTACTGCCATAATAATAACGTGAAATGCAAAGAAAGTTAAAAGTAAAGTAGGAAAGTTAGAAAGTTAAAAATGTACCAATTCAAAATGTGAGTAAAATGAGTAGGTCTAAAATATTTATATAAGAAATATATTTAAATAAATAATGATGGTTCGTTGACAAAATTATTACTTTAAGTTCTTTTCATTTATATCACACTATTAAACCAAATAAACCTCTAATAGTACATTATGCAACGAGCCTATAATGGTAGTAATTAAGACGCGAGTATGTTTGTTTATGAAACGAGCTTGCGCTCGTTTCATAATTTTCATATGAGCGTCTTAATTACATTATAGGCAAGTTTCATACGACTTTTTATGCTCGACCATAGTTCTAACTTGAAATTATTCATAAGTATTCATGTTATTCTTATCTGACTGGGGAGCGGAATTGACCTTCTAAATTGTGAGATGTGGGCAGACGCGAAAGTATTGATTTTATCCGAGGAACGAATGTCATTGACCTTGATATAATCTAGAGAATAACATGAACATTAATCTTGATATAACCTGGAAATTGATTTAGAATTGAAAAACTAGATGACAAATTGAATTTATTTGAATATTATTTACAATTAACGCTAATTATTATAGTAACAGAACATAACCTTCTGCGACAGTATTGGATTTCCAGCCTCCGTGACGTTTCGCTAGTTGTCTTTCGATTGCACATCCGAGAATAATCGATACTTGCGCTTTTATAATGCTATAATGGTGATTTCTCATTGGCTGAACAACTGAACTATAATGAATAGGTGTACTTTAATGAGGTGCATTAAAGGGCTACTACCAGGTGTATAATTACTACATTTCGGCGTGGTCGAGCATAAAGTATATTCTTACTGTATATATTTCAATTTAGCGCATATTTCAACAGCCTTTAAAGCATAGTTGCATCCATATTTTCAGGTTTTTAGTGCATAAAGTTCCGTGAACTAATGATCATTGTTTAGGCCAAGACGAAAAAATGGAAGATAATGTATGCGCATTCGGCTCATATATAAAGGAAATAAATCGCCATTCTTATGCCGAGAATCGAACCTATGCTCACTAGAAGCTTTACAACACCTGCGTCACTAATGTAAGCAAATAAAACTGCCGTCTCCCATCCGAATTATTTCCGATACAAATCATCAGCGGCAAAGCGCTCATTGCAGAGCAACTGAACCGGAAATCGAGAGAGAAAACCGTCAGCGCTTTCAACTTCCGCCCCCATTGTTTTCCTTGAGAAATTAATCGATCAATAGATCTTGGGGAAGGCGAATGCCGGGTAATTGAGGCTGAAATCCTAGCGCACCATCGCGTGTGAGCCACCACCTTAAAAAGAGATCGTTAAACTTGGGATAATGAAGTTAGGAGTCTTATAAAACTCATCATGAAGGCACGTTTGTATCACGTGCTGCTCTGAAACTAACAACAGATTTCTGCTATCGGTTTAAAATGATTCAAATCCATAAAAGTTTAAACCAAAGATTTTTCAATACACAATATAATAATAAGAAAGTTTATTCGAGTGCAAATCTTTTTCAATATTTTACTAATAATACACAATGAAATCGGCTGTTCAAAAACAAATGCGTCTTTATATGCGATATCAGCATTAGTATGTATGTATGTATGTATGTATGTATGTATGTATGTATGTATGTATGTATGTATGTATGTATGTATGTATGTATGTATGTATGTATGTATGTATGTATGTATGTATGTATGTATGTATGTATGTATGTATGTATGTATGTATGTATGTATGTATATACCTTTTTTTGAGCAGCATGTTCCATTACAAATGAGAAGTAATACTACATGCCTAGGTTTACCTTCAAGTACACAATCCATTTACATTATATATTATTATGTTGCCGTTCTAGATTATATATGGATTAGTGTAGTTCATCTACTACGTGTAACTGCCAAGATAATATTGGTACTTCCTAATCTAACTCATTTTCCTATTCCTAACCTATGAAGTACAAGAATCTGTTTACATATTCTAGCATTTAAATATTTACAGTATTTACATATTTACTATCTTTTTGATAAGCCTATTTTCAGATAAATTATATGCTCTAATATTCTAGCTTATTTACAGAATATAAGTAACCTATTTTGGACCCTTATCACTTAATTCTGACCTTTAACCTCTTTATCTTCCCAAATAACTTAAGCTTTACATAATAGCTAGCCTACTGTAGTTGTTCAAAGTCTATACTATTTGCAACCTTTATAAAACATTTTACATAACTTTTCACTAATTTTGTCTTGTCCACAGGCCACTTCCCACCACATTTATGTATTGACAGGATTAGTGTTTCTCTTTCCTTTACTAATTTCGTACAGTCATAAATAATATGGTCCACTGTCTGATCCCCATCCCCACAGACACATGTCGCACTATTCTTGATTTTAAAGCGAGCTTGTATGTATGTATGTATGTATGTATGTATGTATGTATGTATGTATGTATGTATGTATGTATGTATGTATGTTTGTATTTTTTTATTTTTATTGAACAACATGCTCCATTACATAGTAATACTACATCTTTTTAGGGGTTTCCCTTTCCTACGATAAATATACATTTGGATTTGTATTGGTTAATACTCCCGATTTAGTCTATTTTGCCTATTTACATTGATCGTACCTAAGCAAGATACAGAATTAATACAAATACATATATATGGCTTAACCTAAATTATACATGATAGGAATATATTGCAATTATGAGTTATTTAAACAAATTTTTAATTTTATAAAAGTTGAATGATAAATATGTGTAACCTAACGATAAATGCATTCCTACAACTGTTCAAAATCTACTGAATTGATGAAAGTGATGAATGGTTGAAGATGTAATTTTATAAGCTGATATTTGGTAGGTGGCCAACTTTCTGTCTTCGAAATGCTGTTTCTTAGAATTCCCCTTTGTTCCCTTAATATTGTGCAATCATATAGCAAGTGATCTATAGTCTGACTTCAACTATTACACAGACATGTTGCACTCTCCAGTAACTTGAATCGATGGAGGTAGGCTCTAGTCATCCCGTGTCCTGTCACCATTGACGTGAAGATGGCTGGAATATTTAATTCCATCTTAAGCCTCTCTTTTACATTAGGGAAGTAGGATTTTGTTATCGCTGCCTTTGTAGTGTCGTCCCATTCTTTTTGCCATTTTAGTTTTCCTTCTTCTTCTATTTCAGTCTGAATTATACTTTTTGGAATTTTGTCAAAGTATACTGCTGCATCCTTGTACAGGGACATCATTTTATTTTTACTAACATTTTTAATATTAACCTGATTATACCTTTGTATTAATGATTGAGACCCGGAAACGCCGTTTGCTATCTCCTTCCACGATTGGAGTTCGATGATACTGGCGTAAAATACAAACAAATCACTGTACTAGGTACAGGAGGGAAGAAAAGTAGTTTATCCATTTACGTAATGTAGGAAATATCGCGATTTTGAGTGTGATAATTTTCATTATGTTTTGTTTAATCAAAATACAGTACAGTATTAACAATAAGTGTTTTTACTAACGAACTGAGCTATCCATGCGGACGTATTAATTATGCAGTGTATATTATACTGTCTACAACACATTAGAGTACAATATAGAGAATGAAGTTAAATTGAAAAATAATCATAATATGAATATTTAAACACATTTTTGAAAATGGTGGCCGTTCATTTCGATACAGACTTCAGTTCTTTTGTGCATATTATCGCACTATAGACTATTGCATCTAATTCCAATTACCAGTTTCGTCCTTCATACTTAGTAACTCATGTTGAAATAATTCTGTACCTACGCTATAAAAGAGTACCTTAAGTACTGTAAATTCAGTCTTCACTTCTGTCCGACCCGCACAGATAAAATTACTCAGACATGCTATCTACTGTCATCCAAGAGGTTATGTCGCAGGATCGTAGAAAGGGGGGGGGGATCACGTGATAGTTAATCACTTAACGAGGCCCTTTTATTTAAGTTATTTTAAACAGTTGCATAATATTACGTAGACGTCCAATTAATTCCTAACAGAAATTAATGTTTTCAGAAAAGAGCTAAGAAAGCCCAGCCACTAGTCTTTACAGTGGAGGGAGCAGAAGCAGGTGGGGGAAATCGGGATGCGACGTAAGCAAACGGACGACAGTACCTGTGCGAAAATATGATTCAGTACTGGAAGTTTTCGTCACTGGAAAACGCGAACCTATTTCTGAAACGTACTATAATCACTAACTCAGTACTGCGGCCTTGGTTCTGTGTGGAACTTCGTTAGTAGAAGGGGTGTGAGTGAAGTACATTAAAAAACTCAGGTACAATAAAAGTTGAAGTAAAAATAAAATGATGTCCCTGTATGTAGCCTATGTATATATGTATGTATGTATGTATGTATGTAAAAAAACTATGGTTTAATTAACGACGATTGCAACTGCAGTGGTTATATAAGCGTCGCCGGTGTGCCGAAATCTAGAAGGAAACAACAAAATGTTATCGGCTGAACCAAAGTTCTTAGATGAATACATTATTTCCCAAGATTGAAGATTTTCTGAAATATTTTCAATAAATGTTCATTTCCTGGAAATACATCCATGAGGAGGGAAAGTAACGAGCGTTTCCAGAGAGAACTACTTATAGGTCTTAATTATAAACGATGCAGCGGAATAGGGAGTGGAACTGGTGACGGATTATAACAACATGCTGACAACGGAAGAACAAGAAAAACAATTCATTCTGAAAACTGCGTCCGCATATCGGCACCGATATTATCTACATGTTAAGAAATCAACTTGATCTGAAGATATGTAAGAACAATAATAGTACATTATGCAACGAGCCTATAATGGTAGTAATTAAGACGCAAGTATGATTGTTTATGAAACGAGCGCAAGCGAGTTTCATAATTTTCATACGAGCGTCTTAATTACAATTATAGGCAAGTTTCATACGACTTTTTATGCTCGACCATATTTCTAACTTGAAAGTATTGAAAATTAGGTCTTTTTATGGTTATGTGCGAACTGACCTGAATTGTGAGATGTGCGCAGACGCGAAAGTATTGATTTTTTTCCGAGGCCGAATGTCATTGATCTTGGCACAGAATAAGAATGAACATTAGTCTGATATAACCTGGAAATTGATTTAGAATTGAAAAACGAGATGACAAATTGAATTTAGTTGAATATTATTTACAATTAACGCTAATTATTATAGTAAAAGAACATAACCTTCTGCGACAGTATCGGATTTCCAGCCTCCGTGACTTTTCGCTAATTGCCTGTCGATTGCATATCCGAGAATAATCGATATAACGGTACAAAGCTGACTTGTGATTGTCTGAAGACCTGTACTTTAATGAGTAGGTGTACTTTAATGACATGCATTAAAGGACTGCTACCAGGTGTATAATTACTACATTTCGGCATGGTCGAGCATAAAATCATTAATAGTGAAGTATGACACAAAAATCATTAATGTTTTATTTGTGGTTGAACATATGAATTGAAATAAATGGTTAAGAATTTAGATAAAATGCACCATATCTTCTCAATAGGCAGTCCCTCCCATTTTTTCAGGGAATTATTTTCTCAATATGTGTAACAATTTTAGGGGATGTCTTTAAATTTTTACGAAAAATAAAAATGCACCTATAAGGCTAAGGGTCGCCATAAAAATCATATTTTGGCCCATTGTGCGCCCAATATATGCGATGACTATCCACATTCCACAGGTTGGCATTCGTGAATCCGACGTTGACCGGTGTGCCATCTTGTTTGAACCCCCCCCCCACCAATACAGTTGGGTCCCGTAGCCTGATAAGCCCCAGGGGGCTGAAATCCCAAGCCGTTCCTAAATCAGCAACGGAAACCGGTACTACCCCCAAGATCTCACCCCAGCTTATTTTACTATTGCAAATGATAGATGAAGTGAGGGGAAGGTGAAGTGTGTTGATGGAATTATACAGTGAAATGGGTATATCCCGAGAAAACCCTCTGTAAAGTTTGCTTTGTTCACCACAAATTCCATCACGACCTGTCCGGAGATTGAACACGGGACGATTGGATGGAAGACAGAGTGGTAGCACTTCAGCCACAGTTGCGGTTGCCCACCATTAGGAAAAGCAAATAGTACTATGGTTTTAACTATGTACATTTACAACAATACATTTCAACTGTTCTCCTGTCCAGAAAATACCGGCTTTTTGTATAGGCCTACATTATACAAGGTAGTACCAGGAATATCGTGCAGAAGGAGGATGAAATATGGCGTGGAGAATGGTGATAATCTTTCAGATACTATTGAAGTACATGTCTCCTCAGTACTGTACCGACCACACCACACAGCGACAGAGAATGGCAGAACCTCAGACAGTTGACCCATTCAGAGACAGATTTTACTTTTCATACGTTACACCTACTGACGTCAAGAAAGCTCTTAAACACAACAAATCCAAAGCGACAGGTTCAGATGACATTAGTATCGCAATGATAAACCGGACGTAATCTTATCAACACTGACACATTTTCAACGCTTCGTTGACGACATGCATTTTTATAAAGCTTGGAAATACAGTAGAACCTCTATTATCCGTGGTAATGAAGGGGATGGACTGAACGGTTAATCGAAAAAATCGGATAATCCATAAATAAAAGATTTTCATAAATTAAACTACAATTTCGTAATTTCCTCCGTGATGGTGTTTAACATGCTAGGTAATGAATCAGAACTTCAGTGATTTAAGTATCGTTGTCAATGACGGGTTTTAAGGACCGAGAGTATTGGTTGTCTGCAGAAAAATAGGAAAAGAAGAATTCTCGTGTTGTAGATTTACGTACTCGTACTTTGTACAATTTTATTCTTGTATTTTTTTAATAAACAGCGCACAGTAGTAACGTCAATCTCGTATTCTAATGCGAAATGAGCCACAGTTTCTTCCTCTAACCTCTCAATTATTTGTATTTTTTTTCGATAATTAGTATTAGAACACGTTTTCTTTTGACACGTATTCCGAAATGAGAAGATATTTTGCAGTAGTAACGAAGTATTCTAATGCGAAATGAGCCACAGTCTAACCTCTCGAATAGTGAGGATAAGGTCTGAATGGTACACGAGTTGAAAGTTCTTAACCTCTCAATTATTTGAAAAACACAGTTTCCCCTCCCACAAGTAACTGTTCCTGTTGCCAGTAACGAAAGCATTCCTACTACATATTACGAGTATGTAAGAGTAAAGGCTTGTAATTAATAACTCTCTGCAGAACAAATATGTACTAACATAACGTACAGCACTTCATTTGTTCTCTGCAATAATAAAAGGACCTAGTAAGAGAAAGACAGTCGGATAATCCGCCAATCGGTTAATAGGGTGACGAGTTGAAAGTTCTTGGGGTAATTTCTTTTAAAGCTTGCAGTGACTATTTTACAAGTTGTGGGGAAAACACCCCCTCCCACAAGTAACTGTTCCTGTTGCCAGTAATCAATAAAAGGAGCTAGAGAAAGACAGTCGGATAATCCGCCAATCGGTTAATAGGGTGACGGATAATCGGGGTTCTACTGTATGTCTTTGTGCGCCCTATAGGGCTAACACAAGTTAAAACGTCGACCACCTCTAACGACTATCGACCTATTAGCATTCTACGTGCCTTGTCGAAGGCGTTAGAGAGAATAGTACAAAGACAACTCACTGACTACCTAAACAGATATGAACTCCTGGACAAAAATCAGTCAGGTTTTCAAACTCGACACAGTAAAGCGACTGCACAGTTGGAAGTAACGGAAGACATCCGAAAAGCTATGGATGTTGCGTAAAATTACAATACTGACAGTATTAGACTTCAGAAAAGCGTTTGACACTGTAAATATCGACTAAATGACGAGAAAATTACGATCACTCCAATTCAGAAAGTGCAGTTTCTTGTTCTCCTCTGATCTCAGCGAACGTCAGCGTGTGTTTCCATTGGAAGTCTAACTTCCTCCTAGCGGATCGTTGATTCTGGAGTCTCACAGAGATCTGTCCTATCACCACTACTATTCACTATTTACGTAAATGACATCCCCTTGACTCTACAGCACTGTAAGCATCACCTTTACATAGACGATTTAAAAATATACAGAGTGTAAGGGGTATAAGTACCATTACTTTAAATGATGATTATTCATGTCATAAGGAAGAAAAAAATGTCCTTACACTTTTTTCTAATTGTAATATTTAACTAATTATTAAAGTTTACAATATTAGACGTTTGACAAAGTTGCTGGAGGGGGAGGAGGGGGTTAACAAGTACACAGTACAGCTTAAGCGGGTGCAGACATACCGGTACAAAACAGATGCTCTGTTGTAATGCAGGGGCGGACCAGGAGAACTGTTGTTTACATAAAACGAGCAGCAAATACAAACTTTCAACCTCACTAATAGAACATTATGGTAAATTTACATTTTATTTTAAAATATTGCTCCATTTTTTATTGTGTCAAAAAAAGAAACAATGGTTTACTGCACAAAATCACATGAACAATATGTAGCATGTTTCGTTATTTTGAGAACTGCCTGCATTTTAAGATTGTTATGCTTTTACTCTACTTCTTTGTACACTTATCAATTAGTACAGTGTTAATTGCCTATTCTATGTTTTTCATGGTGTTAATTTCATGCTACATGTATATTTTTAATGGCATTTGCTCAAACTGCCTACCACACCAGTTTTTAAACTTTTTAACGATTGTTTTAACCTGAATATTTTAAGTGTTCATCATGTGTTATTGTGTTCTCCTTTAATATGACCTCAAGATGCCATGGTTATGACGAAAACTTTGTCAAAAACTTTTATATACCATTTCATGTAATATCATAATGGTTCAACGTATAGGGTGTACTATTGATAAGTAATTTGACTGTAATAAACCTACACATATTTGATACTTATACTATACTCGTACTAATCGGACCCAACATGCCTTTAAAATTAAATAAAAGTTGATTTGATTTATATCTTGTTGAAAAACACGATCAGCTAAAAATGGATTTACATTGTCAACATCAAACTCAAACAGACTCAGGCACACAGTCACAGTCTTGAATTTAGGCATCCATATCCCATCTGAATATTAACTTTTAACCACATTAACTTTTAAATAATTCTTCATTTAACGATCTTTTTCAACTATAATCTTTTGTGTATCACACCGTGTCTTGAAAATTGATATTTCCAACATTTGAGAACTATATATTATATTACAGTTTTTATCATCAGCGCAAATAGGTATGACCAGAGCGGTCGCTTACTCTGGAGAACTGGTTACATATGGCTACTATAGACAAATGAGCATCTATAATTACTACTGTACCTATTTTTCATATAACATAACTAATTGCTGAAGACATCCGAGTAACATGAACAAATGTATTATAATAAAAAATATGTAACAGAGACCCATAAATAATTCATTCGGGATTAATAAAACTAATTAGGCTAATAATAATGTCAATGGTATAGAGAAGAAAATTCCTATCATTGGATCTCAAAAATAAGTATTTACTAGGGGCTTGTGCAGCAAATGCTGCAAACTAGGCTACTGTTCTCCAACCAGGAGATCAACCGCGAAAGAAATGTGCTTACTATTGCCTCATCTATCGGAAAGAAGTAGATAAATAATATTACCGTTATAACGCCAGTTTAAAAACCATGCGCTCTCCTGCATATGTTATTTCCTGTATGAAGAGATTAAAAGACCAGGAGATTAACTGTGATCTAATTTTGTAACTAGGGTAGTATCAATATGTCTGTATCAATGTTAAGGTTTGTGCTGTGAGAGCTAGCCAATAGAGATAAGAGTACCCACGTGTGTGACCTTATGAAATCTTATGAAATCAACATTCATTCACAGCATTATCCCTCTTCGTCTCATCCGGCAGAGACTTTTTTGTGGTTGGAGCACAGTAAGTCCATAAGAAGTTCAAATAAAAATTGTTCAGATTTATCTTCAATGAAGAATACCAGACATTTTGAAAGTTATTTGCTTCCATAATAGTGAAACATACTCCCTATGAATGTTTTTTTTTTTTATACCAAATACTTTTTCTTGAACCTATCCGTTTTCAGTTCTTGAGTTTCAATGCGAAATCGCAAGTAATAATGTCAGGACGATCGGCGAGTTTTTCATGTGGAAGTAATGCAGTAGCTATTTCAGGTCATTGCGGATTGTAGGTGAAAGTTAAGAAAATGTGAGGTTTGTCGTGCTTTGAACAAAAGACTTAGCTGCATGTTTCGTGAACTACCCTGAAATGTAGAGGGCAGAACCACTTTTTCCCACTAAGACATCTTGCTGAGGTGATCAAACGATTACAAAATCTTGTAGGCCTCTTATTTTATCAGTAAGTAATACCAGGGTAATACTTTTTGGTCTTTTCTTAGGAATTGTAGTTTTTGCGCTTCCTCCAGACAATACTGATCTACCAAATATTGCTGGATTAATCTGTGTAACAATGAATGTTATCCCGTATATTTACATTAACATAGGCTGTTGTGAGAAATATATTGCTGAGATGCGGAAAATGAGGCCAATGGTATGTCAGAGTTGTAAAATCTTATATGCGCCCTAAATAAAATTGTTCATCGTAAATCGTTAGCAGATTCGGTGTTTCAATCGTTGCTTGTTGCAGGAAATAAACTTACTCATCACGGTAGCAAGACGTGAAATGCCCTGCTATTTTCTCTACAACAAAATATGCTTGGCAGCGATCACAAATCTAATCGATTAAACCATAGAAATATGAAATTAATTTTGATGTAGTTTAAAGACGCAGCTAAAATAGGAAGCATGACTCAATTATTACCAAGGATTAATAACTATAAACGTATTTCATTTTAATAACAATATTGTTGATAGATCTAGCATCTTGGTAAAGCCGTGAAAGCCTACACTACAAGAACAATAATTTTACTTTAGGTAAGTTTTATAGTTTTCAGTAACATATATATATATATATATATAGCCGTAACTCAGTAAATTATAGAAATGAAGATCTAATATAAAATATTCTTTCACTGAGTCTACTTATATAAAACCTCAAAAATTTTCATTTTCATATCATCAATACAGCATTAAGTGTTGCATTAACTATAATAATATTTCACTTTTAATGGCAATGTCATCAAACATTCTTAAGTTTTGTAGATTTTAATATCCAATGCACGGCTGTACTCGGAAAACTATAGACCAGAGAATCAGACCTGTAAATTATTTTTATACGTTATCAAAAAATTACACAAATGAAGATCAACATATTGGCATTATGATGTGAAAGAATCTGAGCCATCTGAACTCGAAATATGTCAGCAATCCTCCAGGTCATGGCCTTAGTGTTTTATTGTTTATTGTAGTGTGTGTTTTCTTTTATTCTGAAATGCAATTAATTAGTTCTCAAAACTGACGAAAGATGGATTTTGGAAAATAGGAAAATGATGTAGGAAAATTGACAATTCACTGAAAACTATTTTTCTGAAAAACTTTGGGTTCCAAGCTTCAAAATTACGGGTCATTTATTAAAATCCGTTCAGCCGTTTTCCCGTAATTTCCATTAATTTCAAATTTATATATTTCAAATTATATATATATACAGGGACATCATTTTATTTTTACATATAGGGACATCATTTTATTTTTACTAACATTTTTAATATCAACCTGTCTATACCTTTAGAGAACCGGAAACACCGCTTGCTCCCCCTCCAAGACTGGAGTTCGATGATACTGGCGTAAAACACAAATCACTCTACTAGGTATAGGAAGGAAGAAAAGTAGTTCATCCATTTACGTAAACTAGGAAATATCGCGATTTTGAGTTTGATAATTTTCATTAGGTTTTTCTTTAATCAAAGTACAGTACTGTATTAAGAATAAGTGTTTTTACTCACGAAGTGAGTTATCCATGCGAACGTATTCATTATGCAGTGTATATTATACTGTCTACAGTACATTAGCGTACAATATAGAGAAAGAAGTTAAATTGAAAAATAATCATAATATGAATATTTAAACGCAATTTTGAAAATGGTGGCCGTTCATTTCGATACAGGCTTCAGTTCTTTTGTGCATATTATCGCACTATAGACTATTGCATCTAATTCCAATTGCCAGTTTCGTCCTTCGTACTAGTAACTCATGTTGAAATAATTCTGTACCTACTCTACGTACTGTAAATTCAATCTTCACTTCTGCCCGACCCGAAAATATAAAATTACTCAGACATGCTATCTACTGTCCGTCCAAGTGGTTATGCTGCAGGATTGTAGAAAGGAGGAAATCACGTGACAGTTAATTACTTAACGAGGCCCTTTTATTTAAGTTAAATTAAACAGCTGCATAATATTACGTAAACGTCCAATTCCTAAGAGGAATTAATGTTTTCAGAAAAGAGCTAAGACAGCCCAGCTATTACAGAAGGGCGAGCAGAAGCAGGTGGGGGAAATCGGGATGAGACGTAGGCAAACGGACAGTACCTGTGCGAAAATATGATTCAATATTGAAAGCTCTTTCGTCACTGGAAAACGCGAACATATTTCTGGAACGTATTATACTCAGTAACTCAGTACTGCTTACTATCTGCGGTCTTGGTTCTATGTGGAGTTGGAACTTCCTTAGTAGAAGGGGTGGGATTGAAGTACATTAAAAACTCAGGTACAATAAAAATTGAAGTAAAAATAAAATGATGTCCCTGTATATGTATATATGATCAGAGTAGTGTTGCCCGCATTGTTATCAGAAACCTAAGCCGCAGTGCAAACCAATATGGCGTACAATATAATACTACCTATATTGAAATGCATATCTCTTGCATATGGCGAGAACCAATTGCAGATCGTTGTGACGTAATACTGTAGTCTCGTACAAGAAAGATAAGTAGATAGAGTGAGACAGAAAGGGAGAGAGAAAAATTCTGCTCTCCGTTCAGTTGTCGCACGAACTGGTAAGCTAAGGGATTTCAGAATTAACAGTCTGAGCGCCAATCGTCTATCAGCTATTCTCCTAGACTAGGCAACACTTCATTCCTCTGATTCACGGGAGCCGTGAAGCCATGAAGGTCATATGCAGGAGGTTTGACGCAAAGTATGCATAGACACTACAATTATGACGATTAAGAGAAATTAAAGCTAAAGGAGTTATGGGTGAGTTAAGTGCATATCATGTGGTAAAATGTACAGTATTACCCGTAAGTAAATTGTTTACAATACGTATGAAATCACATTTCTTCTTTGTTTTAAAAACATTTAAATCCAATCGAATTTACTCGTACTCACACATCTTCTCTGTGGCGGGACGTTCTGCGATTGGTCAGGAAGTTTGTTCAATGTCAGCGTCACTTACCTGGAAGAAACGAGACACAATCGATTATTTGAGAAATATCTGAAGGACATGAAACGCGCATGTGTTGAAGGTTGCATAATGCATAGGTTTAGTAATCTAATTGTGATAAGAGACGTTCTAGATTAGATAACCTGCAATCTGTCTCGACATAATCCTCTACTTTATTTCATAAAATCCTGAAGCAGAAGAAAACTCTATACTGTATTGTTTAAGAATTTATTATTCGTACAATACCATTTATTTCGCAGCAAATAAATATATAACATAAATAAACGATATTGATCAGAAACTGCATTCTATACATAGCAACAAGATACATTCAAATCTAAACTATACAAAAATATGTATATCAAAAATAAAGTATAAATGGTAGCCTACTTTGAAGTAGGCTATCTAATACGCTTATATAAGAGAATGCTTACAAAATAACGTCAAAACGAAGGGCGATAAATAGAATACGTGATTCATAAAGATTTTATTGTAGTAGTAATAATAATAGTAATAATAGTAATAATAATAATAATAATAATAATAATAATAATAACAATAATAGACCTAATAATAATAATAATAATAATAATAATAATAATAATAATAATAATAATAACAGTCCACTTACTTCCCTACTGGCTTTTAAGGAACCCGGAGGTTCATTACCGCCCTCACATAAGCCCGCTATTGGTCCCTATTCTGAGCAAGTTTAATCCAGTCTCTATCATCATATCTCACCTCCCTCAAATCCATTTTAATATTATCTTCCCATCTACGTCTCGGCCTCCCTAAAGGTCTTTTTCCTCCGGCCTCCCAACTAACACTCTATATGCATTTTTAGATTTGCCCATACGTGCTACATGCCCTGTCCATCTCAAACGTCTGGATTTAATGTTCCTCATTATGTCAAGTGAAGAATACAACGTGTGCAGTTCTGTGTTGTGTAGCTTTCTCCATTCTCCTGTAACTTCATCCCTCTTAGCCCCAAATATTTTCCTAAGCACCTTATTCTCAAGCACTCTTAACCTATGTTCCTCTCTCAAAGTGAGAGTCCAAGTTTCACAACGATAAAGAACAACCAGTAATATAACTGTTTTATAAATTCTGACTTTCAGATTTTTTGACAGCAGACTGGATGATAAAAATAATAATAATAATAATAATAATAATAATAATAATAAAAATAATAATAATAAAAATAATAATAATAAAAATAATAAAAATAATAATAATAATAATAATAAAAATAATAAAAAAATAATAATAATAATAATAATAATAATAATAATAATAATAATAATAATAATAATAATAATCTTAATATTCGTATACTGGTATACAGTATATTCATGCTTGCAATAAATCTGCATAGACTTCATTCTAATAACACTGCGCAACATTGATTTCATTGCATGGAACGTTTTAATAATTCTAAGATGAAATCGACCCCCTGAACTCACATCCGAGCTCAGAAAATTCTTATCACAGATTTTCTCTGAAATCACATTTTAAAATTTGCATTACTACATGGAAAATTGCCCATTCTTCTGTTGTACTACACATTCACGTTTGTGTTTTAGTTTATTCCTTTGAAAATGCGTAATGTAGAGTAGTGGCAAAAAAAACCGGACCGACCATTGTAGCTGATTTCAGAGCCTTGTTCACTCCAGAGCACGATAGACTGGTAACTAAGACTTTCGTGGTTGGAATCCTGCCTGGGAAGGAAACTTTTTTTGTTCCTTATTCAAATTTATTCCCAATACTTTTCGATTGCTGGTAAAATTCATGTTCTGGGAATAATAAGTTAATTAAGTAGTAAAATATCGCTGCAATCGAAAAGCATTGGGAATAAATTTGAATAAGGAACAAAAAAAAATTCCTTTCCAGGCAGGATTCGAACCACGAAAGTCTTAGTTACCAGTCTATCGTGCTCTGGAGTGAACAAGGCTTTGAAATCAGCTACAAGGGTCGGACCGGTTTTTTTGCCACTACTGTACATTATCCCATAACTTTACGTTTGACAACATTCAATGACCTTCACCTATCGTGAAAATCAGCTTGTCATAATAACCATGAAATGATGTTTATGACTCTACTGAGTGGAGAATTTGTATTGGTGCTTCGAAACACAGCTTGCAGAGTGTCCTCCTTCACAACAGGAACAGGAATGCCTCTGTTCTGATTGGTCATTCTGTGCTTCTGAAGGAATATCATGCAAATGTGGAATTACTTTAGGGAACTGGAATACAACATGAGCCTCGAGGTCCACATGTAAAGGTAAGCGTTCACTACATCGTATCGCACTCATCGGACGAATCGCACGAATCGGAAAAAGACTATCTTTGCTGTAATTGTTATGTAACCGCGTTCACTACATCGTATCGCACGCATCGCCTCACGGCAAATGCGTTTCTCGGATGGGCAACTTTTCCGATGCGTGCGATCATGGCCTTCTTTAATAAATCAATTTTAATTGGTCAACTGTTACTATTATGTTGTGCCATGTTCAGTGCCGCGCCAAAATGGCAGACGGAAAACTTATTTCTCTTGTAGAAAATTGAGAAGAATTATATAATTTGAGGCGTTCCCATTACAGTAATCAAGTCATTTCTTGCAAATATATTATGTAACCAATATTTCTTTCGTTTCTTCCTCTTCAATTAAGACGCATGAAGCAATTACAAATTCTTATTCGCTAACAGACGTAATTAATAGACCTAACCTCAACTCCTCTGCTTTCAGTAATGTCAATATCGTACGACGCACAGTGGTCTAAAATCCATATTTAGGAGGACAAATTGAGAAAAATGACATGTAAAAAAATGAAATTAAACCCTTAAATTATTTTCCCTATATAACTGAATAACACTCAATTAATTATCTTAATCAGCGGAGGTGGCTGCATAGCGAGATAAGAAGCCGGTAACATGCCACATTTCGCCACCCAGCATTCTTACTCAGCAAGCGCCCCGAGTCTGCCGTTTTCCTTGTGCTGTAACTCTGTTGTAAGTGGTCGATTCCATTCATATTTGGTACCAACATGTCAAGTAGTTCTTTGGGTATGTAACACTGTTTATGTTACATTTAATGTTATTATAGCATGTCAAATTAGCATGAACGGACACGGGACAAAATATAAATATAACCATTGAGTGCAGACTTTGCTAAGGTAGAGAAAAAAAAAAACCCTTTGGTTAGTCCAAAAATGATTTTTTTTTTCACTTCCTCCACTATTTACCTCTATTTTAAATCTAGTCTTAAGGTGCGCAGATTTGCGGAAGTAATAATTATGAGCACTATTCTTTCGAGGTGCAATAGTGCAATTTTTCTCGGTTGCAGTTATTTCAATATCTGTGAACCGAATCTGCTTCCGCAGTATAAATCAGAGAATTCAAGATGACAGTTGTTAATTATGTACCAAATAAGCTTCCCGAGTGTCCAAAAGGTGCAATAGTACCTAAAATGTTACATTTCCCCCCCCATAAAATTTTGTCTAAATGCATCCCCCTGTAAGGGGCACTTCTTCTCACACCAACGTAAACAGAGTTTGTGCACAAAACAAAATGTACTAAGTGTAACTACTGTATAAAATTTCATAAAAATCTGTTAGATAGGACAAAAGTTACTAATTTTGTCTAATTGCGCCCCCTATAAGGGGTAGTTACACTTAGACCAACGTAATGAGAGCTTGTATACAAAACATACATGCTACCTGTAACTACTTTGTAAAATTTCATAAAAATCTGTTAAATAGGAGAAAAGTTACTAATTTTGTCTAATTGTGCCCCCTAAAAGGGGTAGTTCCTTATAAACGTAATCAGAGGTATACAAAACATATAGTTCCTTGTAACTGTTTTGTCAAATTTCATAAAAATCTGTTAAATAGGAGAAAAGTTACTAATTTTGTCTAATTGTGCCCCCTAAAAGGGGTAGTTCTCCTTATACCAACGTAATCAGAGCTTGTATACAAAACATATATGTTCCTTGTAACTGTTTTGTAAAATTTCATAAAAATCTGTTAAATAGGAGAAAAGTTTCTAATTTTGTCTAAATGCGCCCCCCTATAAGGGGTAGTTCCCCTTATACCAACGTAACGAGAGCTTGCATACAAAACATATATGCTACCTGTAACTACTGTGTAAAATTTCATAAAAATCTGTTAGGTAGCTGAAAAGTTATTAATATGTCCCGCTAAATTTGCATTCTAGACCACTGTGCGACGTCATGTTTTAAACAGCTGATAGGGGAATCCGATGAGGCGATGAGGTGAAGCCGTTACAGTGAACGCACTGCACTTAAAATATCCGTTGCGTGCGATTCGTACGAGGAGTGCGATACGATGTAGTGAACGCTTACCTTTACAGTCACACTTGGAATATTTCCCTCAGAATCTCAGGGACTACAGTGAAAAAAGGAAGAAAGAGTTCACCAAAATCTCAAGGAATTTGAAATACGATACCCAGGCAGGTGGAATAGCACAGTGATCATCGGCTACTGTTGGTTGCTGAAGAGAAAAACACTAAGAAAAAGAAGAAGACCAGACGCAGCTTTGCTTCCAGAAGAAAAGAAAAAAAATCTCCGGGCTGGCTGTTGTGTGAAGGTGAACTGTATATTCCTCATTAATATACTGTACAATATTCCTTGAATGTATTTTATACATTTCCACAAGTGGTAACTGCCTTCAGCTTCTCACTTGCATATTGCGTCACATATATGAGCTGTTCAGAGCAGAAGTGGTGTAAGTCAAAATTGGGTAATGAGGTTTAAAGTAAAAATTCTGTAAAATACAGCGCAAAGTAGCAATTAATATGTCCTTCGTGCTATCCACTGACTACTAATAGTTTAAATAAATTGAATATTAATTGCTACTTTGCGCTGTATTTTATATAATGTTTACTTTAAACCTCATTACCCATTTTTGACATAAACCACTTCTGCTCTGAACGGCTCGTATGTTAGTTTGTTTCAATTTCTACGAGTAACTATTGTATTTATCCCTTTCTATTGCTTTGTACACTTTTTTGATCACAAGTTGTTTGTGTTCGTTTTTTAAGTTTTCTTTGTGCCGTGGCAGGTGTTCTGAGAATATGTTTTGGATTGATAGATCCCTAAATTTAATGATGGTGAGACTTCTAAGATTTTTCAATTTATTTAATTATATTAATTTCTATTATAGAGTAACCAAGGGTAAATGGGATCAAAAAGTAACAAATCCTTAATTTTATTGTTAATTTCATAATATATTACTATATTCCAGACATCGGATTCTAGGGCAAATGCCTATTTTGTTTCTTTAGGAGAAAAGTAAAATAATTATTAATATTTGTGTTTCATGGAAATTGAAAGGTATTCAAAGAGTTTTATAGTGCCCTAAAATGCCCTATTAGAGCCTAATTTGTTAATATTCGCCTAAAAATGCCTAACTCACTGTAAAGTTTCGCATTTTACTCTTACTTTTATAATTTATACATGCATTCACTGCGAAATTTAAGGCATTTAAAAGTGGAAAGTTTGCTTCACACCGGCCATGAAACCATTGATAAAGGAAACAAAATGTTTTGAATCTCACGACACTCGCAATAGATTTCACCGAATTTAACATGTTTGGAGGCATAAATGCCGACAAAGAACCAACCTTAGTTTTGAGGCAGGCAACAATCACAACATGTGCTGCTACCGATTCAGAGATATACTATACTATAAAAATGACTGTTTTCGGTCTGAAACCGATTAGCTGTACTGTCCTTCAGAGTGTCATAAAATCACAATTTTTGGAGAAAGAGTGTTTTTGAAATATTTATGAAAAGTCGTAAAACTGCGAATTAGTAGGGTAAACCGTTACAAAATATTTAAAAGAATGGCCCTCCTAGTGTTAACACTACCAGGAAATGCAACAATAAGTGGAACTTTGTATTTTTGTCCAATTGAATCTCAATAACAATGGTTCATTTGAATGCTCGTTAACAGTTGCTCTTTCCCTCACCTTATTTGTGTTGAGAAGTTTTGAGCGGTAGGACGTTTTCCTGTGAAGTTTAACGCGATAATGCCGAAAAATATAAGTGCAAAATCTACATTGATCCGGCAATGGCTAACAGAATATTCAGAATTCACTTATGATGGAAAAATAATATTCTGCAAGATTTGTAGCAAACAGGTATGTAACAATAGTTGAAATATATAAATTATATTAATTTTAATGAGTAGGCCTATAATATTTATACATTGACTGAGCTATCCTGAGGTATAATTCTTTTAAGACCACTACACTTTAATCTTTTAAATTCCGATAGTTAAAGTATTTGCAGGTCATTAAAATTTTGATTGTTCCAACCCACCAACTTTGTGATAGAAATACGGCAATACAACAATTAGGATTTTATTTTAATTCAGTTTACTTTACATTTTTAGATTTCGCAAGAAAAGAAGTGCCACCTAAAGCAGCATGTGCAAGGAGCGGCTCATAAGGCTAAAGCTCAGCAGAAAAATCAACTGCAACAAACTTTACTAACACAGCTTACTTCATCCAATCTCAGCAGCAATTTCTATGCTGATTTAACCAGAGCGTTTGTTGCTGCTAACATTCCCTGGAATGCAATTGAAAATCCGGTTTTAAGACAGTTTTTACAAAAATACTGCAAACAAAATATCCCATCTGAGTCGACCCTAAGAAAAAAATTACTTAGACAGAATATACAATGAAACTTTAGCTTCCATTCGGGAGGATATAGGTGATTCTTACATATGGGTCTCTGTGGATGAAACCTCAGATCCTATGAATAGGTATATAGCAAATATGGTAGTAGGAAACTTAGTCCTGATGGACCTTCGATTCCACACCTCGTATGTGTTAAGGAACTTTCGAAAGTGAATAGCCAAGCCATTGCTTATTTTGTAAATAAAGGCGTACAGTCTTTATACTCAGGTAATATAGACGATTCTAAAGTTCTGTTGTTTTGTACTGATGCTGCCTCATACATGGTTGCTGCAGCTCCACTTCTTAAAACATTTTATCCTAACCTCACGCATGTAACCTGTCTAGCACATGGCCTTCACAGGGTTTCTGAAACAATCCGGAATGAATTTCCTCTTGTCAATTCGTTTATTTCTAACACAAAAAAATGTTTTTGTAAAGCCCCATCCAGGATTTCAATATTCAGAGAAAACTTTCCAGATATCCCACTCCCATCTCAGCCGATTGTTACACGATGGGGAACCTGGATTCAGTCAGTGGTGTATTATTCTAAGTATTTTAAAGAAGTGGTCACAGTTATTGATAAATTACCTGAAACTGATAGTGCAGCGTGTGTGAAAGCAGTGAAAGATTGTCTGAATGACTCACGAGTGAAAAACGATATTGCCTACATAACATCAAACTTTTCTTTCATACCTGCAAGCATTGAACAATTAGAAAGTGAAAAACAATCTCTTTGTAGCCAAATAGCAATAGTAAAGGAAGCTCAAGTGAACATACATTCTGCTTTGGGCGAAACTGGAAAAAAAAGTTAAAAATAAGTGGGACAACGTATTAAATAAGAATGTAGGATTTTCATTGTTGGAAAAAGTATCAAGAGTGCTATCGGGGGAAAGTGTAAATGTTCCAGTAAGTATTGATGTTTCTATTGTACCTAATTTAAAATTTGCGCCTCTCACATCAGTTTCGGTTGAAAGAAGTTTTTCTGCTTTCAAAATGATTCTCAGTGACAAAAGGCAAAGGTTAACTGTGGAGAATTTAGAAAAAATTCTGGTGGTGTACTGTGCAGATAATTATAATAAAGTCTGAGCATGGAACTGAATTTCAATAACTTAAAATGAGTAATCTTGATATCAATAATCATTATTTCATTAGTTTCAATATATTAAATTTGTGCAGCTCTGTTTATAAATATAATATAGTATTCTTTTTAATGTTTAAACATACTTTTTTGTGCGTATTTTAGTGTATAACTAAAAATTTCAGTGAAAGAAATAAGTATGATACCTTGATGTGCCTAAAATGCCTATTTTCATTAAAATAGAGCCTAATTTTACAAATTTTGAGCTTATTTTAGGCGCCTAAAACTGCAATTTTTAGTGCCTAAAAATCCGATGTCTAATGATGACTAAAATTTTATTATGTTCAAGTATCAATTATTTGGTATTAACTAACTTTTCAGTGTTTTGTTATTTTTTTAGTTAATTTATTTACCTCAGTAATTTACGTAGAAGTGTTTTGTGAACAACTGTGTACCATAGTAAATATAACCAAACATTTATTTTCAACTTCAATGTTGTAGCTTTGTATCATTAATATATTAACAGAATAATTGGTAAATAAATTGCTGTCTCTTCACTAATTTTCTAGATAATAATTGTCTTAGATTCCAGTATTTTTTGCAATATTGCTATGCAGTATGTGTTGTAATTTATTAAAAGAATAAAAATAATTAATAAAATAAAACAGAATTAATTTCACTTACTGGTTTTTATGTACCGTAAAGTGGGGTGACTTTGAACGCTGAGGTGACTTTGAACAGAAATTTTGCGCCTTTCTAAATTAAATGCTGTACCCAATTTGAACTAATTTATTGACAACTTAAACAGTTTTTTCGCAATTGGGTACAGCATTTAATTTAGAAAGGCACTAAATTACTGTTCAAAGTCACCTCAGCATTCAAAGTCACCCCACTTTACGGTACAACATGAGATACGCCTAATTTGCTAAGCATATCAGTATCTTCAACAATTAATATTAATACTTAGCAAATTAGTCGTACCTCGAATTGTCCACAAAAATGTAAGCTAATTAGCCTAAAAATTGTATTCTATATATTTTGAATATATTTCAATAATGAATACGCTGAAAATTCCAATAAATCAACTTTAAAAGTAGGCGCGCTTTGATCATTTACTAAATCCTCAATACTGAAAAATATTCAAGTTTTGAGATACGGCCTTTTCGCTTGGGAGGGCAGTGTAAATTAAGTAAAATATGTTAGTATTAGAAATTTTGTCATGATAAGTTATTGCTACATAAAAAAAATTACACGAAGAACCTTGCCTACCGGTATTGTTCAATTTAGAGGTGCTACGCCTAGATCGCTACAATCATTTTTGGTACCTGCCGCCGCCATAGTTCTCAGTTTATTTTCTTCTTTGCCGGATTGTCCGTACTTCTCTGTCGTTATTTGAGAAACCGTGCACTTGTTCACATCACACGCATCAGCTGTTCTTTGCACCACTTGCATTAAAGGCAATAAACTACCCTTATTTTCACGTTCATTTTCGAAATAATCTCTAACGCTAAGAATCATTTCTCTGCTTTCCGAATTGATGGCCTTCCGACTCCTCCGCGGCATTGTGATGCTGAAAACTCAGCGATAACACAGCGCTAACAACAATACCGACTGATTGTTCGACAACCTGCTATTAGAACTGCGTTCGTTCACTATTGGCTTGACAGAGATTTAGCAACACCGCTATTGCCTACCTTCGTCGCGCCAAAAGTCGAGAAGGCGTGGCCACGCCGGAAATAAGAACGGCTCGACTTTAGGAGGAATAAGCAGCCTGTTGAATTAAGAAAACAGTGGTGCACAAACTTCAAGCGGAACGTGAAATTTTATGTCGTTATTTTTATATGGCTTCTTTCTGTTTGTTATTTTCTATATTGTCTGTAAAACAAAAGTACTAACACTTATTTCTTAGCCTAATATTGCAGTTGTGTTTTAAACATTAATAACATAATAAAGAGTAAAGAAGGAATATTCACACAAATTTCATAATAACTACAACTGTACTGTATTAAATGAATTAAACATAAAGAAAGTGTTATCCCAAAGAAAGACACTGAATATGACATGATAAGTTGAAATTGATATTGATGGAATCTTTAGCCTCATAAAAGTAATCAAAATAATATTATAGTACAAAGCAAAGTTGTCTAGGTACTCGTATATGTTTTAACTGCAACTAATATTACATAATAAAACTCTTATCGCATTATGCTTTTAGGTGATATTGGTGCGCAACTTTCTGTTATCAGAATATTAAATTATCTCGAAATCTGCGGAAGTTATAGAGCTGACGTTTTACCAACACTTAGGCACATATCTTTTATGATGTAACAGTATTTGCTTTGTTAATTTATTTCCTTACAAACATTTTCCATGCGAATATTTTCAAACATTTTAATACACTATCTTCAGTAATACGTATTTACGATATAGGCCTATTAGATTTACAAAAACATTGTTTTAGTACCTGTAAGGCTACTAAACAAACATATCTGAAAATTTCACTTTTCTGTAAAAAAAAAGTTGAGAAAATATTGCTTTTGAATAAAAAAGCAAACTTGTGAAAAATGAACATTAAAATTAAAACTTACATTCTTATAATGCACTTATACTTCTCAGACAAATCTAAAAATTAACATGGATAAATTTTAATAAGTTCTCTTCCCTTTACCCATTGAATCAGTGCTGGCCATCCCTGTATATAGCTCGACCAAGCGGCATATACTACCCTTTTCGTCTGTCTCTTTCCTTTCCGCTGTAAAGCGCTCAGGCTCTCCTTGGCTCTAAAGCGCGCGCTTGCTCCTATGGGCATCAGTTGACATCACTGTCGTAAACGGTTAATTTGTGGACCCAAGTTACTCAAATGTTTTTACTTCTTTTCGTTTTTACTTCCCATCCTTAAATTTTTTACCATCACTTTTGAAACATTCTGTATAAGTTGTAGCTCGCACTATTTCTATCCATTATCCACCATTACCACTAGTAAAATTTATCAGTTATCAATATTCCAACAATTATGAGATATCCATTGCAGTATAAAGTTGTAAGAAATTATATTACGAATGCGGTAACTGCCTTATGACAATTCCTGAAAACTGATTAAATAAGCCTACTTGTAAAAGTACACTTAATACGTACGATGTCATAAATAAAATAATATTGGGGATATATTATAAATAAGCTTAGTATTTCAGCTACGTCTAAGCTGGAATACAGTTATTATATTATTTCAATGTACCGAAGTACATATGATATTTCCATGCAGATATTCTGCGTCATCATACGATGAAAGAGTAATGGAACGGAGAAAAATTCTCTCCGGCGCCGGGATTTGAACCCGGGTTTTCAGTTCTACGTGCTGATGCTTTATCCACTAAGCCACACCGGATACAACCCCGACGTCGGACAGAATTGTCTCTGATTGAGTTCCAACTCTTGGGTTCCCTCTAGTGGCCGCCCTCTGCACTACGTCATAGATGTCTATGAACATAGGACCGAAGTCCACACATGTGCTGAGGTGCACTCGTTATGAGTGACTAGTTGGCCGGGATCCGACGGAATAAGCGCCGTCTTAAATCACTTCGTGATTTACGCATATCATATATTATTTCAATGTACCGAAGTACATATGATATTTCCATGCAGATATTCTGCGTCATCATACGAACCCAAGAGTTGGAACTCAATCAGAGACAATTCTGTCCGACGTCGGGGTTGTATCCGGTGTGGCTTAGTGGATAAAGCATCAGCACGTAGAACTGAAAACCCGGGTTCAAATCCCGGCGCCGGAGAGAATTTTTCTCCGTTCCATTACTCTTTCATCGTATGGAATACAGTTGCCAACTCTCATACTGTACCTGACGTCACAGCCCAGGGATACGTCCCGTCTGATACAACATAGAACCGCATCTTACTCACGCTCACTCTAGTTTGTGTTGAAGCCGGAACACGGTCATAGTGAGTGCTTTAAACCAATGAAGTGTAAAAGTCGTATTATTTACATAACGTAACATTTGTATTTGTGTCGAGGTAAAATGCCGAAGACAAAATTTTCGAAGTATGAAAGGCTGGAGGACTTAATTCAGGAGTTCGGAGCCAATTATAATTTACATTATATGTAAGTTGTGCAAAGTAGATATAAAAGTTACAAGAAAACAGCGCATTGAAAGACACTGCAATACAAAAAGGCATACAAATATGATTGTACGTAACTCAAAACAAGCAGTACCATCAAATTCAGAGAGAGTACGATAAGAAATCCGTGTTTTGCAGGGATCTATGTGCCATGATGGTCAATGCCAATATACCGCTTAATAAATTGAACAATAAACACTTTAGAGAATTTCTAGAAAATTACACGAAGGAACATATTCCAAGTGAGCCAAACTCCGTCAGCACTTTGTACCTATACTTTATGAAGAAACAATGTTTGTCACGAAGGGAAGGCCCTGGCCAACTTCGGGCTGTTGCGCCGTTGCTCTGCTTTTATCTCAGGTTGGATGTACTCTACGAACAAGCAGTAAGAACATGTTTATCTGTCTCTTTCTCTGCTGCATCACCTGGTTTCCACCTACTATATAGACTATTTACCCGCAACTTGAGTCTTTTGGTAGCAGGAATACTAAGCTTAATTATTAGGGAACGGAATTTGGAGTAGTAAAAGCTAGTATTGGCATCTACACAGTCATTTGTTTACAACCCTTTATACCAAGTCCTCCCCTCCATGACATACTCGCAGATCTCTGCACGTCAACAACAGGTGAACGGGGCAGTTGTCGCACAAGAACTTCAACATGCAGGTTTGCAGTTCAGCGTAGTGAAGTGCAGGTACAATGCCGAAAGTGAAACCAACTAACAATACAAAATTGAAAGACTATATTTGTAAAAGCTAAGATCGAGTATCAAAATTCAGGAAACAATTCCCTAAATTATCGCTTCCCCCATTTCCAGTTCTTAAGAGATGGGGGTCATGGTTAGAAGCTTGCAATAATTATTATTACGCACATCACCCCCAATCTGTGAAGAAAGTGGTCCAGTCTTTCGACTGCGATTCAAATATGCCAGGAACTGCTAAATGATAGAATAATCAAAAAAGAAATCATGGATATTAAGTCAAATTTTTTATATTTACCGGATACCATTATTCGATTAGTACAGTCAGGAGTAGAACTAGTTAAGCAAATAAATATTATGAGTACTATTGTAAATAAACTGAGTGTAGTAGAAGGTGAAGTAGGAAAACGTGTTGGTGAAAAAATGAACAGAGTTTTGATTAAAAAAGATAGGTACAGTATTCTCAGTCAGATTTCAGATGCACTAACAAACACGTGTCCCAATGACTTCATTCAACATGTGAATTTAATTGACGTATTTTGTTTCAAGTACTCAATTGTCTTTGCAGATTGTCTTTTCCGTTAAAAATTTCCTTCCTTGCAAAAGAGCAAAGTTGTGTTTAGAAAATTTGAAAATGATATTTACAATTTATTATAACATGGCACAGCAGGAATAATTGTTTCATCACCAAAACATAGCATTAATTGAAAATGCCATTTCGTTTGGCTCTACATTTTGTTCAACATTTAATGATACTCTATTAGGCTATGTTGTAAATATTGTAGTATTATATTCTAAATACTGTAGTGCACGTTGTGTACATATTATCATATTTCATGATATTGTAAATAAAGGTTTTAATTTAGCACGCTCCTGACAGAAAAAAACACATATTCAGAGTCGAGTTCCATACAGAAGACAACTATCAGCCATCAATATTTCCCCTGACACGCGAGGACGCAGAGATTGATATTTAATTATGTATATTTGTAATGTTGTTTATTGGTGTTTTGTGCGTTGCCAAGAAAAACACATGTAGTTCAAAGTGAAATACAGATTATGTATGTAGGCCACTATATGTCATTAAACTATTCCATATGTTTATTCTGAAATACGTTTACAGCACGTTGCGTGTAAGTTTGTATGAAGTGAACTGTACTCGTCCATGCTCTGTGACGCAGCTCGCTTGACAGTCACTGATCTACGAATATCTATACTACGTTTCACCATTCTTTATAATACTCCAAATCCCTTTCCCTATTAATTATAAACAATACTCATGTGCAATGCGATAAACGAAAGTTTGTCTTATTCAGACGAACAGAAAATTATTCCACCTATGTATGACTTTTGAATAATACATAATTAAAAAAAAAAAAAAGGAAAAAAATTATAAATATGCGTATCACAAGTAATATGACAAATTGAAAAGATAAGAAACATGTAAAACTCGCCTATATTGAGAAAAAAATATGTTTCTGAGATAAAAATGTATTAAATCAGTCTTAAAATATACTTAGAGCATATTTATCTTTCGACCTGAGATAAAAGGTCGATGGGATTTATTAAATGAAACAGTCTTAAAATATAACCTCTGCAGTTGCGAGCGTCGTTAAATAAAACATAATATTTATTTATTTCTAGAGGTGGATTTACGAGCAGCACCTCCATACTCGAACGTGGACAAGCTTTGTCAAGTCTCTAGTTTGCAGAATCAGTAAATCAATGGAAGAGGATTTACTAGGAGGGGAGGTTGGAGGCATGTCAGCTATTGTGGGAGGAAAACTTAATTATTATTGTGCATTAGACATCTATCAGATAAGGATTACGACAGACAGAGAACGCAGCGCCGACAGAGCTAATATTATACTTCGCAAAAGAATGGGATTGTCCGTAAGAGTACGACCGTGGATCTGATAAATCTTTACTCAGTACAGTGAATATTTTATTTGCTATCTTATCTGTATAATGGTAAATGCAATTCAATGGCGTCCATTTTTGTCGTGCAACAATATGAAGGCGTCGTCTTCTTGTAACAAGAGAGGAGTTTGTTATTTGACTCAAACTTGTAGGTCCCAAATTCTGGAAGCTGGACCGACAGACAAGGGGCGTTCGTCACAGCATGTGATACAAACTTCCAGTTCTAGGCAACTTCCCTGCACAGTCCCTTCCTTCCCTTTGTCGTGCTCCAACTTCCACACTCAACCGCGTACCGTCCACGATTTACAACGAGTTTGTCCATGTACTACAACCATGCGTTGAAAGAGAACATTAATTGCTTAGTTTACAACTTGTATTCTCCGGCGGTACACAGGTAGTCTGTCCAAATGGAACGCATTTTAATACTTTTAAAATTAAATTTTCAACTTCATACAACCCCAGTCACGGCTCTAAAACTTTTTTTAGAAAACAAAAATCTATGTCGCTTACAGCACTCGAATAACCCAAGTCTAAAAATGATGAAAAAAAAAAAGACCTACCGACAATACACAGTGAGAATTATTTCCCTTTTTCGGGGAAATTTGGCACTACTCTTTTAGAAAAGAGAAAAAAATTGAAATGTTTAATATTTCACTTAAAATTCGGGAAAATTTAATAATTTTAAAGATAAAAATTTTTATATGAAAAGTTATAATTTATTTCCGATAAAACGAAACCAAGAATTTAAGTTTACAGTCTTCAACAATGTTTGAAATTGAACGGGTTACATCAGCTTCTTGTCTATGAGGATGACGTGAATATGTTAGGAGAAAATCCACAAACGATTAGGCGAAACGTGGAAATTCTAGTTGAAGCAAGTAAAGCGATAGGGTTGGAAGTAAATCCCGAAAAGACAAAGTATATGATTATGTCTCGTGACCAGAATATTGTACGAAATGGAACTATAAAAATTCGAGATTTATCCTTCGAAGAGGTGGAAAAATTCAAATATCTTGGAGCAACAGTAACAAATATAAATGACACTTGGGAGGAAATTAAACGCAGAATAAATATGGGAAATGCGTGTTATTATTCGGTTGAGAAGCTTTTGTCATCTAGTCGTCTGTCAAAAATCTGAAAATTAGAATTTATAAAACAGTTATATTACCGGTTGTTCTGTATGGTTGTGAAACTTGGATTCTTCACTTTGAGAGAGGAACAGAGATTAAGGGTGTTTGAGAATAAGGTTCTTAGGAAAATATCTGGGGCTAAGAGGGATGAAGTTACAGGAGAATAGAGAAAGTTACACAACACAGAGCTGTACGCATTATATACTTCACCTGACATAGTTAGGAACATAAAATCTAGACGTTTGAGTTGGGCAGGGCATGTAGCACATATAGGCGATTCCAGAAATGCATATAGAGTGTTAGTTGGGAGGCCGGAGGGAAAAAGACCTTTGGGGAGGCCGAGACGTAGGTGGGAAGATAATATTAAAATGGATTTGAGGGAGGTGGGATATGATGGTAGAGACTGGATTAATCTTGCTCAGGATAGGGACCAATGGCGGGCTTATTTGAGGGCGGCAATGAACCTCCGGGTTCCTTAAAAGCCAGTAAGTAAGGAAGTCTTCAACAATGTATAGGCGTCCGCTGAGTTAGCTCTGTGGTAGCACGTCTACCTCCAGACTAGCCGGCCCAGGTTCGATTCCCGTAAATTTCTACCTCGGGAGTAGGAGAGATGGCGGTGCACAACTTCTAATCACTAAATTGTGCACCAATATGCCTGGGTTAAATCCCAAATCTCTCCGCAGTGCATATGAAGAGAGAGGAGATGTCACTGTTGATAGTGATTCGTCCGTCGGATGGGGACGTTAAACCCTTGGTGCTATTCGACAGGCGTAGGCTACCTGCCGGCACCGGGTTTTCCCTTCTCCTTTCCTCACTATCATCATCCTCACCTATTGCCTACACTACACTTACACGAATACTTACACATACTGTACACTCACCCTAGTATACGACATAACTGTTCACAGATACACATCATGCATAACGTGGCCCGCCAAAGTGGTGTGCAACTTGAAAATAGGTCACAGTCCTGCCATCTATCCGCAGTATGCGTCACCCGAATCACGCAAGTGAAGTGGGTAGGCATTAGACACACACACACACACACACACACACACACACACTGTATAGGCTATTATTCGGCAGATTTCCAGGCACTTAACCTAACGTTTATCTCACCTATGATAAGTCCATCAGTTATGCTCTTTCACACTTGGACAACTGAATGCACTTCTTGAAACAGTCACGGGTCTACCAAGTTTGTTTTTAACTAATATTCGTTTAATTAAATATATTTACTCCTATATTTGAAGGAACATCTGTACTTCTGTGCAAACATTCAGAATTTTTGGTCGCGTTATTTAAGCAATTGTGTCGAAAATCATTCAACCAGCTGCGTTGTCAACTCACTTTCTATTTGAGTATTGCCAACCATTACCTTAAACTCGTTTTCTTGGGGCCTGAGTATCAACAGTTGCCAACTAGTTCAAAGTTGGTAAGAACGAAATTAATGAAAATGTTTACTGTGGTGCAAGATTTTTGGATTTAGCACTATGCCATAGAAGTGGAGACATCCAACGTTCTGGGGCTAAGGATCGGCTCCATCATCATCCATCCGTTACTGGTCTTGGTTCTATTGATTCTTGTTCTCAGGCAATATTTACTTAAGAGAGATTCGAGAAAGGAAATTTGTAGTCATGGAAGTGATAAATGCTTTAGAAATAATTTAACATCACTGCATTAGATTTAACTGCAAGAACAAGCGCGGAAAGTTTTAGACACACAGTGGCAAGGTCTGTGGTTACGTGAGTTACGGCCACTGAACTTAAATTAGCTGAAGTTCTTGTGTACTTAAAATTTTCTCTTTATTTCGGCGTTGAAAAAAATACTTGAATATCTTAATGCGCTATTATATTAAAATGACTTTGAGTTCATTACTACCATACTCAATTTTGTGTAATGGTGGACAAGAAATGTACACTTCATAATCAGGCAGTGCTAGGCTTACAGGCTCCAACAGAAAAAAAAAAAAACCTTCATGCGCCAAGCCGAAGACTATGTTATTGAATTGTCAAGATTTTTCATACTAAATAAACACACGGTAATAAACGAAAAAAAAGTTGTATTAAGGTGAACAATAGTGTAATATTTCGTTCACTTGACAAATTAACGCAAAATGATGTAACACATATCGATGCCAATAGCAGCAGGATGCTAGCTGAATCTACAACTAAAGTCGTAACTGCTGTACAAGTGGCTTATTCTGAACTACACCTGAGATACCACAAACAACTTGAGTAGAAAACAAAAGGTTCAATATCTAGTGCTTCATTGCCTTTTCAGCATTAGAAAAATCTCATTCTATGTTCATATTTGGACGTTTCTGTACAATTATTTTGTTTTTTATGCCATTATTATTGTTCATATTTAGTAATGTCACAGTTCTTAGAAACTACATACCAATTAATTCCAGTCTTCTAAGATCTTCTAGTTCATGTGTCGCAATTACATAGCAGAAAATTACTTGAGTTACATAAATTCGAAATTGTTTCTTCACTTACGACTAGTATCGATGTGGCATAAAATATCTAGATTTATGTATATTTTTATACTTCTTATTATTATTTAATTGTTACATCAGCTGCTTGTCTATGCGGATGACGTGAATATGTTAGGAGAAAATCCACAAACGATTAGGGAAAACACGGGAATTTTACTGGAAGCAAGTAAAGAGATAGGTATGGAAGTAAATCCCGAAAAGACAAAGTATATGATTATGTCTCGTGACGAGAATATTGTACGAAATGGAAATATAAAAATTGGAAATTTATCTTTTGAAGAGGTGGAGAAGTTCAAATATCTGGGAGCAACAGTAACAAATATAAATGATACTCGGGAGGAAATTAAACACAGAATAAATATGAGAAATGCCCGCTTTTATTCGGTTGAGAAGCTTTTATCATCCAGTCTGCTGTCGAAAAATCTGAAAGTTAGAATTTATAAAACAGTTATATTACCGGTTGTTCTGTTTGGTTGTGAAACTTGTACTCTCACTTTGAGAGAGGAACAGAGATTAAGGGTGTTTGAGAATAAGGTGCTTAGGAAAGTATTTGGGGCTAAGAGGGATGAAGTTACAGGAGAAAGGAGAAAATTACACAACACAGAACTGCACGCATTGTATTCTTCACCTGACATAATTAGGAAATTAAATCCAGACGTTTGAGATGGGCAGGGCATTTAGCACGTATGGACGAATCCAGAAATGCATATAGAGTGTTAGTTAGGAGGCCGGAGGGAAAAAGACCTTTAGGGAGGCCGAGACGTAGATGGGAAGATAATATTAAAATGGATTTGAGGGAGGTGGAATATGATGATGGAGAATGGAGTAATCTTGCTCAGGATAGGGACCAATGGCGGGCTTATGTGAGGGCGGCAATGAACCTCCGGGTTCCTTAAAAGCCAGTAAGTAAGTAAGTAATAATTAATTAATAAGGAATTTTGTTAATAAAAATTAGGAAACAAAATATGATCCTTTTGTTTTGAGAAAAATAAGGTTATGTATAATTTAAACATGCCCTGAAAGAATAATGCATATTAGTGAAATCCAAGAATACTTAGTGTGTAGACACAAAATCAAATTTTGACAATTTTATTGTCCACAGTAATGTCACTCCACATAGGGTAATGTTATTTTCGTTACAGCATGCCAATCTGTTACATGTACTGTACAATATGTTGTGCCCGTATTAAGTTCAGATGTTATTTATTTGCAGAGTTCAGTTTTTAGTCTTCTGAAAGTAAAACTTTGAACCTAATATATTCCCAGGAATTTTAAAAATAAGTCAATTATTTAAACTAAATGCAATCTACAATTTCTTTTAATAGTGGTCTCTTTTTTCAAGCACTAGTTACCTATTCTTTGACCATCTTATCCTGCGCTTGCGTTTTCATTCATGTTTTTCGTTTTTCAAAATTAAATTGAATTGTAAAACAGAGGTTGTTAGAAATGATATCCATCACTGAAGATGTAATCTGTGGTCAAATGCTCACTACTACATAAGCCACACTCACAACAGATAAATTATCCTAGGCCTATACTACACTAGTCCAGTGTCAGAACTTTACTAAGTAAAATTTTGAGAATATGAGTAGATTGGAATTGTTTATTCTATATCCTTGAGTACAGTTTCACAGAAAGGACTTTGCCGCCGATATACCTTCTACTGCTTCCTACTAATTGGTTGTCATAAATAAATGTCTTCCTTACTATAATGGAAGTTTCTCTTGATCCATGATAATGTTACTAATACTCAATGGCAGTTTCAGAAATTATAATTATCTTACAACAAAAATATATAAACTTTAATCTGTATTATTTATTATTTCAGATATTCTACTTCATAAACTTGAATATTGCTGATATACGTTACAATGTTTAATATGTAATATCAAACACTAATCATCCACAGACAGATATGGACAAGTCATGGTAATTTCAGTGGAGGTATTATTATTATTATTATTATTATTATTATTATTATTATCATCATCATCATCATTACTTGAAATTACTTCCGGGTCCGCAGGGAGTGTCTTGGGGCCTCTTCTATTCTTGGCTTTTGTAAATGACCTGCCAGTTAATATTTTGTCTAGGGTTCGTTTATTCGCGGATGATTGTATGGTATACAGGTAAATAAAAAGTCATGAAGATACTACTCTTCTCCAGAATGACCTCAATAGAATAAACGATTGGGCAATAGCCAACAAAATGAAAATAAATTCTCTAAAGAGCAAAGCCATCAGCTTTACAAGGAAAAGAAATAAAATAGTCGCATCGTATACGTTAGGGGGTGAAACCATTCCGGAAGTTAACAAATATAAATACCTCGGAATAACATTTAGCAGCGATCTCGGCTGGGGGGAACACGTTACAGACACAGCGGGAAAAGCATGGAGAGCGTTACACTTTGTGATGAGGGTACTAAGAAAAGGTTCTGATAAATGCAAAGAGACAGCATATAAATCACTAGTACGTCCAGTAATGGAATATGGTGCTGCATGTTGGGATCCTTACAGATTAGAACATATTAAGACACTGGAAAAGATTAAAAAACGGGCTCTTAAGAGTTGTCGAATTCACCATTAAAATGGGACACACTCGCGGACAGGAGAACGCGATTTCGATTATGCGCACTGTTCAAAACATACAGAGGTGAGCCTGCCTGGAAAGAAACAAAAAATAGGTTGCAGCCACCAAATTACTCTTCAAGGAACGACCACTCATATAAATTGAGGGAAAGAAGGCAGAGGACGGACACTGGAAAGTTTTCTTTTCTCAATCGTACTATCAGAGACTGGAATGCTTTACCTGCAGACTTACTAAAGGCTTTACCAACAACCAAAAATGTATTTAAAAATAGGCTTAAGGACCTTACTAATAGACGGTAATTATACACAGTATTTAAAGGTTGTAAATGATATGTTGTTATTGAAGTGTTGTATCAGTGAAGAATTATGTTGTGTCAGTGAAGTGTGTTGTATCAGTGAAGAAGTATGTCGTGTCAGTGAAGTGTGCTGTGTAAGTGAAACGTGTTCCTGTCAGTGAAGCTTTATAGTTTATAGTGGCAGTGCATAGTATTTGAACAGCGAAATGTTTTTGAAGTGTTAGTGAAATCAGGATAGAGTCAGTGAAATGTGTCGTAGTCCCAGTGCAGTGAGTGAGTTGACAGCGAAATGAGTGTAATTTAAAAGGTACTTGTGCAGATATGAACATATCATACTCGTGGGTTTTAGTTCGATCTTAGTTTTAAGATACAAATTATATTTATTTCAAATGTTATTTTAAGTGATCGTTTCATTTAATTTAGTATATTCCCTGTTGTTGTTGTTGCTGTTATTATTATTATTATTATTATTATTATTATTATTATTAATTATTGTTAGTATTAATTATTAGTATTATTATTAATTGTATTTTTAATTAATAAGATTATTATTGTCATTATTGAGTGTAATTAGTTACCACTGCCACCGGGTATATACCCACTGCAGTGTGAATAAATACATACATACATACATCATCATCATCTAACGTTAGTGCGACCTATCTAACGTTAGTGCGACCGTTAATGGAATACGGAACTACATGTTGGGATCCCTATAGAATGTATATCAGGTAAATTTCTCAGAAAGAATCCAGTATAGGGCAGCTAAATTTGTTGCAGGTAAACGAGAAGATGAAAATGATACGATAAAAGAACTTAAATGGGAAACTTTGGAAAATAGACGTAGGAAAACTAGAATAACATCATTGTATAGAGCACATCTAGGTCAGAAAGCATGGGTAGACATAACGGCTCGGTTAGAAAACCCAACGTACTATGGTAGGAACGATCATGATTTTAAAATCAATTGTAGGAAACAGAAAACGGATGTAGGTAAATTCTCATTTTTAAATAGAAGTAATGTATTAATGATTGGAATGACCTACCTGCAGCGGTCTTTGAGGGCTGTCCTTCCTTAAGGAGATTCAAGAATAGCTTTAAAAGTTGTGTATAAAGTGTAAATTAAAATTAAGGTGACATTTAACATTTAATTTTTTAAGGTGACGTATTTATTTGGCCTGACGAATTACTCCCTTGGTTTGAATTGTAAATTATTTAAAAATAGCGTGTAAGAGGGTCTTAGGCTAGAAATGTTTAGCTTAAATGTAGTTCTGTTTATAAGCATGCATAAGGGTGTAATTATTTGTCTTATTTGAACTGTTGTATCAGTGAAGCGAGGTGAGTCAGTGAAGTTATGGTTTTAAAGTGCAGTGAATAGTTCCGATCAGTGATAATTTATAGCGTCAATGAAATGTGTCCTAAAGTGTCAGTGAAATGCGTCGTAGTGCCACTACAGTGAGTGAGATGAGAGTAAAGTGAAAGACTATTGAAACTTATGTAGGTCCTATGCATATGTAGGTTGTATTGTAAAATTAAGTTATGTTATGTTTTATTATTAATTGTAATTATTGTGTTAAATTGTATTGTGTATTCTTATTGTATAGTGTATATAATTGTATTGTGTATTGTATAATTGTATTGTGTATTGTTTATATTGTGTATACCACTGCCACCGGGTGCTTGCCCACTTGCAGTGTAAATAAATACATACATTATCATCACATACACCAATTTTCTATCTAGATAGTGTGTCAAGAAAAATTACAACATAAAAATTAATGTATACTGACAAAAAACTTTAAGCTAGAAATAAGAATCAAAAGTACATGAAAGCGCTACTAATTTGACAATGACATATTCACTCATTCATAGTTTTCTGACCAAGGACAGGTCTTTCACTGAAAACCTTGCATTCTCCAATCTCCCCTATTTTCCGCCTTCCTCTTATTCCCCTCATATGATCCATATATCTTAATGTCGTCTCATCTGATATCTTATTCGGCCCCGAACTTTCCTTCCGTTCACTGTTCCTTATAGTGCATCCTTCAGTAGGCAGTTTCTTCTTGACCAGTAACCCAGCCATTTTTTTTTCCTGATCAGTTTCAGTGTCATTCTTTCTTCGTCCACTCTTTCTAGCACAGATTCATTTCTTATTTTGTCTGTCCATTTCACACACTCCATTCTTCTCCATATCCACATTTCAAGTGCTTTTAGTAGTTTCTCACCACTTCGTCTTAAAGTCCATGTTTCTGGCTCATAAAATGCCACACTCCACACAAAGCATTTCACTAGTCTCTTTCTTAGTTCTTTTTTCAGAGGTCCACAGAAGATGCTCCTTTTTCTATTAAAGGCTTCCTTTGCCAGTACTATCCTCCTTTTGACAGCTCATGTTACTACTTATAGTACACCCACAAGTGTTTGGAGCTGTTCACTTGTTCTACTGCCTCACTTAGAATTCGCATTTTTACCTTCTTTTATTTTTTTCAATAACTATACTCTTCGTCTTGTTTGCATTTATCTTCACCCTATTCTATTCACAGCTGTCATTTAATTTCAGCAGCATATCCTCTGCTTTCTTCTGCTCTCCTGCTAACACCACCACATCATCAGCAACTTTATACCCTCCTGAACTTCATATATGATTATGATATAAGATGTATGTGCAGAGACCCGAAGTGTAGTATAATACACCTGCATTTGTGCTCTAACTATAACCTTCAGCATTTTTTCAGTATTTTCTCATGTTAGTGATTTTTGTTTGAAATGTAAAATAATTATATTGAACTTTAAAAATAAAACAAATATCTCAGGACTCAGGAGATATATCTTTATTTCAACAACAGCTTAATTCTTATCGCAGAAAATCCAATTGATTCATTTGATGTTCGTATTTTGGGTTTACAGAATACGTCAATCTCAATCTTTTCATCTATTAAAAAAAGAGAACGGTGTGGGTTTCGTAGGAGGAGAAACGGCCAATAACCTTCTATTATTTGTTTTAAAATGTTATTCGTTTATATTCAACAAAGAGGCTTTTATTGAGATAGAAAAAAAAGGCAGAAGTAGGAAGGAGTTCTTCAAAGCAACCGATCATTCTGCGAAGAATCAACAAACATTTTTACGGGAAGAGCAAGTTTCAAGTCTCATAACGCGGAGATGAACGAAATTACGTCGCCACATAAAAGAGAACTGCTCGCCAGTTTCCAAACAAGTGAGAGAGCAGCAGAACTATTACGATTATTGAATTCAACGAAGTCTGGCAACAGACATTTATGCACATCGTACGCGGACACAGGAACTTTTCGTTTCTGAATTCAAAACTGCCATCGCTATTTTGTGACATAAGCCATCTAGATTCTCTGTAGAGGTAGTAGCCTACTGTTGGAACGGTTCAGTATATAACTTATCATAGAATATGCCTATGACCAGGGGCGGCCCGTCCATAAGAGCTGCGGAGCTGCAGCACTCCCTGATTTGACAGGAAAATAAAAAAATATTTATTTTAACTTGTAGAAGAATTGTTACAGCTTTTATTGGTAAATTGCTTTATATTTCATCTGGCCGGGAATATGTACTATTATCTTATGCATAATCTTTTTGCGCGTCGACTGTATTGGAATTGACACTGCATTCAAAGTCGTCCTGGGATCTGCAGGGTGGGAAAGCTCATAGAGACTGTCTCTTGCATGGTCAGGGGTAGAGAGGTGAAGGGAAGCAGAGGAAACAGCCGCTGTTAAAACCCATATTTCGCTGCAGTGGCTTGCAGAGCCAGGCCACAAGGGAAGATCTTTCCTCCGCTCCCACACCGCTATTGTAATGCTACGTCAAATGGATTCTCTATTCCCTTGAAAATGACAAAATTTGTATTTTCTCCTTACATACTTACTGTTGTAGAATCTTATCGAGTTAATATAACGAAATTAATATTTTCTTTTGCCTTATTATTACGTATATATCCAGCCTCCAGCAGAAACTAATATTTGCCTTAACTCAAAATGATTGCACGAGTAGAATCCTTTTAATATAGCACGTAAAATACGAAAGAGACTTCTTTTCCACTTTTAGAACATCGTTGTCAATCAGTATATCTGAGTGTTGCTTTGGTGTGACGTCTTAGTACCGTAACTTTGCAATTGTGCAACATAAGTGTGTGTGAATTACAGAATATTAATTTTATTTTTCTCAACTTTCCCTTGGGGAGAAGATTGATTTAATGAAGTGAAATTAAATGGTCGTCCGTTACGCGACTTAAAACATACTCAAGCTTCATCCAGCCGAAATAGTGCATATATGTAAGGAAATATAACAATGAAATTTACGCTAAGCATTGTGGTTACGTGATGTGAACAAAAAAATTCTGTATTTTGTTTTCCTTGCCTCCTCTTCGATGGTCATACTGCATAGACTAGGAGTGGTGTGACAGATTTAGGACATTTGCCCCTAAAAATTAAAAAGCACGAATCTTCGCTGTCTCACCTGAAAAATGTTGTTGGCAATTTTAGGCAAAACCAATATTGCTGCGCAATTTGTTTGAAGCGAACAGAACAAACATTCTCAAACATAATCAAGAAATGAGAAAAAATCGTAAAATTATTTAAAAAATATTGATTTTGTGGCCAATATGAACTTCCCTTAGGGAACATGATGACAAAAGATTGGAAGAACCCTGGTGTATTACGTTGGTTGCTACAGTCCGTGGGTAATCTAAACGAGCCTCTCAAAAATCATTTGGAACATGCCGCTAAAACAATTCAGAATGAACTGGTAGATTGCATGTTGAGTGTCTGCCGATCTGAAATTCAGACTGAAATCGATGGTATTATTTTTTTTTTTAGCGATTATGGCAAATGATGCCATAGATATCTCCCAACGATGTCAGGAAGTTTTGATTTTTCGATATGTAGTGCATTTATTTTTGTCCTATACTTATTAGTAATGATATCAAGAAGTGAAATTTGTATGTACCAAAATCTAATGCAGCTCCCCCAATCCACAAGTTCAGGAGAACACTGCCTATGACTTAAATAATCATGTAACTGCTTTGTAGAAAGTGAAAATAAATTAAAATAAAAAATTTTGTCAGAAATTGATCATTCCAGAAAATTCTTATTACTAGAGCATTCATTTTTAGCTTCTTACCTTTTAGTTGTGTGCACATGGAGTTCACGTCGTTGTTTGTTGACATCAGATCGAAGGGGTGGAGTACCCGCTGGTACACACTGGACACGTACACTCGCATTAATATAAAGGTGAACCACTTCTGTTAATCATTCTTGAGCGAAACACGTGAATTTCAACTGTTGCAATTTATAACTAGGCGCATGCGTAAAGTATCGAAATTAAAGCTTCTCCTGTGATCACTCAACAACAGTTTGTATTTAGAGAAACTTCTCTCACCATCACAAGACGTTACTGGAGCAAACAGGAAATAAGGAACGTTACTGGCTTTTACTCCCCTTTGTGCCAGTTTTTTGCCACAATGCGCCGAATAACCAAGGATCTTATGTACAGCTCGACCAAGTTAAGTCTGCGAGCCGAGAGGGGAAGTTGGAGGCAGTTCTGTAGTGAAAGGAGGCGGTAACGAGAAGAGACCCATACAGTCTCATATGACAGCAAATTTTTCCTACTGCGCTTCAGTTCATAGAGCGGTAACAATTTAAGACGCTTTGAAATAGACTGTACTTCTACTTCTGCTTGACAGTGAGGTTTGGTGTTCTAATTGGCAAGCGTGGGCGTAGGAGAGAAAGTTGCATGAGGGGGGAGACTGGGAGACAGCGTAACTGTTGCCTTCATCCGAAGACAAGGACAAAAAATTCGTGCGCTCCGTAGTGTATTTTAAACGATGTGCACACGTTGAAGTCTGAGCGTCAAGTGACCTATGTGGCAACTGTGTTTTGCCTCTACATTCCATCCCGATATCCCCACTCGCAGACTTGACTTGGACAAGCTGTAGGACGCCAACAGTATTACCCTGTACATCTAGAAAATTCACGTTTCTTTCAAGTTCTATTGAATTAAGGGCTTCTGACATTTTCAGATCGCGAGCTTCTAAACGTGTAATTGTTTTCGAGAACCCTCAAATTACCAAGACCTGCAACACTTAGGAAAGATTCGCTGTGTATATTTTTCCAGGAAGTCCTTAAAATAACTATTTTCGAGCTTGTGAAATGGTATATTACATTTAACCATCATTTCACATAAATCTTTGTAAAATTCCGACTCCTTAACCTGATTGTCAGTAGAGATGGACGATTGTTCATTGCCTACCTGGTGAACAAATTTACGTGGTAAATATGTTTCTTCGAATTACACTGTTGTTTCAACTATTTACTTTTACTTCCCCTTATTGACGCCTTACACAGAACACATACAGGGACATCATTTTATTTTTACTTCAATTTTTATTGTACCTGAGTTTTTTAATGTACTTCACTCCCACCCCTTCTACTAATGAAGTTCAACCGTTCTCCACACAGATCCAAGACCGCATATACAGTCATATTAGTCTTACGGTCATAGTAAACAGTACGGTCCAAAAATATGTTCGCATTTTCCAGTGCCGAAAGAGCCTTCAATATTGAATCATTTTCGCACAGGTACTGTCGTCCATTTTCTTACGTCGTATCCCGGTTTCCCCCACCAGCTTTTATTCGTCAGGTAGTGGCTGGGCTGTCTTAGCTCTTTTCTGGAAATGTTAGGAATTATTGGACGTCTACGTAATATTATACAACTGTTTAAAATAACTTTAATAAAAGGGCCTCGTTAAGTAATTAACTGTCACGTGATTTCCTCACTTTCTACGATCGTACGACATAACCACTTGGACGGACAGAAGATAGTATGTCTGAGTAATTTTATCTTTTCGGATATGGCAGAAATGAAGATTGAATTTACAGTACGTAAGGTACTCTTTTATAGAGTAGGTACAGAATTATTTCAACAAGAGTACTAGTACGAAGGACAAAACTGGTAATTGGGATTAGGTACAATAGTATATAGTGCGATAATATGCACATTAGAACTGAAGCTTGTATCGAAATGAACGGCCACCATTAAAAAAAAATGTGTTTAAATATCCATATTATGATTATTTTTCAATTTAACTTCATTCTCTATATTGTACGCTAATGTGCTGTACACAGTGTAATATACACTGTATAATGAATACGTCTACATGGACAGCTCAGTTCGTGAGTAAAAACCGTTGCTTACGAGATTACACAAGCTGGCGCATAGCACGATCGAGAGTAGGTCTCTGTGAGTCATGACAATTTCTGCCGCTAGGTTCGCCTCGCTGCCCTAAGAAATGATGAATAGTACCATTACAAAGCATTGTGTATCGTGAAAATAGTTCGATTAATTGTGCATTACTGATTGAGTACGAATATTATAAATATGCCAAGCATATTACAGTGTTATTTGAAGTTTGTTCAGCTAAGTTATATTCGAAAATTGGCAGTTATCCGTCACAATTCTAATTACTTTAAATCCAATATCTTCCACTACTTTTAGGGCTTCCATAGTCAATTTTGCCAACTCATCTCCGGTTAAATTGTGTGTAAAATAAAATGACACTGGTATTCTGTACTTCGTAGACAGACCCTTGAACAGAATGCACAGCAATTTATTGGCCAGCTTATTTTCAATCCCAATAGCATTTTCTCAGTGTCTGTCATTCCTATCAATATATCCAAATTTCTGTCATACATCAATTTCGGTTTAATACTCATTTCGTCAATAATGAGAGATCCAACTTTTTCATTTTCATGCTCCAAGGACTTTTCCTCTGCAATTAGCCGAGCCTTTATCAAAGAGGTGACACCTGTTTCCCCTTTTGAGTGACCAATATAAGTTTTTAATGTCTTTTGATGGGGTAAGTGTAAAATACCCAAGTTTCTTAGTAATCTATAGCCGGTAGATGACCTGTTAGATAGCAATATGCAGATTTTCAGTGTGTTTTCATGAAATTTACACTTTTGTTTTCCGAAAGCCTGAATTTGTTCAGTCAAAAAGCTTGCTTTCAAACTACCTTCTTTAGCAGCTTCTTTTATTTTGGTAAGTTGCTTTTCAATTCCTTGTTCTTCCTTCTCGTTTTGTTTCTGTAAACTCCAGAGCTTGCTTTTTAAATTACATATTGTCTGTCTTAGTTTTCCAATAAGCTGATTTTGTTTCCGAATTGTCCTAGTAATTTTTTTACGTTGTAATGTAATGGCTTTGGGAATTTTTTTTACTTTCAATTGAACACTGTGTGGCTATAGTTTTTTATGTGTTTCATAGTTTTCTTCAATTGAAGCATTTGCTTCATTGAAAGCTGATGTACTATGTTCAACATTGGGTTTATTTTTCTTAGCAGGATGGATATTATTCACCACTTCTGTTATCCTTCTTTTGTTGCGTCTACTTATGTTTGAAACATTTTGTTTATGTTTTGGAAAATCATCAAAGACGGATGGTACCACATTAGGAAGCAAACGTTTTAATGTTGTGCTAATGCTAAAATCAGCTTCTTTGAAATGTCTGCTGCAGACACGCGATTTCTTGTTTGGCCTCCAAAGAGTCCTTGGTTTGTCTCCTTCGCGAGAAATGGCTACACACCACTTCTTTCTTAGTCTTTCATATTGTGGAAAACAATGAAACGAAAAATCACATTCTTTATTCTGGTTCGATTTGCACAATGGCACACAGCAGTATACCATTTCAATCACACAAATTACAGGCTAACTTCCTAATTTAATAAATGCTAATTCAAAATATATTTACACGCACTAAAATACTACAGCGTTTACTATTACTATGCTCAATAGATTAATCAGTAGGCCTATAGAAATTTTTTCACCACTGCAAGAAAAAATCGCGCAATAATTATACTTCTCAATTATTGTGACGTTCGTATTTTTTTTAAAAAGAGAGGGAAAAGTTAGGCCTTCTTGCAAATGCTTAATTATGAATTCAAGGAAATTAAAGGTAATGCAGTACCTTAATTAGTTGCAATATCTTATTTAATAACAATATTAATAATATTAGGTGAAAAGGGTAGGCTATAGTGCGTATATGTAAGATGTCAAGTTAATTTATTTCCGGAAATGTTTGGTGTATGAAATGAAGTACAGAGCAGACAGTCCCTCAGTTTATATGTAATATGTTTTAATATCAAGAATAACAGACTTTTATTGTAATATAATTGAGGAGTAGAAGTTTGGAAATTACGTCTATTGTCCATAAAATATTGTACGAAGCATTTAATAAGCAATGGTGAGTCCTTTAAATGTCCCAAATGTCAATGTAATTTAAATGTTCTGCTATGAATATGTAGGGCAGAACAGCGCTCCGAGCGGCGGAATTGGCATTATGAGGGAACCACTTCAGACTCGTTTTCAAGCGCTATGCGCCAGCTTGTGTAATCTCGTAAGCAACGGTAAAAACCGTTGCTTACGAGATTACACAAGCTGGCGCATAGCACGATCGAGAGTAGGTCTCTGTGAGTCATGACAATTTCTGCCGCTAGGTTCGCCTCTCTGCCCTAAGAAATGATGAATAGTACCATTACAAAGCATTGTGTATCGTGAAAATAGTTCGATTAATTGTGCATTACTGATTGAGTACGAATATTATAAATATGCCAAGCATATTACAGTGTTATTTGAAGTTTGTTCAGCTAAGTTATATTCGAAAATTGGCAGTTATCCGTCACAATTCTAATTACTTTAAATCCAATATCTTCCACCACTTTTAGGGCTTCTCGTAAGCAACGGTAAAAACACTCATTGTTAATACTGTACTGCATTTTGATTAAACAAAAACCTAATGAAAATGATCAAACTCAAAAGCGCAATATTTCCTAGTTTACGTAAATGGATGAACTACTTTCCTTCCCTCCTATACCTAGTAAAGTGATTTGTTTGTATATTACGCCAGTATCATCGAACTCCAGTCGGGGAAGAGGGTAGCAAACGGCGTTGATCTAGAAGTATAGTAAAGTTAATATTAAAAATGTTAGTAAAAGTAAAATGATGTCCCTGTACAACGAAAGATAATTGACACGGTACGTTCGCTGTGTAGGCTACTCTACGTGGACGGTCTGTCTTAACAACTCCGCAACTATTTTGTATGTGATCCGTATGTACGCAAGGCCAAGTGACGTCATCCATACTCCGTACAGCTAACTTAACATTCGCTGTCTGTCGTGTTATGGGGCTAAAAATGAATGCTCTACTTATTACTAATACAATCGTGCTAACATTCACACATTGGATAGGAGATACAGTTATATAGTATCAAATTATATAAAAAATTCAGCACACTTACGGAAAAGTTTCTAAAGTCTACATTAATATTGTATTATTTAGAACAAAACAACAATCAATAATAAGAAAAATGTATATACTGTACTTTACAAACAAATAGATAATTTGACAATGTACTATCTCAAGCAATGACAAGATTTTATAAGAGTGATCCCACATGAAGAGTCCACTGCAAGAATGATGGATGTCACTTTCTTGTCGAAAATGAACCAAGACTGTCAATGCATAGCTTAAGACATATAGAATGTACATAGAGAGTTACATGGCATTAACACTGATAGTCATTGTCCAGTAATGATCGGAAAATCACAGTTAAGCTCTGAGCGCTAAACATTTCAAACTTTCAATTGCTTCTCCTGCAAAATGTATTCCAAATGACATCCATCATTCTTGCAGTGGACTTTTCATATACAAAATATATTTGCGAAAGTTAATTGTAAAAATTGCAATATCATCATATTTGATCTATTTTAAACTACTTTAATATAAAATAAAAAATATATTTTTAGACATTATGTAGCCTACCTATGTAGACAAGAAAGTATCGACTATAGAAGTATTGGATTGCCGAAGAGTTCATCTATTTAAATTAAGAATTACATACTTATACATGGAATTGATTTGCGAGTGTTAACCGATTTTTATAGGTTATTCTGTGTACTTGTATAAGTTGCCATTTAGGCCTATTTTAAAATATAATTAAGATATAAATTTTAATTACTCGTACTGAATGATTTATCATGTTCAGTCAATATTTCATTATATATATATATATATATATATATATATATATGTTCCTTAATGTGCATGATAATGATTATTATTATTATTATTATTATTATTATTATTATTATTATTATTATTATTATTATTAATATTACTACCTCTTATTGTTTCAATGTATATTTCACTTCTGGTAGTGTCGAAGAGAAGGCCCCATGACCTTAACTCTACCACAATAAATGAATAAATGAATAAATAAATAAATAATCTATACTAATAATAAATCTGTAGCCGAATTTTTCTGGCAATTTTCGATTTTCCAAAAATAATTGGTCCTAACATATATAATTAACCACCCTGAAACCGAAAATCGCTTTTTTTTTAATGTTTGTTTGTATGTCTGTCTGTCTGTCTGTCTGTCTGTATGTTTGTTACCTTTTCACGCAATAATGGCTGAACGGATTTCGATGAAAATTGGAATATAAATTAAGTTCGTTGTAACTTAGATTTTAGGCTATATGGAATTCAAAATACATTACTTATAAGGGGGCCTGAATTAAATAAATCGAAATATCTCGCTTATTATTGATTTTTGTGAAAAATAGTACAAAACAAAAGTTTCTTTAAAAATCATTTCCGATACGTTCTATTCCTTGAAAAAGTTTGATAGGACTGATATTTAATGAGATAACTGAGTTTTAAAATTAAAATAACTGCCATCTAAGGCCGTGTAATGAATTAAAAAACAAATGACTTCGTCTATAAGGGGCCTTGGACAGCAACAATCGAAAGCAATGAAAGATAGCCTACAGAGAATGTTTCTGTGTTTGTATGAAGTAATATCGGAAGCTAAATTAACCGATTTGTATAATTAATTATTATTTCGCCATTGGAAAGTATAGTTTCTCTAGATGGATATAATGCTATTATTACAGTAACTTCTGATATGATATAATATAATATAATATAATATAATATAATATAATATAATATAATATAATATAATATAATATAATATGTAATATTATATTATATAATTTAAGTTATTAGAAGGGTTCAGAACAATAGTGGACCAAGCGCCATTTACTGAATATGTAGAAAACAAGGGTTAAAATTAAGTTATTACCATAATTCAATGGAAACCTATAACAAGTAAAATAAAATATACACATTAAATCTAAATGATGTCAATCTTCATTAAACTATGGTTGCATGTAATAAAAATTAATAAACATGTTAAAGGAATTGTCATTGCATCAAATGAGTGTCTCTGGACCAAAATGATCACATTTTAATTATTTGGATGCAATTTAAATTAAGTAACATATTAAACGATTTATCCTTCTATAAAACACGAATGTTCCCTGGATCAAATGTCCTATTTTAATTATGTAATTACTTCATATTTATTTCTAACGGGTGTAGCGGAGCGCACGGGTACGGCTAGTAAATAAATAAATAAATACATTTTATATCACAGACAAGTTATATTCATAATTAAATTAATGTCAATATATTACAAAATAAACTTGAAGATGACTAGTGTTAGTCGAAAACGTTTGTCTAAATAAATATAAAAACAATCTATGACTATTGTTTACGCCATACATGTTCTATGATAAGTTACAGACTGAACCATTCCAGCGATACTATCAGTGTAACTAAGTAACTTACCGAAAAATAAAATCATTCAATAAAGAAGACAGACATCGACTGATATGGGTTGATAAGGAAAAGTTGTTCACTGCTACAAATTTTTCAGAAACTCACCCGAACATCCGGTATAGTTAGTAATTTTCAGATTATGAATTATATTTGAACTAGTGGCTTGTGCAGCAAATGCTGCAAACTAAGTCCATTAGACGTTCAAATAAACATTTTTCAGATTTATTTTCAATGAAGAATATCAGAAATTCTGAAAGTTATTTGCTTCCATAATAATGAAACATACTCCCTCTGAATGGCTTTTTTTATGCCGAATACTTTTTCTTGAACCTATACACCTTCAGTTTTTTAGTTTGAACGCGAAAACGCAAGTAACAATGTCAGGACGATCAGTCGGTTTTTCATGTGGGAGTAAAGCAGTAGCTATTTCAGATCATTGCGGATTGTAGGTGAAAGTTAAAAAAAATGTCAGGTTTGCTATGCTTTCAAACAATAGACATAGCATCTTGGTATAGCTGCTGCATGTTTCGTAGACTACCTTGAAATGTAGAGGGTAAAATCATTTTATCCTGCTAACAGATCTTGCTGAAATGATCGGGAGACTATAAAATCTTGTAGGCCTCATATTTTATCAGTAAGTAATACCTTTTGGTCTTTCCTTAGGAACTCTAATTTTGCGCTCTCTTGAGCCAATACTGAAGACAATCACGCATATAAATCGACACCACACCGCCATTAAATATATGAAAAAGAACCAACCCCCACTTGATTAATAACTACAAAAATATTTCATTTCTAATAACAATAGGCCTATTATTATCTTACGTAAGTTTTATAGTTTTCAGTAACATATACTATATAGCCGCCATTCAGTATAATTATATAAATCAAGATCTAATTTAAGATATTTTCTACATTTACTTATATAACCCCAAAACGTTTCACTTTCATATCATCAATATAGCATTAATATATAATTAATGAAAAATAGTCACAGGCCACAGCATGGCATTAACTATAATAATATTTAATTTCTAATGGTAGTAATGTCATCAAACCACCTCAAGTTTTGTAGTTTTTAATATCCAATACACAGCTGTACCCAGAAAATTACACACCGCAGAATCAGACCTGTAAATTAATTTTAGTAAGTCTTGAAATTTTTAATAACCAATTTAATTTGAGCTCTAAATATGTCAGCATTCTTGCAGATCATGGCCTTCGTGTAATATTGTTTACTGTAGTGTGTGTTTTGTTTTATTCTGAGATGCAATTAGTTAGTGACGACAGATAGATTTTAGAAAATAGGAAAATTATGTTGAAAAATTGACATTTCACTCAAAACTACTATTTTTCTGAAATACTTTTGGTTCCAAGCTTCAGAATGAGGGGACATTTATTAAAATCCGTTCAGCTGTTTTCCCGTAATTCCCATTACCAGTTCAAATTATATATATATATATATATACATACACTAGTAGCTTGTGCAGCAAATACTGCAAACTGAGTCCCTAAGAAGTTCAAATAAATATTGTTCAGATTTATTTTCAATGAAGAATACCAGACATTTTGAAAGTTATTTGCATCTATAATAGTGAAACATACTCCCTCTGAATGTGTTTTTTTATGCCAAATACTTTTCCCTGAACCTATTCGTCTTCAGTTCTTGAGTTTCAATGCGAAATCGCAAGTAACAATGACAAGACGATCAGCGAGTTTTTCATGTGGGAGTAATGCAGTAGCTGTTTCATGTCATTGCGGATTGTAGGTGAAAGTTAAGAAAATGTAAGGTTTGTCATGCTTTGAACAAAAGACTTAGCATCTTGGTACAGCTGCTGCATGTTCGTGAACTACCCTGAAATGTAGAGGGCAGAATCACTTTTTCTCACTAAGAGATCTTACTGATGTGATCAAGAGAAAACAAAATCTTGTAGGCCTCTTATTTTATCAGTAAGTAATACCTTTTGGTCTTTTCTTAGGAACTGTAATTTTTTCGCTTCCTCCAGACAATACTGATCTACCAAATACTGCTGGATTAATTTGTGTAACAGTGAATGTTATCCCGTATATTTTCTGTAATATAGGCTGTAGTGAGGAATCTATTGCTGAGATGCGGAAAAGGAGGCGAATGATATGGCAGTGTTGTAGAATCTTATATGCGCCCTAAATAAAATTGTCCATCGTAAATCGTTAGCAGTTTCAGTGTTTCATTCGTTGTTGGTTGCGGGAAATAAACTTACTCATCACGGTAGCAAGAAGTGAAATGGCCTGCTATATTCCCTACAACAAACTATGCTTGGCAGTGATCACAAATAATCTAATCGATTAAACCAAAGAAATGTGAAATTAATTCTGATGTAGTTTAAAGATGCAGCTAAAATAGGAAGCATGACTCAATTACTACCAAGGAAAATTACAGAATCAGACATATGTATATATATATATATCACACCGGCAATAAATATATGAAAAAGACCCACACCACTTGATTAATAACTATAAAAGTATTTCATTTTTGTTACCTTACGTAAGTTTTATAGTTTTCACAAACATATAGGCCTATATAGCCGCTACTTAGTAAATTATAGAAATGAAGATCTAATATATAAAATATTCTTACTCTCCGTCTACTTACATAAAACCCCAAAAGGTTTCACTTTCATATCATCAGTATAGCATTATGTGTTGCATTAACTATAATAATATTTCATTTTTAATGGTAATAATGTCATCAAACATTCTAAGTAGTTCTTAATATCCAATACTCACCTGTACTCGGAAAACTACAGTCCAGAGAATCAGACCTGTAAATTATTTTTTATATGTTATCGAAAAATTGCACAAATGAAGAACGACATAGTATTAGCATTATGATGTGAAAGAATCTCAGCCATCTGAACTATGTCAGCAATCCTGTAGGTCATGGCCTTCGTGTAATAGCCTATTGTTTATTGTAGTGTGTGTTTTGTTTTATTCTGTAAAGCAATTAATTAGTTTTCAAAACTGACGAAAGATTGATTTTGTAAAATAGGAAAATGATGTAGGAAAATTGACATTTCACTGAAAGCTACTATTTTTCTGAAAAACTTTGGGTTCCAAGCTTCAAAATGAGGGGTCATTTATTAAAATCCGTTCAGCCGTTTTCCCGTAATTTCCATTACCAGTTCAAATTAGGCTATATAGTATATAGATAGATAGATTAGTGATTGCTTAGTTAATGTCTTCAGTCATTGAATGAGATATTGAAGTTGTAGTAGTAGTAGTAGTAGTAGTAGTAGTAGTAGTAGTAGTAGTAGTAGTAGTAGTAGTAGTAATTATTATTATTATTATTATTATTATTATTATTATTATCTATACTAATAGTAAATCTGTAGCCAAAAATTTTCTGGTAATTTTCGATTTTCCAAAAATAATTGGTGCTAACATGTATAATTAACAATCCTGAAACCGAAAATCGCTGTTTTGAAATTTTTGTTTTTATGTCTGTCTGTCTGCCTGTCTGGATGTTTGTTACCTTTTCACGCGATAATGGCTGAACGGATTTCGATGAAAACTGGAATATAAATTAAGTTCGTTGTAACTTAGATTTTAGGCTATATGGCATTCCAAATACGTTATTTAAAAGGGGGGTTATAAGGGGGCCTGAATTAAATAAATCGAAGTATCTCGCTTATTATTGACTTTTGTGAAAAATGTTACATAACAACAGTTTCTTTAAAAATTATTTCCGATAAGTTTTATTCTTTGAAAAATGTTTGATAGGACTGATATTTAATGAGATAAATGAGTTTAAAATTAAAATAACTGCCATCTAAAGCGGTGTAATGAAATAAAAAAACAAATGACTTCGTCTATAAGGGGTCTTGGACAACAACAATTGAAATCTATGAAATATAGCCTACCGGAAATGTTTCTGTGTTTGTATGAAGTAATATCGGAAGCTAAATTAAGCGATTTATATAATTAATTATTATTTCACCATTGGAAAGTGTAGTTTCTCTAGATGGACATAATGCTATAATGTTATTACATTAACTTCGGAGTGAATTGAGGACAGGTAAGATTGAAATAGCTTCTTATGCACAAACAACTTGATAGGCTATTCTGTGTATTCGTTTCCTGTATTTCTTAAAATAATGTTTATTTCAGAGAATTAACGAACCACAAGAGTGTATTGATTTAGTATGCAGTAATAATATGTTAGCTTAGCATTCCATTATTTTATAATCCAAATTTTAACTATGCTCAATTGAATCGTGTTAAAATATGTAGAATGCATATGCATTAAATGAAATGCAAAAAAATTGGGTAATGAGCCAAGCAGATTATGTTGCGCTGTTGTAAAATAAAATTTGTTCCTCCTGAGATTCAAGAGCCCCCATAACAAATTAAAAACTTACTTATCGGTGTACATCCGTTATCAACACATTTTTTATATAATATAATATAATATAATATAATATAATATAATATAATATAATATAATATAATATAATATAATATAAGTTATTTAAGTTATTTGAAGTTTTCAGAACCATAGTGGGCCAAGCGCCATTTACTGAAAACGTAGAAAACAAGGGTTAAAATTAAGTTATTATCATAATTCAATGGGAACATATAGCAAGTAAAATAAAGTAGGCCTGTACACATTAAATCTAAATGATATGTCAGTCTTCATTAAAGTATGGATGCATGTAATAAAAATTAAGAAACATGTTAAAGGAATTGTCATTGCACCAAATGAGTGGTCTCTGGACCAAAATGATCGCATTTTAATTATTTAAATACAATTTAAATTAAGTAACATATTAAACGATTTATTCTTCTATCAAACACGAATGTTTCCTGGATCAAATGTCCTATTTTAATTATGTAATTACTTTATATTTATTTCTAACGGGTGCAGCGGAGCGCACGGGTACGGCTAATATATATATATATATATATATATATATATATATATATATGATTGCTTAGTTAATGTCTTCAGTCATTGAATGAGATATTGAAGTTGGTAGTAGTAGTAGTAGTAGTAGTAGTAGTAGTAGTAGTAGTAGTAGTAGTAGTAGTAGTAGTAGTAGTAGTAGTAGTAGTAGTAGTAGTAATAATAATAATAATAATAATAATAATAATAATAATAATAATAATAATAATAGTTAATAGTGGAAAAATATTTGAAAAGAAACAGAAACTGTCTTGCTAACAATACATATTGTGTTCTAAAACGAATTAAATGTGAGGTCAATGCCTCCAGACATTAGGTCCGCTGAAAATGAGAAATGATAATAAATAATATTATCAAATAATTCATTCATATTGTCGCTTTGCGCCCCGTGATCGATACGGCGAAGGGCCCGCGTGAGCTTCTCGAGCGCTGTCGTGCTGTGGGCAGATCGATCTGGCGGCCGCAGCGAGCCGTCCGCGCGCGTTCGTTTAGCCAGTCGGTGTGCGGTCCGCGACGAGTAACGTCACGTTCTGCGAGACAGTCTCAAACGACAGTTTGTGTGCCACTCTGCAGTGACGCGCGTCTCGCGAGACAGTGCTCGTGCGAGTGTCGGTAAGAAAAACAGTTTAAAGAGTAATTTACCGCCCATTTGAATGTGCTATACAAAAACTAGCCCGAACATGGGAAATTGAACCTTTTCTTTTTTATACGATTTTCCCGTATGTTAAAATCTTCCATCGTCATTTGATTTGAGAACAATTGCGTCTTAAAAAAAAACAGAACTATTGTTCTCTTCTTGGCGCAAGATCCTTTTCAATTACCAAGGTTGGCGGCAACAAATACATTTCATTTCCTCTGAAGGTGAGGGTAAATTTTAAATTATGTTATTAATTATTATGTAACATTTTAATTCTATAATAAACATGTAATGAGTTTTATGTGTACCGTAAACAACTATGTACTATTTTCTGAAATTCAAGCCTAACTGGTATCCATTATTGATACTAAACAGCGCCATATGTATAAAGCAATTTAAATGACTGTTTCATCTACAATTATTTATTGTGGTCAAATTTATTAATTATAGAGTCAGATTAATTACAAATTATCGCTTGTAACGTTCAAGTTACAATATTTTAAAGTGGTAACATCAAACTGTAACTAATCATTGGAAGAAGCGTTCTCCACCATGTATTTGCTGCTTTTTAGATAATTAAGACAATGTTCTTAATCGTTAAATTAGTAATATTTCGGTCATACTCACCTTTAAAAGAACATCGAGTTTCAAATTTTGATTCCAAGTAGGAGTAGTACTTCTCATTGGGACACTGCAATTATCCAAGATAAAAGAAAAGCTCGAATATACAAATATTTAAAAATAAAAGAAAGTGACATCAAAGGGTCGATTTCTTTTAAGATGGAGTAAGCAATCCATAGAAAACATTTTCCTAATGCGGGAGAATAAAAACATTACAATTAAAGAGAGAACTTTCGTCTCCAATATATATAATTATAGGTTTAGAATTTCGGTCTTATCTATTGAGGATGGATAAAAAAATAAAATATACTCATGGGGATCGCTGCAGTGGTCTGAAACAAGAAGCAATGTTGAAAAAAAATTGAAAATGAACGAAAAAGAAAAAAAATCTTCCAGGATAGAGTAATCCACAGAAAATACAAGTATCTTATTGATGCATAAGGTTAGGTTGGACAATACATCTTACGTCACATTAGAATCTCTAACTACAGGATAAATTATAGAAGGAATAGGATACTACTATATTTCTGCGTACATCGGTCTTCACTTCTATTGTCTTCAGGAACTATCAATTTCAGCAAGTAAAACAGAATGCACCAGTCTTCGTATGCAAAAAGTAAATGTTTATGCATGATATACGCTTTCCCCCACACCCAATATGATGATAGTTCCAACAATACACAAGTCTGTCAACATGACATACATGGGACAGGGTAATGTTTCGCTAAATTTAGCAGCGTTCGCTTGACTTCATGAATAGAGACAGAATTGAACATCGATGTTATTCTGAGATTAAACAGTTCCTCTTAAATCTGTCACCATCGTCCAGCCATCCAACTCAACAAAATCCCTCGGGTAATTTTCTATATTTAATTTCTGAAAGAAAAAACTCAGCTGATTATCGTATAGAGGATATTTTTTTATATTTTATTCCAGGTTCACTAGAAATAAAACTCTGAGATAATAAATAATGTTCAATTGTTGTCATGAACTAGTTTTTCAATTTAAAAAGTAAATGAAATTAATTGAAACCTTTAAAAAGAGAACTTCATCTATAAAATAAAAATATATTTCCAAATTGTATAATGCTTTAGCTAAATTACACCCAGAACTTCTAACATGTAACCCACTAAAATATAACAAGAAAATTAGAAACGTGTTAATGTCTTCAATTTGATTAAATAAATTTATAGCTTATGTGTATGAATTAATCAGCTTATATTATATTTGTATTCTATAATTTTGCAATTTATATTTTTTTATAAATTGTCCTACTTTATTCACGTACGATATTATTCTTCTCTATGTTAATATTATATTATATAAATTCATTGCCGCTTGCTATTTTAATTTTTATTTCCTATTTTATTTTATTTGATTTTCTACATTCTTCTTATATTAATATAGACCTTTTATATTATATAATTTCACTGTAGCTGTAATTTTAATTTTAGTTCCTATTTTATTTTATTTTATATTCTCTTATAAGCCTATTAATAATATATCTGAACTGCGACAGAACACGAGCGCTGCTCATTCGGTCCTCGAATTTTGTTAATATTACTGTATCTCCTTTTTTTATATTGATTGCATTATTTGATTTCTATTTCTATAGTTGTAATTATATTCTGTATTCTGTATATTTAAATTTATATAAATAAATAAATAAAATAAAATAAAATGTAAATATTCCACATTAAATTTGCAATGGAATTTCAGTGGTTGAAGAGCATTAAGGGACCAGCCATTATCTCAAATTTTCTGCAATCAGGAAGTCTGATAATAGAGTCTAATGTTACATTTGAGAGAATTGTTAACTATTTCAAATGGATTCTTTAGTGACAGATGAAGATGATTCATAACTTACAATTTAATTTATCCCATTCATAGAAATGATTACTGAAACTTTCAATTTTATCAATAAGCAAACTCTGTTATTTAAGTTGTCATTAGTACGCATATATTTTCATCAGTTATAATGGCGCTTCTGTTCCGAAGATTCCAAAATACTCTTGGCTTGTTATTTTGAGACAGTTATACCTCATCCTAGTATGATATCATGAATCTACAGGTATTTTGCAACACTTTGATTGAATGCTATGGAGTATTACTTCATCGAAAGAAGTTTAATTTCAAAATTTATTATTATTATTATTATTATTATTATTATTATTATTATTATTATTATTATTCTTGTTTTAGCAGTAGCATTACCAATACAAGCCATCGGGTACTCTACTAACAAAATAGTGTGATGCTGAATTGTTCGTAATTAAAATAATATACTTTATGTTTATATTAATAAAAATCACAGACCATTCGAAATTTTAAAGATATTAAAGTCTTCTGAACATCTTCAGTGTTTACTGGTTTAGTTTGTCCGACGTTGAGCACGCCATGAAAATGAAGCGTTTGTATTTCGTTAGGTTGACAGAGTAATTCGATAGTGTTCGAGTAAATGCGGTTCAGTCATTTTTGTTTAAATTGACCCAGGTGAATACACAAGTTAAATTCTATAAGTGGGTGTGAAAAAAACAAAATAATTCTAGCATTTGATGTGTTTTATTTGTGTAGAAAATTGTTTATAATAAGAGACTTATCTCCATTTACCCAAAAGCATTTCAAAAAATCTACCGCAGAAATGCATGATACAAAAAAAAATGTATGGCACTGAAGAAGTAGAGAAAAGCTAAGAATAACAAAGAGAGAAGTTGAAAATGGCAGATCGAAGGAAACGGGGTTAATAATATATTAATAAGCAAATGTCCTTGGCACAGTCGAGTCGTTTCCATTTTATTGATTGGGTAATCAACTGCTGATGTTCTTCAGCGTTCAATAGCCGACCATGCGGAAAGCAGGAAGTGATCAGAAAATAAAATATGTGATCATTTTATGATACTACAATGAAATGGCCATAGACGAAATTCAGGCAGCCTCAATACATATCATTAGCCTCACTTTCTAGGAGGCAATATTCTTAATACAGCAGATGCATGTGATTAAATACTTTGTACTTGCTAGTGCTGATTATAGATAAGGAATTTAGATACAAAACCCGTGTTCCAACCAAAACATAAGAAATTAAGATCTATAAGGACAAGAGAACGAAATATTTATTCCATAGTTTCAATGTTTTACAGGAACTATATAGCATGGCCGTGTTAAGTAGTCATATTAAGATATACTGAATTAGAATTTATATTAAGAAAGTTATCTCGATTCTACTAAATGTGATAAATCTCTGATAAAATTTGAATCGGCAGTTTGAAATCAGTTTCTTCAAACAGAAAATCTGACAGCTTGACAACCTTAGATAACAACCGGATCACAGAGCAATGGTCAGGTTCAGACAAAGATTTAAAATTTTATTATGTAACGAGAATAAGAAATGTTAAAAATGTAACGAAACTAAAATTTCTTTCACAAATTTTGAGTGATTCATTCTTTCTCAAATTGCTGTTAGGCCTAATTTATTACCAAAACAACTAACATGTGGTTCTCTGTTTAGATACAAGAGGGCTCTCGATGTACCTTTTCCGATAGTTTCTGGAAATTCAAAGCTATTTATATTTCCGTTTTCAGCAATTATACTTTAATTACATGAATGCTTATTCATAAAATTACATTAAAATTTATTTCATATCCTAATAATTATATTAAAACTTTTTTCCACAAGATTTTTTTTTTTTTTTTTCTCAATGAAACTTCGTCAAGTAGAGAGCAATGTAGGGATGATGATTTCACGAAACTAGGCATAATATTAATAGAAATTATTAGGATGATAAACGTGAAAAAAAATCTTTAATTGCGAAATATTTAGTATCTTAAAATCAAGAGAAAATTATAACATTATCTATTACAAGCTACAATAACAAAATAAATCATGGACGACAATAACTTTTTACAAATAAATATCTATAAAGAAGTGACATTATTTTGTATGCATGTAATATAATGTAATAAAATGAAAATTTCATTAGTTTGTGTGTAAAGAACTTCAAAACATTTCGTAAAATACCAAAAACTATGTAATGCTATTTGCTAAACTCATGTCAGAAAAATAAAGCACCTGGCTGATATCTAGAGCAAGTTGAAACTCAAATTCTAATTTATTTAAAAAATCACTTTGGAACAAACACGGATTTCTTAAAGAAGACATCTGCAGTTGAATAAGGGTTTAATTTTGTGCACAGATTAAACAAATGTTTTTTTATTAATTAAACGGGGTTTTCCGTGTCGTAGCTACGTGGTTAAGGCAGCGTTTCTCAAACTTTTTTAAAGTGGGGACCACTTTTTAAGTCAGAACAATTCCGCGGACCATCTTACTCTTGTTCCCTTCATTTTTATAGTATATTTTAATACCAGTATAGTCTACTTATATTTTAAAATAGAATTCATTAATTATAATACTTTCGTAATTATATTTTTGTGGCCAATCGCAAGTAACTTACAACAAATTCTGTGCAATGTTGATTCATCGCTTGCCTGTTAGCAGTTAGTTGTTTGAAATCCTTCTTATGTGGTACACACTAGTAGTTTGCCCATGTCTCTGTTAAATAGTGCCCATTATAAATAATGGAAAACTGGCTTTGATCCGGATCTTTGAAAAGAAAGGAACATGATGATACGCTTCATTTAGGCAGTGCTAATAGTTCAGAAGCTGTGTGTGAAGAAATATATTATTTATAGTGTCATTAAAGAAATAGGCCTATCTAGTCCTACTATTAGCTATTCAAAGAAAAAATACTTTTGTAAATATGACAGAGTTATTTGGAACTTGGATTTACTTGGTGTGGCAATGAGAGCGAACCAAAACCTCGGTGCGTTGTTACGAAGTGCTTTCAAACGAGTGTATGAAACCCGCGAAATTGAAACGGCACTTAGAGACGAAACACGTAAGTGTAAAAACCTGTCGGATTTTAAAATAGACGGAGTCTAAAATTTCTTATATCGTCATATGGAAAAACAAATAAAAATTAATGCAGAAACATGCCCGATTTTCAACAAGTAAAGATGCAATTTGGCACGTTCTATTATTGGTATACGACGTACAGTACATGCCCATTTCAATGTGCAGACTGGGTGTCGGGAAAACTATTAAGAAAGTGATCAATACATGAAAAGGTTCGGTACTTTGGTCCTTTGTTATGAATTCGTGTGGTCCCTGGCTGGGTTACAGGCTCGGCGCCAGATATACAGGGAAAAGATGGCGAGAAACGCCATGTTCATAGTGTTTTAAATCCTTCTTTTGTTGTTGACAGTAGAGTGGGAAGTGAGTAGACGACTAGGGTAGGAAACTTCATAAAATATTAGTAGGCCTATTGGGAGAAAAAGTGAAAGACAATTGCCATGTGTCACGTCCAAACTTTGAGATTTTCAGCTATCATGTCATATGCAATTCGTTTGAATTTTATTTTTTCTTCTGTCTTTTTTGAAGGACCACAAGGACAGAACTCGAGGACCACAGGTGGTCCGCGGACCATAGTTTGAGAAACGCTGGTCTAAGGTGTCGTGCCTTGAACTAGAGTCACAAAATAAATCGTGTTCCGTTACTTATGGGGGGAGACATTTTCTCATGAAATTTCGACAGTGTATTGGACGGGTGCCCATCAGCACCATGATAAATTTTGGAGCTACTATAGGCAGAGAAATACCGTTACGCGAATCGGCTATTATGATTGGGGAAACGTCGTGCTGACCACACGTTACTTTAGTATTTGTTGAATGGTCCTTCACTTCTGGTGAGGCATTTGGACATGAGTCAACAGTGAAGGATCTGATGGTGTATTCAACTGAAAGAAGGAATATGTACATATGCGTTTAGTGATAATGAAAGTGCAAAGTAGATAAGGTAGATAAAGGTGCCTTCCATCCTATTACGAGTAATTTGTATATTGGTAAGGCGTAAGACAAAGGTAGGATGTTTTAAATAAGTGACAAATGACAATATGAGGAAGAAACCCCTCACAAAGGAATATGTAAATCAATTATAATTGTACAGAGCTAAAACTTGAATATTTATTCATCACAATTTTTCCCCTTTTAATGAGAAAAATAATTGATATCGATGGAATAATGACACAATAGGTTCCCAGTTTCAATTACTGTAGGCCTTCCTTTAAAATGCATCAAGTGTTTTCTGCACGATGTTCTGGCGCTATCAGACCAGTCGGCGGGCTGAGGAAAATTTGAATAAAGTAACTGTATATTTAGTTGCCCCTTCACTACGTTATGTTTACGTTTATGTTTGATTTTGATGACACTTTAAATATAAATATAATGTTGATGTGATATATATTAAAACAGCGGTGCGAAAATGTAATCGTGCGCCGAGCCACTGTGCAACCTGCAACATGCATAGCACCTATGGAGGGAGGCGGACACCCGAAGGGGAAGTGAAGCAACTGTCTGACTTATTAACGGATTTTCATTTTCCTTACGTCAAGCACTTAAATATAATTTTATACAGTACAAGGCTACAAACTAATGTTTAGTACGTGTAACGATGAAAGAAAGAAATGAACAATATCACAACCTAAAATTAACTGTCTTCAGAATGTCTCTGCGACAAAGTTTCAAAATCAGGAATTATGTCACTTACTGCCAGTCGTAGTTGATCACGAAGGTATTTGTCTGTCAGTCGTGATCTAAATTTGGTTTTTACTATTTTGATTGTTGAAAATAATTTTTCACAAACGTAAGTTGTAGCGAACAAAGCTTCAACAGAGCAAGCGAAAGAACGAAACTTCGGATATTTATTTTTGGCAAAGATTTGAAAGTTCAACATTTGTCAAGTCCTTACATCTAGCTTTCATTTGACATCACATAGTAAATCAGTGAGATCAAATTGAAGAGCTAACCGCATTATTCGTACATCTGCTGAAAAAGGGTCGACGTACAGAGATGATGATGATGATGATGATGATGATGATGATGATGATGACGACAACAACAATAACACTTAACCTTTTAATGTTTCATCAGTAACATGTAGTATAAAGCCGTTTTATGCTATTCAACCGTTTTCCTCGTAATACTTGTGAACAAATCATACATTTAATATTCTCATCATATTGACAGCAAAAAAATGCGTCCTCCCATCCTACTTCGAACTTTCGTACATGGTTTCGAGTGAGACATATGCCACTCGCAGGTCAGAGACAAATGCACATGGAACGGAGTTTGACTCCAGTGAGTGAGAAGGTTGGGGTTTGCGAAGGTTAGAAGCAAGCGAAATACACTGCTATCACTGCGAGCCACAATGTCTCGCGAGTCACGTTCTCGCCACGGCTGTATTCAAGTAACCAGGAAATGTAAATCTGTTACAAAATACAGCAGCCCAGATTTTGCTCTGTATCTTAACAACTTTTAAAGCTATCCATTTGGAATTTTTAAGACGGATTAGGAAAACTCTCATGATTATCCGCTATACATTTTTATATTCTAGTGAAGATACAAAAATTTTAGTGGAGATTAAAAAATCCTTGTGAAAAAAATCTAAAAACATTGATAAATATATATGACAATTTTTCTCATGAACTAGTAGAAGGATTGGAATGAATTTTTCTTTCTACACAGACTACAGATATAACTTAATTCTAGTAACTGGAATAATTTTCCTCAGCAGTTATTTTCGGATATAAAATTAGCATTGGAAAGAGCGTAGTTCAAAATATGATATTGAAGAAAATTGACTTTCGGAGATAACAAATTCCACGTAAAACAAAATAAAAATAAGGCGATCAAACTTATACTACGTTTGAGCTGACTTTGATATCCATGTTGAAAATACAGCAGGAGACACATACACCGGCTAGGTAGATCAATATCGCCTCATTTTAAAATTTACAAAGTGGTTTTATTTATTTTTAATGGTTTGGGTTGTGGGGTGAGTTTGATTTTCTGTATATTCTAGTTGATACAATGAAATAATTACAAAAATTGAAATAATGTTACATATATTTTGGTGCATCATAGAGTACAGAACATTAATTACTACCTAGTTATTTATAGCGACAAATATCAAATAAAAATATTTTAATATATGGCATAACATATTTAAAACTAATTTTTAACAGAAAAATATAATTTCCAATATGAACCACTAAATCTTGTTGAGTACATGTAATCAAGTGAATTTTACATCTCGACTACATCTACTTTGTGACAATGCAAACAGAACAGGATCTTTGTCATTTGTGGAGGTTTCGGAAAAATAGCTAGTAATATGGGAAAAGTGTATAGTAGATCCTATGCCTTGAAATGTTACACCATCCAGCAACCCATGGGGAGTACGGTTATAGCAAAAACCTTTACTGCAACAAAACTTTTCACCATGGCACACTCCGTGAGCCGTTTTCTTTTCATCTATTGTATATGTGTAGGGACTTGTATGAAATATATGCCGGAAGTAGTGTACCATCAGCTGAACTACAAACTATTATTACTGTAGCACTTTTGGAATAGTTTGAAATCTCTGCATATTTAGTTCCCCGGCGATATATTCCTTTGAACTTTCCTGGATCGTCTGAAACATTCATGAACACTTTTCTGCTGGTACATCTCTGAGTGTCATTTCTAAATTCTGAAAAAATTCTACTATAGTTTCTTAGAATAAGTTTAAGGGAAACTCCCAATCGGCGCATTTTGAAGCAGCAATTGAGCCGTTCAGAGCAAAAGTGGTGTACGTCAAAATTGGGTAATGAGGTTTAAAGTAAAAATTCTGTAAAATACAGCGCAAAGTAGCAGTTAATATGATCTTCTTGCTATCCACTGACTACTGATAGTTTAAATAAATTGAATATTAATTGCTACTTTGCGCTGTATGTTACAGAATGTTTACTTTAACCCTCATTAGCCATTTTTGACTTACACCACTTCTGCTCTGAACGGCTCAATTATTACTGTTGTCTCTTCAGCAGGAGACAACACACATTGACCTCCAGTTTTCTTACCATGTTTTTCCTGAAACTTATTTCTTGTATCGTATGGTATTTTATAATACCACCGTGTCGTGTTTATGGACATTGTGCTGTCTTGTACTTTCTCAATGGCTTGATTCAATTCATGATTGGTATCATTTCTGTGTGGTCTACCTCCAACTTTATTGATATAGTTACGTACTATCAGAAAATAATAAAATAAAAATTGAAGAGTACAAGAGAAAAAACGAACAGTCACAATTCTCATAAGGGTTACGACATCATTTAATTCAGTATATTACTGCAAAATGTATGTGTTTTTCTTATCAAAACAGACAAAGGAAAATTATCACTACGTATACATCATGCTTTCCCACATTTTCATTATGAACAACAATAAATCTTGCAGTAATATACTGAATTAGAAGATGACATCACCCTTAAGAAAATTGTGACTCTGTTCGTTTTTTCTCTGTACCCTTCTTTATTTAAATAAAATAATAGGGAGGAGCGACTTTTATCTCTATCAATGTCGCCATATTGTGGCGATCAATCTGAACCCACAGCATATTTGAAATTATTCCGACTAAATTCAAAATGCTACAAATTTCATTTCTTGGCCAGTAACTGTAGAAGAGATGACATTTCATCCATTATAAAAGACCATGCATTTTGTTCAGTACCGGTACTTACATTTCGGCGTTCAAAGTTTTGAGCAGTAATTTTTAAGCCACAAATCCGGAACCCATTATATCCCACCGTTTGATATATCAAACACGATGCAGCTTATGATGTTTGATTGTTGTACATTTGCATTTCTGTTATTATTGTGATTGTTGGTACACCAATTGGCTTATAAATCATCAACCTCTATATTGGTAACTATGGAAAACTTAAATATTATAATTTGGCAGTCGTTGCGAGTGTTGAAATTCCAGTACCAGTCTGCTTGGAAGATGGATAACACGTAAGTTGGATTTTTATTTTATGAATAGTTGGTTTTGAATGCTCGATTTTAATTAATTATTTTAACGTGTTGGCAAATGTGTACCCTTTCAGTACTATTATAGTTTTTCATAATAATTTGAATAATATGGACTGGAGGACTACGTAAACTTTGATGTTTGATATATCAAACGCTGGGCATTTATGTGAACTTTTATCCATCAAACAGGAAAGATACAGAACGATTGATAAAATGGCTAGATGAGGTGTTAGATGCAGATGAACCTGAAATATGTGCAAGTATACATGCTGCTGACGAAATAGAGGTAGTACTTAACCCTCCTGCTGATGGCGGCGACAGTGATCGGAATGATATGTTTCGTAAATTTGTTACTTAGATCACTGTGGATCTAACGGCCTCAATTAGCCTATGCTACTGTGCATGTTTTCTTAATTTATTTAGGAAATATGAAAACATACAATATTATTCCACATTTTGCCAAGATACTTAATGTATATATATATATATATATATATATATATATATATATATATATGTATATATATATACACAGGCTGGAAGGTAAGGTAGTACATTAATTGTAGGATGTGATTCCTTAAAATATAACGAATAAAAAGTCGAATACCATTTTGCTCATTTTTTAAAGAAATAATACTTTTATGCCGACATTTCGAACGCGAATTTTACGAATACTGTTTAAAATACGGTTTAATTTCTTGTATAACAACGAAGAGAACGTTTGTTATGTTCACGTTGCAGCAGTATTTTAATTAGAAAATTCACAGATTTAGAATTAATAGATTGAAGAAACACTGAAACCATTGATTGTCGAGTCACGTACAGAAGGTCTAAAAATCTGGCATCGCTGTCGAGACGGCAGACAGTTTGCCTAGTACTCGCAACAGATCAGCTGTTGTGATGTTTACATTGCATTAGTGTGCAGTTGGACGTACAGTGATACAGTTTAGCTTATTTCAAAACTACGAGATACCAGAGTTCACAAATCGTGAGTACTTAGACATGATCCAGGCCGCGGAAGAAATTCGGAACAATGAAGGACTACTGCCCGGAGTTCGTCATAATTGGACTAGAAGATGTGAAAGCTGCACGCACGCTGATGGTGGACATTTTGAACAATACCTGTAAGATGTGAATGGAATGTGGTTTATACTGTTTATTATTCTTTATTTCATTATTAACACCCATAATTAGTGATTCGTAAAACAACAAACTGTAATGTCAATTACATCTTGTTCCCAAAGTTACATCAATTTTCTTTTTTCATTAATTGTAACTGAAACTTCAATCCTAATTGTTTTCACTAATTTGGACATAATTTCCTGATTTTCACGTTATTTCTTGTTATTGCTGTACGTTAAAATTATTACGCCATACTTAGTATTGAATTGTTAGTGTATTGCATTGTAAGTTGATAATTCTGTATTCATTGTTGAACTGCGCTCGAACGCGAGCTATTTTGTTCATTCTGGTTATTAATTTACATTTTCTGGCATTAAATTACACAAACTAAACAAATAACAGTTACGCCCCTATACGGAGTTAACGTAGGTCAGTTTTGCAAGGTACACGGTGAAAGGTACTTGAACTTAACCCACCCCCTTCAAGTCGCTAACCGCATGAGGTGTGGGGTACTACTTATGCGGCGTTGAGACATCTTGCAACTGCCGTCAGCGCTTTCGAAACACTTGTAATTATCTCACTATCCGTAAGTCCTATAATTTGTTTTATTTGACAAAACTTACTCTAAATAATGAGATCTATGGCTCCTGTCAATTAATGTATTACCTTAACTTTCACCCTGTATATTTTTATAAAGACAAGTAAAATAGGATATTCCTTAGGGCTCGTGCGATATTCTAAGTTTACTAATCTGGCAACGCCAGCAATGCGAATCTGCATTAGAGAGTAAGGTAGCCGAAGCCAATAAATTAAATGTGTAATATAATGAGAGTGCTGTTACTTGTGCGTGTCTCTTTTCGAACGGTGCCGTACAACTCGAAACCTGTTTTCAGGCGTACACCCGTTATTATAAAAAAGATATATTTTAATTTGCACCCAAATAAAAAAGGTTAGCATTCATTTTATGAATTGCCATTTACAGGTACATGCAACTAATTTTCGGGTGTAATGTAAAGACAAAAATAAGACAAATGATCTGTACAGCTTTTCTGAAAATCCTTAATTTCCTAGTTATGATGCTAAGCTAAACAACATGAGTACATGTAAATACTTTGTGGGTGTAATATAGATGTACAGCGACATAATTTTATTTTTAAACATTTTTAATATTAACCTGGCTTACCTTTGGATCATTGTTTTACCCCCTTCACGACTGGAGTTCGATGATACTGGCGTAAAATGCAAACAAATCACTTTAAGGTATAGGAGGAAGAAAATTACAGTAGTTCATCCATTTACGTAAACTAGGAAATATCGCGATTTTGAGTTTGATAATTTTCATTAGGTTTTGTTTAATCAAAATATGTACAGTATCAACAATGAGTATTTTTATCACGAACTGAGCTATTCATTCGGACGTATTCATTAAGTCACGGTATATTATACTGTCTACAACACATTAGCGTAGGATGTAGAGAATGAAGTTAAATTGAAAAATAATCATAATATGGATATTTAAACACATTGTTGAAAATAGTGGCAGTTCATTTCGATACAGCCTTCAGTTCTAATGTGCATATTATCGCACTATAGACTACTGTACCTAATCCCAATTATCAGTTTCGTCCTTCGTACTAGTAACTCATGTTGAAATAATTCTGTACCTACTCTATAAAAGAGTACTTTACGTACTGTAAATTCAATCTTCACTTCTGCCCGATTCGAAAAGATAAAATTACTCAGAACCAGTATCTACTGTCCGTGCAAGTGGTTATGTCGTAGGGTCGTAGAAAGGGAGGAAATGATGTGACAGTTAATTACTTAACTATGCCCTTTTATTTAAGTTATTTTAAACAGATGTATAATATTACGTAGACGTCTAATTGCTAACAGAAATTAATGTTCTCAGAAAAGAGCTAAGAGAGCCCAGCCACTAAGCTGGCGAATAAAGCTTGGGGAAACCGGGATACGACGTTGCAAATGGACGACAGTACCTTACGAAAATTATTCAATATTGAAAGCTCTTTCGTCACTGGAAAACGCGAACATATTTTTGGAACGTACTGTTTACTATGACCGTAAGGCTACTATGACTGCATCTTGGATCTGTGTGCAGGACGGTTGAACTTCATTAGTAGAAGGGGCGGGAGAGAAGTACATTCTAAAACTCAGGTACAATAAAAATTGAAGTAAAAATAAAATGATGTCCCTGTAGAAATAAAATTAAAACATCCTTTGACACTTTTTCAGATATTGTTTTATTTCCAAGTTATGCAACAAAGTAGGGATAACAAATGCAACAAAGACTAAGTCATTTCTCCCAGAATTACAGTCGTCTAGTTTGAAGTGCATTAGCCGCTGTTGCGCCGTACATGAGGTGCATATCTGCGTACTCACTGTTTGAATAAGTCACGGCACTATAACTCCAGTCTACTAACTACAGTACATAATTAAAATTTAAGAGACGTGGTGACGGCAGGAACTACAATAGTGATGCATGTTAGGTTACCTTCGACACGAGCACAACGTAAACGTAAACAAAGCCGTTAGAGTTCTGAACCAACTGTAGTGAGGTGTAGCAATAACAAACATCTGCTATGTTTGAGGACGTGACATGACGTAAGGCTTGCACTGCCCTCGTGTTGTATAACATTGCACCATAACCCAGAAATTAACGATTTTCAGAAAAAAAAGTTGTATAGACGATTTAAGTCATATATTAACGTCAACATTAAGGCCACAAAGTATTTATATGTAGCCTATTTATGAAACATCCTGTAAAATTCCAAACTCAAAATATATGATATAAAAATTGTATTGCTACTGTTCAGTAGATTCTATGCAATTAATTTACGCAAATTTAATAAAATAGTAGTAGTAGTTATTTATTTATTTAACCTGGTAGAGATAAGGCCGTCAGGCCTTCTCTCCCTCTACCAGGAGATTCCAACTACAATATCAACAATAAAATTACAATTAGTATTAAATTTACAATTACAATTACAAATAATATTACAATTAGTATTAAATTTACAATTACAATAAAATCAAAGTACGAAAAGATTACCTGAATAATTAAAGCTAGATAATTTATCATAGAGAAACTTAGGAAAAAGAATATTTTATATTTACTGAATTACAAATTAAATCTAGAATAAGAAAATTGTATAGTTTGAAATACTGAATATTGAAATATTTTGTGATAGATTAAAGAAACTATTTACAAGTAATCAATTACTGACCAAATGCCTAGTAAGTTTTCGTTTGAATTCAATTTTATTGGGAGTCCCTGATGCTAGCAGGCAGCGAAAAGAGTCTTGGCAGGGCTATTGTGAAAGAAGATGAGATGAGGAGGTGCGATGGGATGGTATTAAAGTATTGTTTCATGGAGCGTGTTTGAGATTATGGTGGGAAGAAAGGAGCTGTTGGGTTATAATAATAATAATAATAATAATAATAATAATAATAATAATAATAATAATAATAATAATAATCATCGTCCATTTTAGGTAATAGTTTAATTCCGTTAAATGTAATAAAGGTAATCTTAGATTACTTTATTTATCCTATCACGATAACCCTTTATTCAGGCACTTTATTTTTGTTACTTTAAGAGAATATTTTCTTTGTGCAGGTATTAGGCCTAGTGGCCTGTTACGGTCTCCGTCCATCTTTTCAGAGGGTGTCCCAAAGATCGTCTTCCATGTAGTATATGCCGGAGAATTTGTCTTGGGAGTCTGAAACGGTCCATCCTATTGACATGGTTAAGCCATTTTTGTCTGTAGTGGTTGAGATGTTCATAAATAGGTGTAATTTTCAATTTTTTTGTAATTAGTTCATTTCTTTTGTGGTCAAGCAAGCTGTAGCGGGCAGTCCTCCTTAGAAATCTCATTTCCGCAGTTGTTAGGCGTTGAACATCTGAGTTTCGGACAGTCCAGGCCTCACTACCATACATGACGACAGGACTTGCTAGAACTTTATATGCTCTTAACCTGGTATGTATTTGGATTTTCGTGGTTGTGAAAACCTGGTTTATGGTTAATAATAAAAGGTAAAGGTATCCCCGTAACATGCCATGAAGGCACTTGGGGGCATGGAGGTAGAGCCCCATGCTTTCCATGACCTCGGTACTAGAATGAGGTGGTGTGGTCGGCACCACGCTCTGGCCTTTTACCCCGGGAAGGACCCGGTACTCAATTTTATAGGAGGCTGAGTGAACCTCGGGGCCGTTCTGAAAGTTTGGAAACGACAAAAAAATCCTGTCACCACCTGGGATCGAACCCCGGACCTTCCAGTCCGTAGCCAGCTGCTCTACCAACTGAGCTACCCGGCCGCCTTATGGTTAATAATAATAATAATAATAATAATAATAATAATAATAATAATAATAATAGTAATAATAATAATAATAATAATATATTATTATTACTTTCATACTTATGAAAATCAGCTATTTAGAGTGACAAAGATATTAAAATTCATTAGAATTTGGTTTTGTTCTATCCATGCGTAAGAAATAGGTTTATGACAAGGGATTCTGATCCTATAACAATGAGGAGCGTTTAACTAAAGACAGTGTCTATACCTCTCTGGGTTAAGGGGCCTTTAAGACTTTCATCAAATTCTCAAACAGAATTATTGGAAATATGTTTGCATATAATTTACTCAGGAAGATATAGGCCTGGGGACATGAGTAGATCATTAAAATTTTGTCTTCATGTGTGTCGAGTGTGTTGAGGGTGAATATTTTCTCATATATTTTACGCGTACTGTTTGTACTGTAGTTTACTTTCTTGAACTGGCAATTAAAAGACACAAATAAAAAGGCAACTTCAGTTTTCTGAATTACATATAAGAGGCACTCCTTTTTATACTCAGAATGAAGATACGTGGTTTATTTTATAAACTATAAGGCTTAAACAGACATGAGTAATTAATTTTTCAAAAATGTACAAAAAACAGCAACACATATAATATATTGTAATCAATTACGAAACTCAGCATTTAATTGACATAAACATTAAAATATGTTAATGGTTCAGAATGAAGCTGTCTAGTGAACATCCTCCCTTCTTGATGCTTCTCTTTAAAGATTCACTCACATGTAACAAATTTTTCTCTACTCGCAACTGTAATCCCTTACAATACGTGGGCAACAGGTCATTCCAACTTTGACAAATTTGGAACTAAAGTATAAATATTACGTATATTGATTGATTGATTTATTGATATAGTTCACAAGTACAAAACTTAATAATATAACAAAATATCTATAAACAAATGTAGTTCTACATACTAAATATACAATTTCCTAGACTCATTATTTTAACGCAAATCTCAATAATTTATTGGTTCAAACTTGCACTTACGTCTGGTTTTAGTGCATGTTTAAACCAATAATGATAACCATTAAGACATTAAACCTTATTTATCTGCTCCTTTTCACAATTTAATTGTAATTATTTAGGTCTTACATTACATAATAACTTATTATTCCAAAAAAATGTGATCAGATGTCGACATAATGTAAGTCATGAACCTGAATTAGCTGACTCGATACATTCTATATGTAGGTTAATCTTTATTTCTTACAATATTTCCTTGTCAGCAGAAACGTTTGCGTAACTTCAATGAAGACTATCACATACCAGCTTAAACACAAACTTGCCAAGTTGCTTACATAATCAACCTCAATTTAGTCTCATAATTGTGTCTCATGTACTCATTATCAATTCATTACTATTATAATGCCTACTAAATTTATTATAAATGCAGTATTATTGAAATTAAAACAAAATATTACGTATAACAATTACAATAATTTCCTGCTGTACACAGGCGGGCATGCAAACAGACGGCCCAATACACTTCATACTGCAACGTCTATATTCGACCGACACAAATAGAAAAAATGAAAGGATCCTATGGAACGGAACTTATACTTCGGTTGCCATGGAAGTGCTTACGTCATACCCGACAAATTGTTAATGTGAACGAGTTCATTCTTATACACAAGGGGAGCCCGCATACATACAAGCCATACTTGGAAAAGTTCGTTATAATCCATGAGGGGGTTTTCATTATATTGTGTGTATATATAAATATATACATATATGTTATTCAGTTGTGCATTGATATGGACGCGAAACAGAGGCGTGTACAATACATGCATAACTATACAGAGACATCATTTTATTTTTACTAACATTTTTAATATTAACCTGGCTATACCTTTAGAGAACCGGGAACACCGTTTGCTACCCCTTCCACGACTCATGTTCGATGATACTGGAGTAAAACACAAACAAATCACTTTACTAGGTATAGGAGGATAGAAAAGTAGTTCATCCATTTACGTAAACTAGGAAATATCGCGATTTTGAGATCGATAATTTTCGTTAGGTTTTTGTTTAACCAAAATACAGTACTGTATTAAGAATAAGTGTTTTTACTCACGAACATAGTTATCCATGCGAACGTATTCATTATGCAGTGTATATTATACTGTCTACAGCACATTGGTGTACAATATAGAGAATGAAGTTAAATTGAAAAATAATCATAATATGGCTATTTAAATACATTTTTGAAAATGGTGGCCGTTCATTTCGATACAGGCTTCAGTTCTTTTGTGCATATTATCGCACTATAGACTATTGCATCTATTTCCAATTACTAGTTTCGTCCTTCGTACTAGTAACTCATGTGAAATAATTCTGTACCTACTCTATAAAAGAGTACCTTACGTACTGTAAATTCAATCTTCACTTCTGCCCTACCTGCACAGATAAAATTACTCAGACATGCTATCTATTGTCCGTCCAAGTGGTTATGCCGCAGGATCGTAGAAAGGGGGGAAATCACGTGACAGTTAATTACTTAACGAGGCCCTTTTATTTAAGTTATTTCAAACAGTTGTATAACATTACGTAAACGTCCAATTCCTAACAGAAATTAATGTTTTCAGAAAAGAGCTAAGACAGCCAAGCTCTTACAGAGGGGCGAGCAGAAGCTGGTGGGGGAAACCGCGATGTGACGTAGGCAAACGGACAGTACCTGTGCGAAAATATGATTTAATATTGAAAGGTCTTTCGTCACTGGAAAACGCGAACGTATTTCTGAACGTACTATACTCGCTAACTCAGTAGTGTTTACATGCGGCCTTGGTTCTGTATGGAGGAAGCTGGAACTTCATTAGTAGAAGGGGTGGGAGTGAAGTACATTCAAAAACTCTGGTACAATAAAAATTGAAGTAAAAATAAAATGATGTCCCTGTAGAAAGTTAATATGTTTGACTTTACACATATACAGGTGACTATATGTGTTACGGTAAAAGTAAAAAATCCAGGATTCATTCATTCACAGTGTTCTGCCCAAGGGCAGGTTTTTCACTGCAAACCCAGCATTCTCCAGTCTTTTCTACTTTCTGCCTTCCTCTTTATCTCCTCATTTTGTATAATGTATTATGGTAAACCTATTACAACTTTCATAGGAAAGGTTTTTATTAATTCCTACTCTTTCAATGAGAAAACGTACGAGAAGGCAATGCCATTAATATCGAAAAATGTTACAAGACGAAAATGTAAACAAGAGAATTACTGTTAACATGTTATTGAAAGATTGGACAATTCCATTCATTTTTTATAAAAAAAATGTTCAAACTCTCTGCAGTTCTGAGCAGTGCACACCCATACTAGAAGAGTACTGTCAGTGACTCCTAACACTTCGGCGTGTCAAGTGACTGGAAGGTCTCTCAAATTCGCTGTTTCATGTCATCTCTTGTTGTGGAACGTCAGTTACGGGGTTTCTAAAAAAACCAATTCAATTGCAAAAAGAAAAGCCCTGAATTAAGTCATAAGAATAAAGAGACTAGATATTCGACGCAGATATAGAAACACCAGAAAAGAAGTCCACCTTCACCTACTAGATGTGGTAATAATACAATTTCATTACATTGCTTCTTGCAATATAAAATTATATTCGAACTTAAAACACTAAATATCTCTTAACTCAACACCCATTGCAGTTTACAACAGTCATAGTCTTCAGTATTATTGTCTCTTTGATGTAGCCTAAATGTAATATATATTTTATGGTAGATTCGATATACATAAAAGCATGAACATTTAAGCTCATTCTCGAGAGGTTTACAACCTACGCAATGAAAGCTATCCTCCATACTTGAATATTGCGACAGCAGGGCAATACTTCCAGACAATTTAATGGTTCTGCAGTTGCATCTTGTCTGAACGTAGCGAAATATGTGTGAATATTTAATAGATGTTCAAGTACCTTTGCAAACTATAAACTTGTACACTATATTGGGTTCAGGAATCGTTATTTAGAAAGCGAGAGAACATCAACTTTCGTGGCCGGAAGCCAATCAAATGCATTTTTTTTTTTTTTTGTTAACAGACGAATTTGGATAAATTTTCTCGAAGTACTACTGCTTCCCCTTCCATTGTTCCTTTTACTTTCTCATTTTACATGATTTCACACTTTTATTACGAGATATACTTTTCCGTCACACGTGATACAAAAAAAGTGGTGTTTGTGAAGACAACGATTTCTCTCAAATTATTAGTCCATATTCAGTATGTATGTATGTATGTATGTATGTATGTATGTATGTATGTATGTATGTATGTATGTATGTATGTATGTATGTATGTATGTATGTATGTATGTATGTATGTATGTATTTATTTATTCACACTGCATTGGGTATATACCCGGTGGCAGTGGTAACTAATTACACTCAATAATGACAATAGTAAACTTATTAATTAAAAATACAATTAATAATAATACTAATAATTAATACTAACAATAATTAATAATAATAACAACAGGAATATACTAAATTAAATGAAACGATCACTTAAAATAACATTTGAAATAAATCTAATTTGTATCTTAAAACTAAGATCGAACTAAAACCCACGAATATGATATGTTCATATCTGCACAAGTACCTTTCAAATTACACTCATTTCGCTGTCAACTCACTCACTGCATTGGAACTACGACACATTTCACTGATTCTATCCTGATTTCACTAACACTTCAAAAACATTTCACTGTTCAAATACTTTGCACTGCCACTATAAACTATAAAGCTTCACTGACAGGAACACGTTTCACTCACACAGCACACTTCACTGACACGATATATTTCTTCACTGATACAACACACTTCACTGACACAACATAATTCTTCACTGATACAACACTTCAATAACAACACATCATTTACACCCTTTAAATACTGTGTATAATTACCGTCTATTAGTAAGGTCCTTAAGCCTATTTTTAAATACATTTTTGGTTGTTGGTAAAGTCTTTAGTAAGTCTGCAGGTAAAGCATTCCAGTCCCTGATAGTACGATTGAGAAAAGAAAACTTTCCAGTGTCCGTCCTCTGCCTTCTTTCCCTCAATTTATATGAGTGGTCGTTCCTTGAAGAGTAATTTGGCGGCATAGTGGGAGCTCTTAAGTTCGACAGAAATCTAGTTCGACTGCTTACGTAGGAGAATTAGACACGTCCCTATACGGGCACTAAGAAATGGGTTTGCCATTTGAATGGAAATTGGTCGTGTGTCTTGTAGTGATACTTTTGTTAAAGGAAAACAGAATATTTTATTGATTAGGACATCCATATTGATCACTGGTTTTAAATTAATGAACTTTCTTTTTCTATATGAGAATTGTGCCGTTTGTGAGACGGAACTGTCGAAACCCACTGTGGTACTAGAAGCGCATACACAAGTCTCGGGGCGGGCAGGAAATGCAAGTATTCGTTGATGGATAACCAATAAGCATTTGTATTCATTTCACCTGCCACACCCACTACCCTTATTGGACAGAACTTTCAATTTTGTTCTGTCGAACTTATGAGAGTCCACTGTATATACAATACTATAATTAATACTATCATGATGCTAGTGTCGGGATGTGATTTGACAACCTGTGATTTTGTCACTGTGATGAGTTTATCGCTGGTTCAGACGGTAACTATAGTTCGAAAGTCACAGCTACGAGAAATCGCCATTTCCGACCAATATGTGATGGTGATGCAGACTGATGTATGCATGGTATGTATATATGACAGCTTCAGACAACTGCAAGTCAGAAGATTCATACCAACAACATAACTGGCATCTAATTAATTACTGTTCCATTTAAACGATTAAAGCCAGCAACTCATTGATATTATAAATCGCGAATGCACTCGGTATATTATTTCGCCGAATTATTCGTAAACATTCTTGGGCGAATATTAGCGCCCACACTTCGATAACAGTGCTCAAAGCGCGTTTGTTATATTCGGCGCTCTAATCATTGTTGTTGATTATATTTATGGCACTGGTATATCAATTTACAGAAGAGCGATAACCATAAACATCCGCCGTCTCATAATGAGAAACATTCACAATCGCCAAGAATCATCCAACACACAAACCACACTGTGACAAAATCGCTATCATCTGTCACAGCGATTTTTCAGGAGCTCTGATAGCAAAATGCTGTTATACCCCACCTTTAAACGATGCAAATCAAATAAAACTCCAAACTATGCCTATGCAATCAATAGGAAGAAACACAGAACGGAAGAATTTTAATATTGTACACTTGTACAGGTTATTTAAAGGATTGGAATATGGAACTAAGTTTAGATCTCTTCTATGAGTTATTTAACAATGCTATATCAACTACGATATAATCTAACTTTGGAAGAATTGATGAAAGTAAGACAAGATCGAGAATTCGCTAAGGGATTACCTCGACTTCATCTTACAGCTGTTGAAAATCTGTTTAAAAACCAACCTGGTAATCAGCTCAAGCGGGACTCGAACAGCCTTCAAGCACGAGTGCAGGTCCCACATGACGTCGGTTGCAGCAGCGGCAATAGTAGCAGCAGATGATGATTATTATTGAAACTGGATACAGTAATATAAAGTGACGATTCACTCAAAATTAATTTTAGCGATTATCTTTTTGAAAAATTATCTTACATAAAATAAAGTGATAGATGGAAAGGGTTTGGAATTGAACGGGTTACATCAGCTTCTTGTCTATTCGGATGACGTGAATATGTTAAGAAAAAATCCACAAACGATTAGGGAAAACCCGGGAATCTTACTTGAAGCAAGTAAAGAGATAGGTTTGGTAGTAAATACCGAAAAGACAAAGTATATGATCATGTCTCGTGACGAGAATGTTGTACGAAATGGAAATATGATAATTGGAGATTTATCCTTCGACAAGGTGGAAGAATTCAAATATCTTGGAGCAACAGTAACAAATATAAATAACACTAGGGAGGAAATTAAACGCAGAATAAATATGGGAAATGCGTGTTATTATTCGGTTGAGAAGCTTTTATCATCCAGTCTGCTGTCAAAAAATCTGAAAGTTAGAATTTATAAATCAGTTATATTACCGGTTGTTCTGTATGGTTGTGAAACTTGGACTCTCACTCTGAGAGAGGAACAGAGATTAAGGGTGTTTGAGAATAAGGTTTTTAGGAAAATATTTGGGGCTAAGAGGGATGAAGTTAGAGGAGAATGGAGAAAGTTACATAACGCAGAACTGCACGCATTGTATTCTTCGCCTGACATAATTAGGAACATTAAATCCAGACGTTTGAGATGGGCAGGGCATGTAGCACGAATGGACGAATCCAGAAATGCATATTGAGTGTTAGTTAGGAGACCGAAGGAAAATAGACCTTTGGGGAGGCCGAGACGTAGATGGGAGGATAATATTAAAATTGATTTGAGGGAGGTGAGATGTAATGATAGAGACTGGATTAATCTTGCAGAGGATAGGGACCGATGGCGGACTTATGTGAGGGCGGCAATGAACCTTCGGATTCCTTAAAAGCCATTTGTAAGTAAGTATATAACGTACACTATGTCTCCATATTATCTATCTGAGAGGCAGAGCAAGATGTGTTGTATTAATACAACTTTCATATATACGGTGATTCAGGAGAAATAGTAAATATTTTAAGGCGTGGTAGTGTGGATGGTACGAAATAATGACGATAATTAGCAGTGTTGCCAATACAAGTTCAGGGAGAACCGCCAGATAAGAATGAATTTTCCCCTAATTCTTGAGCTATCACTGTTTCTTTGCACTGTGAGAAGTTAAATAATCGTTAATCTCTGCATTTAAACTATTTTTCTCCGTCAAATAATATCAAAAATCCACTACAACTAGCAGAAAAGTCACTAATTTGTCAGCATTCGGGTTCGCGGGTGTGTTGTACTAGTGCACAGCCTCAAAGATTTATTCTACGGTGAAAATTCAAGCTCATTAGATTGAAAATTACATATTTCCAACAACTTTCCCCTCTTTACATTTTTCTTATTTGGACTAGTAACGGAGTTTGTTTCTGTCACCGGACTTTTGAATCACCCTATCGCCCACTGAAATATTTACTATTTCTATTGAACCACCCTGTATGTATGCCCGTATAAAATATCTGAAGTCTCGGCTGCTCGTGATTCAGAGTCGAGCTGCAGTTTGACGTGGAGTTGTTACTCTGTGTTGTAAGTTCCTGTGGTAAGAGTTGGAGCAGAGGATTCCTGGAGAGGTTATTTGGAACTTAGAAAAGGAAGAGTTCTAAATATGGGTGAGGGCAATGTGAAAAGCCTTTACTGAATATATTGATTAATTTCATTGCCTTGCAATATACTCGTAGTACAGGGACATCATTTTATTTTTACTTGCATTTTTATTGTACCTGCATTTCTGAATGTACTTCACTCTCACCCCTTCACTAATGACCTTGCTCCCGTCAGACACACAAACTTACGGCCGCTGTTGCATTCGAAGTCTTCAAGCAGTGAAGTAAACACTGCAGTGTATAGTGTTTTTCATAAATATGATTGCGTTTTCTATAGAAGAAAGAACCTATATTAATAATATCGCACTAAAAAATTATATTCAAGAAACGATAAATTCAATTTCAGAGAATATGCTTCAAAATGTTTTTAATAATATGCGTACTGAATTGAAGCCTGCATTGTAATGAACGGCAACCATTTTCAGCAACTTGTTTAAAAATTCAGATTAGGTTTTTTTGAATTGAGGTGGCTAGAAGCAAAGGAATGCTAGTGACATTTGTAATAACATGAGTTAAGTGCATCCAGTGTAAGCAAAAGTATCTAAAATTTTAGTGGCAAAGGGATATTTTAATCGCATCACACATTAAAATTTAAATAAAAAAATTCACCGATTTTACGAAAGCTTAAATATTTAAACCCCATTTTCTCAAAAGTAACTTAAGTGCACTTACAGCCCTTTACTTATGACCCCCTCAATTTAAATGCACTCTCTATATTGTATGATAACATCAATAATTAATATGCTAAATAAAGTAGACATTACATAACGAACATAGCCGCCTGAAAAGTTGAGTTTTTGAAAAAAAAAAAAATGTTACTACTCTACTGTATTTTGATAAATTCCGTAAAGTGATGATCAAACTGAAAATCGTAATATCGTAATTCCCTACAACATAAATGGATATACTACTTTTCTCTCCTCCTATACCTAGTAAAATGATTTGTTTACATATTGTATTAGTAACATCAAACTTCTGTAATGGAAGGGGGCAACAGTGTTTCCGAGTATAGCCAGGTTAATGTTAAAAATGTAGGTAAAAATAAAGTGATGTCCCTGTATAATGGAAGGGTAGTGTAATAAAATTAAAGGAATCCTTTACTGACACTTACCACTATCATCTCTCTTGGAAGTAACGAAGAACCATTTTATCATGTTATATGAACCCGATTCTAAATTCTTGAAAATTACTGCTATATTGGTGGATGATATAGATCTACACCCAAAGGCTAAAACACGCATATTTAAGACTGTACAGAAGCTAATTACAGTCAGTGTTTCAACTATGTTTGGATTATAACTAGTTGTCTATTGCCAATGTTGTGCCTTGTATTATCTGAGATGCTCAAAGTGTATCCGATCCATTAGGTTGATGCCTGTGACAAAAGTTTTTATTTGAGATGAGTACGAGAGAGAAGTAAATCAGTATTATTCTCCTGCATTACCTATGAGTCTTTGTGCAAAAATGTATAACAGTAAGCGTTTTAATTATCGCTTGTGTTTATTTGACAAGGCAACAATGAGTGCGGGTCTAACGTTATTTTTAACGGTTATTTTTCTTTCAGTTTTCATTGCGACGTTGTTGTAGCTAGCTAAATATTTCATATCGCAACATATCAGTACAACCAAACACAAAAATGCATTTTCCAAGGCTACTGGGAAGAAGATTTCTTTGCTTCCAACAGTAATTGCAACTTCCGAGTCGAAAATCTCAATTTTTATTCGACTTATGTAAAGCTTTTTTGCTGCCGAAATCCCTTTGTGGAAAGTACAAGCATGTGGGTCTAGTGCAAGGTTTTTTGTAATTGCCTTTCATTGCGTATTTTAGCTATTTATAATGCATTTTTGCCTGCCTATTTTAGCTATTTATGATGCCTTTTTTGCCTGCCTATTTTAGCTATTTATGATGCCTTTTGCCTGCCTATTTTAGCTATTTATAATGCCTTTTTGCCTGCCTATTTTAGCTATTTATAACGCCTTTTTGCCTGCCTATTTTAGCTATTTATAATGCCTTTTTGCCTGCCTATTTTAGCTATTTATAATGCCTTTTTGCCTGCCTATTTTAGCTATTTATGATGCCTTTTGCCTGCCTATTTTAGCTATTTATAATGCCTTTTTGCCTCCCTATTTTAGCTATTTATAATGCATTTTTGCCTGCCTATTTTAGCTATTTATGATGCCTCTTTTGCCTGCCTATTTTAATGATTCATAATGCCTAAACTTCCGTTCTCTAATAGGTATACCTGAACATGAGAGCTAATGTCATCTAAGTCCATTTTTAAATAAAATAAGTGTTATGACAGATTTGAGTGCTCTTACGTGGTGCATGAGATCCACAATGCTGCAAATCCAAAATATTTACTTATTATGAAAAAAAAATATTTTGTAACAACGCAAGTTGCAAGTCCAATGTACTGATATTTGGCTCTAATAATATTATGAACAGGGAAAAATGCAAGTCCTATTACTTTATTTTGGATCTTGGTTGGTTGAAGCACGACAATGAAATACAAAAATAGCAAAAGTAGGAACAAAATTTTGCTTTAACTTCCATGTAAAATTATTGTTTTGTGAGTTACGTGACTTTATTTCTCAGATACAGAATCATGTTCTTGGTAACTTCAAAGAACAAAGTATCAGGAACTAATAAAATATCAAAACCTTTAGTTTTGACCGAAATTGCTACTTCATGCATCTATGAAAACTTTAAAACTAGCTTTTATCTTGAATGTGAAGTAAATAGACTATTATATCACCCTTTCCATATCTGAGAATTCAACTTCTGAACAGATATAGAACATAAGAGGTCTCCTATACAAAAGTTGAGACAATATTGAATGAATCTCAAATTGGATTCGACAAAAAAAAATTGTAGTTGTCAGCCGTCCTCCCCTAGCAAATAGGTTTATAGAAATCCGACACACATAAACCAATAAAGTGCCAAATCGCCAGTCTGCTGGGACGCGATGGAAAGCCTTTGACCGAATCGATGCAGGAATCAGGATAACGTGTAGCGCTGTCTTATGACTTCCAAGAACATCGAGTTGAATGTGCGTGACAACAGCCACATGCACCAACTGCTGCTTCTCATCGCACACAAGCATGCGACTTTCCGAAATATGAGATCCAGATTCATAGAACATGCATTACAGTCAAATCATACGTTTAGTGACACCATCCATCCATCGAACCTGAACATTTAAACGGTTAATGACCTGTCATTGAGGTAGGACACTAACCAAATAGCTACTATAAAAAGTGCTGTGTCTGTATGAGTGAGCACTTGACCTTCAAAAAGATGCTAAGCAAGGTTTGTGTAGTAAAGAAGGGTAGTCGTCTCTTAGCAGGACGACCCACAGATCTTTGGCCACGTGGTACATAATTATAAATTTCCTTTGGGAGTCTACTATTACTCATTCTTTCCAAATGATGTTTCCATTTAGACTGATATTGAACAATGTAATCTAAAACTGGTTGAGTTTTTAGTTCCTTTAAAATTTCACAATATCTTTTCAGATTCCATTTAGTATAGCCCGCTGTTCTTCGCATGAATCGCATTTCACAAGCCGTTATTCTGCTTTTATCTGCTTTCCTCAGTGTCCATGCTTCGCTGCCATAGCTGAGCATCGGTCGTGCCAATGTGTTGTAGAGACGTATGCGGGTGTGTTTCTTAACCAAGGATGGTTTCATCACACTATTTATAATGCCCATAGGCCTTGTGTATGTATTAATTTTCTGTGATATGTCCAATTCTTCAAAAATGGAAAGATTGTAACCTAAATATGGGATACTATTACATCTTTCTAATATTTTATTATCGAGACAAATTTTACTTTGTATTGGGTATTTCCCACAGAATGCCATAATTTTTGTTTTATCTGTTGAAATTTCCATATTTTATGTGGCTGCTACTTGCTGCAAATTATATATTTATCTTTGCAGGTCGTCTTCTGAAAGTGCTAATAATACCAATCATCTGCAAAGTTAATTGGATCCAACTTAAGGTGTCTGTTAATTTGTATATATCCATGGCGAGTTTGCTTCCACTCTTTAATTACTCGGTTCATATAAATAATAAAGAGAAATCCTTGTCTTACACCAGTATTGATGGGTGTCCAAGATGATACCTTACCATCTTGTTTAATTGCCATTTTATTATGGTTAGATATGTTATGAATCTTTCGGGGAATATCACTTTTGTTGACGTCGTACAAAATTTTGTCGAATAACCTTTTGAGAAGATTAACTCCATATGTAGATGAGATTATTGCGGATCATCAGTGTGGTTTTAGGCGTAATAGATCGACTATTGATCAGATTTTTTGTATTCGACAGATATTGGAGAAAAAATGGGAGTATAAGGGTACAGTACATCAGTTATTCATAGATTTCAAAAAGGCGTATGACTCCGTTAAGAGAGAAGTTTTATATAATATTCTTATTCAATTTGGTATTCCCAAGAAACTAGTTCGATTAATTAAAATGTGTCTTAGTGAAACTTACAGCAGAGTCCGTATAGGCCAGTTTCTGATGCTTTTCCAATTCACTGCGGGCTAAAGCAGGGAGATGCACTATCACCTTTACTTTTTAACTTCGCTCTAGAATATGCCATTAGGAAAGTTCACGATAACACAGAGGGTTTTGGAATTGAACGGGTTACATAAACTTCTTGTCTATGCGGATGATGTGAATATGTTAGGAGAAAATCCACAAACGATTAGGGGAAACGCGGAAATTCTAGTTGAAACAAGTAAAGCGATAGGGTTGGAAGTAAATCCCGAAAAGACAAAGTATATGATTATGTCTCGTGACCAGAATATAGTACGATATGGAACTATAAAAATGGGAGATTTATCCTTCGAAGAGGAGGAAAAATTCAAATATCTTGGAGCAACAGTAACAAATATAAATGACACTCGGGAGGAAATTAAACACAGAATAAATATGGGAAATGCCTGTTATTATACGGTTGAGAAGCTTTTGTCATCTAGTTTTCTGTAAAAAATTCTGAAAGTTAGAATTTATAAAACAGTTATATTACCGGTTGTTCTGTATGGTTGTGAAACTTGGACTCTCACTTTGAGAGAGGAACAGAGGTTAAGGGTGTTTGAGAATAAGGTTCTTAGGAAAATATTTGGGGCTAAGAGGGATGAAGTTACAGGAGAATGGAGAAAGTTACACAACTCAGAGATGCACGCATTGTATACTTCACCTGACATAATTAGGACCATAAAATCCAGACGTTTGAGATGGGCAAGACATGTAGCACGTATGGGCGAATCCAGAAGTGCATATAGAGTGTTAGTTGGGAGGCCGGAGGGAAAAAGACCTTTGGGGAGGCCGAGACGTAGATGGGAAGATAATATTAAAATGGATTTGAGGGAGGTAGGATATGATGGTAGAGACTGGATTAATCTTGCTCAGAATAGGGACCAATGGCGGGCTTGTGTGAGGGCGGGAATGAACCTCCGGGTTCCTTAAAAGCCAGTAAGTAAGTATTTTATGAATATTGTCGATAAACTGTTGTGGAACATTGTCGTCTACTAAAATTTGTAATATTATTATTATTATTATTATTATTATTATTATTATTATTATTATTAATTTATTTATTTATTTGTACACAGCTTTCTAAGCATTAAAATTGAAAGATATAAACCTTTTCAACCACGAAAATGGTCGACATCATTAAGAGATTGTATCTTGAACACGGCTATTGTTTCAGGACATCAACGAGAAAGTTAGTTACATAATGCACTCCTGAGAATTAATACCGCAGCGGGACTGTATATATCAACATCTTCAATTTCTCGAGAACAATCAGATTATGACAATACCGTGATATTCAATGAGCGTCTGTAGACGGTAATGTCGTATAGAATTCCACCGTTACTTTTCTTGAGGAACCGTTTGTGTGCTTTCCGCAAAAAGACTAACGTAGGAAACAAAACACTCGCGACATCCGATCAATACAGACAATGCTTTTGAAGAAGCTTAGAAAACCTGACACCTAGAGTTTTGTGTTTTTTTTTCTTTTCAGTTATAGTCTTGTTTGTTCGTAGAATGCCTTTAGAAAAGGAAATTCAAATGTGATAATTTTGTTACGATTCTATTGCACATCTACACAGTTAATGTACTGTACATATTGATCGGAAAGATGAGAAAGCTTAGTATTCAATAAAATAAGGTACCGTACTTCTCTGAAAGGAAAGAGTGAGATTTCATAGCACAAATTAAGAAACAAGTAGTAACTGAAAAGGTAATGATCATGTAGACCAGTAATATCAACGTTCCTGCCACCAGACGTTGTGGCACAGATGGCATGTCGCTATATGAAGTGCGCGGCTGTCTATCCAGCAGGCGTACTGTTGTCTGTACGCGAGAGCCGTGTTTTGACTGATCCTTTCTCAGTTCTTACACTTTCAGTTTCTTCATTCTTTTCTAGTTTACTATGTCCTTGAAGTCGGGATGAATATTTTTAGCAACGGATATGTCAGGATATTATCACTCATCCTCACTCCGTATTGACTTTTTAGAAATTTGACAACAGAAAATGCCTGCTCACAGACGTAGGCCAAATATGGCTATTTTTCTCGCAGCATTTTGATTCAGGTTTGCGACTTGTGAGTCCGGAAGTGTTCTGTAAAACTCTACTAGGGCTGGATAAAAAGTAATGGCAACAGTTCGATAATTCTGACATTGCTTTATTCACAGGGGTACAAGATTTACGTACCTTCTATATAGTCGTCGTCGTCCCTTATTTATTACATTTTGCCAAATGTTTGGAAGGCATCGTACACCATCAGCGCGTCCATCTTTGTTGATGTTCCGTATTGACCGCCCTATAGCATGGATATGTTCATCTCTGGTATTGTACCGGGTCCCTCGCAGTGGTTCTTTCACTTTGGTGAAAAGATCGTAATCGCATCGACTCATGTCGAGTGAGTACGGTGGATGTTCCAGAATCTCCCATTGCCAGCGGCGCAAGAGGTCCTTGACAGCAGCAGCGGTATGACTCCTTGCATTATCATGAAGAATGATGGGATTCTGTACCATCAAGTGTCGTCGTCTTCTCCTGAGGGCTGGACGAAGGTGGTGCTGCAGGAACCTGCAGTAGTAGTCCGCGTTTGCCGTCTGCCTTGGAGGTACAGTGTGGTGCAGTATTACCCCATCAATGTCATACGCCACAATGAACATCACCTTCACAGCACTTTGTGTAGAGCGCACTTTCTTCGAACGAGAAGAACCTGGATGCTTCCATTCATTTGATTGACGTTTCAAGTTTGGTTGGTTCGTATGAGCGAGCCCAGGTTTCGTCCATAGCGACGATTCGTCCAAGAAAGTCGTCATCTTTCCTTTGGTACCAGTCCAACAAGGCCTGTGCGACTGCACAGCGGCGCCATTGTTAAACCTGGGAAATTTCATAGGGTATCCAACGCCCTGTAATTTTGCCGTAACCTTGCAGAATGTGGAGCACAGTTTTGTGACATCTCCGACTTCCGCTGTTAACTCACGCGCATTCCATCGGCGATCAGCATCCAACACGGAAGCAAGGAGTTGAACTGTGTTGTCCTCCACGCGGGGTCGTCATGTACGGAGGTTGTCCTGAACGGCATCCCTGCCTTCCCGGAACGTTTTAACCCAGCGTGCCACTGTGCGATATGGCAACGCTGTATCGGCACCTGCTTCACGCAGTCCCTGAAAAAGTTCTTGTGCACTACGACCTCGTGTCACTTCAATTTTGATTCAGGAACGTTGCTCTAGTTTTGTAAACGAGGTCATAGGGCGCTCGCACTATCCCTATGAAAGTCAACGTTCTACACACTGCAGTAGATTGACAGAGTATTGTCGCTGCTGGCTGCACTAACTCATCTAACAGTCCTTGATCATGTCCACACAACTGGTAGCTCTCGAACGCACCATCGTCACGTGACAGCAGTGTTGCTATAACTTTTCATCCAACCTATGTATTAGATCAGTACTTGCTGTATTGATGAACTTTTGACGAAGCATATGGTCGATGAATTTCATTTTCAATGATGCGTCTTGAATATCCTTAAAATCTACTGTGAATGGGTATCAAAAATAGAGAATCAGATTTATTTTTTCTCCAAACTCTCGTAACGTGTTTTGAATTGCTTTTCTAGATGTTCTAGATGTCTTAGAACAGCCAGCGTCGTTAAATGAAACATAACATTTTTTTTTCATTGTTCATACCACTATCCATCCGCGTTGTCCCTAGAGTTATAAAACCTCTATTCAAGGAAGACTTTTGTGCTCAGATTTCTTCCCTTTTTGAGCTGAAATTCATCTGGTAGTTGTCTTAGATGTGTATGATAATATTCAGGATTGATATTTGCGCAGAGTTTAGCAAATCAGCGTCGCTGTTGTGCCGGAATTTTGTCCCGCAGGAGTTCTTTTACATGTCAGTAAATCTACTGACATAAGCCTGTCGCACTTAAGCCCACTTACAGTAAATGCCATCGACCTGGTCCGGGATCGACCCTGCAACCTCGGGCATAGAAGGCCAGCGCTATACCAACTGCGTCAACCAGACCGACAAGAACAATGAACCACGTACCTATCATACGCAACTAAATCAGATTATTTTATGTTTCCCAGACTTCAAAGGAAGAATCTTTGAGAGCGATAATGGTGTTATGGAAGCAGTGAAAGATTACTCGATTTTATTGAAAGGGAATAAAAATATTTCCGGATCGAGAAGCTGCTTGCGGTACAGATATAGAGTAGTAACCGTGATTCGTCAGAATATAAGAGCTTATTCTCGTCTCAAAAATATGATTGTGTAATAATAATAATAATAATAATAATAATAATAATAATAATAATAATAATAATAATAACTGAAGATAAGCGGAGTTTTGAGGAAGGGCTAAGAGACAGTATCTGGAAGCATTATGTCACATTCTAATCCAAATGCAACTCAGACAATTTGCATTGCAATAGATCTTGCGATGATATTTTCAATTTTATATAACTTATACTTCTCCCATAATTTTCTAACCAACTCACAGTAATCCGAAAAGCAAATCTAGCTGGACAAAATTAATAACGTTTCTCCTGTCTAACAGATTTTCATGAAACTTTGTACTGTAGTTACAGATGACATTTGTTTTGTATACAAACACTGATTACGTTTGTATAAGGGAAATTATCCCTTATAGGGGGTGCATTTAGAGAAAATTAATAACTTGTCTCCTATGTAACAAGTGTTCATAAAACGTTGTACAGTAGTTAAAGATAGTATAATTATTTTGCATACAAACTATGATTACGTTTGTATAAAGTAAACTACATTTTAAAGGGGGTACATTTATACAAAATTAATAAATTTTCTTCTATCTAAATCGGACCCATTCAGCAATACATCTAACATATACAAGATTGTGTGATAGAGGAAAGTGACGAGAGATTAATGCTATTCAGGCGCTTACAGAGCTGCAAATAAATTTGTCTACACTCCAAATTCGCTAGGTTCCGCAAACGTTTCTCAATTGATCGAACTGAGCGTTTTCTCATAAATATTTCGGCATAAAAATATGATCCTACCTAATCGTCAAAATTATAGAGATATTTATAAATTAAAAATGTCACCGAATAAATTATATTTTATGATTAAAATAATAAACGAAGGCCGAAAAGTCGTAAATTTCCATTATAATTCAAAATTGTAATTGATTGGCGAATTGAGAAACTTTTTTCTACCGTAGAAATCGTAGAATTTGTAATTTCCTTCTTTCGAATGCTAAAAATAACAGTAAAAACGACGTTAGATATAAAAATATAAAGATAAATTACTCCAATTATTTATTAAACGAAATGCAAAACCAATTATGTTTAAATTTATGGCAGAAAATTTAAATTTTGGCAAGGATTTTTCACTTCCACATCACAGTGGAACTGACAGATTTAAAGATACAATTTGTTCCTCATGTTTTTATTCTCCTCTAATTTTATTTGTAGTTAACAGAAAAAGTGAAAAAGGATTTGATTGGGAAGTTCATTTTATTACAATATAGTCGTATAGCTTTCGTCTGCCATTGACACTCCAGCATTCATGCATTATCACCATATCATTATCCCATCATCTCTGAATAGCCATTGTACAATAGTTCAGAATGGACGTTAACTAAAGAATAAATGTATTACACTTATTACATTATAATGGATTCCACGTGGCAGAAGAAAAAGGAGACGAGCTAAAATTACATGGATGAATGTTATTTAAGCAGCATGCGGGAGATAGGACTGGAGAATGGAGACTGGAATAACAGAGATGGTTGGAGCAGGCAACAGAAGTTTAACTGGGTGCCTGAAGATGTTATAAACATTGTAAAACCTACAAAAGAAATGAATATTATAAATTATGACGTATAAAGGGTTACTATAATGGCGTAAAAGTGTAGTTATTTTCGTCATGCATTGAAAGTAATGAAACACTAAACAATTACAATCAAGATGTTACTACTCTATAGTTCAAAAGAATATTTTATATAGAGTTGTGTTCAAAGCAAAAGAAGTATGAAACACTGAACAATTACAATCATGGTGTTACTACAAAAGAAGATTTAATATAAAGTTGTGTTCTGAAAATTACAAAGATTACTATAGTTCAAAAGAATATTTTATATAGAGTTATGATGAACGCGTATGAAACACTGAACAATTACAATCATCATATTACTACTCTATAGTTCAAAAAAAGATTTAATATAGAATTTTGTTGAAAGAGTATGAAACACTGAACAATTACAATCACAATATTACTACTCTATAGTTCAAAATATATATTTTATATAGAGTTGTGTTGAAAGCTCAAAAGAAGATTTAATATAAAGTTGTGTGTGAAACACTGAACAATTACAATCATATTACTACTCTACAGTTCAAAAAAGATTTAATATAGAGTTGTGTTGAAAGCGTATGAAACACTGAACAATTACAATCATAATATTATTACTCTACTATAGTTCAAAAGAATATTTCATATAGAGTTGTGCTGAAAGAACAATTACGTATGAAACACTGAACAATTACAATCACGATATTACTACTCTATAGTTCAAAAGAATATTTTATATAGAGTTGTGTTGAAAGCGTATGAAACACTGAACAATTACAATCATATTACTACTCTATAGTTCAAAAGAATATTTTATATGGAGTTGTGTTGAAAGCGTATGAAACACTGATCAATTACAATCACGATATTACTACTCTATAGTTCAAAAGAAGATTTTATATAAAGAATTGTGTTGAAAGCGTATGAAACACTGAACAATTCAATCATCATATTACTACTCTATAGTTCAAAAGAAGATTTAATATAGAGTTGTGTTGAAAGCGTATGAAACACTGAACAATTACAATCATCATATTACTACTCTACAGTTCAAAAGAATATTTTATATAGAGAATTTTGTTGAAAGCGTATGAAACACTGATCAATTACAATCACAATATTACTACTCTATATTTCAAGATAATATTTTATATAGAGTTGTGTTGAACGCGTATGAAACACTGAACAATTACAATCATATTACTACTCTATAGTTCAAAAGAATATTTGATATAGAGTTCTATTGAACACGTATGAAACACTGAACAATTACAATCATACTACTACTATTTCTATAGTTCAAAAGAATAATTTATATAGAATTGTGTTGAAAGCGTATGAAACACTGAACAATTACAATCATGATATTACTACTCCATATTTCAAAAGAATATTTTATATAAAGAATTGTGTTGAAAGCGTATGAAACACTGAACAATTACAATCACCATATTACTACTCTATATTTCAAAAGAATATTTTATATAGAGTTGTGATGAAAGCGTAAGAAACACTGAACAATTACAAATGATATTACTACTCCATTTTTTTCAAAATAATATTTTATATAGAGGATAAGATGATTGAACAAGAAACACTGAACAATTACAATCATGATATTACTCGACAGAAAAACTCCATTTTTTTCAAAATAATATTTTATATAAAGTTGTGTTGATAAGAACTGAATATATGAAATTGAAACATTGAACAATTACAATCATGATATTACTACTCCATATTTCAAAAGAATATTTATATAGAGTTGTGTTGAAAGCGTATGAAACACTGAACAATTACAATCATGATATTACTACTCTATAGTTCAAAAGAATATTTTATAAAGAGTTGTGTTGAAAGCGTATGAAACACTTAACAATTACAATAATCATATTACCACTCTATAGTTCAATAGAAGTTTTTATATAAAGAATTGTGTTGAAAGCGTATGAAACACTGAACAATTACAATTATCATATTACTACTATATAGTTCAAAAGAAGATTTTATATAAAGAATTGTGTTTACAACGTAATACAAATACAAGACATGCGGAAATAGACATTGTTCCGGCATATTTGTACCAATAAACGCTAAAGAGATCTGTAGATCAGATTCGTGAACCTAATCCCGAACCCTCTTACGGCAAGCCAGCACTAAACCCCGATAGGTGGTGCATTTCAGAGTTTTACAAACAACCCTTTATCCTCCAACAGATAGCTATCAGAGGGTATTAGAACTTGATCGTTTTACAAATAGCTACGGCCGGTAGATCTGCGTGGGGGGAGGGGAGAGGTGATGGACGGTCGCTCCGATAAGTACTAGACTCATTATCCCAAGATACCACGGGCTAATAAAACACGTCCCAAAGAAGCTGCAATCAGGCCTGTATTAAAGGGAAGCGAGCATTGCAATGCCTTTCACTTTAGGGTAAGTGTATGAATTGTGCAGAATATTTTGTTGGGAATTATAATTTTAACTAAAATAAACTGTAAAGAGTTGCTAGGAAATAATCTAAGGAATCAAAAGACGTAATTAAACAGGTCTGTTCGTTAATCTCGCAGCTAAAAATATTTTATTTAACAATAAATTACGACTAATTGATATATAATTCGACCGAGGCGAGTAGAGACGCGGTCGTAATGTGAAGTATCGCGATGACTCTATACCGCCGTGGCGAAAATGTGATCGTGCGCCGAGCCACTGTGTAACCTGCAACGTGCGTAGCACCTATGGAGGGAGGCGGACACCCGAAGGGAAGTGAAGCAACTGTCCTTACGTCAAACACTTATATATAATTTTATACAGTATAAGGTTACAAAATAATGTTCAGTACCTGTAACGAAGAAAGAAATGAATAAGAACACATAGTACACATTATCACAACCTAAAATTGACTGTCTTCAGAATGTCTCTGCGACAGAGTTTCAAAATCAGGAATTATGTCACTTACTGCCAGTCGTAGATGATCAGGAAGGTATTGTCTGTCAGTCGTGATCTAAATTTGGTTTTTACTATTTTCATTGATAAAAATAATTTTTCACAAACCTAACTTTTAGCGAACATGGCTTCAACAGAGCAAGCGAAAGAAAGAAGCTTCGGATATTTATTTTTTGGCAAATATTTGAAAAGTTCAACATTTGTCAAGTCCTTACATCTAGCTTTCATTTAACATCACATTGTAAATCTGTGAGTTTAAATTGAAGATTTAAGTGCATTATTCATGCATCTGCTGAAAAAGGATCGACGTACATAGATAATAATAATAATAATAATAATAATAATAATAATAATAATAATAATAATAATGATAATGATAATAACAACAACAATAACAACACTTAACCTTTTAATGTTTCATGAGTAACGTGTAGTATAATGCCGTTTTATGTTATACAATCGTTTTCCTCGTAATACTTGTGAACTAATCATACATTTAATATTCTAATCATATTGGCAGCAAAAAAATGCGTCCTCCCATCCTACTTGAAACTTTCGTTTTTGCAGAGGTACATGGTTTCGTGAGAGATATTGCGACGATACGCCACTCGCAGGTCAGAGACAAATACAAATGGAACGGAGTTTGACTCCAGTGAGTGAGAGGGTGCGGATTGGGAGAGGTAGGAAGCAAGAGAAATGGACAGCTATCATTGCGAGCCACAATGTGCTCGCGAGTCACATTTTCGCTACGGCTGCGCTATACGAAGACAGGAGAAGTACAAGTGGCGCTCCGGGCTGCAGGACTCCACTGGCCTTGGTCGAGTAATAATAAATTCTAGGAGGTGGGGGAACGTAGATTTTACAAAGCACCAAATACAAGATACTCCATTTGACGCTGGATGGGAATTTGATTTTGTGAATTGATTTTATGAACGATTTTCAATCAGAATACTAATAATAATCCGTGGCGCGATAACCCATGAAGGGCCAAGACTAATCAGCTGACTACTGGTCTCACGTTCACATGTCGCAGCTGAGTGAACGATCATCAAACCTGTACGGGGCACTGTTAGGACGATGATCCTCCCAGTCGTTATAGCTGGTTTTCGCTACCTATTATAGCTCCCCAAATAAATCACGAGTCCAGATGGGCAACATTTGTATACACTGGTCGAAATTCTATGAGAAAATTCCTTCCCTGTGAGGACTAGAACCAGCGTCCTTGATAACCAAGACCCCGTGGCTGATGTCTTGTCCAAGATGGTGGTGGCGCCGAAATCTATCCTGTGACCAGTTTCTAGGCTGTGTTGGGCTACTGCAGACTTATCGGGGTAATATAGTCTTATGCTGCGTTGATGTTCCTTGCAGCGTTCCATAATGGTGCGTCCCGTCTGCCCGATGTAGCATTTCCCACACTCACAAGGTATTTTGTAGACACCAGGTGTCCTAAGACCAAGGTCGTCCTTAACTGGTCTCAGCAAGTACTGGATCTTTGTGGGCGGCTTATGGATGGTCTTAATCCCGTGTTTTCTTAGCAGTCTGCAAATATTGCCCGAGATGGGGCCATAGAACGCGATGTATACCATGGCCTTCGTCTCCTCTTGTTCCTCGGCGGGTGGTTTGTCCGAAAAGGCCCTTCTGAGGGCCAAGCCATCGAAATCCACTTAGATGGCAATAATTTCAACAGACTACAGCTGAGTACAGCATGGAAACCTGCCATCAATACGCTTCGACCACCAGCACAAGGCAAACAGTCGGGACCAGCAAGTAGCTCCTGACTGGCTGCCGCTTCCACCAACCAGAATGCGCCTGGCGGTCGGGACTAGGAACTAGCTCCTGATTGGCCCGCAGCGGGAAGCCCTACTACTGCATATATATACCGGCTAGACATGGTCCCCACATCAGTCGGGATGAGCCCTAAAAGAAATGGGCCACGGACCTGCACTCATATCCCCATGAACCCCCTAACTATTAAAAATTGATTATTAATTACATCTATCCCAAATTCATAAATCAATCGACCTGTTACCTAAAAGCCAAATTGGCTAGTCTTTTATATTGAGACAACTCATCCTGCCTAAGGTATTTCCGTGGTTTTCCTAAGGCGTTAAGACAAATGTCGGGATGAGCCCTAAGAGAAATGGGCCACGGACCTATATGCCCTTCTCCATAAGCCCCCTTTTCTAACAAACAACTTAAAGCCCTAGTTCAGAGTAGATAAGTTATGAAATACATGTGCAACGTCACGCATGTCGCAATTTCAATTTGCAGATTCTGAATTCACGGCGTCTCTCCTGGTGGTCTTCACCTGCCTAGTCATCGAACAACAGATGACAGCGTCTTCTCGACTCCTTCTGCACTGCGAAATGACAGTTCATTTCAATATGCAGATCTAAACCAGCTATCTCCTCGTCCCGTCCCGTGATCATTTTGATCACATTTCCATCCCCCTCGCGTATGTGGTACCTAAGAGGTTACGTCCATTTTCGGTTTTACCCTTCAAAATTTTCTAGAGCTACTTCAGTGGAGCAGCGTAACCCGGAGTGAGACTAGAGGCCAACAGGCTTGGAGCTCACATATTTAGTTTCTTACAGCCCCCAACCCCTTGCAAGGATGCGTTTTGCGTACCTTTTAAATTTTTTTCCTCCATATTCTCCTCTCTTTTTCGATTTTCGAGTCCCACATCACTTCATTCCCTGAAGAAGATGGCAGAGCTAGTCGTCGAAAGCTTGGAAGCAAATCTCCAACTCACCTGGCTGAGAACCCGAGAAGAGTTATTCTACATCAAACGACGGGAAAGCCTCAAGTCATACAATAATTTATATATTCGTATTATGCGTACGGGACTCCTTGAAGAGATGAGATGATTCGATCAATGACAGACACCACACAGGCGTAAAACAGATACCTAACCATCACTACATAAAATTTAGATCAATCCCGTATGCCAGCGAGTCCCGTCAGCTAGATTACATACCTAACACAGAAACTTGCCTTAGAGTTACACGGAAAATTGTAATCTAGTAGGTCCCCTGCACCTCTTATCAGCTAAGCTGTTAAACCACACTTTGACATGTTTATTGTGAAATGAAGTGATAAGAAACGAAGAGTAACATAAACTGAAGCGGAAACTGTACTCGAAATAAAATTTGTAAAGCTGAAAAAATGGGATAAATCTAGAATAAACACTCACCATCCGACCTTGTCCATACTAGTGTAATTCCAGTTAACATTGAGGATCGAACTCAAGTCTGCGATATGATAAATACGTTCTAAGCTAGCGGAGCGGTTTCCATAGAAGCTGCAATTAGGCCCGTATCAAAAGGAAGCGGCCATTATAACGTATGTCTTCGTTAGTAAAACATACCAATTCTAACACTTTGCCAGGAATGTTAAATTATTTGAAGGAAATAATAAATATCTTCTCATTGTCCTTTTTAAAAAGTAACAATAGAGAAAGGCCCAAAAATACATACAAACTTCAAGTTCAAGATATCTGCGTAACATCATCATCACTAAATTGACACACATCTAGATATGGCTATGGAACACACAGTATGGAACTACTACTATCACAAGTGCTCGAAATGTTCCCCATTAGCATTCAGACACATCTAGGAACGGCGAATTTTCTGCGGTGTGCCACATCCTTTACAGTCCTCCATAAGTAAACGTCGAGAGGAGATTAATCGGGTGAGCGTGGAGGGTACTCAAAACACTTCTACGCCCTGCACATTGACCTTGCATGGTAGCGTCGAGTAGGTTCTCACGTCTCGGTGGCAGTGTGATGCGCCATCTTGTTCAAAATAAAATCGCTCATTCTCCACAGAGTGCACGAATGGCGGGTGAAATGGATTTGCGAAGCATGTTGAAGTACACAAGGCCAGTAACTGTTCCTTCCGGGTTTTCGTTTATGCACACCATACCCAGTACCTTCAGCCTCAAATTTAACATGTTGACTATGCTTAATTTACTGCTTAAAGATGTTTACGCTTATTACTTTGTAAAATGAACCTAAGCCTAGTTGTTGCAGAAGTAAAGCAAAAGACGTGACTTGCTAATCATGATGATGATGATGATGATGATTATTATTATTATTATTATTATTATTATTATTATTATTATTATTATTATTATTACCCGTGCGCTCCGCTGCACCCGTTAGAAATAAATATACAGTAATTACCAGAGAGAGCATTTGGTGTACGTAAACCGTTGAGTTAACTGATACAAGCACTATATCGCAATGTATTAGGAGGCAAGGAAGGGAGGGGGTGAATGTCATCGTGTCGCTACAACAACAACGACTGGAGTGCAGTTCCTGCAGCAAATTATATTTACTATTCAGTAATTTCACTTTATAATATTAAATAACTTATTGTTTATATTGTGCATTTAATTACAACATACATTATATAGTTCTGTGTTATATGATATTAATCTAGCTACATAAGAACAATATTGTATATAAATACAACAACATAGAAAACATAGTATTTTACTTTGTACTACTTTGCTCTTCTTCATGACTGCATTTGTACAGTGCACGACAATATACTTAATTACGCTTTTCTGCTTTCATTTCGTCAGACCACAATAATCGCATTGATTTTTCAAACAGAGCTGCAATGGTAACATGATTTACTTTCTATAGCTCTTCGAATGTCAATAGAAACATTTTGCCCACACCTTCAGTTTGAAGTGCTCCAACAATAAAATTAACAACAGATCTGTTTGCAATATTTGTCGTTTCGTCTATAGATATCCACAATTTTTCATTTTTTAAGGTTTCTCTAATTTCACCTAAGACATCTTCATAACATTTTGCTAAATAACCCGTACGCAGAGTAAATTGTTGGGGTAGTGTTCTACCTGTAGCCTATATTTTTGCAAAAATGATCTGACACATGGGTGTTCCAGTTTTTTAAATAGAATATTTGCCCTAACGAACATGTCGCATAAGTCTTGGTAAAAATCACATTCCACATTTGAACCCGTGGGAATAGCTTCGACTTTTTTCGAATTCAACAACTTAAAGCATTCCTTGTGTGTTTTAGAGTTGTAGTGTTTTGTACATGGTGTCTCTTGTTCCCCAGTAGATCGACTTTACATACCATGCATGTAAGTTTTTCACCATCCGTGGAAAGTGCTGCGATCCGAACTCCTCAACAAATCGCTGCAATTGTACATGCTGAGGCTTCTTTTCTTTCGGCATAACATAAACTATGTTGTAATGCAAAGGCAAACAAATGCTTTGCACTTACGGTAAACACAAATAGAACTAATTAGGACTGCGATAGGAAAAAAAGTGAATACAGGAAATAGTGTAGAATGACCAATAAGGTAAAATATGCAGAAAACAGGAAATTCAAATACGCCAGGAAATGCACAGGTATTGAAAACTATCTAAGACAGCACGTGTAACATCAGAGAGCTCTGCGCGTACAAGGACTGTACCTTGTAGGTAAGACCCCTTCCCCCACCTCGTGACGTAGTCAAAGCTCTCGGTATAGTAAACTTGTGTCCACTGATAACGTACCCCATCTGCTCTCTTTGGTAATTACATAATTAAAATAGGACATTTGATCCAGGGAACATTCGTGTTTGACAGAAGAATAAATCGTTTAATATGTTACTCAAGTTAAATTGTATTTAAAAACTTGAAATGCGAACATTTTGATCCACTCATTTGGTGCAATGACAATTCCTTTAATATGTTTCTTAATTGTTATTACATGCAACCATAGTTTAATGAAGATTGACACATCTTTTAGTTTTTATGTGTATACTTTATATTACTTGCTATATGTTTCCATTTAATTGTGGTAATAACTTAATTTTAACTGTTGTTTTCTACGTCTTCAGTAAATGGCGCTTGGCCCACTATGGTTCTGAACCCTTCAAATAACTTAAATAGTGATACAGCATATATAGTGATATGTAATTACATTTCTTTCTTTCGGAAATGTAAGAATTCACGATCTCCTATGTCCCATTGCCATGAAATTTTTTTCTTCCTACTCAAAAATTTTATATTTTGCACATAGGAGTTACTGCAGGAACAACAACGCTATAATCTGAGACGGCGGTGAAAATGTATTATATTGTTATTTTAAAAGTCTTGTAAGTTATATCCTTAAATATCAGTCCTATCAAAATTTTCCATAGAATAAAACTTATCGGAAATTATTTTTAAAGAAACTTTTGTTAGGTAACATTTTTCACAAAAAAGCAATAATAAGCGAGGTATTTCGATTTATTTAATTCAGGCCCCTTTAAATAAAGTATTTTGAATGACATATAGCCTAAAATCTAAGTTACAACGAACTTAATTTATATTCCAATTTTCATCGAAATCCGTTCAGCCATTATCGCGTGAAAAGGTAACAAACATCCAGACAGACAGACAGACATAGGCCTACACACAGACAGGCAAAGAAAAATTTCAAAAAAGCGATTTTCGATTTCAGGATGGTTAATTATACATGTTAACACCAATTATTTTTGGAAAATCGAAAATTACCAGAAAAATTTTGGCTGCAGATTTATTGTTAGTATAGATTATTATTATTACTATTATTATTATTATTATTATTATTATTATTATTATTATTATTATTATTATTAGTATTAGTATTATTGTTATTAATCAACTGCCCGAAGACAAGTCTGAATCTTATAAGTGATACCAACAAGGAACCACTTATGACACAACTAGGCCAGGAGATAATGCGGTAGGGTGGCAAGTTCCTTTCCACTTCCATTCCATACATTGCCGATTAGATACATATGACACTAATCAGACTTCAGATGCATACAAACAATTACTGTTCTTCCCCTGACACATATCGTCAAGTGAGATGTACTGTCTGATAATAGATACACATATCAGCCAGAATCTCACCTGGAGGTATTATTATTATTATTATTATTATTATTATTATTATTATTATATTTTTACAACTATTTGAAAAAAAAAAAAACAAGCTAATGTTTCATTTGGAACGGTTCAAATCCTTCTAAAGTTTTGTAGGAGGAAATTAGTTATATAAGCAGAGCCTGTTTCTGAGGAAACTGGACAAAATATAGTCGACCTTATATACAGAAATGATAAAATAATGGGGTGGAAATAAGAGCTGTAGTCAAATAATGATAATATATATGTTGTAAGAGTAGCGCCTAATTTTTTATCCTGGTTTGTACAATTTGTATAGACCTGTAACGAAAATAATAAACAATGAAAGAATAGCTGTTGATCGGTTTAGTAAGTAGTCTTCAAAAAATACATTTCCCGTCCCCAGCACTTACAACGTTTGAAACTTAAGAGTAAGAAAATGAACTTCACTGTACAAGCACAGTCTAGTACATACAGTCACGAAGCTTGAGTTGTGAGTGTACTAGGAACAATAGACTGTGCAGATACTATTTCACGTTGTCTGTGATGAGGCGATAGTAGCGATCCTAGTGGTTAGCAACTATCTATGGATGCATATTTACTATGTACTGAGCTTCGTGACTGTATATATTAGACTGTGGTACAAGTCTTTTTTTTCTTTTTAATCAACTTCTCCTTATTAGACTATTATTATTATTATTATTATTATTATTATTATTATTATTATTATATTTTAATTATCTTTAAAACTATTTAAAAAACAAGCCAATGTTTCATTTGGAAAGGTTCAAATCCTTCTAAAACTTCTTTCCTTACATAGCGAGTACTATTTCAGTTTGAGCCGTGGAGTTGACCGTACCTTAAAGATTTCAGAGTTCAAGGAAAATGAGAAAAAGATAACGATCACCTCTTCTCTACTAGCGCCTCTAGCTCCAAGATTACGAAACAATAATAAAACGTAACAAAGTCAATAATAACGCAGAGACAGAGGAGACCGTGCTGGCTATAGAAGTATAGAAGCATCAAGAATGCCTAGAATAATAATGTGCTTCCGAGCAATGAAACAAAGTTCGCAATTGATAATCTGGCATCGAGCTATAGAGCTGGTTGGACCAAAGAAACTGAAATTGGGTGTGTGACTCAGACTAACACGTTAGCTTAGCAATAACTCAGCTATTTTACAATTCATTTTTGGTTTTCAGATAAATCTATTCAATATGATAAATTTATTTTAAATGCTCAATCAATATGATTGATCTATTTGCAAATTTATTATTTGTTATTACATCTCGCCTGTTCGGCATCATAAGATATTTAAAAAGACGAAATCTAAACTTAATCCATTAAAATGTACAGGGACATCATTTTATTTTTACTTCAAATTTTATTGTACCTGAGTTTTTTAATGTACTTCACTCCCACCTCTTCTACCAATGAAGTTCAACCGTCCTGCACACAGATCCAAGACCGCATATACAGTCACAGTAGCCTTACGGTCATAGTAAACAGTACGTTCCAAAAATATGTTCGCGTTCCAGTGACGAAAGAGCTTTCAATATTGAATCATTTTCGCACAGGTACTGTCGTCCATTTGCTTACGTCGTATCCCGGTTTCCCCCACCTGCTTTTATTCGCCAGCTAATGGCTGGGCTGTCGTCTTAGCTCATTTGTGAGAACATTAATTTCTGTTAGAAATTGGACGTCTACGTAATATTATACAACTGTTTAAAATAACTTAAATAAAAGGGCCTCGTAAGTAATTAACTGTCACGTGATTTCCTCTCTTTCTACGACCCTACAACATAACCACTTGGACGGACAGTAGATAGTATGTCTGAGTAATTTTATCTTTTCGGATCGGGCAAAAGTAAGATTGAATTTACAGTACGTAAGGTACTCTTTTATAGAGTAGATACAGAATTATTTCAACATGAGTTACTAGTTACGAAGGACGAAACTGGTAATTGGGATTAGGTACAATAGTCTATAGTGCGATAATATGCGCATTAGAACTGAAGCCTGTATCGAAATGAACGGCCACCATTTTCAAAAATCTGTTTAAATATCCATATTATGATTATTTTTCAATTTAACTTCATTCTCTATATTGTACGCTACACTGCATAATGAATACGTCCACATGGACAGCTCAGTTCATGAGTAAAACACTCCTTGTTAATACTATAATGTATTTTGATTAAACAAAAACCTAATGAAAATGATCAAACTCAAAAGCGCGATATTTCCTAGTTTACGTAAATGGATTAACTACTTTTCTTCCCTCCTATACCTAGTAAAGTGATTTGTTTGTATATTACGCCAGTATCATCGAACTCCAGTCGTGGAAGGGGATAGCAAACGGCGTTGATCCAAAGGTATAGCCAGGTTAATATTAAAAATGTTAGTAAAAATAAAATGATGTCCCTGTACAAAATAATACGCGTAAATAAAGTTAATTGATTTTATCATGAGTTTTATGTAACGGAAAACTATTGAGAGAAATGTTCACTTTTGAATTTGTGTAATTTAATTTACCGGAAAATAAATATGAGATTTAAAATTGTGGATGTGACTGTTAATACATATAACTCATGTTACATTGTTTTGTTAAAATACCACTTATTGTAAAGATAAATAATTAAAATTGATAAAATTTATACATGTTATACTTTGTGTCTAGATTAGAACAGATCACATAGTGTTATGCAATTATTATGATGTAGTCAAATGGTGTATGTTTTGCAATACATTTGGATTTTCTGTAGTGATCAATCGTCGAGTATGTTAGATGCATGTGAAATGAATGCAGTACTCATTAAACGTTAATATACAATCATCACAATAATAAACATCGTTTTTCGCTCTTCTCCTATTCCATCAGTAAGAAAATTTCCTTATTCACATTTAACTTTCGCTGTAATAAATATACTACACTCATTATTTACCACTGAATGATTGCTTTCATTGCAATTTTTTACATATGTGGGCACAAAAATGCACATAACTTCATTCCCATTATAAGTATGGAAAATACTGGGTGTTCATTTCAAAGTGTGTCATGACGTTGTGAGTCAGCGATTTGAAGCGAGTTTCATTTTTTATGTCAGAGAAGTTGCCTATTAATCAAGGCGTTCAATCTGAACTTGAGAACGTGTACGGTATAACTTGAACGTCGTAGCAACATATGGCGGTCTGTACGGTCTATGTGCTACCATAACCTCTTTCGAACTGTGTTTTGCGCGGGCAAGTCATTGCAGGGTATTTGTTATCATCGATTGCGTACGGCAACATTCCACAATACAAATCAAATGTTCCGTGTCCATGTTGACCGTCGAAGTTAATGTCAACAAATACGTAAGTAATCGTCTTAACCCTCTCCTCATATCCTGACAGTAAGAAAAAAACTCACCTCAGTACGTGTTTCCAAATAGTTCACATTACTGCCACTACAGGTATTACCGTACGTATCGGTAAGTACTCTTCAGAATGAACGCCGTACTTGCTAGGCAACTTCTCTGGCATATAGGTAATATGCCTCTGCGGAAGTGTAGGAAGATTGAATTTTCTAGGCTCATCGGCTAGCCACATGACGGCATACAGCGACACATTTTGAACTGAACACCCAGTATACACTAACGCTCCACGTAAAAAGAACCCACCTCTCAAGGTATTGTAAAAGTGATCCGATTTCCGAAACATTGAAGGATCCCTTCACAGCACGTTTTGAATATTCAAAAAGTGCAATAGAACTTATCCACAGTGGAAGTGTCACAGTTCAACACAAACTCACGCAACAGCAGCTGAAATGCAATTACGACTCAAATGAAGTTATAATTACAGCCATTATAATCGGGATGCATTGTGAATCTGTCAGCTGTCAAACCTTTGTAATAATAGTGATGATGGTGCATCAGGGAGACTGCAAATGCAGATGACAATAGCGGATTAGACAGAAATACAAGTATCAGTCCATTTGAATGCTGTTATTTACAGCAACGAACTTGTGCTAACTTCAGGAATTTATCAATGTTATCTTCAATGACATTATTATGTAACAAAATTAATTTTCCGAACTGACTTATTTTATTTTCAGAGTTATCTTATATCTAGGGACGATGGAGTTTTATGTAATATCAAGATGTGAAATATGTACATATTTACAAAAGAAAAATAATGAATATGTAAAAATATTTTTAAAATCGTGAAAATATTTAATAGCATTATCTGACAGGTATTTGATAGGTAAGATTTATCCAGTTGTTTTCAGAGCAAGTCCCATTTTTACCGCACACTTGACACATTACTATTTTCCATCTGTAATGAAAGCTTTGTCCATCACAATCCATGATTTTATTTTTTTGCAATTATGGGTTGAAGATACAGGGGCCAATTTAGTTAGTTAAAAAGATAAATTTTCGTTACTGTAAGTGGCTAAAACTAGAGAACTAAGTGAAGTGACTGACTTTTATTACAAGCAATGTTTCGCTTTACTGGATTAGGAGAAAATAAGAGGGGATGTGGACACATGCATTTTGTTCCTGTAAAAACAAAGTACCTACTAAAATCTCAAACTATAGGCATTTAAAACTGTTGTTTGAAAAGTGACATTCCTGTTACATTCAGAAGGTCAGGATTATTCCAGCCGAGAAATAAACTTTTCCCAAAATAGATGCATAGATAAATCCCATTTCATTAGATTCAAACTACGTTTTTAAAGTAGATAGGTAATTTATAATCTTAAACTGTTATTTATTTTAATTTTTCAACATTTTTCCAGTTTGTTTTTACAGCTTCATTTTAAAAAGTCTAAAAGGAGAACTTTAAAATTCTGAGGAAGATGAGACTTAAACGGGGACAAACCATGGAAGGATTGAAGCATCAATGGGTAAGGAAAAAAATTCCAAAACAACATTCAACACCTGGGAAGGCTTGTTAAGATATTTGCAGAGGCAGAAAGAAGCTGTTCAGGAGACAAATTATGTTGTTCTGCAGTCTTCAGGCTCCAAAGTTTATGAGTTCATTTTTACAATATAGTTTTGAGAATATTTAATTTTTTAAACATGATATTTACAGTGGGCGGTATGGGATGAAGATATTCTATAATTCCTGGAACTAAGGACGTTATGTTTCGTCCTGAAATATATCCTTAACTTGTAGTTAGGTAAAAGGATTTTTAATGTGTATTTAAAATTGTAAACTTCCCCAGGAGAAGGTTTTTTTTAATTTTAAATAAGTAAAAATGAATAAAGGCCCTAAAATGTAGATTTATGCTATAAAACAGTGAAAACAATAATATTTGTAAAACTGGGGTAAATCATGTTTAAAATATGTAGTATCAAATTTTAAACAAATTAATGGTAATTTACAAGATTCAAAGATTTGTTATTTATATACGGTTAGGTTGAAAGGAATATAATATGTAATTACATAAAAATCCGGTCCCTATTTATATCCAATACGATGAAGAGAAGCGTATGAGAAAGATTAAGGAAGAAAAGGTGATGAGAAAGGAGAGAAAACATGGGAGAAGAGGAAAATGGGGAGGGAGAGGAGAAGAAAGAGAATGGTGACGAAGGAAAGGAGATGAATAAGACGATAAGAAGCAGTTTAAGCGATGTCTCTAATTTGCAAGGAAAAGGTACCCAGTAATTACGCTGAAGTGAAAGACTGAAGCCTGTGTTATTCAAGCTACTCCTGCTGTCTATACAATCCGAAAACAGACGAGCGAAGGTAAATAATTTAATTCCTGAGCAAATAAATGGAATTGCAAATAAGAGCCACGGCAGCTTACAGATCTCCAGCATGTTTCGAATTCTCAACTTTTCCTCGAATTAACTACAGATAATTTTAGCACAGAGATGAAAATAAACAGAAAGTAGGAGTAAAGTGGTTTAGTCAAAGTATGAAGATGGGAGTCACAATTACCAAAGCAGAAATATAAACACTTCCGTGCAACTGAGTTGGATTCGTAATGCGCCTCCTTCTCTCCCTCACTCATCTTGCTTTCCTTCTTATACGAGGAATAGAAATTTCGATATTTGAAAATATCACTAAGAGATTTCCCAGAATATAAATGCTTTTGAATCCATGAAGTCCACGCTGTGGAATAACGATTAGCATGTCTGACCGTGAAACGTTGGGACAAGTTACCTGTTTGAGGTTTTTTCCAGGGTTCTCTTGAACTCATTATGAGCAAATTCTTGGTAACTTTCGGCATTGGACCCTGGACTCATCTCGCTAGCATTAGGCTATCACTACCACCTTCATCTTATTCAGAATGTTAAATGTTATGTTTTATTTAACGACGCTCGCAACTGCAGAGGTTATATCAGGGTCGCCGGATGTGCCGGAATTTTGTCCCGCAGGAGTTCTTTTACATGCCAGTAAATCTACTGACATGAGCCTGTCGCATTTAAGCACACTTAAATGCCATCGACCTGGCCCGGGATCAAACCCGCAACCTTGGGCATAGAAGGCCAACGCTATACCAACTCGCCAACCAGGTCGACTCTTATTCAGATGCTATATGCAACTGATAAAGCGTCGTAAAATAACCAATTAAAAAATTCACGGTTGACACGCTGTAGTTCACTCCCGAGCCTAAAATATAAATTAGTGTCGTACTCTACGGGCCGTATTCATAGACATCTTTAGCGCGGGCTTCCGGTGGATGATCAGCGTTTCTCGTATTCATAAACCAATGTTAGCGATAGGATATGATTTGAATTCTGTACAAGTAACCAGTGGGTAGCCGGGGCTAGCTTAGTACGCTCGTAGCGCGTGCTGCGAAATGTCTATGAATACGCCTATGTGTTTATGAACAACGCTTAAGTTTAACCAGATGACAGATCTATCTGAAACAGAAGACTTGGTTAAACAGAGGATGGTAGATCATAAAGTCATAATGTTTCATTTTTTACAACAAAATTATAAATTGCAACTATTATTTTAGTGTATATACTCACATACAGAGTGATTCACGAGGGAAGGTAAACAATTTAGTATATGATATCTTAGGCCATTTTCAGTGAAAAATTTCATATGAACAAAGGTCCGTTTACGAACGATAGCGGAGCTAGATGCATTTTTTTTTTTTTTTTTTACTATTACACTCTTACTACGTCATACTACTTTTGACCAATAAAACGGTACGAAAGAACGTATTTCGACCAATCATGGCTGCTTATCGCACAATTTTATCGCGTCCCTAGCATTTGTTTAATTTTATCGCGTCCCTAGCATTTGTTTCTGTGTTTGACAACATTTGAAACTGCGCTGGTCTGGACGTCAAAAATATATATACAATTACAAACCACTCCAGTCGATGCACAGCAGTTTCAAATATGACTCGCATTGGCATTCAAGAACAAGAATTAATAAAAATCACTGATCATACCTATCCATCTTCTGAAATCCGATTTACAAATAAATGAAGAGCACCATTCGGAAATCCTGAATAGGTTGAATTCACCATGTAGTTCTAAATCAACGAGTTCCACTTCTATTATGCACACGTCCAATATAACATCAATTGAACTACCAACCACATTCAAATTTGAAAATTGTACATTTAATAATTATTCCTTTTAAAATTATTCATTCTGAAATCCTGAATAAGTTGAATACACCATGTAGGCCTAAATCAACGAGTTCCACTTCTATTACGCACACGTCCAATATAATATCAATTGAACCACCAACCACATTCAAATTTGAAAATTGTACATTCAATAATTATTCCTTTTAAAATTATTCATGTTTATTTTTATGTCGTCGTCGTTAATTAAAACTTTTCTAACACTTGTGTATATTAGTTAGGTTATGTTATAGCTTCTGCTATATGATATTATGGATAGTCATGTATCAGAGATTGTTTAATATTAAGATTTATTGAAAATCATCTGTCAAGTGACGTTGATTACTGGGATTCGGATAATTGAAGTGGAATGCAACTGTCTTAATAAAAATGAAACTGAATCAACAAAGCTTTCTTGACTAGTAACCGTCTACAGAGTTCAATGAAGATTCCATAGTTGGCACAACTGCCATCTAGCGTAATGGTACAATAATACATTTGAAGATAGGTTTATTTTCGTAAGTCAATTAATATTTTATTGTATTGGAGTACTTTGTTACTTATAATCTTTATATACTTTCTTCTAATCGTGTAATAGTCAATTAAATCCCACTCGAGTTTTGATTTTCTCTAGATAAATCAAAACCTCTCGTGAGATTACTGTTGATAAAACGTCTCGCCCGAATGTGAATCAAACGTTACCAAATGCTGCTGACGTGAGACGTGAGACTAGGTCACGGATAGCAATGAATGACATAACATTGGAATCTGCATTGTGAGGGACGTGGATAAGATCGTTCACCTCACAAACCGGGTGATGGGGCATTACAAATGTTCATAGTTCACAGCAGTTCAGTCAGCTACTTACAGTACAGTATTTATACAGGTACAGTTATCTGAAGTGTTGTGTTTTTCAAGATGCCTTATACTGCAGAATACCCCGATATTGTGTATGTTTATGGTTTGTGTGGTGGAAATTCCTTGCGTGCCGTCGCTGAATATGACCGACGCTTTCCGAATAGAAGAGTACCACATCGAAGAGTATTTACTGTCTATGGAGTTGGATGAAAGACTTGGTATAACAAAGGAAGGTCGAAACGAGATATGCGCTAATCGACCGTATTTTGATGCTGCATGTCGCATAAAGAACAGCCACGTGCAACTCTCCCGAGCGATGAGCGCGATTCACGCCCGAACGCAACAGTGCATTGAAGCAGAAAGAGGTACCTTTGAAAATGTGCGAAAACATCTACCCCGACTTCTAGAATATCAAGTATGTATGTATACGTGAATATAAACTTTAAATTTGTCCTTTATCTGTCTCTAAATGCGAGTTAGTACAATGGAATTCCAGACGCTTTTGTGAAATCAAAGAGCTATATCTCCGTAACCGTACGAAAACGAACCCATATTCATATGAACTTTTTGACTCAGAATGACTTCAGAATTCACAACCCAAAATTTTTTACCTCTCCTCGTGAATCACCCTGTATATAAATCGATGACTACAGCACAGATATGCTATATCCATTTCTGGTCAAAAATTGAGATATGGTAATATACTGATAGTATGAGGGTAAATCTTCATTCTGTACAAGCATTGTAAAGTGGGGGCTGGACGTATCTAAGTATTATTAAATGGCTGTAGAATTCTTAATATCGATGGAATAATAATGAAAATAATGTGTACGTACACGTTATTAAATAGGGTTTAAACTTTCGCGCGTCGGTAGTACAGACGGTAGCCGTGAGAGGAGGTATGCCCGCAATAGCAAATAGCAGATTGCTGCACGCTATGAAGTGTGCAATTCCGTTGTTTTTTTTTTTGTTATTTTACGACGCTGTATCAACATCTAGGTTACTTAGCGTCTGAATGAAATTAAGGTGATAATGCCGGTGAAATGAGTCCGGGGTCCAACACCGAAAGTTACCCAGCATTTGCTCATATTGGGTTGAGGGAAAACCCCGGAAAAAACCTCAACCAGGTAAATTGCCCCGACCAGGATTCGAAACCGGGCCACCTGGTTTTGCGGCCAGACGCGCTGACCGTTACTCCACAGGTGTGGACAATTCCGTTGTTCTTGTATACAGATAGTGGCGTACGGTGAAGGGAATAAATGCCACAATGCGTGCAGGAAGGATGTAAAGGAAGCCTGGTGATAGATATTACCCTGCACATTTTCGTCCAGGGTCGCTTTCCAGGATAGTTCTGTGATGAGGTGGGCTGTAATAAGCTTGAAGGTAAGGACAGAGCTGGTTTTCTTTGAGAATGTGAAGCTTACAGCATAATGTTACGTGCAGGAAATCCTTGAAGAGCATGTTGTGTCAATTGCTTCATTTATTGGCGATGGTTTCCTGGTAATGCACAACATCGTATGCCCGCATGTGGCCCTATATGTGCAAAAGTTCCGGAAGGAAGCGGGGATTCACGTCATGGAATGGCCTGCTCGATGTCCAGATTTGAATTCTATCGAGCAGCTATTGAGTAACCTGGGAAGAAGTGTCTCCCAACATTACCCAGACACCCTACACATCCTACAAGACCTGCGGGAGGCTCTCCAAGAAGAGTGGAAATTGATTCTTCAGGAGGATATTGCAACTCTCATCAGTAGTATCCCTGACATGTTGAATGACGTAATTAATGCGAGTGGTAACAATACACACTTCTAAAGGTCAGAAGAAAGTGTCACCAAAGTGCAGTAAACAACAAAAAAGTGTTAGAGTGGGTAATGAATGCGTTTTCGAAACAAAACAGTGTAAACATTTTGTGTGACTTATGTCCTTCTTCCAACAATTGAAATAAATTGTTATAAAAATAAACTTTTTCATAAACAGAATTTTAAACTTAACTATAACTTAACACTGCACCGTAAAATAGTAAGATTATATTCATAAATATAAAATAAATCATAATTTTCAAAGAAATTGAAGTGTTGCATTTTTAGTGGCTGTCAGTGTATTTGTACTCGAAGTCATCGAGAATTTCACACAGAATTTCATTATTTACAACATATTTTATTCGTGATGCCATTGTTTATAATTATACAGTGGATGCGGGATGACTTAAGGAAAAGTGAAGTTGTTTCGTATCAGAGTATATGGCACGTGCCGCACCGTCCGTCTTTTGTGTACCTGGCGAGTACAGCAGCGTACAAAACGAAGGAAACCCCGGTCCGTTGATAGTAACATTGCAATGCAATGTGTGCAGTTGTATTATCCTGCTCAAGTATTTAGTACGCGTTGAATAGTGTTGTGCTGATCCATTCATAATGGCAAAACGTTAAATTCGCTCAGAGATACGAAATGCAATTAAAAAGTATGAGAGTGACATTTTATGTATTAACGAAGACAATATCGTGTGTAATGTATGTAAAATTGAAATAAAAACATGAAACAACTCAGGCTATAGAGAAACAATGCAACAGTACATCGCACAGGAAATGCGTTGAAATGAAATCTGAGGAACCATCTACATCATCATCATCATCATCATCATCATCATCATCATCATCATGATTTAGTTGTGAGGGTCTAACGACACGTGCAACATGATGCTCAGTACAAACATTCCTCTAAAGAAATTGAGTGATCCACATTTTTAGAGGTTTTCTTCAGAAATTCTCTCGATACAAAAACTGTTTAAGCGATAGGCGAAGACGATTCAGCTTCGACAGCTTGCTAGAATATATCGTCGTTTACTGCAACGCTGGTAATTGCATCAATGATGACGAGGACTGAACCTTGCAAGGTATGTACTACAGTATATTATTTTTATTTTCCTTCTGAGTGTACGGAGATACAGTAGTATATTGACGTCGTCTGTTTACGTTTAAAACCTATTGAGCCAATGGTCTGAATGAAAAAATGTAACATATAGTAAATGTGCACCTACATTGAACGATAAGTCATCCCGCATCTACTGTCTATTTATAATTTTAAACTTTTCTGCGCGTTTTTAATTCCATTTTGGGTGCATAAGATCTATTCTAGTCTCTAAAGTCTTAAGTCTTGTAACTACACAAGTAAACATAAAAGAGACATACAGATGTCAAGCGAATAAGTATGAATATTAGGCCTATGCTTGATTTTTGTATTCTGACTTTAATACTGCGACTTCCCGACAGCAATGTGCAATTCGTACTCCTCTGACCGCCTACAATTTTATTATCCCGCCTTCCCCGTAAAACTTCTCTGAAAGTTTGTCAAATATTTTTTCATAAACCTTGCCTGCATATAAGTATATCTATAAGGGACAAGACAAAGCTTTTCCTTTTCTTGCTCCTCTTCTAGGAAAATTAACTTTGTAGTTCCCTGATGAACTTCTAAACAGTTTTGCCTGTCTGGATAGGTCCCATTTGTTTCGCGCTGCCAAGAATCAACATTGGGAAAGCTGTCTCACGGCTGCCAACTCAACAAACAACCACGCAACGCCCTGACAGCTGTAAGAGGAAGACGTCTGAAACTTTAACCAGTGCCACGCAGTCGTTCTCATTAACATTGCTGCAGTTCCAGAGGTCAAATTAACAAGCAGGCTGTCACGGCGATACTGCGTTTAACAAGTACTTGTGTTCGAAATTAGATTCGGTCTACGGAACTGTGATTCGCGAGTTTCATTTATCTATCCTCCTCAGAATCGAGCGGGCTATTGTGCTGGTTTCAAACTCGGCAGACAGGATTTCATTCGCGAGCCCTGGTAATTCAGCTTCAGATTTTCATGCTTTTCTCCTGTTCTTTCAAATACCAGATAGCCCAAAGATCTGTCTACTTTTATGTCAAAACATATAGAAGGTGGGTCAAAAGTCGCTTTCCCCAATATTCGTTCTTAGGTTTCATACTTGTACACATATACAGATGTCATAACTTGAATAAACTAATAGTGGTGTAACATGTGGTGGGTTGACAACCGTGTTCTTGCGTCGACTGTTTTTCCGATGTGATGCCTTGAAAACAGCCTTCGTTTTGCGATATCCGAGATCATATATACCCTAATTACTCGACCTTATAGGCTTTGACGGTAACAACTTCTGTCAGGTTTACTATGCTGTCATCTAAACGACATTTCATACTATAGTAAAGGCAGAATCAATAGGCGGGTTTTTGGTTCGGTACGGAAACTACTCACTCCACACTTTCTCTAGCGGTTTATGACCTGAACAAAGAGACCTTTCTGTCGCTCCGTTCGAATGTTAGTTATTGACAAGTGCTCGTCTGTGATACTGGAGCCTAATTTTACATTTAAATTAGTAATATTTTTTTTTTAGATATTGTAACCTAAATTTTTAGGAGCTCCAGTGTTAGTTATAATTAGATAAAATACATTACGTTTGGGAATAAATTATTATTAGGATCATAAAATAAAATATTATTTAATAACTTGTCAATAATACATTAACTTGAGCAGATATAACTGTGACTGGCGACTATTTTATCGACATTTTTTTTTCATTGAATATATGCTATTTCAACACTTCTTGTATTGAATAGTTGATGGACTTCAATAATACAGACGCATAAACAAGACTGAATGAAACTCACCACATAGAATCAGAATAGTGCTGAGTGCCCAATTTATAAAACGATTTTTTGTGTCATACTTATTATGTTATTTATTTTATTAAGCTAAGCCATTCGTAAATGTGCTTTCATTACGAAACTCGTTCATGTTATAATAATATACATAGGCCTATTCCACAATCAGTAAACACACATTAATATTTTGTACTTTAATTTTATCGTGATTTATAAAGTTGGTAAGTATACTGCATAAACATTATTTAGTATTTACTATTTCAACACAACATTCTGAAAATACATAAATACAAAATATTTGTGTAATGCTAAATATTTGATTTATATTAGGTTTACATTACACTTTATTACATTTGTGAAATGGCTTAACTTGCGAAATATTATAATGATAATATTGAGTAAAGAACGTAGGTCCTATTTGTAATTATTAAAAATCACGTTATTATTTTATTTATTTTCTAAGTTTTCCCGTAGTGAAAAAGTATCAATGGAGGAGAAAGTTATTTGGGACAGGATCGTACACCAAGCAGGTTCTGAGGGGTGTAGGAGTCGGGGTAGAGAAGTAGGGGTTCGCCAGACCCGCCGATTTCTTCTGTTCCTGGTATAGTTGAGAGGATGCGAAGGCATTTCTTTCCCCTTCTATTTGCCCTCAGTCCGTCAGTAACAGACCGGTAGCTGTTACCTCTTATACCTGCACCCCCAAGTTGTACACACAAGAAAATAAAATATTAAATAAAGTACATAAGTGGATGTAAAATACAGGACACAGATGTTTGACAATTACATGTTTCAGTATATTTTAGTGTCGTTCTTACAATATTTTCAACTAATAATTAATTAAATTAAGGAATGTTAGTGTGTATTATGAAGTCAAAGGGGAGTGACACAGTGCGGATTGTCCCATTGTGTATGCTTAGAGTAGCAACTAGCGGTGAAGAAAACATTTATCTTCTGCTGTCAGTAGGTTTTTAATGTGCCAGTTGATATAAACAACAATAAAATGAAATACAAACGCTTAGTATAGATTTTCGAAATATAGATTACCGGTAAACATTTTCAATAATAAGAATTTTCACTATGTTCAAAGTCAATTAGTCGAACATTAGTAAGATAGACAGTAACATCTTCCCCTCCACGGATGGTAAAGAGTGTGAGTAGAGGGGAAAGTCTATCAACCAAACTGAAATGGGGATTAGTTGTTACATAAGGAGTCACATCATAACTCCCATTTGAATTGCATTAGCGACTGCACTGTCATCTCGTGTTCGTTTACGGCGGACGGGTGGCGATCCTGGCGGTTGTTCTCTTCAAAGTGCTACCGATTTTAACGTAGGGATGAGCCATCTGTTGTATATATAATCTAGGCCGATATGCACTTGATATGACAACAGGATGAAGCACACGTCATTTTGGCGTAGGAGTGAGGGAATCTTGAACTAGCAATTCCATGAATGGATTGGCCGTCATGGCGCAACAGAATGACCACTCAGATCATGCGACCTTCCACCATGTGATTTTTCGCTGTGAGTTATCCTGAAAATGATGACTTTGCTCCGAAACCGCAGGATCTCCATCAGTTGCGACACGTGATCGAACAGTAATTCGTGAAAATCGATGAAAGTCGTGAGTTATGTTCTGTCATCTGTAAATCAGTGTCTAAACGTTGTGAATTGTGTATCGAGAAACAGGACCTGTATTTTGAACAAAATTTGTAAAGGAATGTGCAGTCAAATGTAAATTTAATGTAAGTATTTGGGAAAATCGACTTTTGACCCACCTTGTATTGATTTGTTTCTGATTACTCGAAAAGCTTTTCTCCAGTAAAATAAGGATGATGGTTGTTGTGACGTAATATTCCAGGTGTGCACAACAATATTTATTACACAATTATATAGAGACAGACACCTGTAGAACATGAAGAGGAAATGCGTAGGAAGAGGAAGCGCGTAGGACGAGAAAGTGACCATCCGGTTCTGTGCATAGTAATGGATATGAATACCGCATACTAAATGATATTTAATTTGTTTCGCGTTTATTTGTATTTACTACAAAACTTTATTTACTTATGCACTAATTTTAAGAATAAACATAGAAGTTGCAGAGAGCAACTACTGTTACGAGTTCAAGAGATAGCAAGTCTGGAGGATGCAGCTGTGACTCGTCAAAGCGAAGCACGTGACATCTTTGTACTGTAGTATGGCTACTGTGACTTCAGAAAATATTCGTCGCAACATTCTGCAATGAAATATCATTGCTTCACAATGTGTTGTCAAACTGGAAGATCTATTAAGAATCGACTGAGTCAACTCAATTAAATAGGAACAACAATGAAAGCTAAAAATTAACCTCCTTGTACATAGCTGAACGCCGTACCGATGCGAAAACAGCCAAGGACAATTGGCTGATAAATTACGCCATAGTTAATCACAAGATTACTCATTTGGGCTCACACTTTCAATCAATATATAACAGTATAAAGATGTTACTAGAGTAACGGGATGTCGCGAAAGGAAAATCGATATTTTAACGAATCACATATCGAATTGGCAAGGTGTTAGGAGTTCAGTGTAGAATATCTAGGCTATAACATAAACAGGCACACATTTTTTACGAAAGAAGTAAATTTTTGAAGCAATTAGTTTCGACACCGTTACAAAAATATTTATTTTATATCTGTCCGTATACGCCTGTAACTAAACTGTGGTGAAATATGTCCTCTATCTACTGTATTGTAGGTGGTAAAACCTTTAAGAATGACTAAATTTATGACAAAAGGACATGCCAATATATATCAAGGTGGCTAACTTAAGCTTTTAATAGCGAATTAATATTCATGTATAAATATAGCTAAATTTAGATAAGTGCATATTATTCTTCTTCTGTGTTCTGAGTATACCAAGTTCAGATGTTTTCACTGCTGGTACAACCATGGGGTAAAGTTATCAACAGTAATCTCACTAGAGGTTTTGATTTATCTAGAGAAAATCAAAACTCGAGTGGGATTTAATTGACTATTACACGATTAGAAGAAAGTATATAAAGATTAGAAGTAACGAAGTATTCTAATGCATTAAAATATTGACTTACGAAAATACTGAACTGTCTTCAAATGCATTATTGTACCATTGTATTCCGCTAGATAGCAATAGTGTGTTATTATTAGCTCTTTTCTTGTTATCAGTTGTTCCAAATATAGAATCTTCATTGAACTCTGTGGAGGTTACTAATCAAGAAGGCTTTGTTGATTCAGTTTCATTTTTATTAAAACAGTTGCATTCCACTTCAATTATCCGGATCCCAGTAATCAACCTCACTTGACAGATGATTTTCAATAAATCTTAGCATTAAACAATCTCTGATACGTGACTATCCATAATATCATACAGCAGAAGCTATAACATAACCTAAATATGATAAACAAGTGTTTGAAAAGTTATAATTAGGAATGATAAAATAAGAAAAGTTTTAATTATAGATGATGAAATAAAAAATAAACATGAATAATTTTAAAAGGAACAATTATTGAAAGTACAATTTTCAAATTTGAATGTTTTATTGGTTGGTGGTTCAGTTGATGTTATATTAGACGTGTGCGTAAAAGTGGAACTCGTTGATGTACATGGTGTATTCCTCAACTTATTCAGTACATATTTCCGAATGGTGCTCTTCATTTATTTGTAAATAGGATTTCAGGGAAGATGCATAGCTATGACCAGTTATCTTTATTAATTCTTGTTCTTGAATGCCAATGCGAGTCATATTTGAAAGTGCTGTGTATCGACTGGAGTGGTTTGTAATTTTCTGTTTTTTTTTTTTTTTTTTTTTTTTTGACGTCCAGACCAATGCAGTTTGAAATCTTGGCAAACAAAGAAACAAATGCTAGGGTAGTGATAAAAATAAACAAATGCTAGGGACGCGATAAAATTAAACAAATGCTAGGGACGCGATAAAATTGTGCGATAAGCAGCCATGTTTGGTTGAAAGACGTCCTTTCGTACCGTTTTATTGGTCAAAAGTAGTATGACGTAGTAAAAGTGTAATAGTCACAGTAAAATTACTCACCACGATCATAAGTACTGTATTTCTCTTACTTCCTCCCTGCATATAATTCTATGTGTTCTTTATCTTTTTATGCTCGACCATGCCGAAATGTAGTAATTATACACCTGGTAGCAGTCCTTTAATGCATGTCATTAAAGTACACCTATTCATTAAAGTTCAGGTTTTCGATTATTCTCGGATATGCAATCGAAAGACAACGAGGGAAACGTCACGGAGGCTGGAAATCCAATGCTGTCGCAGAATGTTATGTTCTGTTACTATAATAATTAGCGTTAATTATAAATAATATTCAAATAAATTCAATCTGTCATCTCGTTTTTCAATTCTAAATCAATTTCCAGGTTATATGAAAATTAGTTCATGGTACATTACATCAAGGTCAATGACATTATTGTTCCTGGGAAAAAATCATTGCTTTCGCGTCTGCGCACATCTCACAATTTACGAGGTATTGCACAGGGTCACTTCCGATCTTCTGTCAGATACAAATAAAATGAATACTTCTGAATAATTTCAAGGTAGAAATGTGGTCGAGCATAAAAAGTCGTATGAAACTTGCCTATAAGGGTAATTTAAGACGCTCGTATGAAAATCATGACACTCGCTTGCGCTTGTTTCATAAACTAACATCCTCGCGTCTTAATTGCTATCATTATAGGCTTGTTGCATAATGTACTATTGAAGTTAAACGTGTTTATTGCATCACATTGGCGGAGACATGGAGTTAACCCTGGAAATGCATGGCAATAATTTTACTTGGTTATTACCGTTACTTGCAAGTTTCCATTTTTGTGAGGAAGGATCGGTGGAGCGGAGAAAAATTCTTTCTGGCACCAGGATTCGAACCCGGGTTTTCAGCTCTACGTACTGACGCTCTATCCACTAAGCCACACCGGATTCCAATTCCTGTGCCGGATTGAATCCTCTCAGTTTAAGCTCTACCTCTTAGTTTTCCCTTTAGTGGCCAACCCTCATGCACTGTGTCACAGATGTGTGACAGTGGCACAATGTCCAACACACTATGTGCAGAGGTGCACTCATTACGAGTGACTAAGTGCCGGAAATATCATATGTACTTCGGTACATGACGCATGACGTTCTGTTTAAAACTATCATGCAATTGAGAAGGTTTTACGATATTACGATTCTTTTATGAAATAGATACTAAATTAACTTTGGGTATCAGTACCTCTACGACATCCAAATTCTCCGCCCATGCGTATCCTGCCCTCACATAAGCCCGCCATTGATCCCTATCCTGTGCAAGATTAATCCAGTCTCTACCATCATATCCCACCTCTCTCAAATCCATCTTAATATTATCTTCCCATCTACGTCTCGGCCTCCCCAAAGGTCTTTTTCCCTCCGGCCTCCCAACTAACACCCTATATGCATTTCTGGATTCGCCCATACGTGCTACATGTCCTGCCCATCTCAAACGTCTTGATTTAATGATCATAATTATGTCAGGTGAAGAATACAATGCGTGCAGCTCTGCGTTGTGTAACTTTCTCTATTCTCCTGTAACTTCATCCCTCTTAGCCCCAAATATTTTCCTAAGAACCTTATTCTCAAACACCCTTAATCTCTGTTCCTCTCTCAAAGTGAGAGTCAAGTTTCACTGCCATACAGAACAACCGGTAATATAACTGTTTTATCAATTCTAACTTTCAGATATTTTGACAGCAGACTAGATGACAAAAGCTTCTCAACCGAATAATAACAGGCATTTCCCATATTTATTCTGCGTTTAATTTCCTCCCGAGTATCATTTATATTTGTTACTGTTGCTCCAAGATATTTGGATTTTTCCACCTCTTCGAAGGATAAATCTCAATTTTTATATTTCCATTTCGTACAATATTCTCGTCACGAGACATAATCATATACTTTGTCTTTTCGGGATTTACTTCTCAACCCTATCGCTTTACTTGCTTCAAGTAGAATTTCCGCGTTTTCCCTAATCGTTTGTGGATTTTCTCCTAACATATTCACGTCATCCGCATAGACAAGATGCTGATGTAACCCGTTCAATTCCAAACCCTCTCTGTTATCCTGAACTTTCCTAATGGCATATTCCATAATCGTAATAATCATCATAATTAAATCATAATTATTTTAATTGTCATCATAATGATAAAGTTTTACTTATTCTTTTGCTCTATTTCCCTCTTCTGCTTTCCCAGTTTGAGCTTCAAGGATACTAATCTTGTCTGTCCGTACTTCATGAGTTTTTCCAGTATTTCCTGATATCTTCGTTGTTTCATTTCCCTGTCAATTTACACTGTTTTACGCAATCTAAATGTTTCCTTTTTAAGTAAAAATTCATTTATTTTGTCAATTAGTGTATTTTCTCTTACGGTATATATTTAATTCTATGTAGGCCTACTTGTATCCATTCTTTCACGTCATAAACGAACCTGATTCCTAAAGAAATTGACTACTCTATCGGCACAAACATGTGTAAATAAACACTGCTTCCATGGAGAACACTGAGATCATACGGATACGCATTGCCAATTTTGTGTAACTAACTGGAAATAAATAAGGGAAGGATTTGTTTTTGTTTTATTGATACGATATGCCGAGTAATCAATGCAAAACATTTCCTAGAAAATCGACAATTACATTAATCAGACGACGAGACAGTTTAATAACTTTTAATTTGGGTAACTGTAGGCGTAACAATTTCATGGAACACATAAATAAACAGAATCGCAACTACCAGTACGCTAAAAATTAAACAAAAGTTTTGAAATCGTACGCCATTCATTTTAGTCGGAATAAAATATGATAGGTCACATTTATCAGAGTGCTTCGTAACTTTTATTTTAAACAAACATTTATCCATGACGCATTGGTTGAAAGTTTATAGATGTCACATGCACAAGCAAAAAAGTTATATATTTTTTCGTTTTACTATCGACATTTACCGGCTATAAAAATGAATAAGCTTTACTTGTATAAAACTACAGGTTCCAACTTTGAACACCATTGTTAACAAAGCAATTGCTACTCACATTACAAATAAAAAAGAAACAAAATAAAGTTTAAAACAAAATTAATATCGCTACCTAAAAATAATATAAAATAGTATACTCAACTTCATACTTAAATTATTACACTTAAAGTCACAATAAAAATGGTCAGCATGCAGAGGGCCCGGGTTCGATTCCCAGTCGGATTGAATTTCCTGGTTGAGGTTTTTCAGGGTTTTTCCTCAACCGTAAGGCAAATGCCAGGAAATTCGGGCCACAACATTCCTGGAAATCACCGGTCTCATTCATCACCGAAATCATATTCATAACAAATCAGTAATATATATACAGTCGCCATATAGTTTACAACAATAGAACCAGTCTCAACAATAGTATAGAAGCCTTCGGAAAATTTCAACCAAAGATTAACTCGCGATATGACCAAAGATGTTAAAACGAGTATAAATAACAGCGAGGAAAAAAAAAAAATATATATATAATATACTCAACTTCATAATTAAAGTCACAATAAAAATAAGACCACCTTTGTGGTGTAGGGGTCAGTATGCTGGTCTCTTACGCAGAGGGCCCGGGTTCGATTCCCGGTCGGGTTGAATTTCCTAGTTGAGGTTTTTCAGGATTTTTGCTCAACCGTAAGGCAAATGCCAGGAAATTTCGGCCACAACATCCCTGAAAATCACCGGCCTCATTCATCACCGAAATCATATTCATAACAAATCAGTAATATATGTATGTACAGTATATATATATATATATATATATATATATATATATATATATATATATACACATATACAAACGCCATCTAGTTCAGAATAATAGAACCAGTCTCAATAGTATAAAGGCCTTCGGATTTCAACGAAAGATTAACTCGATATGACCAAAGATGTTAAAACGAGTATAAATAACAGCGAGGAAAATAAATAAAAATAAATGCATCGTAATTCCTAAAAAGATAAATAAATAAGTTAATGAAAAACGGTAAAAATCCCTTCTATATGTGTTTTCCTCCTCTTCTTTCCGTCAAGACTTAGACCAATTAATGTATCTTAAGGTGCTATTCATAGACATTTCGCTAGCCCGCGCTACGAGCGTGCTAAACTAGCTCCGTCTATCGACTGGTTACTTGTACAGGATTCATATCATATCATATCATATCATATCATATCATATCATATCATATCATATCATATATCATATCATATCGCTAACACTGGTTTATGAATACGGAAAACGTTAGTTCGCTGATCATCCACCGGAAGCCCGAGCTAAGAATGTCTATGAATACGGCCCTTATTGTCTAAAACGTATCATTAATACCGTAAAGTAGGGATATTTCGGACGCAGGGGTAACATCAGACGGTAATTAAATTTATCAAATTTTATGTTGGTAACACCAGTTCTTAGCATCTTTTCCGCGCTTTTTACTATGTTCGTATCGCTTGTATGTTTCTGCACATTTTTAAAGACCCATTGGTGAACTGGTGTTACCAACATAAAATATGATAAATTGAATTACCGTCTGATGTTACCCCTGCGTCCGAAATATACCCACAAAACATAGATTTCAGTTGTGTGCAGCCACGCATATTGATCTCTCACTAGTTGTCTGCTGTGTATACCATACTCTGTTCACATAAACATCCGAAACTGTGGATAGATAACTTCCGTAACTACAATACAGCAATATGCACAGTAGAGAAGCAGTTTCATTACGTACTAACGTTAGCAGCGGAGTTGTGCAGTTTAGTGAGCGGTTTTGAACATGGCAGAATTTAAATTTTCCAATCACACGAACATTTTCAAGATACTTCCGTAACTACAATACAGCAATATGCACAGTAGAGAAGCAGTTTCACTACGTACTAACGTTAGCAGTGGAGTTGTGCAGTTTAGTGAGCGGTTTTTAACATGGCAGAATTTAAATTTTGCAATCACACGAAAACTTTCAAGATACTTCCGTCACTACAATTCAGAAATATGCACACTAGAGAAGCAGTTTCAATACGTACTAACGTTAGCAGTGGAGTTGTGCAGTTTAGTGAGCGGTTTTTAACATGGCAGAATTTAAATTTTGCTATCACACGAACATTTTCAAGATACTTCCGTCACTACAATACAGAAATATGCACACTAGAGAAGCAGTTTCAATACGTACTAACGTTAGCAGTGGAGTTGTGCAGTTTAGTGAGCGGTTTTTAACATGGCAGAATTTAAATTTTGCAATCACACGAACATTTTCAAGATACTTCCGTCACTACAATACAGCAATATGCACACTAGAGAAGCAGTTTCACTACGTACTAACGTTAGCAGTGGAGTTGTGCAGTTTAGTGAGCGGTTTTTAACATGGCAGAATTTAAATTTTGCTATCACACGAACATTTTCAAGATACTTCCGTCACTACAATACAGAAATATGCACACTAGAGAAGCAGTTTCAATACGTACTAACGTTAGCAGTGGAGTTGTGCAGTTTAGTGAGCGGTTTTTAACATGGCAGAATTTAAATTTTCCAATCACACGAACATTTTCAAGATACTTCCGTCACTACAATACAGCAATATGCACACTAGAGAAACAGTTTCAATACGTACTAACATTAGCAGTGGAGTTGTGCAGTTTAGTGAGCGGTTTTTAACATGGCAGAATTTACCTCACGATTTACCGGTAATCAATCATACAAACCTCTCATCAAATGGATGTACATATTACGTGAAAATTATGTCATGTGTACACATAATGTAAAGAAGGAATATTATTTCAGGAACGCTGTGCTACAAAATATTTATATGAAATACTTTTCTTTGCATGGGGGATACAGCAATCAAGAGAAACATTCTACTTCAAAATTAGACTCAAAATAGATATAATGATTTTCTTTCTCGACTTATGTATGATGTTGGTATGTTTCTGGAATAGAAATATAGAAATTGCTGACGCCGCGAGATGTGGAATAATAATAATAATAATAATAATAATAATAATAATAATAATAATAATAATAATAATTTAAATATATTTATATACCAATTCACAGAAGTCCCAATTAAAGCAAAAAATTAATAGTGTTCTTGAAACGAATTATGGGTTTAATGTGATGTGTCATATAAGAAATGCACCATTATATTCACAATGCTGTTGTTCACTTGGTGATACAGTAAGGGATATTGTATCATATTTCAGATTTACTACACCTAAGTCTTGTGATGTAGAACGAACATTTTCAAGGTACAAATATTATTTTTCTGAACATAAAAGTATATTTTTGATAAACTAAAAATGTAAATTATTATTAAATATTGTAGCATTTTGTTTGTTATTCTTAAATGTATAGGTAAACTATTTTATATTGAAAAATATGAGGCATGTAATTGTCATTGGTTGTTCATTTTGTTTCTGATTCTAAAGCCATGGATCTTTCGCACAAAGATAGGTTTGGTTACCACCTGATTTTTTTTTTTTGCTGGTTTGTTGAAGTTGAGAGCTGCGTCACTACACTTCATTCGGTAGATATATAGTCCAAGCTCACACAACTTAATACTTTTGGTACAAATTTCTTACCTGTGCTTATCACTATCTTCTATAAGGTTATCTACGTTCCTCAGTCCACTAGTTTATAAAATAGAGCCTCCCGTGACAAAGTGAAGTATTCATTTAATTCTTCCATTGTTTCTGGTACGGTATCTGTCTATTCCTGCCATCGGCGTAAATCAGGTTGAAGGTGCTAGTCCCTAAATTTCAGGCTTTCTTGGGGCGTGCGTTCGAATCTGGCTTTGTCAGATTATCTGGTTTGACTTATTCAATTGCAAGACAAGTGTCAGGTAATCTATAGCGAATCTTCAATCTTATCTCGCAGAGTACCGTCTCGCTAACAACAATTCTATCGATGTTACATAACCCTGCAGTTGATACAGCTTCGTTAAAGAACTGATTTAAAATCTTTACTCCTACATTCTATAATACGAGGCATGTCCAGAAAATAAGTTTCCCTGGGGCCTTTTAGAGAAAAAAAACACAATTTCGTGGAAAGATTAATTGCAGCAGATACAGAATTGTTGAACTACCACCGGAATTGCGACATTTTTTCATACCGTGAGATCAACCTTTATATCTCTGTGTCGTAGATGTCTGCTGCCTGGGACAGAACCAGTGTATGAGAGCAGTGTGCATCTCTCTGTCACTGTGAAAATGCTGACCGGACAGGAATATCTTGAGGTGTAAGAAACGATGGTAACCGCTCGGCCAATACGCGGCGGCGCACAATAGATCTTCTGCAGGAGTTACGCTGGAAGGTGTTTCAACACTTACCCTACAGCCCGGATCTCGCTCTTACAGCTCAAGAAAATCCTGTACGGTCAGAATTTTCACAGTGACAGAGAGGTGCAGACGGCTGTCACACACTGGTTCCGATCCCAGGCGGCAGATTTCTACGACACAGGGATACGAAAGTTGACCTCACGGTATAACAAATCTCTCAATTGCGGTCGGCAATATGCTGAAAAATAGTTCAACAATTGTTGTATCTCTTCCAATCAATCTTCGATTGAAATTGTGTTTTCTTTCTCTAAATGGTCCCAGGAAAACTTACTTTCTGGATGCACCTCGTATGTCTTTCTTCATTGTGTTCTCTGGCGTATTTTTTGAGATCTTGATAGGTTCATAGGAACGAAGAATATGATCTTCCCATTGTTTATGCTATCGTTCTGCTTTTATATTCTGCTGATATCTCCTATTTGTTCTCTCTAGAAGTTATCCTCAATATCTTGTTTTATATTTCTCATCTTCCATTATAAGTCTGTTTTTTTGCCAGTACAAGAAGGAAAATTAGAATTTAAATTGTATGACGTCCTTACTGTACCTCGCTTCTTGTTATGAAAACACACTGCTCGTTAGGCAGCTAAATGCAACATTAGCCTATACAGAATAAGTATTGAAGTTTTGAGGAAAAACTACATGTGATATCTAAATGGAATTCATAGGACGTAATGAAGCATTGAGAAGAAAAAACTTCACAAACTGCATTGTACTTGCTTCAATCCCTTGTTTTTCGTATTGTTACCTTCCACTTAGCCACATCTAATGGTCCCATAAAGAGTTATATAGACTACCAGGTGTTTCATACCACCCGTATCAGCCTTTCTTCTCGAAAACTATGTGATACTGGTTGTTCATAAAAAAATGATAACCGAAACCTATGCAAAGAATCGATTGGTGGTAGTATCATTTTCCTAACAAACCGGAAGTAGGGGTACCTGTGGTTAACTTCGAAATTTAAAATGAGAACATGGGTCATTGGAAACTAGCCTACTTTTAAAAAGAAACATCTTTCAATGAAACTTTTTTCTAACTTTTATTATTTACTCAGAAAGCAACAAAAATGGTATTTTCTGACAAATGCTGTACGTTGTTTATATACGTACACTCTTCATAGTAGTGTACGCCGCCCTGTGCTAAACAATGTTCTGATCACCTCCTAACATCCGTGATTGCACTTCAGCACAGCTGAGACACCCACAGGCTTCTCTAATTCTTTGTTTCATGTCTTCAATTCTCTCCCACAAGAAGAAATCATTTGAAGCAAAGTCAGGACATCGGGCAGGCCAAGCTACTGGTCCTCCTCGTCCAATCCACCGTAGGGGAAATAACTGGTTAATAACTCGTCGAGCCCTACGTCAAAAGTGAGCTATACAGCCGTCCTTCTGAAGCCATATCACTAACAGAAGCGCAAGGGGAATATCATGAAGCAACTGGTGCATGATGTTTCGGAGGATGAATGCGTTCTACCATTGAAGTTCTCCTAAAAAAAGTATGGTCCTATGTCCCGGTGTCCAAAGAAGCCACACTATGGGATGAGGCACCACACGTGCTGGTAATCCAATTCACGTAGCCAATGTGGATTAACCGGAGACCAGTAATGAGCATTTTAGAGATTCACCTGACCATTACTTTTGAAAGTTGCTCTATCAGTCCACAAGTTCTGAGCTCGAAATCACGGTCCATGTTTAGAAATCAGTTGCAGAAATAAACACGAGTCTGGAAGTCATGTCCCCCAAGTTCCTGATGGAGATGAATATGGTATGAATGAAATTTGTCGTCTTTCAGAGTTCTAAACACTGTATTATGGTGTAATCCTGAGTCACTTATGACTCGCATCAGACAAGAAATATATTGCACTGTGAGTAACATTTATATCATCACCAGATCAAGCAGGACATACGAATATGGAAGTTCTGACATTTTCGTCTGCATTTTTCAAGATGAATATCTAGAACAAATAAATGAATGAATGAATGAATAAACAAATAAATAAATAAATATATAAATAAGTAATTAAGTAAGTAAATAAGTAGGCCTAAATAGGTAAGTAAATAAGTAAACAAACACACAAACAAATAATACGCGTACTGCAGTTTAAAGAGAACTCGAACATGGCAAAATCTAAACCCGTGAGGGAATACTACTTCCAAAGCAAATGGGAATATGATTATTTTGTTGTTGAAGACGAAAGATTTGCTTGTTTACTGTGTCCCATCCAATTTATTTCCACTCGTCATTTCAATATTAAACCACATTTCAGCAAAGTCCATATTAAGAATTATTATGGAATGCACAAACTTTCGGGTAAGTTCATTATTACGAACTGTATATTGATTATTTATTTATATACTGTAAAATTAAGGACGTCACTCGTTGTGTTCATTTTGAATTGAAATTAATAGTGACTTTCAAGGTTCATTACTTAAATGCTATAAATTTATGTTTCCGTAGGAGGAAAGTTTTCGAAAATTTAAACCGGTTAGGTGCAAAGAAATCTCAAAGAAACCATCGACAGGAAATCTAGCATAATTGTAAACCTTGAAACGGGAAAACGCATTATAAAAACAATGAATTTATTACAATATTTTTTTTAAATTACATGCCGCCACTGATGGACCTTTGACGACAAGAGAAGGTAAATAACTCTACGCGGAAGTTGATCATCCCCAATAGAAGTGGAGTGAGGATGACGTCATATTTCCCCTACTTACGAGTTCTGCAGGCCTGATCTAGAGGAACCGTCAAACACAGCTAAAGAAATCACTTAAGTCTAGCCTATTTAACGTTACACAATATAGTAATACCGATGTGACATATAATATAAATATATATAATAATATAAAGTGTATCCCTTAGTGTTTTAAACTATGGTGCACAATATTGCAAGAGTGCTCCTTCATTCACCTTGAATTTCAAAATGTTCGTATAATATTTGACATGTTTGTTCCTCATAAAATCAAAAAAGACCAACCTCTGTTTCGGCTAGCAAGAATGTCGAGAAATGTATATTCCTTCACCTCTTGTTCTGAGTGACGTAGAGCAATGTTCCGCAACCTTTTTATGCTCACTGCACACCCTAGACGGACAAAATATTAATCCCCTCAAAAACATATGCTGTGGCTCTCTTAATATAATTACGTAATGTAATTAAATTTATTATTATCATTATTATCATTATCATTATTATTATTATTATTATTGTTATATTATAAAACAGAAATCGACTCTTGCATTTATTAAGAATTTGTGAACTTTAATTCACTGTAGAAAATACGCATTTTTATTGCTAATATTAAAGTAAATAACTTTACTCACACCTTCAATGCGATACTTGGGCCTGCTTAGCAGCACACAGGTGGCTGATCTGTGACGTAATCGATAATAGTGCAAGCCTCATTTATTCATCGATGGATTCGGGTCTCTCCCTTTTTGATGTTTTAATTTTCAGTTAACGTCGAATAGCCCAGTTCACACAAATTATGTAGTTTCCAAAGGCACTTCGAGTAGTTTTAATTTCAATATTCTGTCTGCTTTTAAATCTGCTAGTTCTTCTTGTACGAATATATTATTCGGAAGATGTTTCGAATCCACAATGAATGGATCACGAACCCAGTAAAAATCTTGAACACTTTCTCCGAAATAATTCTTGAACTTCTGCTGCAAGATTACTAAATGTGCTTTAATTAAGTCCATCAACACTTTATTACCGTCAGGCATCAGCAATGTTTCAGCTATTATGTGTGCTTTTTTTTGGCCTTTACGATAAGTTCGGCTACCTTATAGCTAGCTTCTTGTACTTTTTGTGAAACCTGTACCGACACTGTCATGAGCGTCACATGTTTCTTTTATTTTGTTCAAACAACCGACGTAACAGAAAAGAATATTTTGTTACCAAATGTTTCAATTTACTGGGAACCATAGCATTACTGAGATTTTTCACCACACACAACACACTTGGGGATTGGGAATGTTTTGTCAACACACCATCACAGTCTAGTATATACAGTCACGAAGCTTAATACTTATTAATATGCAAACATAAACAGTTGAAGTATGCATCCATAGATAGTTGCTCACCACCAGGATCGCTACTATCGCCTCAACACAGACTCTTTCCCTAGCAGACCATAAAATGTATTGTACTTTCGATATCGTGTTCTTTTGAAAAAAATTAACACCTTCCTTCCACTATTTATATATGAAATACATAAGGTTTATATATTATTTTCAAAAAATATATATTATATTCTATAAACTCACCTTCCTGGATCTTTCGGAAGGATAACTCTAACCTACTTTTCTTACAATTTATAGTACTACAAACGTCTCCTTGTCACATATTATTATTCAAATTATTGTATTTTAGCCATTTACAGTTATTACAACCGATAACGAACTTTTCGCAAAAATGCGAAATACGGCACAGTCAATGCTTTTTCAATCTAGACCAGGCCGTAATGTTTGTTCGGGTTTTCTATTTCAGTGTAGGGAGCTCAGTGAAATATTATAACTTTATTGCTTGTTATTGCTAAGCTTTATTTGGTGTAATGTGTTATAAGTTCCGTTTACTTCTTGTTGCATAATATGTTGCAGAAATAATTACAAAACTGTGTTATTTTAATGTGAAGAGAATTTTAAATGTTAACATAATCTGTTCGCGTCAACATTTCAAGTTTAGAATGAAAGCTATTTTGAGGTTTAATATTGTGATTTTAATTTAGCACATCTACCTTCCTTAATTTTAGATAAAACATTTACCATACCACTCCTATGAAATTAGTGTACGCACAATTGTGTTACTTCATCTCTTAAGTAGTAGATAAATACAATAATTCAGTACTCATTTTAGTAATAAAATACAGTCAAATTGAATGTCCGGGGTATCATACATGACATTATGCTTAATTATAATGTATGATTGCGAATTTAGGAATATAAATTAAATATAGTAAACATAACCTTTAATTTTCATATGAATGGCAAGGCATTGGAGATCACTAAATTTAGACAGAAAGAGGCAACTGGTACAGTAAACATAACCTATAATTTCAACATATCTAAATATCCGTGCGGTGCAATTGAAAATTACTGAATCGTGCATAAATGAATGTACAAGAATTTCGCAATATTTAATCGAAATAAAGGAAGGTATTACACATTCGAACAACGTAATTTTCACACCATAAATAATATTACATCTTAACTCGCAAGTAAATTATGTCTGAAGTGTCTCATAATCATTGTTTTAAATTTTATTAATGGAATTACACTACATTTTAGAGAAACATATGTTACTGTTTATGCATTCCAACTAATTTATATGGTTGAAACACCGCCCTTCGTGATCGGGTTAAGCGAGTTACATGGTCTGCCTTACGGCCTGTATTAGATCACGATGGCTGTGGCACAGTCTATTGTTCCTAGTACTCACAGCGCTCCAAGCGGCTAGCATCTACCGCGAGATTTGCAAAAAATCACCCCAAGCTTCGTGACTGTATATAGTAGACTGTGACACCATTTTAATTTCAATTAATTTTCACGTCACACCTTTTAGCTTGTGAAGGCACACCGGTTGCGGAACACTGACGTAGAGTACTTACTATGTCTTTAACATACTCATATACACACATGCATTTTTTAAAAATGATGTTGGATCGAAGCAGAAAAGTATGAACATGAATAGAGACGTTAGGGAGAACAAATTGAATAAATTAGATTAGACAAGGTAAACAGAGAGACAGACCGACAGACAGACAGAAATAAAGAGAGATAAACAGACAGAAAGCGAGAGATAATAGACAAACTCAAACTAGATAGTCAGGTAGTGAAAAAATATGACGGGGAAAAAGAATGGGTGTTAAAAATAAATGCACACTCTAATTTATAGACTACTAGTATTCTCTGAATGTAGACGCTACCTTGTGATTATCAAATATAAAAAGTTGAAAATTAAACAATAGAAAATATAGACAATGGATATGAAAGTCAATTCAAAACTTATTTCCATAAAACACTTTGTGACAGAGTATCATATCCCCGTTCTATAGAGCATCGGTGTTGTGTTTTAGCTGGTTATATTTGTTACAATTTATGCAGATTACATATTAATTTCCGTACCAGAGGATTAGTTCAATACATAAACAGATCGACAGTACTTAATGCGGCTGAAAACAATAGGATACGTGACCCGATTCGAAAGCTGCACCCCACAAAGTCACGTCCCTATCATTAACAAAACTCGTGTAATTTGAATTCGGAAATAGTCCATTTATAAGGACACCCAAGTGACCCCTGTCAAGAGAGCTTCTGTTGCAGATACATATATAACAGTTCAGCATTGCAGACATCCACACATAGTAGATGAAACGCTATTAATTTCCTTTTGATTACCATATACAATTAGTAACAACTTGTGAATACACATTGCATGGTGTTATCACGCGAATAAATGACACTTACGTGCATATGAGAATCAAAAAAAGTAGCGTCAAAATAAAGTTCCTGTAATACACAAAGAAAGACACGATATCTCATTTACCGTGCCTGAACTCATGCATGACACTATGCACTTTCAACTTTAAGGTCTAACTTTGTCTCACGAAATAAAATTTGAACTAATCTAATTTACGGTATTTTAAAAGCGAGAAAAATAAATACAAATTATTTTGTCTTTTATTGCCATTAAATTCTACTATATACGTCAGAGTTCCTGACTTTTTTTGTCATTAAAAATAAAGCATTTTGAGTTTTGTGCCCTCAGGTCCACTGGGATTCACATGAATTAGTTTTGTGAATAAATTTATCGTACTCAATATCTCCGTGACATTGTTATGTTGCCAGAACTTTCGAAACGTTAATTTGTGTCTATTATGCATATCCCATCCATATTTATAAAATCGGTTTACAGTCTTCTCTTAAAGGTAAAAGGCGATCGGAGCTTGTTGCCAACCACATCACCTCATTCTAGTGCCGAGGTCAAGAAAGAATGATGCTCTACCTCTGTGCCCACTAAGTGCCTCCATGCCTGTAGATATCTGCAACTACAGTGACCAATATTCCTCCTCCCAATTGAAACTACTCTTCTGAAAGCACATTTTTTCCATTTGAAACTCATTACCAGCACCTTTAAAATTCGTCTCAATATAGTCGCCTTCCACTTGAATTCTGTGTTGCAACACAGACAAAAGCTTCTTGCAGCTAGATACTATTTTTGTATGTATAAATAAAAGTCCTGGAGTATGTGTCTCATATCAGAATAGTCTACATTTAACATTTCGATAGTCTAGACCAGCAGTCATCAGCACAGTGCACCCTCGGGCTAGCGTCTCTTACCCGCTCATAGCGTGTATCCGTGGCTGCTGGCGGGTATGCTTTCTCCCTCTCCCTTCTGCACGACGGTGCATATTCCGATACACTCCTTACCCGTTACCCATTTCAGCGAGTGCTGACGACCACTGATCTAGACTACATTTTTTCCAAGGTGTTGAGTATATACTTCTTCGCAATCTTCAATTTCATATTTTCTTATTCGTCATGTTGTGCTTGCCGAAGCAATAGAGTAGCCTACTTCTCTGGTCTTTCAGTAAACGTCATAATGGGGGCAGATTGTTCTTCCTCTTCCTCATCACACCACGTACAGCTCGATTCAGCGTTAATAGCCTCTGTCCTTGGTTGTTTGACTAGTGAGCGAGCTGTGTGTTGCGTCATAAGAAAGAAGACGAAAAAGGAAGAATGAAAATAATATCAATTTTTTTAGTATGCTCGAAGTAAGGGACACTCATGTCAAGAAAATATAAGTCATTGTTTAGTCAACAGACGTAGTGGTTAGTAACGGGACGTGAGGAAGAATATTGTGTTTCAAGGCGGAGTGTACGGCGACATGATAAGAAGGAAGTGTTAGGTGTTATGACTGTGGGGCCTGACCTGTGTGACCCAGCCCGCCAGCAGTGATGAGTAACTCGCTCTTAGTCTATCTACTTACTTTTTGCAGGGGCTAAATTCCCCGAATCAAGCTGTAATTATAACTTAGTCCTTTCTTTACTATGAATCGTTAGTTCACCTTTTCTTTTCGCCGGCATATTATTTTAACAAATCTACACTAACTGCAACAAACTAACCAAATATTCAAAACACTAAAATTGCACTGAGAAAGTCCACCGCTCTGGAATAACGGTTAGCATGCCTGATCGTGAACCGAGCGGGCCTGGGTTCGAATCCTGGTTGAGGTTTTTCCGAGGTTTTCTCTCAACCAATTGAAGCAGAATTGCTGGGTAATTTTCAGCGTTGGACTCGCACACATTTCGCCACCATAATTACACTCCCCCTCTTTCATCATCATTACCATTTCTTTCCCATATTTCGGGCTCGCTCCGATGTAGAGTCGGCTCTGGGCAGCCACTCGTGGTATGTGGTCATTAGTTCCAGGTGGTAGTGCTATGTATCGTGGACTCTCCCCTGGGGCTCATGGTAACACGTGGGACCGGGATTCAGGGACCGAGGTGTTTCCTACGCAGAAAGCTAAAGAAATTCTGTAGGCTGTAGGGGAGTACGGAGGCGGCCCACAGGGGAATCTAAGAGCATACACATAATTCCATTCAGAGTAGTACAAATGACCCACCCAAACGGCCTACGTGCGAGGGCAGTCGCCATCCCTTGCCCCCCCCCTAAAAGTTAATGGATAGATACTCCGAGAAATATTGCAATCAGAGTGCTGCATTGGAGTTAAATCGCTCGCTTGAACTCGGTCGAGTATCGCACCCTCGAGTGAGATACGATCGGTCGTGATACGCTCGTAATAAATAGAAGCACAGTACAAGGTCACCTCACCGACATGTCTTATCTTGTATGGAAGGCGACAGATAAGATACACATATGTTTTGCTCACACGGTAAAAAATAAGGCTTTATTTTCTGCGTTTATGACAAACGTTTAATGGAACAGTCAACGGAACGTACCAAAACAGGAACATGAAGTTATAAATAAAATAGTATGAAAAACTTCGATATACAGTTATTATTGCTAATTAATAATTATTCAATATTTTATTTACCACATATATAATATGATAGGTCCATACATAATGTTCCGCCTATATACTGCTACAATGTAGAAACGTTTTACAAAATATTATTGATATAGCAGTAGATTAATAACAATATTAGTACAGAGATAACGTCACAGAAATATATAATAAAACGAATAATCATGCTGCACAACTGTTACAGACGCAAAGATTGATACAGTAATTGAGACTACTACTACCACCACTACCACCACCACTACTACTACTACCACCACTACCACTACTACCACCACTACCACTACTACCACCACTACTACTACTACTACTACTACTACTACTACTACTACTACTACACCACCACCACCACCACCACTACCACCACCACCACCACTACTACCACCACTACCACCACCACCACTACCACCACCACCACTACCACCACAACCACTACCACTACCACTACTATCACTACCACTACCACCACCACTACCACCACCACCACTACCATTACCACTACCACTACTACTAGAAAACTTGATACAGTTCTTGCATTATCGTGATTGTGTTGTCAGCTTATAATAATTACATTTACATCCAATAACATCAGATGTGGCAAAAACAAAATCACTCCTGTGTGGGGAAAAAACATTTATCTACAACATTTATATTACATTTTAAAGCAAGTTTTGTAGTTGTACTATGGAGAGGTTAGTTAAACACTGCAAAGTTTTGAAATGATAAACATCTATGATGTTACTACACAGTTCATCACTGTAACAAGAACGAATGTCTAACGCTCGGCTTATACCGTTCGAGGATTTATCGCTCGTGACAATTTTACACATCATGCATGTGCGCTACCTATCGGATTATGCTATGAACTACTTGGCGCTCGAGCGAAAACGTCCGATGCAGACCTCTGAATGCAATACTGAACCTCAAAGATGCAGACTCTGTAAGCACGTGATACATTCGTCACTATCAAGTACTAATGTGTGAGGGACAAAAATATTCTATATTCCTTAGAAACGTATACTTTTGATTGGGTTAGCCGGTTAGCACATTTGTTTTTATTTCTAGAAGGTGTACTCTTAGAAACTGGAGAGGTATGTGGCAGGACTCTCGTGACGTGAGGTCAACATACTCCTGGCCTTCGGATAAGGCGATATGGAACATCAAGGACCTTGTCTATGCACAAAAATATCTATGACAATCATGGTATTCGAATATAATAAATAAATATGATTTCAGATCTAGTTGCAAGGCCGACTCAAATGCAAAACACAACTGGAGCTGGTCCAAGCATTTGAAGTCCGGTCTGGAGAAACACAGTAGCCTGTGCGTCACTCAGCTGTCATGCACAGACGCGCCGCCATTGTTACAGCGACGGGAGGGCGAGCTATAGATGCTAATATAGCACTGGAAGCTGCACAGGTCAAGGAATAAACAATGGATTAACTGAATACAGTGGGCTTAAGTCAACGAATCGTTGCGTATGAATAGTAATGATCAGTGAAAGAAAATATTCTTGAACTGTACTTATGAGGCCATAATAGATAAGTCCTGCGATGAGGTTCAAGCGACAGTGCTTATGGCTGCCAGAGCAAAGGATCAGAGTTCGAATACCAGTAAGGAAGCGGAAATTCACATTCCTCTCACAGGGACTAGGTATGTGTACGTATGTATGTGCTTTGCCCTGTGCAGTCGTAAATTGTGACCTACTGTCTTGGTAACTGTATGAAAATTTGTGAATGTCTAGATCAGCCGTGGCGAAAATGTGACTCGCGAGCACATTGTGGCTCGCAATGATAGGCCTAGCTAAGCATTTCTCTTGCTCCCTACCTCCCCCAGTCCCCACCCTCTCACTCACTGGAGTCAAACTCCGTTCCATTTGTATTTGTCTCTGACCTGCGAGTGGCGTATCGTCACAATGTCTCTCTAGAAACCATGTACCTCTACAAAAACGATAGTTTCAAGTAGGAAGGAAGGACGCATTTTATTGCTGTCAATATTGTGAGAATATTAAATGTATGATTTGTTCACAAGTATTACTAGGAAACGGTTGTATAACATAAAACAGCATTATACTACATGTCACTCATGAAACATTAAAAGATTAAGTATTATTATCATTATTATTATTATTATTATTATTATTATTATTATTATTATCTCTGTACGTCGATCCATTTTCAACAGATGTACGAATAATGCGGTTAGATCTTCAATTTAAACTCAATGATTTACAATGTGATGTTACAATGAAAGCTAGAGGTAAGGACTTTACAAATGTTGAACTTTCAAATCTCTGCCAAAAAACAAATATCCGAAGCTTCGTTCTTTCGCTTGCTCTGTTCAAGCCATGTTCGCTACAACTTATTGTGAAAAATTATTTTCAACAATGAAAATAGTAAAACCAAATTTAGATCACGACTGACAGACAAATACCTTCGTGATCAACTACGATTGGCAGTAAGTGACATAATTCCTGATTTTGAAACTCTGTCGCAGAGACATTCTGAAGACAATTTTAGGTTGTGATAATGTGTCCTATGTTTTCTTATTCATTTCTTTCTTCGTTACACGTACTAAACATTAGTTTGTAACCTTATACTGTATAAAATTATATTTAAGTGCTTGACGTAAGGAAAATGAAAATCCGTTAATAAGTCAGACAGTTGCTTCACTTCCCCTTCGGGTGTCGGGTGCTATGCACGTTGTAGGTTACACAGTGGCTCGGCGCACGATCACATTTTCGCCACGGCCGGTCTAGATCAGGCATGTCAAAACCCTGCACATTGTGCACTGGTCTCTGTGCAATGTGCAGTTCCTATTCACCTGCCTGGAGGGAGTGAATCGGCTTGGAGGGGAACGCGACAGGGCTGTACATTACCTGCAGTAGCAGATCAGCTTTGGTTTCAGTAACACAGATCAGTACGGGTGTGCACATTGATCTGTGATTGTGAATGCGTTATGAAAAATAAAGTGAGGAGTCCACAGATATAACGAAGAAGAGAAATCACGAATCATATAACGTAACTGTTATGATGTTTTCCTCAGCCAATAGTAATTATTTTAAAATGAAAGGCTTTCATCATATATGATGTGGACCTAATAGTGATGTGAGAATTTAAATCAGATTAGTAAAGTTCTCAAAATATGATATTCGCCAGCTCTTATTTCTTAATCAGTACTCTCACGGCAAAACAAACATGACAATGATGTTGTTTTGGAGTCTGTACTAACACAGCCATCAATGATTAGACGACTTACAATTTTTATTTGATAAGCTGATAAGTGATGAGAATATTGAGTGAGGAATATATGTGAGGGTCTTGAGGTTCTAAGGGAAGGAAGAAAGCAACTATTTGTAAGGCGGAAAATTTTTCTGGAAAACTAATACATAATGGCGAATTTTCCATCTCACGTTACTATATTGTCTTAATATACTTACGTAAATAAATCTTTAAAAATGACATAAAGAAAATGTCCTCGCTTTACAGCTTGTGAAGTACTCTTTTAACTCAATTCAGTTACGCTCCCAACTTGCTGATACTTGCTCTCAACGTTTTCCAAATAAGCTATATATAAATTTAAATTCAAGCTTAATTTATCCAATTTATTAATAATAATGTGAATTTATATTAATATACAGCAAGGAAATGATTCCAGTGTAAAAGCCTCACAATGTGCTATTGCATGTAATTGGGAGTAAAATAATTTCTTTAACATTTGTGCACCAATGGACCCAATAATGCTTAAGGAAGAATGAAAGAGTATTACTTTGAAATAATCAGTACCTACTACTTAAAATGAAATACTGTGTTCGTTTTTGTTGTTTAGAAATTATTGCAATATTTATAATTTCTTCAAATACTGTATACAAATCACGTAAATAAATTATTCTTTACAATCGACTGCTTTGTGAATTGTAACTGACCCGCATATATATATATATATATATATATATATATATATATATATATATATATATATATATGCTATAAGCCAATCAGGCAAGTCAGGGATTAAGATAGGCATATATTATGGACACTCAACGATGTCGAATTTCCTTTCACCATCTGTGGACAAATAAATAAGTAAATCAGAAACCCACACTCCATCTAGGCATGACCTACAAGACAATTTGATTACATAAATGCAAAATAATAAATACTGTAAATATAATTTTCGGCTGGCAATAAATTTAAGATAAACTTAAAAAACACTTTATTCGGTGTGTATTTTGAAAAACTGACAGGTTATTTTTGCCAATCCCTCTTATTCTCATATTTTGCAATTTACACAAACCTCTTCCTCTTCTTGACTAGTTGTAATCATGGGTAGAGTCGAGGAAGTCATCATAGCTTGTGCGTCCCAGCTTGTGTTACAAAAGCGAGAGAAGAGGAAAATTAAGAAGAAAAATGTATGGATTCATGATTTGTGGAGGGCACGTGATGAGGAAGGGGAGTTCCACACCATCTTTTGTCGCTTAAAGATGATCCAGTTGAGTGATCATGCCTTTGCACCATTATTCTTAACTGTTCTTCCAGTCCACAGTTCCAGCTTGCCCTTTAGAAACGAAGAGAAATGCAATATGGAAGCTCCAGATGTCTGGCGCTATACCCGAATGGAGAGCGGAAATACCCGAAGTTACCTGAAGACGGTCTGTAGGCGATCTCACACAACATTTTCACATAGACGACTGTGCACATACTGTGCCGTAACCACCGGGGCCACGGGACCGAAATCGCCTCGCCAAGTGATTGCAGACAGTATAGTCCGCTTGCAGTCTCCTATGTGAAAGCCGAAAACAGCTTGTCAATATAAATTAAATGGAGAGTGCTGCTTATCCATCCACGAGGACACGACACAGTCTCCGTACAGTAGCCTACGTGAAACCCGGCCTTAAGCATATGCAACAGTATGTATGTATGTATGTATGTATGTATGTATGTATGTATGTATGTATGTATGTATGTATGTATGTATGTATGTATGTATGTATGTATGTATGTATGTATGTATGTATGTATGTATGTACGTCAGAGAACTTATGACTACCGCGCCAACAAAATTATATGTACGTTAACACTACCACCACCAAAACACTACTGCTGACAATATTACTACTGCTACTGCTACTGCTACTGCTAAGACTACTACTACTGCTACTGCTAAGACTACTGCTACTGCTAAGACTGATAAGACTACTACTACTACTACTACTAATACTACTGCTGCTGCTACCTGCCCACTACCCACCACCCACCACCTACTACCCACCACCACCACCCACCACTCTACTACTACCACTACTGAAATACTATAAACTCTTACTACTACTACTCACTACTACTACTACTTGAAGCTGAGCCACAAGGGACAAAGAGTACTTAACCATATAAATGTTTACAAGTTCAGTGAACCATTAATTTTGTTTTGACAATGAAACTCCTACAAGTACATAGCTGCAAATACATTTTGTGATTGGTGGAAATATACCTAGTTTTAGAGAGACAAGTGTTACAAAACAGTAAAGAATGCTGATGAACTTGGTTTCATTTCGAATATAGGTGATGCCTCAGGAGAGCAATTGATCCTTTCAATGCAGCTAAAGTTACAATCGGAATAATAGATGTAGGTATTCCAAGCCTCTTAAACACATCTTTCATGAAGAGAGTAGCGGTACCTCTTGCTCCAAACAGAAGTCCGATTACTTCAAGCTCTTTTCTAGCTGGTATTTTTGGAGGTAATATGGAATGGTAGGATTGTAGATATTCTTTTTTCTTATCCACTTCTGCTGGCTGTTCCTCATTCGTTTCGAAACGCACAGTGGGATCAATTATGAATCCAGATCTTGTAGTGAAAGCTATTATATCTATCGTACTGCCAGTGACGGAGAGACCGTGTACTTCTTCAAAGGTGTTGTAATCGGCATCTTTAAGGACAGTGGCTATAATTTATCGTACTTGGTGGTCAATGATTTACTACTACTACTACTACTACTACTACTACTACTACTACTACTACTACTACTGTTACTACTACTGATACTACTAGCTGCTGATACTACTACTACTGCCACTACTAGCTACTAATACTACCACAGCTGTGGAGTAAGGTTAGCCTGCCTAACCGTGAAACGAGCGGGCTCGGGTTCAAATCCTGTTTTGGGACATGTTATGTGGTTGAGAATTTTCAGGGGTTTTCCCTCAACCCATTAAGAACAAATTCTGGGTACCTTTCGACTGTGGAACCTGGACTCATTTCGCTGTCATTATCAACTTCATATCATTCAGACACTGGATAACCACAGCAGTTGATAAAACATCGTAAAATAACCCAACAAAAACTACTACTACTACCACTACTACTACTACCACTACCACTACTACTACTACTAGCAGTTACTAGTAATAGTAGAAGCAGCAGCAGAAGTAGTAGTATATTTATATTTTTATATTTATTTATTTAATACATTAGGTTTACACTACATTAGGCATTGCAGTCCGAAAGAGCAGAAGCTCGTGCTCGGGCACAGTTCAGTCTAGTTAGCAGCAGCAGCAGTAGTAACCACTTTCTCATAGATTCATGATTTTTTTTCATTAGATGCTTTCCAATATAAAATGTAAGATTGCCAAGAGAAGGCTTGAATTTCCAGCCACAAAAGACAACAAATTCTGGACATTCAAGAAAGAGATGGAACATTCTGAACAACCATCAGTTTAATCCTTGAAAATTTAAAAAATTAGGGCGACGAAGTACTGAAGTAGTGCAAGGGAAAGAGAAATAGTCGACGCTTTCTAGATATACAACACATTTCAATAAATCTCACTGGTATTTGAATCCGGGTCCCCAGAAATGGAAAGCTGACTATCCAGTCTATCGGTAAAAATTATTCGCTATAATATCTAATAACGGAACCACAGAGAGATAATATTTATATTCTAATAAATTATAAATCAATTTGTGAACAGAATAACAATATGTGCTTTTGGCCTTTCGTTGACATAGTGCAGAAGCTGTTTAATTTGTAAATATGGGCAATCTACGCGTAATTATATTCAAAATTAAATATTGGTATACTGAAATATAAAAAACTCGTTGTACAAATACACAATTTTAATATTACGTGAAACAGACAATGTACAGCAGAGGTCAATGCGCAATTTTCAAAACTCTAGAGTGTAAAAATGAAATGAGATTAATAGTAATATGCGTTACAAGAGCGGTGTGTTGAAGTTTTCATGTTCGAGGAAAAGTTTGAAAAAGGAAAAGTAGTTGAGCTTTTTTAATTTCCGAGAATTGAAAGAAAACATACCGCTCGTGTATCGTACATTATTTTGTGCGAAGATCGTTTAGTACATACCTGAAATGAAATCTGCAATGAAATCTCCATCTTGGTTTCTGTTCAATGACGGCAAATTTGCAAAACAAAAATATCTATCTTCAACATTGTTGCTTTAAAATTTATTTTATTGGGTTATTTTACGACGCTGTATCAACATCTAGGTTATTTAGCGTCTGAATGATATGAAGGTGATAATGCCAGTGAAATGAGTCCGGGGTCCAGCACCGAAAGTTACCCAGCATTTGCTCGTATTGGGTTGAGGGAAAACCCCAGAAAAAACCTCAAGCAGGTAACTTGTCCCAACCGGGATTCGAACCCGGGCCACCTGGTTTCGCAGCCAGGCGCGCTGACCGTTACTCCGCAGGTGTGGACTTGCTTTAAAATGTTTTCTGTGTTTACTATACTCCAGCAGACCGTGATATACGTCTGTCTTTTTTTCCCCCAGTCTATGGAATCTTGTTGATTTTTTTCACGGCTTCCTTAATGTTACTTGCATCACGAATGCAGTAACTTTAGTGGAGTTGTAGAGTTTACTTAATTTTTGCAAATATTTAAAAACAATAAATAACAGTGCAATTTAGGTGAAATTGCAGTGGTAAGTTTCCAATTTATAATTATTACTATATTCAACGTCTCTAAAAATAATATGTTAAAAGTCTAAAGCAGTAAAATCAAATGTCACTTAAGCGGTAAGAAGAGGGAAATTGTTTGTGTGTTAGGTTGGGAATACTGAATGTGGAATTTTAGACTTACCGCGGATTGGTTTTGTGCGGAAACCAAGCAAATACGCACGATCTCGCACAAAAATATATAAGATTATGCACAATGCATCCAGTCCTATTCGTATACGAAGCCTAGTTACACCAACGGAAAAAAAGAAAACATATTTCAGAAATACTGTAACACCAAAAATGCAGTTATGAACCCGTATGTAGTTCGTTCATCACTGAAAACCATAAATAACAAATTAACTGATACAAGTAACAAAAGTATAACAACGGAAATGAAAAAGTTGTTAATGAAAAATAACTCAGTCTTCCATAAATCACGTTTTCATTATGACTTACAGTTGGATGGATAGCTCTGATACTTGTAACGATAACTGATGGCAGTTCCGGATTGCATGCGGCTGATAAAACATTAATACAAGCAAAGCTCATTCATTTGAGTAACCTCATTCATGGAGAGACATAATTGAAAATATCGAGATACGTATAGCCAATGTAATTAAGCTAATCTTTCATTTTAAATTCAGAGAGCATGATTCTGCCTGCATTATATGAAAGTAATTGGAGTCAACAGGAAAGTTCTACATATGGGAGATAAAGTTAATTCTAAATAAAACAGGTGTCATGTATTACAAAATTTTTTACTATAAACTCAACTATCAGTACAGATGGCTGACAGCTTGACTGACATGGAGGTGGGATATAGGTATATGTACAGATTATGTCAGGACCTGATTACATTTATATCCAATACACTGATCTTGAACTTGCAGGCATCACGCCAGATGTTGCTGATAACAGTAAAATGTTGTTTTATTTACTCATAATGCATTAGTCCGAAAGGGATTTCAGTCGAATCGTTGAAGATATGAAAAATATGACATCACGTTTAAAGAGCATGATGTAGGCTACAACTCATTTTCAGTGAACTGTGCAATTTCGGGAAAACCTGTCATGTAGGAAGTCTTCAAAGAAACCATAACGTAAACGTCAACACTCCAAACTCAAACTCGTAAGCATAATATATACAGCGTGCCTCTAAAAAATGTTAGGGGAGAGTCGGGTAGTATCGGACATCGGGTAATATCGGACAGTGAGTTTCTTTCATCTACCACACGATGATAGTACCTGATTGACATGGTTACGTTTCTGTGATGTCGCATAGAGAAACGTAACCATGTCGTTCAGGCACTACCATATGGTGGTAAATGAAAGAAACGCACTGTCCGATACTACCCGATGTCCGATACTTCCCGACTCTCCCCTAACACTTATACGAGTAGTAATTCACACTTAATGTTTCAAAATTGCTCCACTTGTACAACATTTCTCATGTGGTATCGTCAACATTACGTGGCTTACACACGGTCTTTCAGTATACTCCATAGTAAAAAATCGCAGGGAGCCAGATCCGGCGAACGTACTCGCCACTGTGTTGGTCCTCCTCTACCAATCTATCTTCATGCGACTTTGTTTTCAAGGGAGAGGTACTGCACAATCTGCATATGATATGAACGCATTCAAACATCTTTCCTCAAGATTTTCCATACAGTTGACCTGGAGAGGACAGATTCTGCACTGTATCGTCTTGTTCATTTGCTTGGACTATGTAAAAAAGTCTCTTGTACAGCAACTATAATTTCAAGGAATCGGCCTTTATGTGATCGACCGTTGTTCGATTTGTAACTACCAGCCACTGACAATAAGCTGATTTTGACGAACTTGTGATTTATGCGATAAATGGTTAATCTTAGTCCCATCATACGAACCATATATCTTAATGTTGTATATTATCAGATATCTTTTTCTGCCCCGAAATTTTCTCCCGTTTACCATTCCTTCCAGTGCATACTTCAATAGGCAATTCTTCTCAGCCAGTGATCCAGCCAATTTCTTTTTCTCTTCCTGAGCAGTTTCAGTATTATTCTTTCTTCCCCCACTCTCTGTAGGACAACTTCGTTTCTTATTTGTCTGTCCATTACATACGCTCTATTCTTCTCCATATCCACATTTCGCCACCGGCGTGGTTCAGTCGGTTAAGGCGCTTGCCTGCCGGTCTGAAGTTGCGCTCGGGCGCGGGTTCGATCCCCGCTTGGGCTGATTACCTGGTTGGGTTTTTTCCGAGGTTTTCCCCAACCATAAGATGAATGCCAGTTAATATATGGCGAATCCTCGGCCTCATCTCACCAAATACCATCTCGCTGTCACCAATCCCATCGACGCTAAATAACCTCGTAGGTGATACAGCGTCGTTAAATAATCAACTAAAAAAATCCATATTTCAAATCCTTCTAGTGGTTTTCCTTCACTTCATCGTAATGGACATGTTCCTGTTCCATACGATGCCACACTCCACATAAAGCACTTCACTAGCCTTTTCTTTAGTTCTTTCTCCAGAGGTCCGCAGAAGATGCACTTTTTCCTGTTGAAAGTTTCCTTGCCATTTCTATCCTAGTTCTGACTGCCTGGCAGCAGGTTATGTTACTATTTATACCTAGCCTAATACTTTATGTAATAATGTGTCTGTCGGTACCTTATCCAGACATTATCATCATTCCGTTATGATCTAGTATTCAGTAAGACATTTCATGGGCCATTACAATTTTAATTGCAGATAAAGTAGTGTAGGTATTTTTATTAACCACATTTCATGAATTTTATTTTTATTCTCTTGTTCTCGTCCCATTCGCGAAATAGTCCTAATAAATGATACTCGAGGATCTGAGCTTCTTACATAAATTGTCTTCTACTTCGTGTAACTGGAGAATTTATCAGTAATATCAGATCCTCTCGTGGTATTATCTATGATAATTCTATCAAACATGGCACTGTATTGATAATAATGCTGGTAAAACAAAACTTTTCGCAGGAATCGTTAGAATTGGGTTTTTTATTTTTCTTCGTTGAGAATTTCCGATGAAATGTCTCATATTCAAGTTAAAAATCTACCATTCGTGCAGGCGTACATGTATTTCTGATCAATTATTCTTGAAGCAACAGAAGCGAGGAAAGGAGGAAAATAGTAACATAGGAAAACATAGACATGCAGAAAATACAGACATATGCATATGTGAAAGCCATATTTTTTTACAGAAGAGATACTGAAAACGGTGTTTTAATTAAAATATGATGAGTTGTACCATCACAAACCTATCACTTTCATTGTGTAATGAAATACAGGATTTTTTTTATTTCAATATTATTCTGTTATTCGAAATTGTACATAACTAATATATCTAAACGACTTATTGCAAAAAAGCTATATATGGCCATTAGAGAGGAAATATAAAACTCCTACCTCTTCCCTCTGCTCTCACTCCCTTCCTCACTACTGAAAGTTGCGTAATTGCAGGAAAGCTGAGTCCCGTAGTATGTGGTCACAAAATGTTCGCGATTGGTAAAAGTAGGTTATTAAATTTAATTTCTCATAAACGCCAGGACATGAAACCTAACACAAAGCGATAACATTACAAGAAAAACATCAACAATTAGTTTTCTGAAAGTTTCGTTTTGCTGCTTATAATTATGAAAACTATACAACGTTAATAAATTTTTCAGAAGATTTGAACTCATGTTTAAAGACTACATTTAATGCTGCTTCATTTCTTCGATATTATATTAATCCATTCCATTTTTCTTTATTTATTTAATCCATTTTTAATTACAGCTTTGAGAATAATTTATGATTAGCTATAAATGTGAATCCATGGAAGGGTCGGTATTTGTATTGCACTGAATTTTTTTGTTAGAAATAAATATGGAAAGTTAATTACATAATTAAAATAGGACATCTCACCAACATAAGAACATTCGTTGTTTGATAGAAGGATAAATCGTTTAATTATGTCAGATTAACTTTAGCGAAATTGTATTTAAATAATTAAAATGCGATCATTTTGGTCCAGAACCACTTTTTTAGTGCCAATGATAATTCCTTTAACATATCTTACTTGAATTTATTTTTGCATGTAAATGCAGATTAAAATATTGAGATCCCTTTTGCTCCGGAACATCCTTTTTGGTGCAGTTTGGTCCCATCAAAATTTTGCTTGGAATGAAACGTTAGGTTATCTTTGGAAATCATATTTAAAGAAACTTTTGTTATGCAACTTTTTAGGTTAAAAAGCAATAATAAGCGATAGGTTATTTGGTTTATTTAATTTGATTCGTCCATGTATAACGCCCCTTTTAAATAAAGTATTTTGAATGCCATATTGTTAAAATCTAACTATAACGAACTGAATAATTTATATTCCAATTTTTTTCGAAATCCGTTCAGCCATTATCGCGTGAAAAGATAATAAAACATAAGGCAGACATAATTACGTACAAACAAAATTAAATTAACGCTATTTTACTTTCCAGGATTTTAATGGTATTATACATAAACACCAATTTTTTGTTAATTTCCTTGTGATAAAGTTTATGATCTTACTACATCTTATTTTCTTCTAATGCATTCAAAAACCGCCTTTGTTACAGATTTATTAGTAGTATAGATTAGAAAATTTTAATTATGAACATAATATTGAGAATAATGCAGAGATGCGAAAGAATTAATGGCTATAAATATTAATACCCTGACTATGAAAGAATCGATATTGTTTGTATTGTATTATCCAGTTGTTTTTTTTAAAATATCTACATTAGTGACTTTATTTTTTGTGGCCTTTTCCGCTGTTTGAGCCGACATCTAATTCTTTCGTCTTCTGACAGACAGCAGTGTCGCTACTTTCCGGACAAGCGGCTAGTTAATCGCTAAATACGTCGAAACATGGTCATTAAAGTTTATAGGATGAGGCAGAAAGCGGGTCGTAGGCTGTCGTAATTGGCATTATCCCAGCGTTTTCCTGCAGAGACTTGTGAAACCACGAAAATCTCGTCAAGATATCAGGCCTTTGGCATCGAACTCCGGAACTCTCGTATATAAGGTAGGCGTGCTCGAGGTTGGCCCTACTAGTTAACTTAATAATTCCTTGTCAAGTTCATTAGTTATGTGCAGGAATCTTTTTATTTTTACTAACATTTCTAATATTAACCTGGCTATACCTTTGGATTAACGGTTGAGAACCGGAAACACCGTTTGCTACCCCCTTCCACGACTGGAGTTCGATGATACTGGCGTAAAATACAAACAAATCACTTTACTAGGTATAGGAGGGAAGAAAAGTAATTCATCCATTTGCGTAAACTAGGAAATATCGCAATTTTGAGTTTGATAATTTTCATTATGTTTAATCAAAATACAGTACAGTATTAACAATAAATGTTTTACTCACGAACTGAGTTATCCATTCGGACGTATTCATTATGCAGTGTATATTATACTGTTTACAGCACATTAGCGTACAATATAGAGAATGAAGTTAAATTGAAAAACAATCATAATATGAATATTTAAACACATTTTTGAAAATGGTGGCCGTTCATTTCGATACAGGCTTCAGTTCTTTTGTGCATAATATCGCGCTATAGACTATCATATCTAATTACCAGTAACTCATGTTGAAATAATTCTGTAACTACTCTATAAAAGAGTACCTTACGTACTGTAAATTCAATCTTCACGTCTGCCCGATAAAAAAAAAACGCAGACATGCTATCTACTGTCCGTCCAAGTGGTTTTGTCGCATGGTCTTAGAAAGGGGGAAATCACGTGACAGTTAATTAAGTTATTTTAAACAGTTGTATAATATTACGTGGACGTCCAATTCCTAAAAGAAATTGTTTTCAGAAAAGGGCTAATCAGCCCAGCCACTAGCCTTTACAGAGGGGCGAGCAGAAGCAGGTGGGGGAAATCGGGATTCGACGTAGGAAAACGGACGATAATACCTGTGCGAAAATATGATTCAATATTGAAAGCTCTTTCGTCACTGGAAAACGCGAACATATTTCTGGAAGGTACTATACTCTCTACTAACTCACTGCGGTCTTGGTTCTGTGTGGAGGACAGTTGGAACTTCATTAAAAAACTCAGGTTAAATAAAAATTGAAGTAAAAATAAAACGATGTCCTTGTATAAAAAAGTATTTCAAGTGTACACTTAAAATGACAAGCCAACAATTTCGGAAACAATGAATATAGTCTAAGAAGATAAGTAACAAGAGTACCAAGTTATCATTGGACTAGCTATATAATCTGGGTAAATCAAAGCTTTTATTTTTTTATTTTACATATCCTATGGGTTCATTGAATTATTACGAATTTTCGCATGTACTGCAATAAAATTACATTATCCACTCGCTCTTTGAGGTCAAGAAAGAGAATAATAGAAAAAATAAGTTATTTTGAGGATACAACTTGTGTGTGTGTGTGCTTGCGTGCGTGCCCCTAAGCATGTATGAATTCACGTAACTCAAACGGTAGTGTTTCCAAGTACAAATCTGGCGGAAACAAATTCCATTTCCGGAAGAGTGAAAGAATATTTCTCTCGCGTTGCAACTAGGTGTGTTCTCTTCGTCTCTCATGTATAAGTTATTATGTGTTCTTGTAGGCGGAGGAACAGGCAATTTGGATTTCTGATCGAATGATACTCTTCTTCTTCTTCTTCTTCAGCAATTATCTTCAGGCCCGTTGCGTCTCTTAGTTCTTGCACTTCTTTCCGGTCGCGTCAGACTTCTTTCAGTTTGTGGAAAGGAATGCATGATTTTTTTGCTTAATTCACTATTTTTCTATTATACTGACGTTGGCTGACCAACTGTAGACAGAACCGTCAATATTTACAAACTATTTTTAACTCTAGACTATCTGTTACTTTCTGTTAGACGTGGGCCTGTCTTGCTCCTCGATTTATATTCCTCGGATATTACAGCTCAACTTTTTAAATTCAATTTCTTTATATGTCTATCATTGTACAAATATTTCGTTATAATAGAAATCGGCAGTTATTGTTATTGTAGTAATTTTGTAATTAAACATAAATTGTAATTTTTGTCATTGTGTATCCTCCTTATACTTACCCTTTTTATGATTTTCGTAAGCAGTATACTGCATCCAAGCAAGTAGGCCTATTATTACAAAAGAATTTCCTTGCGGAGGGACTCAGTCTACTGCTTCTAAACCCATAAGCTTTTACTTGATTCCTCTCATACCAACTTCTCAAGGAAAAGTGAGAATCCACGACGGATATTAACATTGTTCTCTAATAGGAAGCTGCTAGATTGGGATTCTTTGCCTCGCATTCTCTAATTAAATCAAGAAAGCGCTTCCAGCTCCTTGTAAGGGACTTTTAACTTAGAATAAACCACATCAAACTGCAGTGCGAAGTATGAGATAAAACGATTTCATCTCATTTTAACTGCTCCACCGTACTCGGTATAAAACTCTGAGAAGGAAATTTGAAAGCTTTATGGCTATAAAAATTTTAATTAGTATTAGAAAGAAGAAAGAGGCTTTTAGCAATTCCTATCTTGCAGCATCTGATATTTTTTCATCTTTAGTCTAAGTTGCAGTAATAGTAACAATATAACAGTAGTAATAATATACCTCTCACATCCCTTTTCATCCTGAAGAATCAGCTGCCTTGATTAATGAATTTCAAAGTATGGAAACTAAAGCCGGTTTCTAACTTAAACTACAACTTAACAGACATTTAAAGGTCAGAACGTCACAGGAAGAGAAGGATAACGAATATTTATGCTAGAATTCTCTATTTCGATCTGAATCTGCCATTACGTTCTACAGGGACATCATTTTATTTATACTTCAATTTTTATTGTACCTGAGTTTTTGAATATACTTCACTCCCACCTCTTCTACTAATGAAGTTCAACCGTCCTCCACACAGATCCAAGACCACATTTACAGTTATAGTAGCCTTACGGTCATAGTAAATAGTACGTTCCAAAAATATGTTCGCGTTTTCCAATGACGAAAGAGCTTTCAATATTGAATAATTTTCGCACAGGTACTGTCGTCCATTTCCCTCCGTCGTATCCCGGTTTCCCCCACCAGCTTTTATTCGCCAGCTAGTGGCTGGGATGTCTTAGCTCTTTTCTGAGAACATTAATTTCTGTTATTTTATTTTTATGTTAAAATTAATTAATTGTTTTTGTATATGTTGTTTAGCATTACCCCTATGAATTAGTTTTATATTATTTGGTTGAATTAGTAATACGCAACATATATTTGCACTCTACGTAATATTACAACTGTTTAAAATAACTTAAATAAAAGTGCCTCGTTAAGTAATTAACTGTCACGTGATTTCCTCCCTTTCTACGATCCTACGACATAACCACTTGGACGGACAGTAGATAGTATGTCTGAGTGATTTTATCTTTTCGGATCGGGCAGAAGTGAAGATTGAATTTACAGTACGTAAGGCACTCTTTTATAAAGTAGATACAGAATTATTTCAATATGAAATACTAGTACGAAGAACGAAACTGGTAATTGGGATTAGGTACAATAGTCTATACCGGTAGTGCGTTAATATGTACATGAGATCTGAAACCTGTATCGAAATGAACGGGCACCATTTTAAAAAATGTGTTTAAATATCCATATTAGATTAGTTTTCAATTTAACTTTATTTCTCTATATTGTAAGCTAATATGCTGTAGACAGTATAATATACACTGCATAATGAATACGTCCGCATGGACAGCTCAGTTCGTGAGTAAAAACACTCATTGATAATACCGTACTGTATTTTGATTAAACGAAAACCTAATGAAAATGATCAAACTCAAAAGCGCAATAATTCCTAGTTTACGTAAATGGATGAACTACTTTTCTTCCCTCCTATACCTAGTAAAGTGATTTGTTTGTGTTTTACGCCAGTATCATCGAACTCCAGTCGTGGAAGGGGGTAGCAAACGGCGTTGATCCAGAGATATAGGCAAGTTAATATTAAAAATGTTATAAAAATAAAATAATGTCCCTGTATATTTTGACTTACGAAATTTTCACAAAAGAAGGTTACAACTTTTGGACATGAATTTTGAAGACATTATGAGTAAAATGGGTAACAATCCTGATGGTAGAAGCTATGTCTACTTATTTCGTACATAATACGCACCACTACGAATACTACGAGTCACCATATTATGATTTCCTATGACAACCTCAAGCAGCGTTAGGTAGGCCTACTTGTCTGATCTTCCACACAAAAGTGGAAACAAGAGCTAATTTAATGCATCGCATTACGGACGCCGTATACGCATGACAGCCAATCACAAAGAATTTGTTCGAGCAACGTGTGCGATTCACACGTAAGCAAAAGGTATTGAAGCAAAGCGAGATAATTTTTGATGACTATTGTAACCATCGCACAGTGTGCAAAAACGCAAATCTAGTTGGATAATATTGATAACTTCTTTGAATTCTAACGAATTGTTATGAAACTTTGAACAGAGATCTTTATAGGCAGCATACAAGGTGATTCACGAGGAAAGGTAAACAATTTAGGATACGATATCTTAGGCCATACTTACTTACTTACAAATGGCTTTTAAGGAACCCGAAGGTTCATTGCCGCCCTCACATAAGCCCGCCAGCGGTCCCTATCCTGTGAAAGATTAATCCAGTCTCTATCATCATACCCCACCTCCCTCAAATCCATCTTAGGCCATTTTGAGTGAAAAAGTGCATATGAACATAGGTCCGTTTCCGAACGATGGCGGAGCTAGATGCATTTTTTTGGTAAAACGTCTCGCCCCAATGTGAATCAGACGTTACCATATGCTGCTGAGGCTAGAACGTGAGACAAGGTCACCGATCGCAATGAATAACGTCACATTGGAATCTGCATTGTGAGCGATGTAGATAAGAGAAAGAAACCGGGTGGTGGGGCATTACAAATGTCCAATCGCCTGCCCTTATTAAAATATGCAGTATGTTAAATAGAATAATAATTAATATTAATTTGAATTACGTATTCTAAATATCTCCAATGTCTAATTTGTATTTATACAGTATGATTTTTAAATATAAATATCGGTACTTCAAAATCATGTCCATAAATTTTAGTCCATAATTAAGGCTGTATTTTTTTTTTGCCAGCAATATTGTGACGCATTTTGCCATTTCAAAATATAGGCTTCCTACTAGGTTATAATGTTTTTGTGGAAGGAATTTAATAATGTATATGTAAAAAAATTTGTTAAAATTGAATTTCGTTTTAGACATCGCAATGACTTCATGTAGTCCCAACTATCCCAGCTTCAGTTCGAGTACGTACGGAACCTCCAATCAGACCGGAAAAAGTAAAGAAGCTCTAGCCCATATATGTCCAATTATTGTAACTCGTACGAGGTAACCCCTGGCGTAAGCAACCCCCAGCACATATTCTTTAAGGTCGTTTTTAATATTTTATATGGAAAGTTACTGACCTTAGCAGAGCATGCTTGACGTGCAATATCCTCTGGTTCTATAGACGTTTCGACATCCATGCAGTCTATCCTGTTCCTCCAACTGTGTCCAACACTCCGCTATCGGTTAAACTATATCTCCCCCATCGGGACTCGAAATTCGAAGTGTAATCATTACAGACTTGTCTAGGGTTACCATCCGTCCGGCAAAAGGAGGACATATCCTCTTTGTAATCATTTTATCCTATCCGGCAGGCACTTTAGAAAAATTTGAAATGTCCGGCATTTCGCATTTCAACTACAATTAATATGAATATTGAATAATGTGCGATATTATGCATAAATAAATGGTGAAAACCTATGAAAGAATTTAAGTGCGTTCAATACTTGAATCTGGAGCACATAAAAAACATAAATATGATGACGTATTGACATGCATTGAATTCTTACGCTCTAAAAATGTCACTATTCATGATTCTAAGCTATTTTATCAATTTTATTCTGCAGTATACAAAGATATGCCAATCAAGTTAATTTTGACAAAGATTTAAGTTTAGATAAACAATGGTGCAAATTCAACTCCAATAGTTCTGCGAGCACTGAGATTTTCTCAGAATTCTTAAAAATATGTCAATTCTATTTATTTATCCCAAGTCACAATGGAAGTGTTGAGAGAGTATTTTCCCTAATATCTGCGCAATGGACAAAAGAACGAAACGGAGACAATCAGAGGTATCATCATGGTGAAATATAATTTCAAAGACATGTCCTATGAACAATTCCATAGTTATTTGTTACAAGATATAAGTAGGGTACAGATGTAATACTGATCCAGCAACTAGTGAGAAAACTGACTAAGGTGAGCCATTGTTTTTATCTTTAATTTTGTTCATATCAAATTTTAAAAAGTCCTCCTTTTTTCAGCAATGTCCTCTTATTTTAGATTCCAAGTCCTCCTATAGAATTTGTTCTCATGGTAACCCTAGACTTGTCCAAACCATGCTCGGAAAAAATACAGAATTTTCTGTAAGGTTAGCGCTAGTAATGACGATTACGATAATGATAACACTAAATTAGAGGATGGGGAGACACCAGAGCACATCATGCTGGTATGTTACAAAAGAGGAAGCTGATTTACATTTTGTGGAAAAAGGCAAAATAAAATCCGAACTACGATGCCAAAGCCAGATCTAATAATTATTCTACCATTTGTCTGATTAAACCGAAACGGTGCGTCACTAATGATTAACGTCATGTAACTTGAGGCACGGCAGGGAAAGTGACGTTAAAGTGACACGAAGAGGCTGCAGGGATGAAATACTCAAGCACAATATGACCATGGTTAGTAACTTTCATTCTTCTTAAACTATAAAAACACAAAAATGGAGTAAATGGAAATAATGTTTCAAGGAGTTTCAAATCTCCTTATGTGTTCATGAGTTCTTTTATTCGATGCACTCTTAAATACCATAACTGTGTATTGTCCTCGGTGGTCTAACGTTTACCAACTTCCTGATAAGGGACCCAGGCTATTGTCTGCTATTTCTCACTCATGTCGAAATCTGAGGTAGCACAATGAGCCTATACCAGTGGCCTAGGTGGACGTGGGTTTGTTCCAACCTCTACAAAAAAAATCCGTACCAAAACTGTATGTACATATGTTTGACTGATTTGTGTTGTCAGTTATGAAAATTTTATAATTATTTACAACAAAAACGATAGTTGTAATAGTAATAATAACGATACTACTTCACAATATATTTTATGCTCGACCATGCCGAAATGTAGTAATTATACACCTGGTAGCAGTCCTTTAATGAACCTCATTAAAGTACAACTATTCATTATAGTTCAGTTGTTCAGCCAATGAGAAATCACCATTGTACCATTATAAAACCGCAACTATCGATTATTCTCGGATATGCAATCGAAAGACAATTAGCGAAACGTCACTGAGACTGGAAATCCAATACTGTCGCAGAAGGTTATGTTCTGTTACTATAATAATTAGCGTTAATTGTAAATAATATTCAAATAAATTCAATTTGTCATCTTGTTTTTCAATTCTAAATCAATTTCTAGATTATATCAATATTAATGTTCATATTATTCTCTAGATTATATCAAGGTCAATGACATTCGTCCTTCGGAAAAAATCAATAATTTCGCTTCTGCGCACATCTCACAATTTAGAAGATCAGTCCCGCTTTTCACTTAGATAACCGTAACATGAATACTTATGAATAATTTTAAGTTATAAATATGGTCGAGCATAAAAAGTCGTATGAAACTTGCCTATAATGGTAATTAAGACGCTCGTATGAAAATTATGAAACTCGCTTGCGCTCGTTTCATAAACAAACATCCTCGCGTCTTAATTACTACCATTATAGGCTCGTTGCATAATGTACTATTATTCCATACACTCACACTAAAATATACTTTATTATTATTTCATAAATTTTAAATGAGGTCACAAACGAAAACAAAGAAAACAGGGATATTTGAGTCATCAGAAAACAACAACTTTTCTTTTGTTGATGTATTCATTATGGACTGTGTACTATGGCCAATGTAGTGCTTACATGTATGAAGTAAATAGTGTAAGTATAAAATATAATTTATCCTATGCTGGCTTTACTAAAAATAAGAACATATAACAGACATTTGTATAAAAATAAACAATGCGAAACAAAATATGAACTGCAGAAAGGGAAAAGGAAGAAGTACACTAGAACACTGGAAAGCCGAAAGAGGAGAAACACAGAGAGAAGAAAAATGAAATGGAGAAGAAAGAGATATTAAGAAGAACGAGAAGTAAAAGATGAAGTAAAATAAAGGTTAGATAGGATAGGCCTGGAGGAGACTAAAAAGAAGCAACATATAAATAGGATAAAGAAGCAACGAGGAAAGAGGGAAGGAAAAAGACGAATGAAGAAGAAGGGAATAATATGGGAGGGATGGAACATACTGTATGGGAGCCAGCTCTGAAACGGCGTCAGGAACGCGGCGCAGAAACGGTAAGTGGGTCCTGAGTAAAGGTACGGTCAGACGTCGCTACTTTTGCTGCGCAACTTTTGTACTGCAGCTGCAAAAGTTGCGTGTCTTGTTCACACGTAAACCAAAAGTAGCGCGCTGCACGCTACTTTTCGTGCTGCGCAACACGAGCGCTGCAAAAGTTTCAATTGGAGGTTGCGAGTCTGTTCACACACAAGGCGCTACTTCTGCAACCGCAGACTAGCTGCAGGTTTCCATCTTCGTGTTGACTTCTCAATATACATTTTGTGGTTATGTTCGCATTATTATGAAACTCATGCGAAAGCTACTTATCTATTATTTGCTTTTCTGTCCTAACTAGTATTCAGAAATTGGCATTATTTTTACTATAAAGCTTTTAAAAACGCCTATATACTTAAATGATAACCAACAGGATATTCACGTAATCAATGTTGGCAACCCTCCTGTTTGAAACTACGCTACGGAAAATTACAAAAATGAATTATATCGTCAGCAAATGTACTCAGACTGTGTTGTGCATTTAGTAACTGTTACAAATAATTTATTTTCATCACATCTAACATTAAAATATATCCAAACAATAAAAGTATCATTGGCACATTTGGATGGCAACACTGGTCGCAACCGCAGCAAAAGTTTCAACAAAACCGAAATCAAAAATGCTGCGGCTGCAACCCTGAGAACCCTGTTCACACGTCGCTACTTCTAAGCTGCGCTCAGCATGAAAAAGTAGCGGGCAGCAGGTTCGACAGCCGCTACTTTTCGGATTGCACCGTTGTTCACACGTCGCGGTACGAGAGTTGCGCAGTTTTTTGTAATGCAACGCTGCAAAAGTAGCGACGTGTGACCGTACCTTCAGACTGTACTATACGTTCTAGGCTAAAAATATACACTGTCGCAGGAATGTGACGTAGAAGTGATAAGAGTGTCACGGCGTTAGACTCAAGAGCTATGTTTGTACTACGGAGGGAACACCCACACACTCCCTAACTGTAAGAAAAATCCTGATGTAAACATAAACACGTTGCTGTCATACCCGTGATTGGCTCCCAGTCGAAACACTCACATGACGCAGGAAAATATAGTTCGTATTTGGAAACCATGATCTTGTATTATTTGAAAATAAAAAATTGAATCCTAGTTGTTAAATACGATGAAACATATAACTTCACTCATATGTAAAACGCTATGTAAAAGAAAAGTGCTTTTATATTTTGTTATGTACTATGAACGAGGATGAATACCAACAGTAATACTGAGGTAGTCTGTTCTTGTAACAAGCTGGCGTCACTTGAGCTCGTAGTTGTTCACGTAAGCAAGTGGTACTGAAGTATGGCTTCTGCATCCTCGGTATGTGTGTTTATTAATCATAAGAGTGGAAACCCTCTCAAACGCGGAGAAAAACAAATAGTCTTAAATGTATATAATAAGTTAAGTGAGTTTTAATTACAGTAATTATAAAGTAAATGTTTCCTAAGCAAACGAATGCATAGTAGTGAGGTTAGGCCTACTTAACGAGTAATGGGAAATGTTTAACATGAAACAGAATGTACAACAGTAGGCGGGAACACGTACTGAGAATCTATGACGCCAAACAGCGGCCAATGAAGCCTCACTTCAGTCACGTGCTATTGTTTACATCAGGATTTTTCTTACAGCGAAAAGATTATAGCCGTGCTGAGTCACGTCCCCCGCTCCCCACTTCCTCATACCGCAAGGTTTCAGAGCTGACGCTCAGACATTAAAAGGAGAAAAAGAAAGGGATATCAAAAGAGTGCGAAAGGAAAGGAAAATAAAAAGAAGTAATGAGAAAAATAACAAAGAATAAGCAAAAATGTGGTAGTAGCAGTAACAGTAATAGTAGCAGGAAAGTGAAATACAGAAAAGTAAAGCAAGGAAAAGATGGGAAAGTAGTAGTAATAATAGGAGAGTGAACTGCAGAGAAGGAAGTAAAATAAGAGAAGGAAAAAATAGCAGTAAGAAAATTGGACGGGGAGAAAAAGGAAGACGCCGCAAGATTCATAAATAGTAATTATTGTGACATTCATTACGAAATTCCATACACAGGTTATGACTACAGGGTCTCTCCCCGCTGTGTTTTAAAGCCAAGAATAACGTCTGCACAAACTACCGGTCTGGAGTCGAGAAATGCACGCAAACACTTATTATAGCTCCTGGAATCGATCCATGTACTCTTACTATATGAATTCACGACAGCGTGTCTGCGTGAAGGGGAATTTCGTACCATCGCACACAAGGAAAGGTATGGAGGACTTCTATGTGTTGTGGGTGAAATATCGGAATTGAGAAGAAAGTGCTAGAAGTCAAAATCTGATGAGACGGCTGGGTGCAGATTAAAAGTTCAGAAGTTGCAGAGCGTCATGTTGAGTTTCAAACAGCCATCTAGATAGCGAGTCTGTAATAAGATGTCAAAACTGTGGCAAGAGAAACGACGGGAGGAAATAAAACCTGCGATGTAATTTGCATTCGGCTTTTTTTTTTTCATTCGTTGATGATAAGATACCGGTAATTTAAAAAGAAATGCAGTGATGAATGAAAGCACTGATACGAGGAAGAATTTTTCCAGAGATAACTATAACGAACTATTATCAAAATATCTTCAAATGGAAATGAATTATTATTTGCTGGGAACAATCTCTACAACATTTATACAGTAACCCAGTGATGTCAAAGCAAGCGCATTTTTCTGACCTTGACGACGTGCGCGGGCAGCAAGCGCTAAGTATGGAAAGAGGGAGGGTTGTATATATGAATAAGAAACCTGTTGGATTAAGAAAACAGTGGTGCACAAACTTCAAACGGAACGTGAAATTTTATGTCGTTATTTTTATATGGCTTCTTTCTGTTTAATATTATCTATAAAGTCTGTAAAACAAAAGTACTAATATCAATTTCTTAATATTGCAGTTGTGTTTTAAATCTTAATAACATAATAGAGAGTTAAGAAGGAATATTCACTTAAATTCCATAGTAGTGTAATTGTACTATATTAAGTGAATGAAACACATCATTCATAAAGAAAGTGATATTCCAAAGAAAGAGCTTGAGTATGACTTGATAAGTTTGAATTTATATTGATGGTATTTTTAGCCTTACAAAAGTAATCAATAGACTAATCAAAACAATATTACAGTACAAAGCAAAGTTACCTAGGTACTGTATCTGTTTTAAGTGTAACTAATATTACATAACAAAACTCTTATCGCATTATGATTTTAAGGTAATATTTGTGAGCATATCATCAGAATATTAAATTATTTTCTCGAAATCTGCTGAAGTTATAGAGCTGACATTTTTACAACACATGGGCAAGTATCTTTTGTTTATGATGTAACAGTAGTTGCTTTGTTAATTCATTTCCTTACAAACAATTTCCATGTGAATATTTTCAAAATTTTCAATAAACTATCTTCAGTAATACGTATATACGGTATATTAGATTTACGAAAACATTCTGTAAGGCTACTAAATAAATAGGCCTATACCTGAAAATTTCACTTTTTCTACGAAAAGTTGAGAAAATATTTATTTTGAATAAAAAACTCAAACTTGTGAAAAATGAGCATTAAAATTAAAACTTACATTCTTATAATCCACTTATACTTCTTAGGTAAATCTAAAAATTAACATGGACACACTTTTAAGAAGTTCTCTTCCCATTATCTATTGAATCAGTGCTCGCCATCCCTGAACACCTCTTTCGTCTGTCTCTTTCCTTTCCGCTTGCTCCTATGGGCATCAATTGACATGCCTGCGTAACCAACTATATTCAACATGTAAACATGCTGATTTTCATTTCAGAATTTCGCACACCTCACACTTTCAAAAGTGACAGTTCCAATTGTAAATAAAATATAACTTTTCGCTTCTTTGCCTATGTTATCATTATTATTATTATTATTATTATTATTATTATTATTATTATTATTATACTGTTCTCCAACCAGGAGATTAACCATAAAAGGAATGTGCTTACTATTGCGTCATCTATTGGAGCGAAGTAGATAGATAATATTACCGTTATAACGTCAGTTTAAAAACCATGCGCTCTCCTGCATATGTTATTTCTTGTATGGAGGGATTAGAAGACCAGGAAATTAACCGTGATCTAATTTTGTAATTACGGTTGTATAAATATGTATCAGTGTTATCGTTTGTACTTTGAGAATCAGCCAATGGAGATGCGTGTACCCACGTGTGACCTTATGACATCAACATTCATTCATAGCACCATCCCGATGCCTCTCATTCCCCTGAGACTTTCTCCTGGTTGGAGTACAGTATACATACATACGTGTATAATTGAATGTCATTTTACTTCGTATTTTACTTTTACCGGAATATATATCAATATTTTAAATGAGCTAACTTTGCTTAAATTGTAAATAAATGTAGCCTAGTAATACAGGGATATCATTTTATTTTTACTTCAATTTTTATTGTACCTGAGTTTTTGAATGTACTTCACTCCCACCCCTTCTACTAATGAAGTTCACCGTCCTCCACACAGATCCAAGACCGCATATACAGTCATAGTAGCCTTACGGTCATAGTAAACAGTACGTTCCAAAAATATGTTCGCGTTTTCCAATGACGAAAGCGCTTTCCATATTGCACCATTTTCCATTTGCCTACATCGCATCCCGGTGTCCCCCATCTCCTTCTATTCGCCTCTCTGTAAATGCTAGTGGCTGGGCTGTCTTAGCTCTCTTCTGAGAACATTAATTTCTGTTAGGAATTGGACGTCTACGTAATATTATACCCAATACAATTGTTTAAAATAACTTAAATAAAAGGGCCTCGTTAAGTAATTAACTGTCACATGATTTCCTCCCTTTCTACGACGCTGCGACGTAACCACTTGGACGGACAGTAGATAGCACGTCTGAGTAATTTTATCTTTTTGGAGTACAGAATTATTTCAACATGAGTTACTGATACGAAGTACGAACCCGGTAATTGGAATTACGTACAATAGTCTATAGTGCGATAATATGCACATTAGAACTGAAGCCTGTATCGAAATGAACTGCCAGCATTTTCAAAAATGTGTTTAAATATCCATATTATGATTATTTTTCAATTTAACTTCATTCACTATTGTGTACGCTAATGTGCAGTAGACTGTATAATATACACTGCATAATGAATACGTTCGCATGGATAACTCAGTTCATGAGTAAAAACACTCATTGATAATACTGTACTGTATTTTAATGAAACAAAAACCTAATGAAAATTATAAAACTCAAAATCGCGATATTTCCTAGTTTATGTAAATGGATGAACTACTTTTCTTCCCTCCTATACCTAGTAAAGTGATTTGTTTGTATTTTACGCCAGTATCATCGAACTCCAGTCGTGGAAGAAGGTAGTAAACGGTGTTTTCGGTTCTTAATCGTTGATCCAAAGGTATAGCCAGGTTAATATTAGAAATGTTAGTAAAAATAAAATGATGTCCCTGTACAATTTAAAGAAGACTGTATAAATATGCAATTTAAATTGAAGAACAAAATTGAGGCCCTGTTGCAATAACAGCTTAAGTTGAAAATCTATGTTTTGAGAAAAATGATGTCAAAGTTCTAGAACATTGTAGAAATTGTAATAATACAGGATTATTTCCGATCTCTGATAACGAATTTGAATGACATCATGTGCGTCAGGAGTCACACGACAGCTGAACTGTGGCGCGAGGTGACAGACCAGTAGTGAGTAATATCAAAGTCAGAGTGCACGGCGACTCACAGCTGAAATTCCCATGAAAATCGAGCCTTTTTGGGAGGCTTTGGCCTTTTCCAATGCAAGTACAGTTAATTGAAAATAAAAGAAGCCTGCAATAAACGAGGTTTCGTTACTTCCAAGAAAGACATCTTCTATGTACTTAATAAGATTGGTAAAGCTTGAATGGAATTAATTTGCATCATCTCGTTGAGTGCGGCGACTTGTGACGGGGGTATGGATTTGCTTGCTTTTTCCAGGCTGGAATTAATCTCATCCGAGCTTTGCCAGTCTTATTAGGTACGCACAAGATGCCTTTCTTGGAAATAACGAAACCACGTTTTTTGCAGGCTCCTATGATTTTCTCGTAACTGTACTTTGCATCGGAAAAAGCTGTTGTTATGTACCCCTCCCAAAAAGGATCGATTTTCTTGGGCATCACTACTGTGATATACCGTGCACTCTGATTATGAAATCACTCACTACTGGTCTGTCACCTCTCGCCGCAATTCAGCTGTCGGGTCGCCCTCGGTAGCGTAGTTGGTATAGCGCTGGCCTTCTATGCTCGAGGTTGCGGTTTCGATCCCGGCCAAGGTCGATGGCATTTAAATGTGTTTAAATGCGACAGGCTCATGTCAGTAGATTTACTGGAATATAAAAGAATTCCGTAGGATAAAATTCCGGCACACCGGCGACGCTGATATAACCTGTGCAGTTGCGAGCGTCGTTAAATAAACCACTTTTTTTTCAGCTGTCAGTGTGATTCCTGACGCACATGACGTCATTCAAATTCATTTTCAGAGATCAGAAAGAATCATGTATATGTTGTTGTTTGGTCAATTGTACGAAGACAAGTCTGAACCTCACAAGTGATACCAAGAAGATACCACTTATGAGGCAACTAGGCTAGGAGATAATGGGGTAGGGTGGCCAGTTACTTTTCCCTTCCATTGCATACATCGCCGACTAGCTACATATTACACTAATCAGACTTCAGATTTATACAGACAATTGTTCTTCCTCTGACACATATCGTCAAGTGAGAGGTATTGCCTGATAATAGATGTACATATCAACCAGAAATGGATTAACTTAAGTAGTGAGAAGATGTCTTTATGTTACTTATTGGAATTGACATTTCACCCACACAGCAGGGCGAGACCGGGCAGCCCAATTCCAGAAGCAAGCACTGCTTGAACTATTGCTATAATATCTGCAGTCATTTTAGTATTTGACCTTTCAAGTGTTACAAACAGGCCAAGAGAGGTTCACATGGATGTCCAGAGTATATTACAAAGACTGCCATGGTTGTGTCCTCAGGTTTGATTTGACCAACAAAAATTCTTTTGTAAACACACACAAATGGAAGAGGGATGTTGATGCCAAATGCACGCTTCCAGATGGCAGCCCCAACTCGTGCACACTTCTTGCAAACAACGTAGGAAATTGCGAGACTGTAAGAGTGAGTGATATGCTTTAAAGTCTCCGGACAAAGGCGTAATTTATAATTTAGGAAATTTTAATGTAACTCTTCGAACCCTTACAGGTACCTACCGGTATAGATATTTATTTCTATCTTGTGTATATTTTATGTTTGCAATAGAAGATTTACGATCTTTTGTGAATGGTGTTGTCGGTTTAAGCGGTTCGTCAGATAGTATCTTCAGTTTGATATCACCTTCAGTTTAAGAGAAAGCCCTCTTCGGCACTAAGCGGTAGATTTTCATGTTTATACACTCATGCTGTTCCCGGTTTTGTGCACCTCAAGCTATTTTAAAGGTACTGAGTTGTCTTATAAGTAGGGAAAGGAAGTTCATACATTTGCATATTTGTTCTCTATCGTTGTGTGAATATGCTGAAAGATTATCTATATGAATCACAAATTTCTGAATACAATGATATTACTTTTATTGTGCATAACAACAACAATTCAATCTTCCTCAACTTGGTGAGGTTGCCAAAGACAAATAATGTTAAACAGTAACATTTAAAATGACATTAAAATGTCTTACAAGAACCTAAAATTTGCAGTAGATAATATTTCACATAATGAAAATTAAAAAAAAAAAAAAATACAGGTTAAAAATAGACTGAGAAAATTCAACTATAATGTGAATTGAAATACAAGTGTCGCCGTAAAATCTGCAGAGAACCCTTCAAAGATACAATAGAAATTTCCTTAATTGTTTTTGTTGGGACTCCAAATTTATGACAGAATGATACAAATTATTTTGTTATGGACCTCTATATAGCAATTGTTGCGCTATTTGTTAACATATCCCCCACTGAAAATGAGACATTTGTCATACCATGGGATCAATTTTTGTATCCTTTTGTCGTAGAAGTCAGCCGCCTGGGATCGGAACCAGCGTTTTACAGCCGTCTGCACCTCTCTGTCGAGCCCATGATATCACAGATGTATCAATTCCGGTGGGGAATATGTTGAAAAATAACTCAACAATTGCTGTGTCTGTTTCAATAATTTTTTTCCAGTGAAATTGTGTTTTCTTTCTGTTAACGGCCTCCGACGAACTTATTTTTACGGCCCTCGTAATTGCGGTCGAGTGGCCAAAATTTGTATAAACATTTCTTTTGACATTACTAACATGGTGGAAGAAAAAAATTTATTTTTTTTATCTGCCCCCATGAGAATGTTTCCTTGTCAGCAGGTAGGCTTTGCCGTCGTACAAAATGCTACGCGATCCAGGTGAGGGAGTCGTACACACAGTATTTGTTTAAGATTACTCATCCTTTTTATGTGACTGTTGCTTACTAATATTATCTATTTATGGCATGGTGGTTCACTTATGTTTTTTTCTCGTTGTTTTTTTTTCTCTTGTTGGTAACTCTATAGCACCTGCTAGATGCTTTATGGTTGTGCTAACAGATGGAGTTATTTGTCAACAATGTGACGCTGAAATGTGTGTTCAGGTTACTGCCCAGCGACAGTCCTGATGTATTTTATATTTTTGATGATTGTTTAATTAATATTAACCCGGCACACTAACAATCACACTCACATTCATACAAATTTCCAGACTCTAGACACCCAGGTAATTTTTTTTTTCTTGAAGAAAAATTCACCGAGAGCCGAGCCCGGGAATCGAACCAGGGACCTCCAGATCTGTAAGCCAGCACGCTCACCAACAGACCACGGAGGCAGTCGGTACACTTATGTGTCTTGCGAATGCCACCAAATTTTATGGGTTAGATAAAGTTAAATCAATCTCATTTAATATAGAAAAATATAAGCTACGTAACCGTATGAAAGAAATATACTGTGTATATAATACAAAATTTACAACATTTGTATAATTTTTACCTCTTGCGCATAGTCCGGATATCCTAACTTTACTATATAAACGAATTTTTATAAATGCAATTTTCTGCCACCAAATTTTATGGGTTACTTCATAGTTAAATCGATCTCATTTGATATAGAAAAATATGAGATACGTAAACGTGTGAAAGAAATATACTGTATATATAACACAAAATTTGCAACATTAGTGCAATTTTTACCTCTTGCGCATAGTACGCAATATCCTAATGTTACTATATAAACGAATTGTTACATGTTATATTTTAGCCAGGATGTGGATAGTACTCCACTGTAAATGAACCGGGGAGGAGAGCTATATCGTAGATATCATAGTCTGGGCTATGGCTTCGAACTTGGTCAGTGGTTAGAAGTCCACTGTAAACGTACCGGGGAGGAGAGCTATATAGTCTGGGCTATGGTGGCTTCGAACTTGGTCGGTGGCAGGAACTCCACGTGAGACTTGGCGTTATTTTCTTCCTTGTTTTCTTTATTTATGATAAATGACTGTCCGGACGATGGCGAATACATAACTGATCGATTACAATATAAAGAAGAATCAGTAGGGACAATTAGTAATTTCGTGGGAACGAAGTCTTAGTGCGCATGTCACGAAAAAGAGTCTAATATCGGAATATACACCAGATGTTTCTCCATCTACATAAAGAATCTGACAGGGCTGGCATAATTAATATCAACTGAAAACATATATTACTCATTTTTTAACAATTTGAAAAACATGATAATAATTCCTTCCGTAAGTAAACATCTTGAAAATATTAACTAAATGACGCTAATGTTCAAGTCATGGTAGATAATATTTTTTATCCATGACCATAACGAAAAACATGCCTTTACTAAATACTTTTGCGTTTGTAAAGTAGGCTTTTATTCAACATTACTTTATTTCACTAGTGAGATAAAGACTTTACAGAGATTGATAAATCTTATCTTCTTCACACTGATTCTCAATCAAGTTTACAAGCTCTTCAAGATATATTCTCTACCAACGCACTAATTCAAGAAATATATCAGCTCCTCACTGACTTGATGAAACAAGGACGAAAAATAACTCTAATATGGATCCCTTCTCATCAGGGCATTCTTGGAATACATTACCAGAAAACTGCACAACCATTCGCAAACATCATGGACAGAGTCATCATCCAGCAAACTTCACGAAATAGTACAGCATTCCAGAATGAAATATTCACTACAGAATTTTAAACGTCAATTCAAGTAACAATCACAGATTGCGAGTTGGCCACACCAAAATTACATTCTTATCTTCTAGACAGAACTCCTCCTAACAACCAATTTGGCAGGACATCTGTGGCATTTAATTTCTGAATGTCCACTATATCACCTTCATCGAGAACAATTCCATATACCAAAAAAAATATCAACAGTTCTAAACAACCCATCATTCAGTTCAAACTTAATTAAATTTCTGAAAGCTATCAACATTTACAAATGTATCTAAATGATTACTGTAATACAGTACACTCTGTGTAAACCAAAATTGTTTATGTACGTATTGTCGCGATATGACTTCCTAAGTTAAAGCGACATAAAATAAATAAATAAAAAAATACTTTACCTCACAGTTTGAACTTTATCTCACAGTTCATTATATTTCCTAGTACCCGGATACACACGTATACTTTTCCATTGAACTATTACTAAGTTAATATATTAGTTACTAGATGTCACTACCTCTACTTCTTTTGTAGGGCTCTGCGTTCATCAGAATACGTCTATGTTCATGATACAAAGTGGGCTAGAAATTATCACGCTTCGTTCAGAAATGGTTTACGGAGCGACACTAAGACCGGGAGAGTTTTTCGTCGACGATCAAACCGAACTATCGCAGCGAACCTTCGCTTCAAACTAAATTCAGATCGACTTTTGCAACAGAAAGCTTTTCAGCATAAGACATTAATGTACTAAATGATTTGTTCGTGTAATAAAGGATCCCTTGCACCACCGTATGAAGGACCGTAAGAATTGTTTGTAGGATATTGACTACGTGTTCGAAGTCGATATTCACGGGAGCTCTAAAACCATTTCCACAGAAAGACTTAAAGCCAGCTTTCATGAAGTCTTCTCTGAAATAAACAAGACCTCCGATCATCAAAAAAAGTTCTTCAAATCCCCCCACCATTCACAACTTATCCTGGTGCAAGAAAATTTTTGTGACTCAGCGTCACTGGGAGGAGTACATGTAGCTCTGAGTTCTGCAGTCACAACTGGCCTACGTCTATGTTCATGATACAACGGAGTGGGCTATGGAAATTCAGCTCTCCTTGGCAACGGTTTTGTTGTGAATTGTTTTGTATCTTTTCTGACGAGAAATAAAAACTGTTCTTGAGTTTCATTTACTCAGTATATTGTATTCTAGCTACACTTTATTACCATTTCTTAAATATACATACACTCAATCTCCTCTTTTCTCTATCTGCTACGTTTCAATTTGTACATTACATCCATATCTAATATGCATCTTTTTAAAATTTTGTAATAATTTACCTTTTTGGGAAGCGAGGAGACTTGAACCTACGAAGTTGGGTTTATAGGATTTTAAAAAAACGACATGCGTTAGCCAACTGAGCTAAACAGACACGATGATTAATTTTTAATATTCCTCTTAAGTTTCCAGAAGTAAAATGTGAAATTATTTTAATCACATTAGTTCCGTGAAATTTCTAAATAATCCCTGAAACTTCAAAAAGACGAAAATACACGTTTAAATTGAAAAAATATATATTAAAATTATATAATTAATTATAATTTGTTATTTATCCAACGCCTCAGATACCATTCTTTATTAATCATGGCCTCCTACATCATGACCTACCTAGTACACGTATTGATTCTAAAATCCATGTCATGGTATATGATTACATGAGGACTTATTTTCAACATATTTTCTTTTATAAAACATAATTTTTCGTTATGGTCATGGATAAAATTACGTATGGTACTTGTGAGCGTGATCTTTATTGCACTCGTGCAAGAAAGATGCACTTACCTCACAAGTACCATAAATAACTATTTCTTTTTTTTTTAACAGCAACCTTTTTTTAATTATATCGTTCTCACACTATACATAAAATGTGAATTAATACAACATTAACATAAATTAATGTATAAGTTTAACACTTTCCCTGTGATCTTTGAACCGTCACTATTATTAGAAATCACTGATCTACAATGAAAATGCCCAACATAATCACTCATTACTGGTCTGTAACCTCTCGCCGCAACTCTGCTGTCGGTGTGATTCCTGCCTCACATGATGTAATTCAAATTTGTTATCAGAGATCGGAAACAACCCTGTTATAATTTAAACACAACCCATTTTTAAATATTTGTAAATAAAGTATGGACAACTTACGTCATTATTCCACAGAAATCTGAGAATTCTTAAATTAGAGTACCTAGGCATTAAAACCAGTAGAAAAGTATTATTTCAGTAACATATTCGAACTTTATTGAATAAATAATAAGAAATAATACTACATTAAGACTTCAGCTTATCAAAATAATACACATAAGAATTTTTAGCCGACAGATAAACTAACATTTTTATGGAAATATACTGAAGAAATAAAATAACGTTTTAAATTTCTAGTAAGAAAAACAGAAAGTATATTAAGAAAATCAATTCTGAAACTATGTTACAGATGAAAACTCCTCTACTATAGGGTCAAATATTCTTATTAATGATCACTGGTTTCACTTTCAGGATGATTTTCGTCCAGCACTGGTTCAGAATCCAAAATATTTTGAAGAGAGCATGCATTCTCTGGTTTTAAGAATTTCAATAATGAAATATTAACATTTTTCTTTGATATATTTGAAGAGGGGGATTTTTAAATTAAGTTCTTTCTTTAGCGATATATTATGTCCTACTTAAAAACTGAAGGCTGGAAAACGGTATTGTAAGCATATGATACTGCCAAAGACTCTGATGTATAATACATGCGTTTAACATAAGTTTGTATTCCGAATTTTAAACCTTTTGACTTAGCACAGCACTTCATATAATGAACTCTCCTGCTATAATCCGGATCAGCTTACTTAATACCCTAAGGGTGTAACCTAACCATTTTTCCACTATTACTAAATATGCTAGTAGATTATAGTGATTTTCTAGCTCTCAGGTTGAATTTTCTTTTACCAACTTCGTTTCGAATTTCGGGTACTGACAAAGACTACAACTGGCAGTTATTTTCTAACTGTTATGTTGGCAGCAATTATTTCGGTTTACAGTAAAGCAAACTGATGAAAAATGCAAGTACAGTAAGTAAATACATTTATAGGTTAGGTTTCAAGAATCGTAAACTCAATAAATGCAATAAATTTCATGTTGCCTGACAAAATAAATTGTAATATTACATCATACTAATCCTAATTACCAACATAATATGCGAGAAGTCCAGGAAGAAAATATACTATTTTATAAATAAATTATTGAACCATTTAGGAAACACCTCGCAACATAAAGATGAGACCAAGACATTGTTATTGTTAACAATGTATTATTATTATTATTTTATTTCAGTACGTATCATTGTGATTTTACTCTCTTTGATGATATCTGATATTAGTTGGCAACACTGAAGAGACGGCCAAATTAGCCTTTTAGGAACTACTCTTACGTGATCCTCACTATATTTAGAGTTAGCGAAATTAAATACAACTTTAACAGTCGATAGGGAAGACATGGAAAATTAGGAAAATGCCATCGCGGGAATAGCGACTTAAGTAAAGTTAAGCTGTTATTGCATCTAGCGCCTTAATTCTTAATGCACTCACTTCTGTTTTGGAAACAAAGCTACATCGCTAGTTTCGACACATGCTGATTAATGCATTTGCTCCTATTTTTGTCAATGGATTGGGTTGTTGGGTCTAATATGGTCAATAACTTATTGTTATATACGCCTGATTCACTCTTAATACTTTATACTCGTCATCCAATTATCGTCTGACCAAAGCTGCGGCAGAGATTGTGCCGGCCGATAAGCTATCGCTTTCCGCAGGCCGGGAAATACATGAGTCCGTGGTTCAGCTGTTACTTGTTATGCTAGAATGACTACCTAATAAATTCTAATGCACTTCAAAAGTTATGTATTCACCAATGTTACGTAAGGAGATGCTGAAACTGTCAGCCTCCATTTTCCGCACATTTCTGGCATCTGCTTAAGAGATTTCTTAGCGACATTTTCCAGGCGTTGTCAAATATCATCAAGAGTTTCTACCGTGAACAGTGTAAGTTGTCTTCTTCGCTTCTTATCTTGAACACTTCCCATTTCGCGAAATTTATTAACTACAGTCGCGACGCTGTTATTCCCGGCGTGACTCCTCCTCTTTGCTTACGTCTTAGGAAGTGAAGGCTCTATAAAGTCTAGGTAGGTAGTATCGTTCGCCATTTTAGTTCTTTCGTTGCCGAGCTACCATACGAGGAATCTATTTGCCGCACCGTTAAACATTATCATGTCGTAGCTCTATGATAATAAATCAAATGCACTGTAATTCAGCAAATAATTGAGCGACAAATAACGTCTTCGTGTGCTTTCTGCGAACGCCAACGAAAAAGCCAAAATGGCGAGCGATTATATTAAGTATTTATCGAGACTCATTTGTGGAAAAATTCGGATTTCTAGGACTTTTTTGTACTGATCCTGTCGCATAGAGTCCTACAGAATTATTTTGTGGCCAGTAATTCATGATATTATGAAAATGTAAAAAATGTGGTGCTGAGTCTAATAATTTGCACACGTCTGTAGAATGTGCAACAACGCGTCTAGCTTAAGAGGAGAGGACGATATTTTTTCGTACAAAAAGAGTAAATTAAAAAAAAACATCTCTTCTTTAAAATACTCTGTGATATTTGAATACATTGCATGATATGACAGCGACTGATTCGAACTCACGACCAGCGTAGAGCATATCGCGCGGGCTTCCTACACGCGAGAGGCTGCGCGCGCAGCTGGTATTTAACGCAGTGAATGTGGAACGACCTTCCCGACTATTCCAGAAGTCCGTCGAAGTGGAGATATCGAGATAATACCTTAGAAATCGCAAAATTTTGCTATAAAAGAAGAAGCGCCAGCGAACTCGAGCAGAGTTTTCAGTTATTCAGTCAGTGAGTAACCAGAGCAAGCAAGCCAGACTTGTGTGCCGGAGTTCGACTAGAGTGTGCGTCCGCATCTGCGTCAGCATCCGAAGGCCTGAGTTCGAGTGCAGTGGACCGCAGTTGGAGGGACCTGAGTTCGAGTGCAGTGGACCGCAGTTGGAGGGAGAGGATGAATATTTTTCGTGAAAAAGATAGAAGTGAGAACTTAGTTCTGAAAAAGTACTGTGTAAATATTAGTTAAGATTCAGTTCTTCGTTTCCAAAAGTTGTCATTGTCGTCGGTGGAGTGATAACAATATGTTGTGAAGATACATTGTTTGCATGAATATTTGGCGAATAAATTACATTGTTGTTACTAATAAAATCCACAATATTTTGTGAGTATTTGTGCCCTTATCGGATGTTGAGAAGCCATTTTTAAAGTTGCTGCGCTCTAGGTTTTTAAATCACACGCCCCCTTTGATTGTTTTTCTGGTAACATCACTTTTTGCTACATTGCCAGATAAAAATGGATATAATTTGTGAACTATTAAAGATACATCAATAAAATTTAGAACACACATTCTCTAGACTATTAGAAAACTTTTCTCTGTAACAGAGTTTTTCTAATTGATTTTATTTTAAAAATATGCCTGTCTGTTTGCAAAAAAAGGGAATTAAAAAAGTGTTATTAAATTTTAATTGTTTATTTTACAAATATAGGGACTAATATCAAAATTCTGTTACAGATAGTTTGTAGAGCATGTTTTTACAAGTAAAGTAAAAAAACGGTTTGAATTTATCTTAAAAAAATGGCTTAGATATGTCGGTTTTAATAAAATCCTGTATTGGGTATATTTTTATTCAAATCTGGGTCCCCAAATAATTTTTTCAAAATATTTATGTTTGGTTAAGCGCTATAGCCATGAGCTCTCGACAAAAAAAAATTAATATTTTGCACCAAATAGGAAAAAAGTTAAAAAAAAACGCCGTCCTCTCCCCTTAAGACGTAAATAAAGAGGGGCCATGCCGAAAATAGCAGCGAAGCGGCTTTTTTTAAATATTATATATATATATATATATATATATATATATATATATATATATATATGCTGTTACAGCTGTTATTCGTGGCCCCGTTCCAACATCTTTTGTGAGAGACTTATATGAACACTATATGATGATGAAATGTAAAATGGAGTGCAGTAAAATACTGCTTTCGGTCTGAAGATGACGTTATAGATCAGTAGTGTCAAAGTTGTAAGCTCCAAAACCGGTTGTGGAGCTAGATCGGAGCGTGAATTTGCTTAATGTCTGTGGAAACACCGGAGCACCCAACGAGTCTAGTGGAGCGCTCCGCTCCGTTTAATCTCTGTCTGACTACGCTGTTAGAGATCAACGTGAAGAATATGTCTGTCCTTGTCTTCTCCACAATCCTTCAGTCTTGTACATTAACTACTAATTCTAAAGTTAACCGGCTAGCGGAATGTCTTTCCCTGGTTTGCAGACAGTGTCGAGGTAAGAACCTGAAAATTCCGAAACACGGAGTAGTGAAATTGCGGATGAAGGCGTATCGTGTGGCGCAAAGTGTAATATGATGTTAAGTACCCAACAAACAAAGCAACTAACAGATATGAAGTTTTAATGAGAGCTGTACGTGAGGCGGCTTCCCCATAAAGACAGAAAAGTAAACACGTCCAAGATAACGCTTTTCTGGGAAACATCGTACTTCCCACACTGTTCAACATACTCTTGTAGTTGCAATTAAGATAAAGGAAGTGTCTCATATAAACTCAGGAGAATAATTAAAAGTCTGTACGCCATAGTAAGGAGATATTCTCGATACCTCGATCGATATTAACAGTTCGACTGGCATGGCGATACTACTGATATTAATACAGTCGATATAGCGACAATATCTTTGAAAATGGTATTGCAGCAATTTCGATATATCGGCACTACAGATATTATCTAGAGTTTTGGCGTTGTGGTATCGATTAATCGACGTTTGATAATATATAAGATTGGTAATATGATATTCTTGTCTCTCGATGGTATCAATAGATGTATATCAACATTACTGTTTGATATGTGATTGGCAAAGATATATTTTTCTTCATCTCTATACAATACATGTATATAGGCACTACTGATACTGTGTTATATTATCGATATTTCGTAGGAATATCATAATGATGTTCTCAATACTCGAACGCTGTCCATGCAGAACGGCAGATTACTTCTATCGCTATCTCAGTTCTATTGAAAGTAGGTGGCTGTGAAAATAACATGTGATAACTTACCTCTCCATAAGGCAACCGTGACGAAAATGTGACTCACGAGCACATTGTGGCTCGCAATGGTAGGTATGTACAGTAGCTATTTCTCTTGCTTCCTACCTTCTCCAACCCCCACCATCTCACTCACTGGAGTCAAACTCCGTTCCATTTGTATTTGTCTCTGACCTGCGAGTGGCGTATCGTCGCAATGTCTCTTTCGAAACCATGTACCTCTACAAAAACGAAAGTTTCAAGTAGGATGGGAGGACGCATTTTTTCTGCCAATATGAAGAGAATATTAAATGTATAATTTGTTACGAGGAAAACGGTTGTATAACATAAAACGGCATTAGGAAAACATTAAAAGGTTGTATAACTTACAAATAAAAGGCAGGTTATAGCTACTGCCCGCCATCGGTCCCTATCCTGTGCAAGATTAATCCAGTCTCTAACCATTCAAATCCATTTTAAATTATCCTCCCATCTGTTGCCTTAAAGGTCTTTTTATTATTATTATTATTATTATTATTATTATTATTATTATTATAATCTCTGTACGTTGATCCTATTTCAGCAGATGTACGAATAATGCGATTAGATCTTCAATTTAAACTCACATATTTACAATGTGATGTTAAATGAAAGCTAGATGTAAGGACTTGACAAATGTTGAACTTTTCAGATCTTTGCCAAAAATAAATAAATATCCGAAGCTTCGTTCTTTCGCTTGCTCTGTTGAAGCCATGTTCGCTACAACTTACGTTTGTGAAAAATTATTTTCAATGATGGAAAATAGTAAAAAACAAATTTAGATCATAACTGACAAATACCTTCGTGATCAACTACGACTGGCAGAAAGCGACATAATTCCTGATTTTAAACTCTGTCGCAGAGAAATTCTGAAGAGAGTTAATTTAAGGTTGTGATAATGTGTCCTATGTTTTCTTATTCATTTCTTTCTTCGTTACACGTACTAAACATTAGTTTGTAACCTTATACTGTATAAAATTATATTTAAGTGCTTAACGTAAAGAAAATTAAAATCCGTTAATAAGTCAGACAGTTGCTTCACTTCCCCTTCAGGTGTCCGCCTCCCTCCATAGGTGCTATGCACGTTGCAGGTTACACAATGGCTCAGCGCACGATTACATTTTCGCCACGGCTGCCATAATGTTTACTATACGAATTCCGCAATCACTTCAAATTAATTTGATCTTACTGCGGATATGCCAAGATATGTATCTAAATTTTGAAAGATAGTCGACAGAGGACGCCTTCTCCCAAGGAATACATTAAGGAACTACAGCTTCCACTTTATTTTATATTCATTTTACAGTTTTACTCAATAACATAAAAAACTCCTTTATTAACCTAACCTTGCGCAATTAGCCGAGTTCCCCCTATTATCGCAATACTATCGATATGTATACTGCGTGTTCAGTTCAAAGTGTGTCATGGCTCGCCGTATGCCATCATCTGGCTAGCCGATGAGCCTAGAGCAGCCGTGGCGAAAATGCGACTCACGAGCACATTGTGGCTCGCAGTGCATTTCCCTTACTTCCTACCTACAACCCCCACCCTTTCACTCACTGGAGTCAAACTCCGTTCCATTTGTATTTGTCTCTGACCTGCGAGAGGCGTATCGTCGCAATGTCTCTTTCGAAACCATGTACCTCTACAAAAACGAAAGTTTCAAGTAGGATATGAGGATGCATTTTTTTGCTGACAATATGATGAGAATATTAAATGTATGATTTATTCACAAGTATTACTAGGAAAACGGTTGTATAACATAAAACGGCATTATAGGTTACTACATGTTACTGATGAAACATTAAAAGGTTAAGTATTATTATTATTATGATCATCATCATCGTCACCATCTCTGTACGTCGATCCTTTTTCAGTAAATGTACGAATAATGCGGTTAGATCTTCAATTTAAACTCACATATTTACAATGTAATGTTAAATGAAAGCTAGATGTAAGGACTTGACAAATGTTGAACTTTTCAAATCTTTGGCAAAAAATAAATATTTGAAGCTTCGTTCTTTCGCTTGCTCTGTTGAAGCCATTTTCTCTACAACTTATGTTTGTGAAAAATTATTTTCAACATTGAAAAAAGTAAAAATCAAATTTAGATCACGACTGACAGACAAATACCTTCGTGATCAACTACGACTGGCAGTAAGTGACATAATACCTGATTTGAAACTCTGCCGCAGAGACATTCTGAATACATTTCTTTCTTCGTTACACGTACTAAACATTAGTTTGTAGCCTTGTACTGTATATAATTTTATTTAAGTGCTTGACGTAAGGAAAATGAAAAACCGTTAATGTCAGACAGTTGCTTCACTTCCCCTTCGGGTGTCCGCCTCCCTACATAGTTGCTATGCACGTTGCAGCTTACACAGTGGCTATGCGCACGATAGCATTTTCGCCACCGCTGGCCTAGAGAAATCAATCTTCCTACACTTCCGCAAAGGCGTATTACCTATGTGCCAGAGAAGTTCCCTAGCAAGTACGGCGTTCATTCTGAAAAGTACGTACCGATACGTATGGTAACGCCGGTAGTGGCAGGAATGTGAACTGTTTTGAAACACGTACTAAGGTGAGTTTTTTCTCTTACTGTCGGGATATGGCGAGAGGGATAAGACGATTACTTACGTATTTGTTGACATTAACTTGGGCGGTCAACATGGACACGGAGCATTTGATTTGTACGTACGCAACCGATGATAACAAATACTCTGCGTACGACTTTCCCGCGCAAAACACAGTTCTAAAGGGGTTATGGTAGCACACAGACTGTACAGGCCGCCATCTGTTGCTATGACGTTCAAGTTATACCGTACACGTTCTCAAGTTCAGATTGAACGCCTTGAATAATAGGCTACTTCTCTGACATAAAAGCTTAAACTCGTTTCAAATCGCTGACTCACAACAGTGATGTCATGACACATTTTGAAATGAACACCCAGTAGAAGATGACTTGAAACACTCAATATTTAGACACTATCGATACATGTGTAAGAAATATGTGTTTTCCTTCCAATATCTGAATGCTAGTTTTCCGCGAACTGCCATTATGATATTGTCGATACTCCGATACTACTTTACTTGTAGAATTATTAAGTAGTAGGTCAGCTTCGAAACTCTCAAGAGCATCGATATTTAACTCCATATAAAGAATATTCGTTTCTACATGCTACTGATAACTGAGAAGAAGAACAGGATAGCAATATCCTCTTTAAAGTCGATTTACATTATACGGAACCATCACCGTCACGTCCAATAGTAACACATTCACATTTAACGGCGCCATCAAGATGGTAGGAACTGTACTCTCGAACAACACCGATATTTAGCAAACAAAAACAATTTTATAAAAATATAGAGGGATATTTTTGAAATGTTACAAAACAACAAATTTCTATTTCAGATAAAAATGTCCTAATACCCTAACGAATGCGTTCCAAGTACCATGTATATACAGGGTGATTTCGTTCCAAGTGTACAAACTGCAGGAGATGATTCCTGAAAGAATAAGGAACAAAAACTGTATATTGAACGTAGGTCGGAGAATGCATGTTTTTCTCACTAGAGAGTATGTACTGTTCCCCATTTGAGCATTTGTATCGGTTACATTACGTAGACATCCGCTTCAGTGGTAGTGCCAACTAAACCTAAAGGACCGTAGGCATCTCAACAACATCTTCCCCGATCGATGGAAGGTCGATTTCAATGGCCTTCTCGGTCACCTGACCTCAACCCGTTAGATTTCTAAATCTCAAAGCATACGTGTATGCTGAACCCATCCCGGATGTGCAGACACTGGAACAACACATTCGCGCTGCCTGTGACGCCATCTGGATGCAGCCTGGAATATTTGCACGTGTGCAGCAGTCTCTGCTATGGCCCGTACACGCATGACTTAAGGCCCATGGGAGTCACTTCGAACGCCTCCTGTAACTGTGGCCTCATGACACTGTGTCGTGCATTGCAATGTAGTATTGTTGAAGGAATGAATAAATAAATGCTTATAGCACAGAACCTATGCATTTCCCGACGTATGTTCATTATACAATTTTTGTTCTTTATCCTTTCAAGAAATCATCACCTACAGTTTGTATACTTTGTACGAAATCACCCTGTATATATAATAGTTCTTCCGAAGGTATGTAACTTTTGTTTGAGAATGAAACAAAAAATTTAAGTTACAAGAAATTGCAATCAAAGTTTAAAAACCCTGTGCACCAGAGATTCAAAAATGACGGGACAGCAGTTAACAAATCAATAAATCTGCATTCAATTTTACTAATATATTTTTCACATATCAAGGATTATTTTAAAACATTTTTTTTTAATTCACTGGTTTTCTACTAAATTAAAAACTTTCTATTCCATTAAAATTCACCCGAACTTAACGCATTTTGTCATTACTTTACTTTCGTTTAATCTTTACTTTTCCACCGCACAGCAAACATCTGTCTCTCTTCAGGACCGTCAGAACCAATTAAGAGCAATTAGATGGCTAGCGTCAACTGCAGACAGTCGCAACAATGAGAGATCAATCTGGGAGACCAGCTACAGAACGAAGCAGAATGCTGTGGCGGTTCTGTTCACCACCGCTCAGTAGAGAGGCATCTTTCATTGTCCGCAATCTGCTATGATGTACAACTTCAGAGCACGGGGCGTCGACGCTCAACAAACACAAGCTCCCCATTGCCATTCACTAATGGCTTGCAAAGTTTAGCAATCTCCAGCAATTAATACTAACACACTAATTAATCTCTGAAATAGAGGCGCTAAACATCTTTAATCGCGTGGTAGTCATTAGATTAGATTATATTTATTTATTTAACCTGGTAGAGATAAGGCCGTCAGGCCTTCTCTGCCTCTCTACCAGGGATTACAACTATAACATGAACAATAAGATTACAATTAATATTAAATTTACAATTACAATTACAATAAAAATTAAAGTACGACAAGAATACCTGATTAATGGCTAGACATTTTATCATAGAAGTTAAGCGCTAAACAAAGAATATTTTTGTATTTCTAAATTACAAATTAAACCTACAATAACAAAATTCTATAGTGATGAAATTACCGGATATTGAGATATTTTGTGGTAGATTAAAAGAACTATTTCAAGAAACCATGTCTGAACGAGTCTCAAACTGACCAAGTGCCTAGTAAGTTTGCGTTTGAATTCAATTTTATTTCGACAGTCCCTGATGCTTACGAATTCCAGAGTCTTGGCAGGGCTATTGTGAAAGAGGATGAGTAAGGAGGTGCGATGGGATGGTATTGTTAGTATTGTTTCATGGCGAGAGCGTGTGTTCAGATTATGGTGGGAAGAAAGAATGAAGCGAGACGACAGGTACCAAGAGTTCAAAATTTCGAAGAGAAAGAGAAGTGAATTAAATTTCTTTTCTTATTACAGACGAGGACAAATTATTAACAAAATTGACGATTTTTGTGATAATTCTGTTCACAAAATTTGACTTTTTAATTTAGATTACGGTTGATAAATTTGCATATTTCTATCATTACAATAGACAGAAATTGCAAAAATGTCAACTTTACTTTAAATTGAAGAGTTAAATTTTGTAAAAATATATAATAAAAAACTAATATTTAAACAAAAATGTGTCTAAATTGAAGAGCTGTTTTGCTAATTTTGAAAAACTGTATTCCAAACTGAAGAGAATTTTGTAAAAATATATAATAAAAAATTTCTAATAATTTGTAAATATCAAAAATAGAATGTAGTCCAAATTGAAGAGGAAATCTTCAATTTTGCTAATAATTTGGAAATACGCAAAAATGTCAACTGTAGTCTAAATTGAAGAATCATATTTTGTAAAATATATAATAAAAATCTTCAATTTTGCTAATAATTTGTAAATATGCAAAAATATCGAATGTAGTCCAAATTGAAGAGTTAAATTTTCTAAAAATATACAATAGAAATCTTCAATTTTGCTAATAATTTGGAAATACGCAAAAATGTCAACTGTAGTCTAAATTGAAGAATCATATTTTGTAAAAATATGTTGTAAAAAGTCTTCAACTAAAATTTGTCCACGTCTGTAGTTTAAGCCAACCTATTGCTTCCAGAGCCAACCTATTGCTTCCAGTCATGTTACATCGGTTTTCAAAGCGCAGTTCATTCGTTACACAGGCGCGGTAGAAAAAAGTCCAAAATAAGTATCCAAATAACAGTTACCTATTCAGATAAAGAGCAATTTAAATAAGCAACTTTTCTCAGAAAGGATCGACCAAGCGATTCCGAACTGGTTCCATACTTGGGGAGTTTCAGTTTAATTAGGATGTAGAAACTGATATTTAAACGTGTTTTGCTGTATTTTTAAACTGTTAGAGGAAAATTTCTTGTATCAGAACAATGGAAGGAGTCCATAATTGTACATATTTTTAAGACTGGGGGCAAGACTAACTGTAGTAACTGTCGAGGAATATCACTTATGTTGACGTCGTACAAAATTTTGTCGAATATTGAATCATTTCGAGGGAAAAATTGTTCCGGGGCCGGGTATCGAACCCGGGACCTATGGTTAAACGTACCAACGCTCTCCCACTGAGCTACCCGGGAACTCTACCCGACACCGATCCAATTTTTCCTTCTATATCCACAGACCTCAAAGTGGGCTGACAACCGTCAAGCAACCAACATTTGAGTGCACACTAACTCTGTGTGACTTTAAATTGTGGTTTTCTGTTACGTACAGTGACGTATTATGCAAATTAGCTTTCAGGAATAACTCCCTGTAAAGTTAATTTGAATTCAAAACTTTCAGCCCACTTTGAGGTCTGTGGATATAGAAGGAAAAATTGTATCGGTGTCGGGTAGAGTTCCCGGGTAGCTCAGTGGGAAAGCATTGGTACGTTTAACCAAAGGTCCCGGGTTCGATATCCGGCCCCGGAACAATTTTTCCTCGAAATGATTCAAATTAACTTTACAGGGAGTTATTCCTGAAAGCTTAATTTGTCGAATATTCTTTCGAGACGATTAACTCCATATGTAGATGAAATTATTGGGGATCATCAAAGCGGTTTTAGGCGTAATAGATCGACTACTGATCAGATTTTTTTATTCAACAGATATTGGAGAAAAAAATGGGAGTACATCAGTTATTCATAGATTTCAAAAAGACATATGACTCGGTTAAGAGAGAAGTTTTATATAACATTCTTATTGAATTTGGTATTCCCAACAAACTAGTTCGATTAATTAAAATGTGTCTCAGTGAAATGTACAGCAGAGTCCGTATAGGCCAGCTTCTGTCTGATAATTTTCCAATTCACTGCGGGCTAAAGCAAGGAGATAACTTCGCTCTAGAATATGCCGCTAGGAAAGGTGAGGGTTTAGAATTGAACGGGTTACATCAGCTTCTTGTCTATGCGGATGACGTGAATATGTTAGGAGAAAGTCCACAAACGATTAGGAAAACACGGAAATTTTACTCGAAGCAAGTAAAGAGCTAGGTTTGGAAGTAAATCCCGGAAAGACAAAGTATATGATTATGTCTCGTGACCAGAATATTGTAGGAAATGGAAATATAAAAATTCGAGATTTATCCTTCGAAGAGGTGGAAAAATTCAAATATCTTAGAGGAATAGTAACAAAATATAAATGGCACCCGGGAGGAAATTAAACACAGAATAAATATGGGAAATGCCTGTTATTATTCGGTTGGGAAGCTTTTGTTATCTAGTCTGCTGTCAAAAAATCTTAAAGTTAGAATTTATAGAACAATTATATTACCGGTTGTTCTGTATGGTTGTGAAACCTGGACTCTCATTTTGAGAGTGGAACACAGATTAAGGGTGTTTTAGAATGCGGTTCTTAGGAAAATATTTGGGGCTAATAGGGATTAAGTTACAGGAGAATGGAGAAAGTTACACAACACAGAACTGCACGCATTGTATTCATCTGACGTAATTAGGAACATTAAATCCAGACGTTTGAGATGGGCAGGGCATATAGCATGTATGGGCGAATCCAGAAATGCAAATAGAGTGTTAGTTTGAAGGCCGGAAGGAAAATAACCTTTGGGGAGGCCGAGACGTAGATGGGAGGATAACATTAAAATGGATTTGAGGGAGGTGGGATATGATGATAAAGACTGGATTAATCTTTCACAGGATAGGGACCGATGACGGGCTTATGTGAGGAAGGCAATGAACCTGCGGGTTCCTTAAAAGCTATTTTGTAAAGTAAGTAAGAGGAAAATTTCGTCCTCTGGGTCTGAAAATGTCGCAGATTAAAGCAGCGAACATCGAAATTAAAGATAATATTTAAACGTATAAAAGCGTAACTTATACATATACGCCTAGTAGGATTTTTAATTGAGAATCACGATCTATAACTCCGAAAAATTTTTAGAAAGAAAACCGTAAATAAAGCGGAAGAGAAAGAAAGAAAGAACAAAAAAATTAGATGCACAGCAATATGACACAAGAGTAGACAAGTAACTTCTTCCGGCTTAAGAAATCTCTGATACATTCTTCCGGTTGTGAAACATTACAAAATACTACAAATATGTATAAACTTACAAATTAAAACAAAGTGAAGAAATCGTATTTAAGTTTTGGTGTAATCGTAGTTTGTTTAACTAGTTTTCTCCATATTTCTCTGTCTTCGCAGGTATCTTTTCATTGGCTTATCTGTCTCCTTCTCTCACGGCTGACCACATTCCCTGGTACCAGTTATTTCTGTCTGTTTTTTTTTATTAGGACTAATTCATATATTACTTCAGGCAATTCTTCTTCCATGATCCTAACGACAACCTTTATTAATTCTCCAATCATGTTGTCCCTGAATTCATCTCTCCTGGATATTCCCGCTGCTCGCCAACAAAAGTCAATTTCGGTTAATGATAATTTAGAATTATACTTTGTTTTAAGTTCAAATATGAATTCAAATGTAAAAAATAAATAAATATACGATAACATGAAAAGAAATGAATGAAGATAAACAGAAAAGAGAGGCAGTGAGAAAATAAGTACAAATAAATAAAACGAAAGCAAGACAGAGATAGACTAAGGAAGGAAAAAGGCAGGAAAGAAATAAAGGGAGAAGGAAAGAAAGAAAGAAAAGAAAGAGAGAAACGAATAAATGCACGAAGTTAAAAAATGAAGAATATAGAATTCAAGGAGATAATGAAAAAAAAGGTCAAGGAGAATAACGAGAATACAAGATGAACAAGGAAAATACAAGGAGAACAAGGGGAATACCAGGGGAACAAGAGGAATACAAGAAGAACAAGGAGGTAAAGAGGAAGGCAAGACAAGGAGAAAAAGAGAAGAAAAGGAGAAAAAGAGAAGAAAAGGAGAAAAACGTAAGTAAAAAAGGAGAAAACGGGAAGAAAAGGAGAAAAGAAGAAAAGGAGAGAAGGGGATGAAAAGGAGAACAAGGGAAAGGCGAGGAGGACAAGAGAAAGACGAGGAGACCAAGGGGAAATGCAATGAGACCAAGGAGAAAGAGAATGAGATCATAGGGAAGACAATGAGAACAAGGGGAAGACAATGAGAACAAGGGGTAGACAATCAGATAATTTTCTATCGCATAACTATTCAATTTGTATGTATGTATATTATGTATATATATATACATACATATAAATTGAATAGTTATACGATAGAAATTCGTTATTAAAATGGAATCAGAAAAACCATTGATAAGTTCAAATGTAGATAAATTTAAAAGAATAAAGAAAAGTCAAAGAAGGAAAGAAATTAAAGATGAAAAATGTAACAAAAGCCAGTAAGGAATAAAGAAAGGATGAATGATAAAATTAATTAATTAATTAATGAAAGGAAAATATGAGAAAGAAAGAAACAAAGAACAAATACTGCCATTACATATATTATCAGTTCGTTACTGAGACGCTACCTTCCTTTTTCATCAGGATATTCTACGCAGTCGAAAGGTCATTATACCTCTCGTTCTGTAGCATTACAATGTAAAACCATTACTTTTTAGTACTCTGAATACATTTCGTATCTCGTGGTTATACGACCTGTCTTTTAATTTCGGTGTGGGAGTTCATTCGGCCAACCCTGGCGACCAGACAATATGCTGCTTTTCACATGACTTTATGACTACGCGTTGCAGCTACGAACTCTAATAAACACAACAGAAATAATTTACAGCATGGTTACAGCATGCAATAAATAATAGCAGAGGCGAAAGCAACGTTGTTAATACTTCATCTGACCTCATAACACCTTCCAATGGACGAGTCTGAAAAATGCGAGTACTAGGGGAAGCTTACGGTCAATACAAGAAAGCATTCCATTGACTTCTTTCGACTTAATCATGTACGTTGACGTAAGTTCAGAGATTACAAGTAAAGTAGCAAGTGAGTAAAAAGTGAAATATTTAATGAAGTTTAAGGTTTTATTAAAAACCTTTAATATTTGAAAACAAAGCATAGATTTGGTACCCAAAACTTGTAACTGGTGTACTTTTTTTTTACGGAGGATGGACCCGAAGGTTTGCACTGAAACCTGAGGTTTGTTGTGCTTATAACTCCTGTTCTGTGAATGAGTTTTGTCGCCGAACGGCCGCGCTCTTGTACAAGTACAGCACGCTGCACCGTGAACTTAATGACAATGACTTTTGAATTAACGACGGTGATTTGAGTCCGAGGTTCAACTGGTATATTAGTGAATATTTGTTAACAGTTTCTAAAAAGAGTAATCTAAACTAAGTTACTTTAATAATTTACAATGCATGTTGGGAATGTTCAGCTAAGCCTCGTGTTAATAACATATATCAACATATGATTGATTATTTATTCCGTCAATATACCTTAAGCAATGAATTACATATGAAAGAAAACTATTGATGTATTGCATCCTATTTTATATTGATACTAACATTTTCGCCCCTAGTGAGGCATCTTCAGGTACAAGATAGAAGTATCATCTAAAATCAATTACAAACAAGTTTTACATTTGAAAATGCCAAGACTAAAAAAAATGGTGACAATATTACCCATACCAACATTACATGTCCTGTCAGAATGTCAAAAACAAATTTAATTTAAAACAATGTGAATTTACATAGTTATACAGGGTGTTTAAAAATACGAGGCATAATTTCAGGTATGTATTTCCACCATGTAGACAATCAAAATAGTTCATTACAACATGTGTCCGGAAATGTTTTATTTCCGAGTTATGGCCTTCACAACATTGAAATTCACCGGAACGTTTTTCTTTCCGCAGGTCATTGCCGTCAAAGGAGACATTAAGAGGGCACTCTGACAGTTCATTCCGAGGCGAAGGTTACATTCAGTGTTGTGTAGGCGTTAGACTGTGTGACATGTATTCAAATCAAGACCTGGCAGAGATACACTTCATGTACGGTAAGGCGGACGGCAATGCTGCGCTGGCTCGTCGTTTGTACCAGGAGAGGTACCCACAGCGACAATGTCCAGATCGGAAGACATTTGTACGTCTCCATTACCATCTGTGCGAGTATGGAAAATTTAACTCTCCTGGTTTGGGAATGGGACGACCAAGATCTACAACTCCAGAAGTACAGGAGGAGATTCTGGAGGCTGTGAACATGACTCCTTCTATCAGCACACGAAGGGTAGCGTTGCAAGTCAATGTTCCTCATACGACTGTCTGGAGACTGTTGAAAGAGTATCAATTGTATCCTTATCATTTGCAATGTGTACAGGCCCTGTCACCAGCAGATTACCCTGCACGAGTTAGGTTCTGTCAGTGGTTCTTGCAGCAGTGTGGTGTAAATCCGAACTTTCCTGCCTTAGTATTATTTACAGATGAAGCACAGTTCACACGAGATGGCATAACAAATTTCCACAATCAGCATGTATGGGCGTATGAAAACCCACGTGCAACTGTTCCATCTCATCACCAGGTGCGGTTCTCCCTCAACATGTGGGCCGGTATCATTGGTGATCGATTAGTTGGACCCCATGTACTTGTAAACAGACTTACGGAGCAGGCGTACACAAACTTCCTGGAAAACACCATACCTCATGTTTTAGAAGACACTCTACTGATTAATCGTTAACACATTCACTTCTTGCATGATGGCGCTCCTGCACACTTCAGTCGTACGGCTCGCCGGTACTTGGATCGAAGGTTTCCTGATCGATGTGATGGATAGATAGAGGTGGCCCAAATGCTTGGCCTCCACGCTCACCTGATCTGAACCCTCTCGACTTCTACTTGTGGGGCCATTTAAAATCATTGGTTTATTCGTCTCCGGTGCCTGATTTGGAATCCCTTCGGAATCGAATTGTGGCATGTTCTGAGGACATACGCAATACTCCTGGAGTTTGGGATCGTGTTCGCAGGTCAATGAGACATCGATAAGAGGTCTGTATTCAAGCAGGAGGTGGACATTTTGAACATCTTCTGTAATGACAACGACCTACGGAAAGAAAAACGTTCCGGTGAATTTCAATGTTGTGAAGGCCATAACTCGGAAATGAAGCATTTCCGGACACATGTTGTAATGAACTATTTTGATTGTCTACATGTGGGAAATACATACCTGAAATTATGCCCCGTATTTTTGAAACACCCTGTATAAAGTAGATACCCTTGCAGGGATATCTCACCTTATTGACAACAAAATATTAGAGATATCCATACAAGGGGAACTACCTTATATAGCTATGTAAATTCACATTGTTTTAAATTAAATTTGTTTTTAACATTTTGACAGGACATTTAATGTTGGTATGGATAATATTAACATATTTTATTCTAGTCATGGCACTTTCAAATGTAAAACTTGTTTGTAATTGATTTTAGGTGATACTTCTATCTTGTACCTGAAGATGCCCCACTAGGGGCGAAAACGTTAGTATCAAGATAAAATAGGATATAATACATCAATAGTTTTCTTTCATATGTAATTCATTGCTTAAGTCATATTGACGGAATAAATAATCAATCATATGTTGATATATGTTATTAAGTTAGTTTAACGTTGGATTAACGTTTACCTACGAGTCTGCGCTAGACACAAAATGTTGAGTGAAGCTGATGCATAACACTGTTAAATGCCAATAACCTGTAAAAGATAGCCAATAGAAACCTATACGTAAATTAAACTCTCAATAAAGTTTTTTCAAGCCTCGTTAGTCTATATACATATATAGTGTAGTACATATTATAATTTATTGTAATATTTGATAAAATTCGAAACTTAGTCCTACATAAAATACAATACATTGCATAACGGTATTAAACTTTAAGTTAGCAAAGGAGGTTCCCCTGTTACTTTTGTACCATGAGATTAATAATAATAATAATAATAATAATAATAATAATAATAATAATAATAATAATAATAATAAATTTATTTACTCTGGCGAAGTTAAGGCCATCAGGCCTTCTCTTCCACTTAGCCAGAAACAAAAGAAGCTGATACAATTTTAAAGACTAATATTTAAAGAACACTAATAAAAATTTATATAGTTATACAAGCACAAGTCGAGTAAAATAAATGCGAACATACTAAATAATAATTACAAAATAATATAAGGTTAGAAGTTACACTCAATGAATATGCAAGCGGTAAGTGAACCAATATTACAAATTACAAGAATAACAAATTCAAATGTAAATTATAACTATACAGCACTGAGGAAAATTACATATACATACATATATATATATATATATATATATATATATACACACACAGGAGAATTAAACCTGAATACTGGTCACGTGTTTGAACAATTCACTTTTAAATTGCAATATCGTTGGACAGTTTCTGAGGGAGCTGGGTAGGAGTTCCAGAAACGAATTGCTGATGCTGTGAAAGAGGAAGAATAGTGACCTGCTTTATGGCAAGGCACAGATAATAAAGGGACATTTTTAGAACGAGTATCCATGCTTGATAAGAGGACAAGAAATTAAAAAGCACCGAGAGATAGTTAGGCGAAGAAGTACTGATGATGCGATATAGGAAAATTAGTGAATGGATATATCTTCGGTCCTGTAGTTTAGTAGATTAATAGGTTTAGTAGTAGTAATAGTAGTAATAGTAGTAGTAGTAGTAGTAGTAGTAGTAGTAGTAGTAGTAGTAGTAGTAGTAGTAGTAGTAGTGGTGGTGGTGGTGGTGGTCGTAATAGTGGCTTTATTTCTGCAGTGCTCGGGAAAAGTGACATAAGTCAGTTTCCACAAACCTTTTTGATAATTTATTGACAACTTACACTAGTTTATGTCGATTTGATTTCTTTCTGTATGAATTATTGTAATGGGAGGAATACTTATGTATTTTTTTCCAAGCGAGCAGATGTTCCGTAAGTTGTCAATAAATTATCAAAAAGGTTCGTGGAAACTGACTTGTGTCACTTTTCCCAAGCATTGAAGATTTTGCATGCAATAGTTAAGACCATAAGGCTTTCTTCTCCACTCAACCAGGTTCAAAGCATACATACGAAATATATAAAACACAAAGAGAATACAAAGCACATATGTAGACACTTAAGATGTTACATAAAAAAGCAGACAATAAAATTACGTAATATAACAAAATTAGTCACACAAGATAAAATAAGGGGATATATACAACTCATAAGACATGGAAACTGCTCGAGATGAACTCGGCGACAACAAATGACAATAATAGCCGCATAGGATACATAATGAGAATATGAACAATTGGATGACATACAAGTGTCCCAAATTAATGTATACACATTTTGAAACAATATTTCTCAGCAACGAGATGAGACAGAAATACGATTTTTGCGGTTTTGTATTCCTTAAGCCCGTACATGTTCAAAATGGCCCCCTTCCGCCACAGTACACTCCCAACAACGACGTACAACAGAGCGACATACCAACTGGATTGTTGCTAATGGAATATCATTACAGGCATGTTCAATCTGAACTCTCAGTTCCTCCAGTGTTTGTGGTTTTGTGGCGTACACTGTGTCCTTTAGAGCTCCCCAAAAGTAGAAGTCTGGAAGGGTTAACTCCGGAGATCGAGGCGGGAACTCCGCAGCACTTCCTCTTCGTCCTATTCATCTCTGATTGAGTGTGCGATCGAGAAAATTCCTCACATTGACATGAAAGTGAGCTGGAGCCCCGTCTTGTTGAAAGTAAAACCCATTTTCATTCTCAAAGAGGTCATTAAGACGTGGAATCGTGGTTTCCAACATTTGCAGGTATTTCTCACCCGTGACAGTCCCTTCGAAGAAATACGGCCCAATTATTCCTCTGGAAGACAGACCACACCATACTGTTACTCCTGGAAGATTGACGGCCTTTTCTTGAAAGATCTGTGGGTTTTCGTTAGCCCAGTTCACACAATTGTGCCGGTCAATTGTGCCATTAAGTTTAAATGTGGCTTCACCTGAAAATCCTCCCTTTCATCACCCATGTTCAAGAACCATTCACAAAATTGTAGTCGCCTGTCTGGGTCGTCCTCATTTAGTGCGTGGACAAGTCTCGGAATGTAAGGCTTCCATATTTGAGCTCGCAAAATTCGATGAACACTGGATTTGCTGATACCAATCTCACGAGAACATTGCCTCACTGACTTCTTTGGGGATTGTGCAAAAGCCTGCACGACTGCATCAACACTCTCGTTATCGGTGGAACTTCTCTTTCTTCCGCACTTCCCTTTCAACATATTGCAATATTGCACCGTTCCGTCGACTTTAAACTTGTCTCGTGTTCTTGTGATAGACCTAGTTAACCTTGTTGGTGATTCTGTTCCAAATTCAGCCCCCAACGTCGTTGAACCTCAACAACATTTTCCAATTTCCAATAACATTTCAATATCCACTTATGTTCATCGAACGATAATTGCACCTCCAAGTTTGTTTAAAAACAGATGAACATATTTCCATTCTTTACACTGCCACCTGAATCATATTAGTCTACATCGACAGAAAATCTAATAAATAATCATTTGTGCGAGATCGTGCGTATTTGCTTGGTTTCCGCACAAAACCAATCCGCGGAAAGTGTGAAATTCCACATTCAGTATTCCCAACCTAACACACATAACAATTTCCCTCTTCTTACCGCTTAAGTGACATATTGATTTTACTACTTTAGGCTTTTAACATATTATTTTTAGAGACGTTCAATATAGTAATAATTATAAATTGGAAACTTACCACTGCAATTTCACCTAAATTGCACTGTTAATTATTGTTTTTAAATATTTGAAAAAATTAAGTAAACTCTACAACTCCACTAAAGTTACTGGATTCGTGATGCAAATAACATTAAGGAAGCCGTGAAAAAATCAACAAGACCGGCAAAATTAAACTTGCCGATGTTATTACTGCAATATGTTATATAAATAATATTGTTAAAATATTAAAATGAAAAATAAATCATTACATAACCTTACCGTTTGTTTTAAGTTCGCATTTATAGACTGGGGGAAAAAAAGACAGACATATATCACGGCCTGCTGGAGTATAGTAAACACAGAAAACATTTTAAAGCAACAATGTTGAAGATAGATATTTTTGTTTTGCAAATTTGCCGTCATTGAACACAAACCAAGATGGAGATTTCATTGCAACTAATTAGAAATTCCTCTTTCAGGTATGTACTAAACGATCTTCGCACAAAATAATGTACGATACACGAGCGGTGTTTTTCTTTCAATTCTCGGAAATTAAAAAAGCTCAACTACGTTTCGCTTTTTCAAACTTTTCCTCGAACATGAAAACTTCAACATACCGCTCTTGTAACGCATATTACTATTATTTCTCTGGCGTATTTCAATAGCGTGGACGGTTTTCGTGTAAATTTAATTTAAAAACGACTAATTTGAAGCCACTGACCGATGCGAGCAGCTTGTAACATTGTAGCCAGAAATGGGAATGGGAGGTAGTTCATTGAGACAGACAGACCTGATTTCGTTGACCTCTTACATCTGAATTTATTTTATTTATTTGTTTATTTGCATTGTCATCAACATTTCTACCAGTTATGATGTATCACCACATTTCTGTATACGGGTTTTACCATAACTTCTATTACATTTACCTACAATTATATGCAGTCTCGACAGTCTATTTAACTAATAACTCTTCTACTCACGCTATTACCTAAACTCCCAAAACATTCCATTTCTTGTTATTCCTCTTAAATATCTACCATCTGTTAATTCCATACTTTACTTACGTTCCTTCCAACATTCTATTCTTACTAACATAAATTTATATATCCTATCTTGCTCGTTCTACTTTACGGTATATTCTATTGATCATTATTACTCTTTCAAAGTATCATACTTAAATTTTAACTGCCTATCCAATTTAAAATCACTATACTAACATTTCCTATTTAACACTTCCAGCGTTTTACTCATTGGGATCCTCTTCTTCCTAATACACATCATTATAATAATCTTGCTAAAGCTTGACATGAGTACCAAGTTCATTTTAGTTTGATCATCCATTCCTTAACCTCAAGCAACACTCATAATAAGCTATTCTCACTAATATCATCTTTCAGAACTTCCCTACATCACTTTCTAAGACTTACTTCTTTACCATAAATTTTTACCGATATCTATATTAATTAACTAGACAATGTTTTAAATTTCCCAACATCCATTTCAATTCTGTAACTTCCTAACTGATCTTTATATCCAAGATATTCTAAACAAACTTTCATCACACGAACACGATTTACCAACAGTACATCACCAAACTACTATATTACAATTGCTTTCTAACATTTTATATATTTCATACCGCTCATGCACCAACTTCTTAAATTGTAACTTTTCTGGCCTTTAATTCTACCCGTCAGCGATAAAATACTGCCGTGTGGTGACGAAAGCATCGTTATCGAATCCTGACATCTTCTCTGATAGCTATCCGCACCTTCCCTTGATCACCCGTAAAGTTATCTTGTTTCTGCTTCTTGATGACTCATGTTGCCTAGACTATATGTGTTGCTGCGTTGATCTGCTCGGTCCACTACTCCACTTGGCTCAGCAGACTCCTGACTCTTACATCTGTATTACGAGAAGAAAGAGGGGTGTGTTGGCGGTGATGTTGCCAGACTGCTGAAATTCTAACTCAATTTTCTAATTAACCGTGCATTTAATCACAATACATAATATAGGTTTTCTATTATTTAAGTGTACCCAATAGTCCCATTCAATCTGCAGGATTATTTCACTTCAACCTTGTATTTCACTTTATTTTCTCTATACAATAATAAACTGTGTTTACTCCTAGAAGTTCTACTACCTCTGTTCTTCATGCATATTACCATGGATAAATATATAATAGGATGCGAAACTGCGGTCAGCACCATATGGCGGCGGGGGGCTGAAATAAGATGATCAGCGCCCAACGTCGTACGTGGTGAACATTAGAACCACGTGGTGGGTACATTACCCAGAGTTCTCTAATCCGTTCGAGATATTGCTCGAAGAGAGAAGATGACAGAAACTTGCTAATAAGTGAACATAAAGTGGTACTACGTATGTATAATCAGTGTATGTTAAACAGTGATGTTTATGGACGTTGTAAAAATAGTATTTTTGGATGTATTGTAAAGCAATAGTAATATAATCAATTGAACTATCTAAGTAGTTCTTGCAGACTTTTCCATTGCGCTGTACAATAAATACCCAAAAAATACAATCCCAATTATCTAACCTTTTGCTTTATTTTTTTGTCTCTCTCTGGTTATATTTTAATTGGGTAATGTAAACTAGATCGTCTTTTTCATCTTCCTGTTGGCTCCGGTAAGAATTTTCAGTAGAAGATGCTGTGAGGAATAAAAATGTAAACGTTTTATTTTAAATTAGATTAGTTTTGGATATCGATGAGGGTGGGAGGGAATACTTTCTGCACAGTTTAACATTTTCGTCACCAGATGCACTGCTAAATGCATGGAGTAATTAGTTACTCTTTTCGCTACTTGGTGCGCTGCTAGATGTAATAACGCCCCTCCTCCCAACAGGTGGCAGCAAGATCAATTTGTACAACAGCGCCTCTAGTATGTGTTACGGGAAACTCAGTAAGTTTCGCATCCTATTATATATTCATCCATGATATTACCTAACAGCCTCTTTGTTAATAGAAAATCTCGCTAGCTACCTTGAAGACAACCAAGATCCTTTTTATTGAACTGTAGATGAATCGAATAGACCGTTAAGGCGATAAGTAGCGAATAGGGAATGAGATTATTATTATTATTATTATTATTATTATTATTATTATTATTATTATCTTAGTTGTCATCCATGTTGCTGGACACCTTTTAACACGTTTAGTTTTCTGTGGAGCGTGTTTGTCGTACAGTGACATAATGTCCGTTAAGAAAGTCCACTTTGTCGTCCACTGAGCGTGTAGTCCAGACCAAGATCACGCACGTCCAGAGAGCGTGTCAAGGCAGCTGCACGGCATCCTCATAGAAACTAATCTCGTCAATGCGTTATAAGGCGCGGAATGTCATTGTATTTGGCTTCATTTTAGGGTATTGTAGTGATTATCTGAGGTAAATGATGTCATGAGCTGCTATGCCTGGTGCAGGTAATTGTCCGTATGACAATACCCTGTCCGTGTTCTTAGTAATAACCAACATCGGATTCTAGGGCAAATGCCTATTTTGTTTCTTTAGGAGAAAAGTAAAAATAATTATTAATATTTGTGTTTCATGGAAATTGAAAGGTATTCAAAGAGTTTTATAGTGCCCTAAAATGCCCTAAAACGGTTATTAGAGCCTAATTTGTTAATATCCGCCTAAAAATGCCTAACTCACTGTAAAGTTTCGCATTTTACTCTTACTTTTTATAATTTATACATGCATTCACTGCGAAATTTAAGGCATTTAAAAAGTGGAAAGTTTGCTTCACACCGGCCATGAAACCATTGATAAAGGAAACAAAATGTTTTGAATCTCACGACACTCACAATAGATTTCACCGAATTTAACATGTTTGGAGGCATAAATGCCGACAAAGAACCAACCTTAGTTTTGAAGCAGGCAACAATCACAACATGTGCTGCTACCGATTCAGAGATATACTATACTATAAAAATGACTGTTTTCGGTCTGAAACCGATTAGCTGTACTGCCCTTCAGAGTGTCATAAAATCACAATTTTTGGAGAAAGAGTGTTTTTGAAATATTTATGAAAAGTCGTAAAACTGCGAATTAGTAGGGTAAACCGTTACAAAATATTTAAAAGAATGGCCCTCCTAGTCTTAACACTACCAGGAAATGCAACAATAAGTGGAACTTTGTATTTTTGTCCAATTGAATCTCAATAACAACGGTTCATTTGAATGCTCGTTAACAGTTGCTCTTTCCCTCAACTTATTTATGTTGAGAAGTTTTGAGCGGTAGGACGTTTTCCTGTGAAGTTTAACGCGATAATGCCGAAAAATATAAGTGCAAAATCTACATTGATCCGGAAAAAGTATCAAGGTGATATCGGGGAAATTAAATGTTCAGTAAGTATTGATGGAAAAACCTAATTTAAAATTTGCGCCTCTCAATCAGTTTGTTGAAAATAGTTTTCTGCTTTCAAAATGATTTTAGTGACAAAAGGCAAATATTTAACTGTGGAGAATTTAGAAAAATTCTGGTGCTTTTAAGACCAGATAATTATAATAAAGTCTGAGCATAGAACTGAATTTCAATAACTTAAAATGAGTAATCTTGATATCAATAATCATTATTTCATTAGTTTCAATATATTAAATTTGTGCAGCTCTGTTTATAAATATAATATAGTATTCTTTTTTAATGTTTAACCATACTTTTTTGTGCGTATTTTAGTGTATAACTAAAAATTTCAGTGAAAGAAATAAGTATGATACCTTGATGTGCCTAAAATGCCTATTTTCATTAAAATAGAGCCTAATTTTATAAATTTTGAGCTTATTTTAGGCGCCTAAAACTGCAATTTTTAGTGCCTAAAAATCCGATGTCTAGTAATAACACAGTTTAGTATATACAGTTGCGAAGCTCAATACTTAATAAATATGCATACATAGATAGTTGCTGACCACCAGGATCGCCTCAGCACAGACCTTTTCCCGAGCAGACGATAATGTATGTTCGGGTTTTCTATTTCAGTGTATGGAGCTCAGTGAAATATTATATTATAACTTTATTGCGTATCATTGCTAAGTTTTATTTAGTGTGCAGTAATGTGTCCATAAGTTCCGTTTACTTCTTATTGCATTATTTGTTGCAGAAATAATTACAAAACTGTGTTATTTTTATGAGAAGAGAATTTTACATGTTAACATAATCTATTTACATCAACATTTTAAGTTTAGAATGCAAGCTATTTTGAGGTTTAATAAAAATAATTTATATTGTGATTTTAATTTAGCACATTTACCTCCCTAATTGTAGATAGAAAATTTACCATACCACTCCTATGAATTAGTGTACGTATGATTGTGTTACTTCGTCTCTTAGGAAGTAGATAAATATAATAATTCAGTACGTACTCGATTGTAGTATTAAAATACAGACAACTTGAATGTGCAGCGTATCGTACATGACATTATGTTACTTATAATGTATAATTGCGAATATAGGAATATAAATAATAACCTATAATTTCCATATGCCGTAACATAGCCCTACATATGTAATGGCAGGGCATTGGAGACTTTGTAAATCTGGTTGCTCTAGTAATAGCGCTGTGGGGTTACCGTATTTCAATATAGTCAAGTGTCCGAAGGCAGCACTCCTAAAGCGGTGGAACTAGCGTTGAGGTAGTTCCTGCGATTTCGGAAGTGAAAATCGTTGAATTTATAAGAGATTTTTTGTGGAGGTGCAGGTGATCGTATAAGCAAGACATAATAAAAGCGAAAACTAACCAAAACTAACCTAACACAGATCCGTATATGCAAGGAGTATGAGTACAAAGAAACTACATCTGCGCTAGTTTAGCCTACTACATAGTACATTAATCAGACTTCAGATTGGAGTACCGTAAGAAACGAATAAATACAACTGAAATAGAGACAAATTCCATTTACAAGTTATCACACGTAACTTTATGCTTAATTATAATGTATAAATGCGAATATTGAAGTATTGGTACAGTAAACATAACCTATAATTTCAACATATCAAAATATCCGTGCGGTGCAACTGAAAATTACTGAATCGTGCATAAATGAATATACAAGAATTTCGCAATATTTAATCGAAATAAAGGCAGGTATTACACATACGAACAACATAATTTTCACACCAAAAATAATATTACACCTTAACTCGTAAGTGAATTATGTCTGAAGTGTCTCATAATCATTGTTTTAAATTTATTAATGCAATTACACTACATTTCAGAGAAATATATGTTACTCTTTATGCATTGCAACTAATTTATATGGTTGATCGTTGATCCGTGATCGGGTTAAGCGAGTCACATGATCTGCATATATTAAATCACGATGGCAGTGACACAGTCTATTGTTCCTAGTACTCACAGCGCTCCAAGCGGTTAGCAACTATCGCGAGAAATGCAAAAAAATCATCCCAAGCTTCGCAACTGTATATACTAAACTGTGGTAATAATCAGGACTATAAAAAAAAAGTAACGTCTCAGATCTTGCAGCGTGATGCGTGGGCAAAAGGGGTGAAATAGTCTTATTATACGAGTCGAACATTGTCAGAATTTCTCGAGTAGCAGAAGTCGATTTATACTGCAGTCTGTACCGGAGAGTGTAAGCTATTTTCATGGTTTCTGTAGCAACGTAGCCAACAATGACTATGAAAGTGATTACAAATTTGGAGACGGGAACATTGACCGGCTTATACGCTTTTCCTCTCAGCCAGATGTAGGTCACTCTTATGCTGGCAGCAATCGATTGTTGTGGTGTACCTGTGAAAATGGCGCAGATTAATATCTATTGCGACTCTGATCATACGTAAGTCTAGTTAGTCATCACAATTTCGTGAAACGTACTAAATACATTCGTTAATACGTCGTCCTCATCATCATCATCATCATCATCATCATCATCATCATCATCATCCAGGTAAAATGCTATTGAAATGCGTACATACATTTCGATTATCAAGACATATCAAACAAGTCACATTATCTCGATCTAAGCAAGCAGTGTATTGTAAATGTAAGTTGATTTTAATAGTGTATTATTAAGCCTCCTGCTACCAACGTTTTTTTATAACTTACTACTACCAAGCGGAGTAATACAATTTATTATCCCAGTCTAAATCATAACAATCTTTGTTAAGTATTTGGAATATTTATAAACGTATATATTATTAACATGGACTTCAGAAAATGTAAAAGTTGTAAATAATTTTCCCCTTTTTAAAAGTACAGTATGATTAAAAAATCTCGTTCCATTTTGTTGAAAGCATATTAATGAACTTAAAAACATATTATTGGTGACATTATGAGAAAACATATCTGTAAAGTTAAACTTGCATCCCTTCCATTTCAAGACAAACTTCTCAAGGCTATATAGTAGTTTTGACAGAGTAGAAAATAAATTTCAAGAAATGAAAGTCACAGTAGTATAAAATAAATTGGAAATTATTCAAGATATTTGTTGATATTTAAATATTCAAATACCATCTATTATAACCATGAACATCTCCAAGACAGTTGTTTATAATAGAATAAAATCCTAAAAAAACCGTATAAAATTCTAACAATAAACAACTAAAAATATAAATCTAAGAAAATTAATTTTAGTTTTTTTTTAATTCAAATATCTGAACACCACCTATACCACAATGAACATTTCTAACAAAATCAGTTTTAGAATAACTATAACAGTCAGAAATAAAAATTTAAAAAAGATTGGAACATTACACCTGATAATATAAATTACAATCTGAATAATGATATAAATAACACGAAATAAAATAATTTGGAAGGAACAAACTCAACACATAGAAAATTAAGCTACAAATTGAATTTCATATCCTGAAATTTTCCAGACACACACTACCAAGGGAGGGGGTAACAAGATCACTCCACTTCAATAATGCGGATTACTTTCTAAAGTAGAATAATTCTGAGTTGTTTGGGTAAAGGGAGATAAGTCATAAAAATCAGTTTTGAGATAAATAAAAATTAAACTTCGGACCCTTATTGCAAATAATTTTTTACACAAATCAAATACATCTTTTGATTTTTGCACATCCACTTGTATAATTTAACTTACAGTATGTGTTCATCTGGGGAACAAAATTCCATCTGGACAAAAAAATGACAACCACCTTTACCCGAACACTACAGAATTATCTGTGTTACTGATATTTTAAAATCTTAGTAGGACCTTGTGTAATGAATATTACTCACTTCCTGTATTTTTTTCTTCTGTCGCCTGATGTCGCAACAGTGCATTTTGTATCTCCATTCTTATCCTCTGTGCTAGATGTCTTTATTACATCATAATTACAATATTTCATAAAATTGATGAAAATGATAAGAGGAGAATACTGAAATTATGGCAGATGAAACGGGAATAGGCCTATTGTTCGAAAGCTTGTCCTGGTACTTTCTTTGTCGGCCATAAGTTTAACTTGAAATAGCATAGATTTCAATCCGTGTTCCTGGAGTGCAAATTGCATAGCTTGCTATACAGGCCGTTAACTAATATGTGGGAAGCCTCTGGAGAATGGACAGTGGACCTAAAGCAAACAATCTACTTCCTGAATACTGTAATGTTAGTGTAAAACCCTAGATCATATATACCCAGATTGCTCTGCATTATAGGCTTTGACGGTAACAACTTCTGTCCGGTTTACTATGCTGCCATCTAGTTGTTACATAAGGAGTCACGTCATAACTAGGGACCGGATTTTCATGTAATATCAAGGTGTGAAATATGTATATATTTATGTAAAAAAATAAGCTGAATATGTACTGAAATATGTATTTTAAATTAATGGTTTATTTAACGACACTCGCAACTGCAGAGGTTATATCAGCGTCGCCGGTGTGTCGGAATTTTGTCCCGCAGGAGTTCTTTTACATGCCAGTAAATCTACTGACATGAGCCTATCACATTTAAACACACTTAAATGCCATCGACCTCGGCCGGGATCGAACCCTCAACCTCGAGCATAGAAGGCCAGGGCTATACCTGAAATATGTAAGATCATGAAACTATTTAATATCAATATCTGCGCTGTTTTGTATTGTTAAGCCTAGACATTTGTAGTCTGGTACAATTTTTAATTTTCTGTTCTTCATAACGATTTCTACTGTTTCTGGTGCTTTTCTGCCGTTTCTGAGTATCATAATTTCTGTCTTGTCCACATTTATATCAAATTTGCTTTATTGCACCATTTAGCATGATGTTTATTGTTTCTTTTAACTTTGTAAGGTTTTTAGACCCTGTACTATGTCGCCCGCTTATGGGTATGAGCTTATTCTCTTCTTGATTTTTACAATACAAAGTAGTTGTATGAGAAAGGTTGCCTTTTGTTCACTCATATTTACAGTGGGCGGTAAGGGGTGAGTGCCTCTTTTACTTCCTGGAACTAAGATGTTATGTAGTGTCCCAAAATATATCCTTTCTTGGGTAGGTAAAAAGGCTTTTTAAATCTGTGTATTTCAAATTGTAAACTTCCCCAGAAGAAATTCTCTTTTTCCTTTTAAAGAAGTAAAAATGAATAAAACCCCTAAATATGTAGATTTATGTAATACCAAGCCATAATATGTAATATGGGGTAAATATGTAAAAATATGTAGTATCAAATTTTAATATATTAATGGTAATTACAAGATTCGCAAAGATTTGTTATTTATATACGGTTATATTGAAAGGAATATATTAATTACATAAAAATCCGGTCCCTAGTCATAACTCCCATTTGAATTGCATTAGCGACTGTACCACCATCTCGTGTTCGTTTACGGCGGACGGGTGGCGATCCTCGCGGTTGTTCTCTTCAAAGTACAACAGATTTTAACTTAGGAATGAATCTATATGTGATCTGGGGTAAAACATAACTGTTCAGCTGTTTATGGAGGGCCTAATGTTTCTGTGAAATATGATTTCGATGCTACTTACTCAAGGGTCTAATGTTAGTGTCAAATATTGATAAGTCTAATGTTTATGAAAAGAAATGAATAACATTTCAGGCCATTTATAGAAAGATGTAATATTTGAGTTATTTTCAGATTATTTAGGCCTACTTATTGAAGGTTATGTGTAATTTTTGTGTTGAAAAAGAGTTCTAAGTCTATTCGCCGAAGGAGCTAATATTGTCTACCAATTTATTTATTTATTATTTTCCTAATGATTGTAACATAAAATATAATATATACAGAGAAACTTTATCTCGCCCCTGAAAGAGTACAACTCGTCCTCAGGGGCGGGCTTCCCTTACTTAGGGTTCATTCCTGTGCCGACACGATCCGAGGCCTTATTTCCCTTTAGAAAGAAGTCATACTAAAGCTTCTTAACGCCTTTTAAACTGTCGTCACTAACCACTGCAGATTTTAATTAGGGTTATTGATAAGTTCGCATCAGGTCTCATTTGTGTTTGACGTGAGAAAGTTTTTCACTTTTCCGTCCACGCCGACTAGTCTGTGGATTAGTTTTATTAACATATCAGAGTCCGTAGACCACGTGCTCCCAATTCAGCGGAAGCTTAACTTGAAATGACAATTGACATTACGTCCCCAGACGTCAGACCCCTTCCTGCTCTCTTCGCCACTTTCCCTTTCCACAGTAACACGTGACAGGTCGAACACATTTAATTGGCTTGTAACTCGCTAATTGGTTCTTAGAATTCACTTTGCAGCGAGTCCCAGATGTGGTCCATGTCACGTGGTTTCACGTTTTAATGATTCAGGAAGTCCTAATGAAGTGCGGATCTATGCATGAGTTGCGGCTGCCTTCTAGTCATCTTGCCCCCCCCCCCAGACGTAAAGTAGAGACTGTGTGCCTGTGCCACGAAGATAGGAATTTATACACTGGCGTGAAATACTGACTTAAACAAAATCTGGAGGAAAAATACACTGAGTAAACTGATCTTTCCACAAAGAAACAGCAGTGACGATAACTAAACTCGGGTTCAAACGCTTTCGATTCTGTCACGGGGTTAATGTTCCTAAAAAGATTGATGTGAACTGGTGACGAAATAAAATGTCAGGTTTCAGGGCTGATAGCATATCTACTTGACAAGCCAATGTCGCATTAAGATACACCGTACGATTGCCAGTTAATTACACATAGGCCCAATTATCTCCTGACCATCACTTGACAGGCACACATTACTGTACTCCAACCACGAGAAAGTCTCCAGGGAATGAGAGAGAGCGAGGTGATGCTGTGAATGAATGTTTTTATATTTTTATTTTATTGGGTTATTTTACGACGCTGTATCAACATCTAGGTTATTTAGCGTCTGAATGAAATGAAGGTGATAATGCCGGTGAAATGAGTCCGGGGTTCAGCACCGAAAGTTACCCAGCATGGTTGAGGGAAAACCCCGGAAAAAACCTCAACCAGGTAACTTGTCCCGACCGGGGCCACCTGGTTTCGCGGCCAGACGCGCTGACCTTTACTCCACAGGTGTGGACTGTGAATGAATGTTGATGTCATAAGATGTCATAAGGTCACACACGTGGGTACTCGTATCTCACAGCACAAACAATAACACAGATATACCCATTTTTATACTATCCTAGTTACAAAATTAGATCACGGTTAATCTCCTGGTCTTTTAATCTCTCCATACAGGAAATAGCACATGCAGGAGAGCGCATGATTTTTAAACTGACGTTATAAGTCTAATATTATCTATCTACTTCGCTCCAATAGATGACGCAATAGTAAGCACATTCCTTTCACGGTTTATCTCCTAGTTGGAGAACAGTACACGGCACAGGGGAGCTGATGAGACAACACAGGTCAATTCTTTTCAGATCTTTCAATTCTCGGAAATTAAAAAAGCTCAACTACGTTTCGCTTTTTCAAACTTTTCCTCGAACATGAAAACTTCAACATACCGCTCTTGTAACGGATATTACTATTTCTTGTTCGTTTTATGTAGCAAAGAGTAACATTCTTAAATGTAATATGACCTAAAAAGACCTAATTCGTAGGTAAGGACTTAAAGTGTCCCAAAGAGTGGCAATCTTTACCAAGCCGTTGTAATATATTAACAGTGTGTTGTTTATTTTTATTTTTTTCCCGTAAAATCATATAAATTTCTAAACATAAGATTTAAAATCCTGAAACATAAATTGGAAAACCTAATTTTAATTTCTCAAAATCTATAAATTCTGCGCTTGGTAATGAGGTACGTCAGAGGCCTTATATTTTTATATTCTCACCATTCACGTCTGGGCCTCCTCAACTTTCAAACCCACCGTCCGCTACTGGTGCAAAGAGACAATTAAAAACTGCGCACCAACCACGTTTGCATCATGTTATAGTGTACCTCTTCAATACATGTGCTGGATACAAAAATTGATCACATTGTATGACAAATGTCTCAGTTCCAATTGGGGATATTTTGACAAATAGCGCAACAATTGCTGTATCTGTTTCAATAATCTTTCCATGCAATTGTGTTTTTTTCTGTAAACGGCCACCGGGGAAAATCACTCTCTTTACGGCCTCATAATTGCGGTCGAGTGGCCAAAAAATCTGTATAAGCACTTATTTTGACATTATTAACATGGTGGAAGAAAAAAAAATGTTTACTGCCCCAATCAGAATGTTTGCTTGTCAGTCCCATGGACAGAAAATAAATTTCCTCCGAACCACGGACCGTTTGAATGCAAGCGCATACACTATACACAGAGCCAAGGGGCTGGACTCCGTTTATAACACGGTGCAAAGAGACAATTAAAAACTGCGCACCAACCACGTTTGCAACATGTTATAGTGTACCTCTTCCATGCATGTGCCGTGTATGTAATTAGTATTACAATAACAGTCCCCTTGCTCAAACATGAGTGCGTGGATGTAGTAACATTTGTTTACAAAATCGAAAAGAAATATAGCGTCACCGCCCATTAGTTGCACAATCGAGTCACGTTATATGCAGCGTCAACTGTTAATTAATTAACCCAGTTTCCGTGGATACAAGAACGTTGCACGGACGTTGTCATGGCATGAAATACATTGGCGACCACACACAATAACTTTTGAGTCTTGAATTCACTACGCTATCCAGATAACATGGAGTTTAACAAAACATGGTGTCATTAAACGATTTATATCGTCCTATTGTGCATATTACGTAGCAAATAAGTGAAGGTTTGTCACATCAGTCATGACCACAAACATTATAGATCTCACCCATTTTAACTTCCGCATTGTGTAGCGTATAAAGAGAACGTAATGTTATACTGCAAAATGAAAACTTCGAGATTTTTCACGGGGATACATTTTATTTTACATCTCTGATGCCGAAAAAATGCCTCTTCGTGTACTGAGACTTGGGTAAAATGAAGTGAGATTTTGATCCAGTTTCCTAGTTTCAAATTGTGGTAGTTATAATATCATCATATGATTTCGTGAGTCACTTGTTCGTTTACTTTTAGGAAAGCGTGATGTAAATAGCTGTCAATTTAAGCAGGAAAAATAACATTTACAGTGCGAAGGTAAGTGATCACTGATCCCTAGGGAACGGATTTCTTGTTCCGTACCCATATTGTTTGCTACGTCTAGACTGTTATTCAGATATCTCTACGTTTCGTGTACACAAGATCCTCCAAATGTCTAGATGAACCACAAACTCCTATAAATGCCTAAAAACTAGAGGTGGGAAAAAATAACGTAACGGTTATTTTGGAACAGTTCCTTTTGGAACTGTTCCAAAACGTAACAACACCTTAGAATACTACGTTCCAAAATAACAGTGTTGTTCTGAGCTACTACGAAATACTTGCTCTTACAAAATACTCGTTTCACTTTGGAACTACATTATGACAACGCCTGTTCGACAGAACGGAACATGTTTGGCACTATTGAAAGCAGTGGCGCCAACTTTTAGAAAACACTGGGCGGGCTCTAACATTTGAGGTGCAAGTTAAATGTCGTAAGTATAATGATAACACCACAGTCTAGTATATACAGTCACGAAGCTTGAGTTGAGAGGGTGCTAGGAACAATTGACTGTGACGGTACTATTTCGCATTGTCTGTAATGAGGAGATATTAGCGATACTAGTGGTTAGCAACTATCTATGGATGCATATTTATTACGTATGAAGCTTCGTGACTTTATATACTAGACTGTGATAACACGATAAATTATTGGGTGGGCTAGGATCCCACGAGTCCATATAAGTTGGCGCCACTGTTTGAAAGCAGAATTCGGAATCCTTCCGTCGCACTGAAAGAAATGTTGGAATCTAAAGTGAAAGATGAACAGTAAAGATATGAACAGCCTCATTAAAAATGTACACATTACCTTGAAACTAATGTTGCCGAGTATAGGATTCTATCAAACAATTATTAGCACAATGCCTGTATTAGAGTATAGTAACTACATTGTGAATTCTATCAAGGGAGGTGAAAATATATAAGTTATGCAAATCTAGTCTTTCAGGTGAAGCTCCCTGTAAAGCAGATTTGAATAATTTCAAGGAAAAATTGTTCCGGGGCCCGGTATCGATCCCGGGACCTCTGCTTGAACGTACCAGCGCTCTACCACTGAGCTACCCGGGAGCTCCACCCGACACCGTCTCAACTTTTCCCTTTATATCCACACAACTCGCGGGAGCTGACGAAACGCCAGAGACCCACAACGAGTGCACACAATCTCTGTGGTTTTCTGTTAACGTACACAGTAACGTATATATTATGCAAATCTAGTTTTTCAGGTGAAGCTCCCTGTAAAGCAGATTTGAATAATTTCAAGAGAAAAATTGTTCCGGGGCCGGGTATCGATCCCGGGACCTCTAGTTGAACGTACCAGCGCTCTACCACTGAGCTACCGGGAACTCCACCCGACACCGTCTCAACTTTTCCTTTATATCCACACAACTCGCGTGGGCTGACGAAACGCCAGAGACCCACAACGAGTGCACACAATCTCTGTGGTTTTCTGTTAACGTACACAGTAACGTATATATTATGCAAATCTAGTCTTTCAGGTGAAGCTCCTGTAAAGCAGATTTGAATAATTTCAAGGAAAAATTGTTCCGGGGCCGGGGCTCAGTGGTAGAGCGTTGGTACGTTCAACCAGAGGTCCGAGATCGATACCGGCCCCGGAACAATTTTTCCCTTGAAATTATGTAAGTTATGTTTTATTTACAAATATTTTACAATTTTAGTTACATTACCAATCATTCTTGAAATTAAACTAAATTCTGCTGAAACATGACTATTCTCGAAGTTTTTTATTTACAAAAATACAACGGTAAATTTTCATATTTCATTACAGTGAGATTATTACTCTGCATGACAGTATTAATATGAATTTTAGCACGGCCGAAATTATTATAGCTTTTATTTACTAATTTTGGAGAGACTGAAAACTATTGTAAACCTGAGCCCAGCAAAAGAGGAAGAATATGTTAGGTTTCATTTACCATTGGGATCGACTTCGATTTGGTGACAAATAAAATTTACAAATAATTTAGAATTGCATTACATTTGCTGCTTCGAACAAACCTGATCTACGAATTCAATTTGGCATTAGAAAACATTTCTTTTCCACGAATTCACATCTCGGCTCACTATGACATCATACTGTATCACATGGCATACAGGGAAGTATGTGATCATTTAGCGTCCTAAATACCAGTGTTATATTAGTAGTAGTACGTACTTATTCCAAAATAATACTGTTCCATCAGATACTAGTCAACTGTGCGTTTCAAGATACCACTGTCCGCTCTGTAGTTACACACAAGTTACATAATATGGTACTGTTATTTCGGAACTGTTATTTGGAACCTAGTATTTTAAACGAACTGGAACAGTTGGAACCGTTACGAGAAAATAGCTTTTCCCATCTCTACTAAAAACTATGTTTCTTTCTCAAAAGCTCTTTTTAGTATTTTGCGTATATTTCAAATATAAAATAAGTACTAAAATCCACAAATGCACAACAAACTACAAACATGCTAATTACCAGGAAAGGATTTATATGTAAATACATATTTACTTATAAAGCTAATATAATTTATATTTTGCATTATCTTTATGTTTCACAATGTGTAGGGTTGAAAAATCCTACTTTTATTTTCCATATTTTCCATATTTTAGAGTTTAGTACATATTTTCGTTAATTTCCATATATTTTCCATATTTCATATAAAACAGTCCATATTATATTAGGTTTAACAATAAAACAAAACAAAATTCCATTAACTTTTAAAAATACATTTCAACAATAGAGATTTAAACACATGTTCAGTAATCCCTTTAACATCAGAGTTATTTGAAAATTAGCAGTCCTATCAACAATGGGAAAGTAAGTTACAAAACTGTATTAATTTAATTTAAAATTTTTAACAGACTTCAGTTGTGCAGCTCAACAGTTAAATGCCAGTCAGAGTACACATAGGTTCAGTTTTGTAAATCATACTATAAAGACGGTAAATATGCCAAAAGTACGTCATTCAGTCAATTTAAAATCAAAACTAACAAGTTACATTTCAGAATTTAAAGAAGATGGTTTATCAACTGACAATAAAATATTATTTTGTAATTTGTGTCAGTGTGCAGTATCATCTACACAAAAGTTCCTGGTGCAACAACACATTACAACTAGTAAACATCAGGCCAACAAACAACTAAATTCCAAGCAGAGACAATTGTTTTTAACACAACCAACAACATCGAATGTAAGATCTGAGTTTAACATCGACCTGTGCCGTTCTCTCATCTCTGCTGATATTCCTCTCTACAAACTAAAGAATAAGGTCTTCAGGAATTCCTTGAAAAATATACTCAACATACAATCCCGGATGAGTCAACACTTAGGAAGACGTATGCTCCATCCATCTACGATGAGACAATACAGAAGATAAGAGATGAAATTAAAGATAGTTCAATTTGGGTTTCCATTGATGAGACTCCCGACAAAGAAGGTAGACTTGTTGGTAATGTAGTTATCGGTTTGTTAAGTGAACAATATTCTGAACGAATTCTTTTACATTGTGATGTTCTAGAAAAGTGCAATAACAAAACTATAGTTAAACTGTTCAACGAAGCTATGGGTATCCTGTGGCCAAAGGGTATTATGTACGATAATGTGTTATTCTTTATTAGCGATGCTGCCCCTTATATGGTCAAAGCTGGACAAGCATTATCTGTTGTATATCCTAAATTGACTCATTTTACTTGTGTGGCGCATGCATTTCATCGTGTGGCAGAAGTGGTCAGAGACAATTTCCCTAAAGTAGATTTGTTGATTTCATCAGTGAAAAAGTATTTCTCAAAGCTCCCAGTAGAGTTAACGTGTTGAAAGAAATGTACCCTGAAATTCCATTGCCACCAAAGCCAATTTTAACTAGATGGGGTACATGGCTAGAAGCAGTTGAATATTATGCCGAACATATAGACTCTATTAACAATGTTCTCCTTGCATTGGACTCTGAAGATGCAGTCTCAATTGATACTGCGAAAACAGTTACCTGTGACATAAGTGTGAAGAATGACTTAGCTCACATTCAGCATACATTTTCATGCATCATAAAAACGCTCAAAAGTCTCCAAAATAGGCACCTTTCACTATCTGAAAGTTTTGAAATTATAAATAGTACTGTGGAACAACTGAATCGTGGTAGAGGTAAAGTTGCAGATGCAGTAAGAGCTAAGGTGGACACTGTACTTTCAAAAAACCCTGGATATGAAGAACTACAAAAAGGTTGTTGCTGTGATGAGTGGTGAATCAACAGTGAAGATTAACTTGGACTTATCCCCAGCAGACATTGTGAAATTGAATTATGTACCAGTTACTTCTTGTGACGTCGAACGCTCTTTTAGTCAGTATAAATCTATCCTCAGAGACAATAGAAGAAGATTCACTTTTCAGCACTTGAAAGAAATGTTTGTAACCTATTGTTATGGTAACAGACAATAAAATTGTGTTTTGTTGAAACTACATTGGAAGATAAGGTACGTCCATTATATTTTTGTTTAGTTTGATTAAAATGTACCAATATTTAACGTACATAGTCATTTTTATAATTTTAAGTCCATATTTAATTCCATATTTTGGTAAAAATCCATATTTAATTCCATATTTTGGTAAAAATAACTACATATATATTTACATATTTCATATATTTTTAGTCCATATAAATCCGTTCCTGCTATTTACAATGTAAAAAACAAAGCTCTTACAGACAAACAATGGTCTGCAAGTTCGTTCCATATTAGTCTTAGAAGGGGAGGGAAATTCGGTTGCAATATTCTGACATAAAAAAGTTATTTCAGCGGTGAAGAAGTATTATGAAGACGCCTTTAGTGTGTTGCAATTCAAGGTCATGCTATCAATTGTCCATCTAATAACAGAGCCTGTGCTCATCAGTTAGGACACCCGGGTGGAAGACCCGATCTATTTTGAACCATGAAATTTGCTCCAATAACTTCCTGTGACATCAAAAAGAGTTTACAAGCGGCTCAGAGACGATTGGAAGCAATTCACCATGGTGATTGTAAAAAACATGGTGATGTATTGCTAACAAACAATAGTAAGATTTTGTATTCTATAATTTGTATTTTTTTTTCTCAAATGCAGTATTGGATAAGATTGCACAAAAATAATTACTTTTTTGTACATAAATTGCACCTAAAATGAAATATTTACTTACTTACAAATGATTTTTAAGGAACCCGGAGGTTCATTGCCGCTCTCACATAAGCCCGCCATCGTTCCTTATCCTGTGCAAGATTAATCCAGTCTCTATCATCATATCCCACCTCCCTGAAATTCATTTTAAATTATTCTCCCATCTACGTCTCGGCCTCACCAAAGATCATTTTTCCTCCGGCTTCCCAACTAACACTCTATATGCATTTCTGGATTCACTCATACGTGCTACATGCTCTGCCCATCTCAAACGTCTGGATTTAATGTTCCTAATTATGTCAAGTGAAGCATATAATGCGTGCAGTTCTGCGTTGTGTAACTTTCTCTATTCTCCTGTAACTTCATCTCTTTTAGCCCCAAATATTTTCCTAAGAACCTTATTCTCAAACACCCTTAAACTCTGTTCCTCTCTCAAAGTGTGAGTCAAAGTTTCACAACCATAAAGAACAACACGTAATATAACTGTTTTATAAATAATAACTGTTTTATAAATTTATTTATTTAACCAGATATTTTGACAGATATTTTGACAGCAGACTACATGACAAAAGCTTCGCAATCGAATAATAGCAGGCATTCCCTATATTTATTCCTCCCCAGTGTCATTTATATTTGTTACTGTTGCTCCAAGATGTTTTAATTTTTCCATTTCTTCGAAGGCTAAATCTTCAATTTTTATATTTCCATTTCGTACAATATTCTCTTCACGAGACATAATCATATACTTTGTCTTTTCAGGATTTACTTCAAACCTATCTCTTTACTTCCCCGTGTTTTCCCCAAAGTTTGTGGATTTTCTCCTAAGGTATTCACGCCATCCGCATAGACAAGAAGCTGAAGTAACTCGTTCAATTCCAAACTCTCTCTGTTATCCTGGACTTTCCTAATGGCATACTCTAGAGCAAAGTTTAAAAGTAAAGGTGATAGTGCATCTCCTTGCTTTAGCCCGCAGTGAATTGGAAAAGCATCAGACAGAAGCTGGGCTACACGGACTCTGCTGTTTCACTCAGATTTTAATTAATTGAACTAGTTTCCTGGGAGTACCAAATTCAAAAGAATGTCGTATAAAACTTCTCTCTTAACCGAGTCATATGCCTTTTTTAGAAATCGATGAATAACTGATAACAATAATAATTTGAACGGATAAAGAAAGTAGAGGATTTGATTGCAGAATGGTTTCAGGATGGGGCGCTGACCGCCTGGAATGTCGCAGCATATATAATTTTAGAAGAAAAAACACAATTCATAGAATTTGCAAAGAAATAATTGAACCACAACATATTAATTTAATGCTTGATGTCTCATATCAACTCACACGAATATGAAGACACATTACAAATACTGTATGTTCGCACTGTAAGACGTGTGCATGGTATGGATATAAGCCAAACCCAGCGTCAATAAGCGACGAATGGACAAGTAACAGTAATTTTTAATCAAATACAGACAGAGCTGTATCATCCAATAAGGCTGACACAGTAAAAAGAAATATACGTGAGCTGTGCCTGATGACTGATGTTGCAGTTTCAACAAACAGGAAAGTGAGATTCTAAAATACATCGAAACTTATAATAGGACTGCAAGGTATATAGGTGGACAAAAAAAAAAAGAACGATTTTGATTTCTTTATATTTATTATTGATGTATATCTCTACACATTCTTCGATTCCCGATCGTAGAGCAGCGCACATCGTTTGTGGAGGGATTCGAGACGCTTCAAGACCAATTCTTTCTTTCAGTTGCTCGATATCTTGTGGTGGAGGACGACTAAAGCTTTCATAGATTTCAAAAAGGCATATGACTCGGTTAAGAGAGAAATTTTATATGATATCCTTATTAAATTTGGTATTCCCAAGAAACTAGTTCGATTAATTAAAATGCGTCTCAGTGTAACGTACAGCAGAGTCTGTAAATGCGTTTCCAATTCACTGTGGGCTAAAGCAAGGAGATGCACTATCACCTTTACTTTTTAACTTTGCTCTAGAGTATGCCATTAGGAAAGTCCAGGATAACAGAGAGGGTTTGAAATTGAACGGATTACATCAGCTGCTTGTATATGCGGATGACGTGAATATGTTAGGAGCAAATCCACAAACGATTAGGAAAACACGGGAATTTTACTTGAAGCAAGCAGAGAGATAGGTTTGGAAGTAAATCACGAAAAGACAAAGTATATCATTGTCTCTCGTAACGAGAATATTGTACGAAATAGAAATATAAAAATTGGAAATTTATTTTTGAAGAGGCGGGAAGTTCAAATATCTTGGAGCAACAGTAACAAATATAAATGATAGGTACGGGAGGAAATAAAACACAGAATAAATAGGCCTATCGGAAATGCCTGTTATTATTCGGTTGAGAAGCTTTATCATCCAGTCTGCTGTCAAGAAATCTGAAAGTTAGAATTTATAAAACAGTTATATTACCTGTTGTTCTTTATGATTGTGAAACTTGGACTCTCATTTTGAGAGAGGAACATAGGTTAAGGGTGTTTGAGAATAAGGTGCTTAGGAAAATATTTGGAGCTAAGAGGGATGAAGTTACAGGAGAATGGAGAAAGTTACACAACACAGAACTGTACGCATTATATTCTTCACCTGACATAATTAGGAATATTAAATCCAGATGTTTGAGATGGGCAGGGCATGTAGCACGTATGGGCGAATCCAGAAATGCATATAGTGTGTTAGTTGGGAGGCCGGAGGAAAAAGACCTTTGGGAAGGCCGAGACGTAGATGGGAAGATAATATTAAAATGGATATGAGGGAGGTGGGATATGATAGAGACTGGATTAATCTTGCTCAGGATAGGGACCAATGGCGGGCTTATGTGAGGGCGGCTATGAACCTTCGGGTTCCTTAAAAGCCAGCAAGTAAGTATATATATATATATATATATATAAGTATATATATATATATATATATCTTGGCCAGAGCTACTTACAATAATAAATATTAATAGGCCTACTAGTACTTAACATACCATTTGTTTGTTCTAAAGTTTTGAATACCACGTTCCTAAGACGGTCCCCATTTAGCTCTACACATTCTTCGATTCTCGATCATAGAGAGCGGTGCAACGTTTGTGGAGGGATTCGAGACGCTTCAAGACGAATTCTTTCTTTCAGTTGCTCGATATCTTGTGGTGGAGGACGACTAAAGCTTTCATTTTCAAAAAATATCCTCACAAGAAGAAATCGCAACTTGTTCCTTAGGTCAGGCGACCTTGTCGGCCATGGGATATCTCCGTATCTTGAAATGATATGATTCGGGAACAGTACCTGAGGCATCTCATTGATTCTCAAGCGTTATGGCTGGTCGCTCCATCTTGCTGGAACGATTTGGAATTTATATAAATGAATCTTTAATTCTTTAAGCATTATTCGGCATAGATTAGAACGCGATATCCCAAAAGAAACAGAGTGACGTCGAGCAGAACATTTAGGGCTTCGCTCAACGAATGCGGTTCTTACAGTATCGATGCTCTCTGGTGTTCGCACACGTCTTACTCTCCCTGTAGGCTTCTGTTTAGAGCAGAACACGTCTCTTTGAAATGTTTCAGCCACGTTTTGATTCCTTGAGCAGATGGTATTGGATCATTACGACCGATATTGTAATGCTGCCGAAAGAAGCGTTGTGAAGCGACGAAACTATCGCCACTTTTGTAATAAGCTTTTATGAAAAAACGCATGTTGCATACCACTCCAATTTTCACTCTGTCTTTACTATGATTAAAGATCACAAACTTAAAATATTGGAAGTTTAAGTTACGCTGCTTCTATGCCAACATTGAATCAGATCACAGTCTTTGTTATAGATTAAATGGTAGGGAAAGGAAGTGTGATATATGACCTGAGACTGTCGTGTTCTAGTGGAAGACTTACAAATTACTACTACTCTCTCTAGCGGGAATGTATTAGTTTGCAGTTAGAAGCTGTACTGTTGAAATGTTTATCATTATTGCATTTTCGAGGAAAGTGAACATTTTGGCGGTAAGTTCTTTTCTTGAATATACATTGTTATTCCTCAACGTTATAAATATGAATGATATAATTATAACTTATACGAGTATATATTGTTAAAGAGAAGTAATCTACATTTATGGCAATGTGCATTAGCGTGCAAATTAATCCGAACAACGTAATTACTTAATGCAAAAACACTCAAACGGGATAAAAAAAAAAGGGATCTAAGACATACCTCAGTAATCTATGTGGCCTCCCTTGTTCCTAATAACAGCTCTGAGACGATTTGGCATGGATTCCACTATTTTCCCACAAATATTCTTCATTTCTTCATCGCGAAACCATACACCAATGAGGGCAGAAATCATCTTCTCCTTTGTAGAACAATCCATTCTTTGCATTCTTCTTTTGCAAATTGACCACAAGTTCTCAATGGGGTTGATGTCGGGTGAGTTGCCTGGCCAGGGAGTACCTGAATATTCTTCTTGTTGAAGAATTCTGTAGTTTTTCGAGACGTATGGCATGGTGCCAGGTCTTGTTGGAACACACCTCTGTCATTCGGAAATGATTTTTGCAGCTGGGATACGATTCTGGTTTCCAATAAGTGAATATATTTGTCAGAATTCATCATTCCCTTGATAGGTATTAATGCTCCAGGCCCTTCATGTGTAAAACAACCCCAAAACATTACTTTAGGGGGTATTTGGGTGCTTGTTGGAGATGAGCTGCTGTTACTTTTTCGAATCCTTTCCGTACGTAAGAAACACGGTGGCCGTGGACCTTGAAATGAGACTCATCGGAAAAAAGTACATTCTTCCAGTCATTCACTGTCCAGTGTTGATGTAATTTTGCCCACATTAGGAGTGTTTTGCACATAAGAGGGGTTAGCAGTTGCTACTTAATAGGCTTACGAGCCCTTCGTCCAGCTTCCAAAAGCCTACGCCGCACTGTTGTGACGTGAATATTCGCCCCAGTGGTAGCCATTAACTCGCGGGTTAAGTCGACAGCAGTTAGTGTAGGATTTAATTTACTTTTCCTGACAATTAAACTATCATCTGCAGGTGAAGTCTTCCTTTTCCGGCCACAGTTTCCTTTTTTTCTGGGGTGTGATGGATCCAGTCTCCCTGTATCGTTTTATGATCGAATTAACAGTAGCCAAACCGATGTGACATTCTGCAGCAATTTGCCTCTGTGTCATAGAAGAATGCTCTGCTAATGTTATATATAATTTTAGACCGTTTTCGTGGAGTTGTATCCATTTGTGAAGACGACAGAATGTACACAGAATTGCAGTATTAAGTCTTCAACACAATTGAAATGCTTATAAGTACAAAACGATAGGCAAAATGTCACATATTATAAAAAAATAATGACAGGCCTTCAACAATGGAATTACACGTACTACAGATGTCAATTAAAGCGGTATGAGCAGCTGTGAGGCCAACAATAACAGAAAATGTAAAAATATGTCGTGTTTGGATTAATTTGCACGCTACTGTATATTTAAGTGATTTCGTTTTTAAATATTATGATATATTTTGAGGTTAGGACTTACAACATCAGTGTGTCATAAATATTAAATACTATTATTAGTATTCCATCTTTATACCCTGGTTTTCTGTTTCGTTACTAGTGTTGGCACCTGTAGGAGGAGGGAAAACCTCACCTTCCAACAAACTTAGAAAACAGTCGAATGAAATGTTAAATGTTATGTTTTATTTAACGACGCTCCCAACTGCAGAGGTTATATCAGCGTCGCCGGATGTGAAGGAATTTTGTACCGCAGGAGTTCTTTTGCTTGCCAGTAAATCTACTGACATGAGCCTGTCGCATTTAAGCACACTTAAATAAATGAAATAATGGAGGAAAACGGAAGAACTTCGAGAAAAACTCTCAGGAACTTTGGTCTTGTCCACCACAAATAAGGCTCTGCCATCACCAGGTTTCGAACCTCGATTCCAAATGAGGAACTATGAACGTCTAATACTCCTCTTGATATGGGTGAAATAAAATATAATATGACTACGTGTATGTGTATAGTCATATTTCATACCTTACTTTCTTTCTACATTTACTGTAAATTCATCTAATAGAATATAATACTCCTACAACTGCAGAATGAACAATATCTGAGATTATTCATGGCAAAAAATACAGAGGGAATGTCACTTGCAAGAGACCTTAGAACAGGCCTGAGCGTTAATATCTCAATTGAGTCACAGCAGACCATCCCTTAACTCCCCACTTCACCTACTCCAGCTGAGACAGTAAGGTTTTGGTGTGGTATGAGCAGATAGGTCAGTGACGGATTGTATCAGACGGACTTCATAGATTTTACGAATTTTCGGCTTTCACTGATCGCCTAAAATCCACCACTGATGCACAGAGCCTTACTGTGCGTTTGTTTATAAGACGGTGTGCGCGAAAAGGACATGGGCAGGGGTTTCTCAGTGCCTTTCACTTCCCTCTGATGACCACGACTGCCTTAGATATAGAAACAATTATGGCGCCAAAATAATCGGAAACTCTGCCAACTCCACTTACAGTATATTATATGAGTTCTGTATCAAGGCATGGTTCCTTAGCAACCATATCAATGCAAATACAATGCGTGGAGTCTACAGTATGCAAGTCAGTGGAAGCACATGCAATAAAGTTTCACTATTTGTTACACCAACTGCAGACTTATTTTGAAGATGTTTCAAGCAATATGAACTGTGCATTAGTTTCAGAGCTGTGACTGTGTTCTCCTTTCCAGTAGAATAATGTTATTGGTCTGCAATATCCCATCTCAGCATACAACTGTATTAGAGTCAAGGCTACAAAGTTGGAAATGCAATTTTGTATTACAACGAAACCACAATAACATCAGCACAACAGCAAAGTGTGGTTGTACGCGAAAAGCTACAACTCCCCTTTCAAATGATTTCCTACTGAAAGAAAATTATACTTTAATGACACACATACCTATCTAAAATTTCACTATTGGTATGAAAATAGCTTTAAAGAAGATATTCATACAAAAATAATATCAGTTTATTTATTTATTTATTTATTTATTTATTTATTTATTTATTTATTTATTATTTTGCTAATAATGGTAACATAAAATATAATATATATAGAAAAATTTTAGCTCGCCCCTGAAAGAGTAGAACTCGTGCTCAGGGGCGGATTCCTGAATTGAAATTAATAATTATACAATACAATTTGTCTTATGTCTACTGTGCAATTATAGTATATAAATTTAAATTTACAATTTTTCAATTTTTATAAAATCTATACATAACTTTTTAAATTTAATACTAGAACTATTAGAATTGACAAGATTAGGATATTTAAATATATATTTGTTATATATTCTTGGGCCTAAATTACTACTATCATTAAATACTGTAACAGTGTTGCATTTTGGTTCAAACAATTTTAAAGAATCCATACCTTTTGTTTCATAACTATGAGAATACAATTCAAAATTATTTCGATTTTTATGTATGAACTTTATTAATACAATATAATAAATTTTTCTTACGTTAAGTACATTAAAGTCTAGAAACAAATTTTGAGGTGGAAAATCAATAGGTTTATGAATACATACTTTAATTATTTTCTTCTATAATAAATAAAGTGGATTAAAATTGGATTTAAATGAGCTAGCCTATCCTATAATTCCATACATAATTACCGATTGAAATAAAGTTAAATATATTGTGCGTAATAAATTTATTGACAAGTAATTCCTCAATAAAACAAATAATATACTATTTTACGTAATTTATTACAAAGGTAATTAATGTGTTGGTTCCATTTTAAATGATTATAGATTATTCTCAGGTGAGCATTATAACCACTTTTTTTCCTCTGTATTAATTATTTTGAATAATAATGAACCAAACGAAGTGATAAATGAAGTTATTAAAATAAATTAAATTTGAAAACATACATTATTATAGGCCTATAAGGCATTAGGAAGACCTATTTTTGCCACAACAGAGGCCTGGCGATATCTAACCTAGATGGAACTAGAATTTATGGGCGAAATAGCTGGCCATACTCGAATGGATCATAAACGAAATGCGGAATCAGGAAAGGATTAAGTTTAAAGTGTTATGGACTCTGTTCACAATTACACATTAAATAATATGAAAACACATCCCATGCACATTACATACTCACGATCTCCTTTCTAATTCTCTTTGATCAGCTGTCAAGATGAAGGAACTTAGAAGGAGCATTTAAAGCATTTGTGTCAAGACAGTAATAGGCCGAAGGAAGATGATTCCAGTCACGACGAATGAATGAATGAATGAAAAGAGGAAAATGGAAGGAGAAACGCGTTAGGCAATACGGGGCTAAGAAAAACTGAATACGTGAGCTCCAAGCCTATTGGCAACTAGTCTCACTCCGAGTTTCGCTGCTCCATACTTACGGTGGCTTTTATACAATGAGACTATTTCCTACTTGTCCAGCACCTGCAACGGTCTGCGCGCATGGTAGGTCGAGCAACCTTTCTGCCAATAGAACAAACAGATTTGCATGTTGACATTCTTGATATCGTAAAAATATTATTATTTGTAATAGTAGTAGTAGTAGTAGTAGTAGTAGTAGTAGTAGTAGGAATAGTAGTAAATAGCAGCAGCAGTAGTTTAGCAGTAGTAGACATTCTTGATATCGTAGCAGCAGCAGTAGTGTAGTGGTAGCAGCAGCAGTGGCAGCATTTGCAGCAGCACCAGCAGTAGCATTAGTAGTAGTAATAGCAGCAGCAGCAGTAGTGGTAGTAGTAGTAGTAGTAGTAGCAGTAGTAGTGGTAGTAGCAGCATTAGTAGTAGCAGCAGTAGTAGTAGTAGTAGTAGTAGTAGTAGTAGTAGTGGTAGTAGCAGCAGCATTAGTAGTGGTAGTAGCAGCAGTAGTAGCAGTAGTATTAGTAGTACTGTGATATTGGTAATAGTATTTATTTAAAGACATTTTCTACTGAAGTATTTATTCAACGTCAGTGTCGAAATTCACCATGAGCGAGAAATGTTACCTGTAATGTTACAGCAAGGAACATTATCTTGAAAGTAACCATGATAACAATGTTATTGTCCTCCAAATTCATCGCTTTCTGCCGAGTTGAACCCGTGACGCTGGAAATCAGTGACCAGCATGGTAATCATTAGACCACAGAGGACTATAACACCTCCTAAATGGTTTTCATCGATGCTGTATGAAGTCAAAACAATTTCTACGAAATATATAATTTGTTATGAAATTTGATGTGACGTGTTTAAATGTTCTAATCGATTCTACATAGCACCTATTTTTGTAAACTTGTACGGTGCACTACTTTGAGAGTAGTAAAGAATATTAAGAAAGTAAGCAGATTATCAGAATAAATTCTTCCGACCTAATAACGATAATATAATAGACATAGAAACAATTTTCAGCTGGAGTGCCTAGCAATCATTGCGAGTAGCCTCTACTGGTTTCCAGATAACGGACAATTTTAAAGTTTATATTCACGTATGCATACATACTTAATACTCTAGACGTCGGGGTCGATGTTTTCGCACATTTTCAAAGATACCTCCTTCTGCTCCAATGCACTGTTGCGCTCGGCGTGAATCGCGCTAATCCCTCGGGAGAGTTGCACGTGGCTGTTCTTTATGCCGCATTCAAAATACGGTCGATTTGAGCCTCTCTCGTTTCCCCCTTCCTTTGCTATACCAAGTCTTTCATCCAACCCCACACACACTAAATACTCTTCGATATGGTACCCTTCTGTTCGGAAAGCGTCGTTCATATTCAGCGACGGCACGCAAGAGACTTCCATCACACAAACCATAAACATACACAATATCGGCGTATTCTGTAGTCGAAAATTTATAAGGCATCTTGAAGAACACAACTTAACACTTCCGATAACTATGCCTATATAACTACTGTACTGTAGGTAGCTGACTGAACTGCTGTGGATTGATAAGTGATACTGTAGGGTATTTGTGTTATCTGCGGGTTCTGTGTCATTACATCACACAAGGGCAGGCGATTGGACATTTGTAATACCCCACCACCCGGTTTCTTTCTCTTATCTACATCGCTCACAATGCAGATTCCAATGTTACGTCATTCATTGCGATCGGTGACCTTGTCTCACGTTCTCACGTCAGTAGCATATGGTAACGTCTGAGTCACATTAGGGCGAGACGTTTTACCAAAAAAAAAAAAAAATGCATCTAGCTCCGCCATCGTTCGAAAACGGACCTATGCTCATATGAACTTTTTCACTCAAAATGACCTAAGATATCAGATCCTAAATTTTTTACCTTTCCTCGTGAATCACTCTGTATAATGCACGATACAGGCAGCTGCACTTGCACAACATGGCATCAATGTGGAAAAAAGTATGACTTCTTCCACTACTGCTTGAAGGAAGATGCAACATAGCCAAATAAATTGAAATTTACGTCAGAAAACGAAAAATAATATATATATATATATATATATATATATATACATATACATATAATTTTAAAATTTAAATTCTGTGCATTGCGTACCAGAAGTGGTTGCTTAAGTCTGTACTAAGTACAGTCGTTATTTATGAAGGGCAAAGTAAGGGTGGATTATTCAGAAGAGTTTCGAGCGGACTTCCATTGCTGGTGATGCGTAAAAATATAACATAAAATAATTCAGAAGAACAGAAAGGAATCACACTCGTTGGAATTGTTACGCATGATCAAATCCTTGTCGCTACGAACGACTGTAAACATGGGTGAACTCGTACGTAAGCTGACAAAAAACGTATAAACTGAAACACAGAAGGAAATGGATGGGAGAATATAGCGAGGTTAAAAAATGATACGAAGTGGAAGTGAACAGAATGAGACATATAAGCTGAAAAATATTATTATTATTATTATTATTATTATTATTATTATTATTATTATTATTATTAAGAACAGAGCATGGGTTGTCATCTTCCTGAATGAAGAAAGTAAATGAAAGAAAACGGGGCTATTCAAAGGCATTATTATGAAGTAGTTACTTCACTAGCAACAGAAAACGTCCAATTGAAACCTAAGCATAATCTCTATACAGAGTCACACTAATTTGTAAAACGGACTTGTAGTGTTTGCATGAGACTCAAACAAAAATCCAACAATTTGATAAGTGTTTTGTCTAATACTTGCGGAAATACAAACAAAATGTCGCAATATTTCTTATCACTTATTACCTTATCTTCTGATACCTTAGTCCACGCGCCGCGGTGGTATTTTCCCCCTGTATTCGGAGCAACATAACAGTTTTCCAAGTTTTACAACGATCCATTCAAAAATAAATTTAATTAAGTGGAAACTTACAGAAGGGTTCCAGAAATTTTGTATACATAAAAACGGTTGAATAATGTATGACATAATACACTTTCTGCTGCTTGAGTTTCGAGATATACCTGAGAAATTATTTCTTAAATGAGGCACCTTCAGCAACTTCAAGTTTATGTGAAGGGAAATACAAAACCGAGCGTGACGCCACCATCCACATTTCAGCTACGTTCAGACACTGCCACCTTTAACCTATATGTTGTGTAGGATTCAAGTTACACGGTACTGGCTATTTGACTGTTTTGTTAGTTAATTGTCAAATTTAATTAGTTTCGTACCACAATTTAAAGCGAAGATTAATTAATCAGTCGTGTAGATCTATTGATTCATGATAGTTTACTTTCTACTTCTTTCGTACCCAACCTACAGTAAGTTGGACTGTTCTCTTTTTTTTTAATTGATTATTTTACGACATTCTATCAACTGCTATGGTTATCTACCGTCTGAATGAGATGACCATAATGCCAGCGAAATGAGTCCAGGATCCAGCGCCGAAATTTATTCAGCAGTTTCTCTTAATGGGTTGAGGGAAAACCCCGAAGAAAAAACGTCAACCTTGTAACCTGTACCACCTAGGATATGAACTTGGGCTCGCTGGTTTTACGGTCAGGCATGCTAACCGTTACTCCACAGCGGTGGACTGGACTGCCTTAAACAACTGATTTTATCGTCATAATGTTTATTTATTTTATGTATTTATTTATTTATTTATTCTGGTGTAGTTAAGGCCATCAGGCCTTCTCTTCCACAACACTAGGAATACAAATACAATAACAGAAATAAAAAGGGGAAAAAAACACTATAAACGAAGTAAAGTCACACAAAAATATACACAGGTTGCAGTCACACAAACTTTAAATGAGTGATTAAGTATCATAATTAATTCCTTCCTAACTAATTAACTAACATAAACAAGAAACTTGCTATTTTAATCTGGAGTAAAAAAAACACAAATCAACACTTCTAGCAATATCTAAAAAGCATTAAACAAGACAAAATTTTCCAATTTAATTTTGAATTGTGATAAAGTCCGGCAGTCCCTGACATCATTAGGAAGCGAATTCCAGAGACGAGGTATTTCTACAGTGTAGGAGGATGAGTATAGAGACGTTCTATGATGAGGGATAGAAAGAAGTGCTTGATGTCGGTTTCGAAGAGTTGTAAGAAATTGAAAGCGCGATAACAGATAATTCGGAGTAGAAGTATGCATGATTCTAAATAGAAGAGACAATGAATGTATTAATAAGTATTTAATGAATTTCAATCTTAAGGCATATAAACTTGCAAATGTTTATTTATCTCAATATTCATCCTGTTTCATGTTATATCTACATAAAGCTCATGAATTTCATGTACCACATATATTGTTCTCTATTTTCCTTTGTTATTTGCATAATATGTTATTATAGGTCCAGATAATATGTTTTGTTATATCTGAGGATGCCCTAAACGGCGAAAACGTTCATATATTGTTATTAAACAGCAAATAAACATTTGCAAGTTTATATGCCTTAAGATTGAAATTCATTAAATATTTATTAATAATTTACCAGGCATATTGATATATTAAAATGAATTGTAAATTAGTGAATGTATTGTTCTTCGTTCCTTCAGACGCACCCATGAAAGTAACTGGAGGGAAGGTGTTATATGGTCAAATTTACGAGTATTGCAGATGAATCGTATGCACACATTATGAACACGTTGTAGTCTCTCAGCTAAGAGTGAACTTACATTAGTTAGTAAGGAATCGCAATAATCAAAATGGGGCATTACAAGCTTCTGAATAAGATTCTTTTTAGACTAAGTGGTAGAAATTCTTTCATATGAAACAAAGAGTGAAGTTGAGAAAATATTTTTTTGCAAGTGTGTGTTACTTGGGTGTTCCAATTTAGATCACTATCCATAAAAATGCCAAGATTTTTAACTGTTTCACTGTATTTAACAATAATCCCATCCAATGTTTTATGTGGTATAATACCACTATCAAGAGTACTTCGTAGACGATTATGTCCCATCACGATTGCTTGCGATTTCTCTGGATTTAACCTTAATCCAAATTTGTGTGACCACAGTGAAATCGAATTTATGTCTTCGTTTGTTTTATTTGCTGCGTCACTAGTCTCGTCAGGGTGGAAATGTAAATAAATCTGCAAGTCGTCAGCATACATATGGTATTTGCAGTGTTTTATCATTTTAGTCACGTCATTAACATAAATCATGAAGAGTAAAGGTCCGAGAAGTGATGCTTGTTGAATTCCAGATTTCACGACACACCATCTTGAAGAATAATCGCATGCAATGACACATTGTTGACGTTCGCGAAGGTAGGATTCAAACCAAGTAACAGATTATTATGAGTAATTCGCTTTCATAGTAAAAAAAATATGGAAACATTAGTGCGGCTTACGTCCAAGTCGAGCGCGAAGGTGGCGAATGTATTCTGAGGTGTGAAATATCTCCTACAGGTGATGGTAGCGAAGCCTTTTAATGTCCCTGACACTGGTACTTAACAAGAGATTAAAAACAAACACGGTACTAAATCGGGGGAATGTGGAGATGTGTAACAATGGAGTATTTTCACAGTATAGGGATATCCTTAACTAGCACCAACAGATAGCGCACATGTACTTTGAGGTAAGCGCTTTGCGTGTGCATTTGTTTTTCGGTATATAAACATTGAGAATATACGTAGTGTATTAGTATATTAAATACTCTTAAAAACAACTAAAAATGGCAAATTTTTGTTATGTTCCTATATGTAAAAACCAGGGAAACCTTGCAAATTAAGCTTTCAGGACTAACTCCCTGTAAAGTTAATTTGAATAATTTCGAGGGAAAAATTGTTCCGGGGCCGGGTATCGAACCCGGGACCTTTGGTTAAACGTACCAACGCTCTCCCACTGAGCTACCCGGGAACTCGATACCCGGCCCCGGAACAATTTTTCCCTCGAAATTATTGAAATTAACTTTAAAGAGAGTTATTCCTGAAATCTTAATTTGCATAATACACGTCACTGTACGTAACAGAAAACCACAATTTAAAGTCACACAGAGTTAGTGTGCACTCAAATGTTGGTTGCTTGACTGTTGTCAGCCCACTTTGAGGTCTGTGGATATAGAGGGAAAAATTGGATCGGTGTCGGGTAGAGTTCCCGGGTAGCTCAGTGGGAGAGCGTTGGTACGTTTAACCAAAGGTCCCGGGTTCGATACCCGGCCCCGGAACAATTTTTCCCTCGAAATTATCCAGGGAAACCTTTTTGCCTCGAAAGTGCTAGCTATTAAATAAAAGTAACTACTTCAACTAAGGAATTGTTGACTACAGTTTCATTTTGGAAGAGGTAAAAGAAAAATTAATAAAGACATACGCAACCTCGACAGCAAGCTATGTTAGCTTAGATTATATCCAGTAGTTGTAGGAGTCTCTGAAGTTTAAGCCTGCAGTAAACTCTCGATAAACTGGGATGTTCATTATCCAGGACGATCCTTAGTGAAATCCATTTCGTGAATTATGTTTTTAATGTACTGTACCCTAATTATTAAAACCATGTTTTAACTTCAAATTTTCAAAATCATCCTACATAGTACTCAAAACTGCATGTCCTTAACCTACAAAATGCACGACTAATCGTGTTACTACTGCGATCATATTATATCATCCTATTCAAAATTCCATTTGATCTTTCAAAAAATACAAGGAATTCAATCTCGATAGTCCCTTCCCTATAAAAAAACCACATGGGTGGCTGCATATCCTGTTTTTAGCGTACGATTCGTAAATACTAATGATTAAAGATGATAATCACCTTCGACATAGTTCCTATTTTTTTATTCGTGCACCTCGTTCTCAAAGTTCTCGTTTAGGTTCATGAACATTCAAATTACTCGTATCTATATTCTGCATACTGCAGATTTCCCCACCCATCTCTTAAGGGGAATCGCTCAATATTATACAGGTTTACGTTATTATTTATTGTAAATTAAATTAAATTATGAGGTAAGAAAATACTGAATTATATTAAATTATACTAGGTATAATTGTAAATATAATTTTGACACGCACAGAAAACCAACAAGCGGGAAAACGTAATCAACAGTAGCATATGACATAACATAGCCCTACAACATGTTGCGCCGCATGGAACGCTCCTGCCATCTAGCGGTAAAACTTCGCATAAGATAGCCCTATTGGAAAGCTAGCTTCACTTTACTTAAAACAAAACTCAATAATTTCACTCTGTTTAAATGATTATATGTTGCACTTAGCCACAATCAACATAACACACTTCACGTAGTCTACCGCTGTTCACACATGTTTGTACGTTTTGTGGTGCGACGAACAAACAAAAAACTGATAAACAATTGCCTACAACTCAACCACGAGCGTAGATTAGCAGCTTGTCGTTCGCTATCAACCTATATGTGAAACTATTTGCACTTGATACAGTATTATGAAACTCATCCTACGATACAAGCATAGCAACGACGCAAGGCAATCAGTCTACGAGAAATATATTAAATTTACATGCGCACTTCCTCGATATGGTAATGTAGCTATACTTACTTACTTACAAATGGCTTTTAAGGAACCCGGAGGTTCATTGCCACCCTCACATAAGCCCACCATTGGTCCCTATCCTGAGCAAGATTAATCCAGTCTCTACCATCATATCCCACGTCCCTCAAATCTTCCCATCTACGTCTCGGTAGACTGACCAGACGTCCCCGGGGAGTTTCCTCAGCAAAGCTTTGATTTTGTTTCAATAAAATTTTATACATAAATATTTAAGTATCGTGATGGAACTGCTGCGATTCATGCACATTTTGAACGCTTCTCAGTATCAGACAGAAGAACAGTGAGCACAGTACGAGATATTCTGCCAGTGGCGGCTGATTGACTGAGGCAAGTGAGGCCGGGCCTGAGTCACTTGGCTTAACTGAAATCAAATTTTGTGTTTTTATATAATATATTAGTTATTTGAATGAAGCATATATCGCTGTAGAAGCATTTCAAAACTTTGATGTATATAGAACTGTTTTGCAGTAAAATTTGTTCCTGAGGCCGGGATCGCTCGTGCCGGGTCTGGCTTGTGATGTATATAGACCTGTTTTGCAGTAAAATTTGTTCCTGAGGCCAGAATCGTTCGTGCCGGGTCTGGCTTAATGCATTTCATGTCCTTTCGCGGGCTTTGAGTTTGCGTTAAAACGTTGTAGCTGAGGCACAATTCGTCTGGCCTGGTCAGGTTTCACTCCTCCCATAAATGGGCCGGCCTCAAGGGTAGAGTGGGGTGGGAATAGCAGTGGTGACTTGTTTTCCTAACTAGGCCATAAATAACAAAATTCCAGCTCTTTGGCAGGCAGAGACCCACTCGATTCTCTCCTCTTATGTCTCAGTTTATGACATAACCGACGGTGTTCTACTATTGTACTTCGTAGTACAGTAGTGAATCTGGGCCAATGTTGTTATGTATTTTGGGAAAATATAAACAGAAACAAATGAGAGAAATAATGCTGCAGAAGTTAATTCTTTGTTAGAGTGTCCTTTTTCGAGAAGAAATAATACTGAAAGAAAGTAAGTTCTAAATAAAGAGAGAGACTACCTACGACATCGCTGATAATTTTTCTGACAGATAATTTTAAAACGCGAGTTTATGGTATAGGCAACATAAATGGTTATATGGTAATGTGAGGCAAAATAAACTTCTCTGTTGGCCTTGTTTGTTGCTGTCAAAGGAAAAAAATAAAAAGAAAAGAAAGAAAGGGGAATTTCAACACATAATATGGGTTGCTTCATCACACTGAAACAATCGCTGAAACTCACAGCATAACAGCTTATTTGGTGAGTGAAATTATTATTTTCTTGATAGTAATAAGAATAGACTAATAATAGTAATAATAATAATAATACAGTAATAATGATATTAATAATATAATAACAATAATAATTAATGTCATAAACAAACATTTCCTATCGGAAGCACTTAAACTAGTTGCATCTGGCCTCACCGAGGATTTCGATCACCGGCCGCTACTGTATTCTGCACTCTTTGAGAAGAACAGAGCATCTTTGTCTTTGGTCATCTTAGCATTCGGGTTGCGTGGGCCGCAGCGTCCATTTGTAAGTAGTTCAAAAATGAGAATTCTGTGACAAACCAACAGGTGAAAAGTGGTATGATATTTTTTCAAAATTTCAAGAAAAAATTCATTCCGTTTGAAAATCTTCTCAAAATAGTGTCATTAATCATGTGTCTTCCAGTCAGTAATTCATCAGCTGAAAGACTTTTCTCCACAGTGAACTCAATCTGGACTGTTAAAAAGTCAGAAAAAAAAGTTGAAACAGTTAAAGCTTTGTTAGGTCTACAAGCGAAAAAAAACTTTCATTCCTCATTTGAAGAGCTTAGTGTGAAGCTGTATAGAATAAACAGATCCTTAAGAAGATACATTCTTCAGACAAGTAGGACTACTTGTAAAATATGTGAGTTAGAATTCAGTGTGTACAATAGGCCTATCATGTGGAAGACTTCCATGCATGCATCAGTACTGAAATTGAATTCTTAGTAACTATAATTATCTATATATGCACTTAATTCAAACTTTTAAGATACTCTATAAATTTAATGTGCAAAGTTCTATCGTTGTAACTACTGTTACATGTATTTTCTTTAACATTTCAATGGAGAGTAACTAGTTAAGCATTTGTGGTTTTTCTTCAAATTGCCGGTGCTGGACGACAAAAAATCTGGTCAGCCTACGTCTCGGCCTCTCCAAGGGTCTTTTTCCCTCCGATCTCCCAACTAACACTCTATATGCATTTTTGGATTCGCCCATACGTGCTACATGCCCTGCCCATCTCAAACATCTTGATTTAATGTTCCTAATTATGTCAGGTGAAGAAAACAATGCGTATAGTTCTGCGTTGTGTAACTTTCTCCATTCTCCTGTAACTTCATCCCTCTTAGCCCCAAATATTTTCCTAAGAACCTTATTCTCAAACACCCTTAATGTCTGTTCCTCTCTTAAAGTGAGAGTCAAATTTTCACAACAATACAGAACTGGTAATATAACTGTTTTATAAATTCTAACTTTAAGGTTTTTTGACAGCAGACTAGATGACAAAAGCTTCTCAACCGAATAATAACACGCATTTCCCATATTTACTTTAGGTTTAATTTCCTCCCGAGTGTCATTTATATTTGTTACTGTTGCTCCAAGATATCTGAAATTTTCCACCTCTTCGAAGGATAAATCTCCGTTATTTTATTTTTCCATTTAGTACAATATTCTGAGATTTATATTATTTACGTTTTCTTTATCAGATGTCACAGTTCGCATGAGCGTAGTAAGTTTAACTGATTCAGATACTCGTACAATTCTCTTTTTATTTAAACTTTCAGATTAATTGCACGCAATAAACTTGTAAGCCACACAACTTACAGTATACTTCACGTGTTATGTTACCGACACATGCAAGAAACTTGAATACTTCGATCAATTACTAAGCAATTCTTCATTTTATCCTAAATCATGTGGGGAAATAAATAACACCAGGGGAAAATAGACATAAAAGTTTGTATTTCTGTAAGCAAGAGATGCCAAGAGCAATAAAGAGGAACGAGTCAGAGACAAAACGCAGTCAAGAACTGATTTAATTCGATAAACAGAATGATTCATAGTGGCTGGATGCCATCCAATAGGCCTACTGAATACTTAACGACTATGTCACGAGTCCATCTTAACTGGAGTCGGTTTAAATGATGCTGAGGAACAGTAAGTAGCTATGTGACTGTACGATGTTGGATAGCATATTTACGCAAAGAAATCCACGGAACCAGCGGGGCTCCTAAGTAACGGGGATAATTTATTTCTCTTTATTCGCGAATACTGAGTGTTCATTTCAAAGTGTGTCATGACGTCACTGTTGTTGGGTCACCGATTTGAAGCGAGTTTCAGCTGATATGTTAGAGAAGTTGCCTATCATTTAAGGCGTTCTTCAATCTGAACTTGAGAACGTGTACTGTATAACTCGAACGTCGTAGCAACAGATGGCGGTCTGTACGGTCTGTGTGCTACCATAACCTCTTTCGAACTGTGTTTTGCGCCGGCAAGTCGTACGCAGGGTATTTGTTATCATCGGTTGCGTACGGTAACATTCCACAACACAAATCAAATGCTCCGTGTCCATGTTGACCGTCGAAGTTAATGTCAACAAATACGTAAGTAAACGTTTAACCCTCTCCCCATATCCCGACAGTACGTATTTCCAAACAGTTCACATTCCTGCCACTACCGGCGTTATCGTACGTATCGGTACGTACTCTTCAGAATGAACGCCGTACTTGCTAGCCATCTTCTCTGCCTCTTAGGTTATACACCTGAGCTGCGGAAGTGTAGGAAGATTGAATTCTCTAGGCTCATCAACTAGCCACATGACGGCATACAGCGAGCCAAGACACATTTTGAACTGAACACCCAGTATAGTATCATTTACGTGCATCAAACATAACAACAAATGTAAACGTCTTGTCTCCCTTATGAAAAAGAAGTTTCACAGGATATTTTCGCTTAAAAGTCCATCGTTCTCCAATAGAGTCTGATCCTGCAAGTCCAAAGACAAGCACTAGATCACCGACGAGGACGGGTTATCTGTAGTAATGTCACGAGAGGTCTGAGATTTATCTGGGAAATCTCAGACCTCGAGTGATATTTATTAGGACTATTTCATGAATAAAATAAAAATGTAAATAATATATCCCTAAAATTCGATCACAAAATGTTAATAATTGTATATTAACGAATACTTAACCTATTCAGCATTGTGAAGTTCAAATACTCGTAGATGAATATCGATTACTGCAATAAATAAATTCGATGTTATCATTCAGTAATGCCAATTGCGAAAAGCGAAATACAGGTTTAACAATGTTAATTACATGTATTACACTTTTCTCTTATTATTATAACATAAATACATTTTCATTATCTGGTGAAATCATAATTTAATTTAACAGTAAAAGTGGGGACAGCTATAACCAATGCCTATGTACTTATTCACAGCGAGACATGTTGCTACACAGTGAAGCCCTCTCTGTATAGATAGGCCTAATTAAAACTCGAATTTTATTACGCCATACGGAAGGCAGTTTGATCAAAGACCTTATTATTACTATGCAAGGTCTTTGGGTTCGATATGCGATGATGTTCATAAATTTGGACATCTGACTTTCTATTAATTGTTTAATTTCATTCAAAAATACAAATTTTATAGGCTACAATTATAGGTTAAGTTACCTGTGGAAGCAGAACCAATGTCAGATGTGCCTTATTTCGACCGTTACTTACAATCAGTGCTACACGAAAGCATTTTTATAGCTCGACAAACGCATTCTCGCTGTAGTGTGTAACGGAACTAAAGCTGCATCTACACAGTTCAATATTCCAATCGCGTATGCGTGCAATCTGGGAAGAATATTGAAAGAATCAAGTTTGAAAGGTACGTTCAATTAAGATGCATGAAGATTTTGTGTCTACATGGTGCGCCGTTTTGAACGGCGTCGTTTTCACTTCGTAAATATATTAATTAATATAAAATAGCAATCTTGCATTCACTGCTTTAAAGTTCAAAGAAAAGTTTAACCGTGTAGTTGCATCTTAATATATTCATGATCATCAATTTATGGGGAAACAGTTGGCGACAACGACTAAACAAAAGAATGACCATGCGATAAATTGATAGCGATAGATCTAGCTGCAAAAATTATCGCAAAGTGTGACTGTGATCGGTTAGAATTCAAAATTTCATTACACTTCATTGGGCGAAAATGGAATGATGTCATATAAACGAAATAGTCCAAAGTAGTTACCGAGAACTGAAAAACATGGGTGAGTACAGCAAAGGTATAATGTTGAGATTTTGAACCTAAAATATGGCATTGTCGCCACAATATTAGTTACTAACTTATAGATCATAAGTTACAGTATATGCGCCATAGCTTATAGTAAGAACTTATGGTGGGTTAAGTGAACTAGTTAGCTAAAAGTGACATCGTAGCGTAGAACGTTTTTTGCTTCCTCTCAAGCGCAGGTAGTTTTCACGAGATAACGAATGGCCTGTATCAGGCGTTTTGCCTCATTAGTTTTACGAGCATGTATCGTATAATCTATCGCGCAACGAGGTTCACGTGATCCGTTGTTATGCCCCCCCAGAACAATGCAATAATATTGTCTATTATAATGAATGGGACAGTATAAGCAAATACACAAAGCGGATGTCTAATAGGAAGTTGAACATATCTTGGGCTTACAAGGAAAAGGTATTAAGTACAAAAATGCGAAAAATTAGTTATTAATGGTAATAAATACAACAAACTGTGCTCTGTCTAACTAAAAGCGAACTAAATTTTAGCTCTTATAGTACCTTACTAGTGAAACCTTCACAAATTATTAAGTCCATTATAAACATAATGTTTAGAGGAAAAGAGTATTAAGTGCACTTAAAACCTTTTGCCTGTACACTTATGTCACTTCTAGAATATCCATACAGGCAAATAATTTTAATCCGTAACATGATCAGGTAGACGTTTGAGATGGGCAGGGCATGTAGCACATATGGGCGAATCCAGAAATGCATATAGAGTGTTAGTTGGGAGGCCGGAGGGAAAAAGACCTTTGGGGAGGCCGAGACGTAGATGGGAAGGTAATATTAAAAAGGATCTGAGGGAGGTGGGATATGATGATAGAGACTGGATTAATCTTTCTCAGGATAGGGACCAATGGCGGGCTTATATGAGGGCGGCAATGAACCTCCGGGTTCCTTAAAAGCCAGTAAGTAAGTAAATAATATGATCATGACCTGTGCTGTTCATTAACATTGTGATTGCTATGTTTTTCTGATAAACATGAACAATAATATAACAATAGGAAAGAAATTGTTGCAGCTACATGTCCAGAAGATTGCAGAAATGATTGCTGGTAAGCGACTCTTCTTAACATAGAGCTATACATGATAGACAAAACCAAGTAAATACTGTAATTAGGTACTTTAATATTTTGGTGTCACAGAGTTACTATTTTTATGATGTACCTAACCATTTTTTTAATATTGTTTTAGAGTCTAGTGAGGGCTATGAGAAGGGTTTAACCAAAAGTATAGAATTACTCAGTTTTAATGAGTGGAACTGAAGTTAGGTGAAATGAATTGAATTATACGTAACATCTAGAATAGGCTAGACATGATGGGCCGTATTCATAGACATTCTTAGCGCAGGCTTCCGGTGGATGATCAGCGAACTAACGTTTTTCATATTCATAAACCAGTGTTAGCGATATATAGGGTAAACTAGGTAGTTATTGACCAGTCGATAGTCGGTGATTAGCACGTTAGCGCTTTTTTCGAAGTATATTGTGAATAAACCATAGATCGTGATTTACTTTTTACATATTATTAGTAGCAGATTTATTTCATAAGAAAAATTATTTCATCCCACTGAGTTAGTGTCTGTTAAACTGAAACTGAAATCGATTGGAAATGCAACTGAACCTAAACAAGTCACAAGTAACTAGAGAAATTGCTAAGAATAATGGCAATAATTTATTTATTCTGCAAAGGATACATAAATTCTGGTGCTTTTTACACTCACAGTGTGAGAAAAGGTATAAGGTTTCCGTCCACAGAATATTATTTTGTTAAAGTTTTTATATGACATAAAAATGCCCCGTGGTCAATCACTATAAAGTGAATGGCCGCAAACTACAGTGATTGGTCGTTAATAAATTATTTGTTAGAATAATGACCAATTTGCTCCAATTCTATATATGTTATCGGTTAAATGATGGGGATTTTTACAGGACTGATACTATATTATAATGCCTAAGCCAAGTAAAGTGCATTATACAGGGAAGCTTTACGAAACGCTACAGAACCTGTCCACAGTGGATTTGATTTAAATGAAGCTGCCAAGAAGTTTGGTGTCCTAAAAGCAACCTTAGCGTCCAGAAGCAAATATCCCGTTGAAGGAAAAGTGTTCTTTGGTCCTCGTCCAGTGCTGGGTGAAGCCATTTGTAATAACATCAGAGAAATGACACACACTTGCTTCTGATAAGGCACAAAAGAGAAAAATGGAAGAAGAGGCAAGAGAAGGAAGGAAGCGAATAAGAAATGAAAGAAAAGGCAGCGAGAAGAGTTCTTTTCTTATTTTTTTAACTTGGTTATTTAACGACACTGTATCAACTATGAGGTTATTTAGCGTCGATGGGATTGATGGTAGCGAGATGGTATTTGGCGAGATGAGGCCGAGGATTCGTCATAGATTACGTGAAATTTGCCTTACGGTTGGGCAAAACCTCGGAAAAACCCAACCAGGTAATCAGCCCAAGCTGGAATTGAACCCGCGCCCGAACGAAACTTCGGATCGGCAGGCAAACACCTTTGCCGACAGAGCTACGCCGGTGGCGAATAGTTCTTAATGAGAAAGATCAGAAGAAGAGAAACGAAACAGACAAGAAAAAAGTGAAAATTGTGAAAATGTGTTGTTCAATCACTAATAAATGAGTATTCAATAACTGTGCAGTAGACGGTCAATCACTAATAAGCGTGTGGTCAATAACTGTGCAGTAGACGGTCAATAACTGTAAAAGTGGACTTGTTGTGTTTATTTAATTTATCTTTGCATTAAAATTTCATTTTTTCTTTTGTTTATTGATTTTGATTTGTTTCTGAATCTTCACTTGACCCAATGCCTTTAAAATTCTCTCAATAAGTTACCACCGTTTTCCGCTATTTCATTGTTTTATTATTCATTAGCTTAAGTGGTCAATCACTATACAGTTTACCCTATGTTATGAATCCTGTACAAGTAACCAGTCGATAGTCGGGGCTACTTTAGCACGCTCGTAGCGCGGACTAGCGAAATGACTATGAATAGCAGCCGATAGCATTAAGAGATAGTGTTACATATTATTAAAGGGTGATTTAATTCATAAGAAAAATTATTTTCGAGATAGTAAACAAAATGACCATTTACCAGCAGAAACCTCATCAGTCACAAGTAAATAAGATGCTGTGTTGGAGAAATGGATAATGTTTTTGGAAATTATTTTGCAGATTTAGATTCTCATTACCATCCTAACTGTGGGGAACAAAAGGCAATGAAAAATGTGCGGCACCTGGGGAATCAACTCAAGAAAGTGAAAGCAGCTGGAGAAAAATGAATTCAAGTAAATGAAAACGCAATGTGGAAAAAATAAACGTAGGCATGGATGCCATATAAAAAAAAACACACAGGATGTCAAAATTGCTAAATCTGTAGGAATTGTAACTTGTGTAAATTTAAATGCACTGAAAACAATATTTCTGAAGAGAGACGAAATGAGATTTGTTTAACCTATTGGAAGTTGGACAGTCACAAAAGCAGAAAAACTTCAATCTCCATTGTGTCATCAACAATCTAACAACGTGTGACACTGCAATTGACAAGGTTCCTGAACCTGGTGCGAATGATAGTAGAAGTAGGCCTAATGATTCTGAAGATGACTGTAAGAAAGCTTGTGATTTAGTTTCTAAGAAGAAACAATCATTTAACGCACTCCTGAAGTTCAAAATCTGTGAATATATAGTTTCATTCAATTCAGCCCTAGTTGTGTCAAAACCATAATTCAGTCTGCAAAATATGCTAATATGTAGCTTGATACATGCATTATTTAACAAAAAGGAGTAAATGTTTTAAGGGGACACTATGGTGAAATAATGATGAAAAATTAAGAAAATCTATTAAAAAATTTATTGTGGCTCAAAAAGCTAATTAATTTATGTTCCCATGACTATTTTCAAGCTTTTGCGCTAATATGAATTAAAAATTGTGAAAATCGTGACGCAAGGAGTCTTTTTAGTGACGTCAATATAAAATACATTAAAAAATATAATTTCGAAACTATTGACCCTAATGGCACAAAATTTAGTACAGATGATAGTATTGTAGGTATATTTATGTAGTTTAAAATTCATAAATTTTGGATGAAAATTGTAAAAGTTTTAAAACTCACAGAAGTATCCCCTTAAATGCAAACCCACATTTTTCATAAACATTTCAACTTTCAAGTTGATTTATCTCAGTATTATATTTTTGGACTTAATACCTTTTCCTTGTAAGTCCACGATATGTAACTTTTAATAACAATTATAGACACGTTTCTCACAATATATTCCTTCTACAATATCATCCCTTTTATCACACACAACCGCTTGCATCAGTTTGGGATTATTATTTATAATATCTATCTCCACATATAATATGTTTTTGTGAAAACAAAACTCCGAACAGGTTACAGAAGTTTGAATTGCTTTTAAGTTCAAAACTTACTTTGGATATTACATGAATAAAGATAAAAAGCGACGAAATACAGAATAATAAAATAGACAATAACAAAGTTTGCATCATTGTAAAAACTGATACCGAAATTAATGCAATTGTCTTGATAGATAATAAAGCCAATATGAAGTGAAAATTCCTCTGCAACTCCTTCCCAACTTTAACTGTCTTCGCTGTTAGCACTGTACAGAACCAACAGATTTTTCGGAATACGACATTTAAACGCCTGTAAGATTAGCCCTTTGCCCCTTGAAGCCCCTCAGTGAATCAATTGTTGTTAGTTCGTTTGTCTGAAAGTTAACAATTTGGTATGTATGTATGTATGTATGTATGTATGTACTGCGAGTCTCCCGCTTCTCAACTTCCAGGTACTCCGGTTTTGCCAATCGCCCATTTGCAGACCCCTGCAGACCACATCTTCCTGAACCTCCTTGCTCCATTTTTTCATTGGCCTTCCTCTTCTCTTTTTTTTTTTTTTCCGGGGAGTCCAGTTGAAGACCTTATTAGGCCAGCGGTCGGCTGACATTCTCTGGAGATTCCCATACCATATCAGACGTTTAGTTGTAAGATATCTCCTGATACCTGCATTATATTAGGACATCCTGATTCCTAATGTGGTCCATCCTTGAAATTTGCCAACTACGGCGCCAGTAATCCATTTCTAGAGCCAACAATTTCTTCTTCATCCTGTCTCTCATTTCCCAAGTTTCAGATCCATAGGTACATAAACCTTCTATTATAGTTTTATATATACTTGTCTTAGTTTTCCTCGTTACCTTGCCATTCCACAGGAGTGTATTTAATTGTCTTATGGCCTGCTTTTCTTGATCAATCTTAATATTAATATCTTCATCACTTTTGGCCTGACTGTTGAGGGTAACACACAAATATTTGAATGGCTCACAGTTTTCTATTTGTGTATCCCCAATCTCTTAATTTACATTGCTGCGACTACCCACAACCATGTATCTTGTTTTCTTGAAATTAATTGATAGGCCCCCTTCCTTATAAAACTCATTCAATTTACGAAGCATATAGCTGAAATCTTCATCTGCCGCTATCAGCACTTGATAATCAGCAAAATGTAGGCTATATACGTATCTTCTCCAACTGGTACACCCATCTGACCACATTTCTTCCTCCACTGTTCCAAAATTGCTTGGAGATAAATCTTGAAAAGAGTTGGAGCAAGTGAGCATCCTTGGCGTAGCCCTTTTGTAACCAAAATATAGGATTTTTGCAATATATAAAAAAACTACGAGATATGCAAAGATATATGTAAGAATTTTTTTGTTCTTATCAGCATCCTCTACTATTCAAACAAAATATTTGCACGTTTTGCCTTAATTCCCTGTATAGTAATAACTAGGCTTCGAAACTTCGGGCCCAATAGAGCAGTTCAGTGGGAAATCCGCATAACGACGTACTGAGTATAGTGGTAAAGCGTACAGTGGGTGGGGGTACTGTAGAATGAATGCCAACAAATACGCAAAGAAAAACGCTCTGGATTTGAAGGTTCTGACGAATAATTTAGTTTTCATACAAACCCATATTCAAACTGTGTCTGAAACTATTACACGTTTAGAAAAGTCAGAGCAAGAGATGCCGGAAGCCCTCAAATTAATTGAGAAATGATGCAGAGAATTAATGAGACACCAAGTACACCGGTTACTGAACGTGTAAAAAGAAGTTGCAATCAATTCTATGTAAAAATAACGGATATGGAGCATTGTGTAATATAAACAGCAAATTAGTGGACATAGAGTCGCCCGAGATTACAGGACTGTCTCTTAGAGACTGCAATGATCTTAGGTTTCTTCGTTTTGCTCCTATCACGTCATGCGACGTAGAGCGCAGCTTCTCACAATACAAACTGTGTTTGGCTGATAACCGAAAAAGATTTACGTTTGAGACGCTGAAAATGTATCTTGTAGTACATTGCAATCGGTACTGCAACTGCACTTCCTAAAGACGACCAATAGGATAAATGAAAAAAAAAAATAAATAAAATTGCTACATGTTTATTTCCACCATTAACACTGTGTATAATTAAACACAAATGTTTATAAAAGACAGGAGAATAAATGCTTTTCACATTCTTTTGACACTGTCATTGTGTAATGTATATTTACTTTCAGAATGTACATATGTGTGTGTTTCCCCATACTACCGTACTCTAATCTAAATAGCAACGTTGTTACCTCAACACATCTCTACCTTACCTACCTGCAGTGAGTCAACAACCTATAGTACATGCACAGTAAACTTATTGTATTGGGTCCATAGTCTCGAAGCCTAGTAATAACAAATGGGTTCCTGCTAAAAAAAAAAAAAAAAAAAAAAAAAAAAAAGTGTAAAAAAATCTAGAGATAATATTATTAAAAATATAAAGTTATAAAACACAGGAGTGACAAAGAAATAATTATAAAATTAATTAAGAATAAACACACACAAACATCATAAAAAGAACGACGGAACATAACTAAACGACGAAATCTTTATAAACAAATACGAAGAGAAATAAGAAGAAACAGGCACACGCTTAAGCCGTGAAATGTGAAATTATTGTGACTCAAGTGATAGTTACAATTTCAGTGCAATCGGGTACTAATTTGAGTACGAAAGTGGTGATTCATCTCTTTTACAAAGCGAAATGATGGAGATTTCTTGTCTCGTGTTTGAATATTAAGCTACTGCAGGAGGCGAATATGTTTATAATGATGATGCAATATAGGCCACTTCTAGCAATGAAATTGACAGTCTGTTGCAAATTAATTTTTACATGTTGTCAGTCCTGTACGACAGCCTCCCTATACACCACTATCCGGTCAGCGGGGTAACACCATCAATTGTGTGCATGCTTCTCGTTGGCAATTTGCGTGGTCTGAAATGTGAAATCTGCTGTGTATCCATTTCATTCACCCCTCCACATGATTTATCGTCCCCACATACATCTTATCATACGGAAACATTCATACGTGGTCCATATTACTCTGTCACAGTCCACACAGATGTAAATCACTAAACCTGATGCATCTACAGGATGAGGAAAATTTAAACATAATTTGCTCCTTGTGTGGGAATCCTGGCCATGTGATCTGCTTCATAAAAGTCTATTCAAAGAGCATAACAGAGTAAATCAGAATATATAGAACTGATGTGCTTATTTATTATTATTATTATTATTATTATTATTATTACATTCACACACAGTTTTCTGCCCAAGGCAGGTTCTTCACTACAAACCCAGCATTCTCCAATCTTTCCTATTTTCTGTGTTCCTCTTACTCTCCTCATATGATCCATATACCTTAATAATAATAATAATAATAATAATAATAATAATAATAATGATAATTTATTTAACCTGGCAGAGTTAAGGCCATACGGCCTTCTCTAACACTCAACCGGGAGTAAAGACTGCGTTACAAAAACACTACAAATTTACAAAGTACACTACAATTTTACACACAAAACTGAATAAGAGATAATAATAATAAAATGTAAACAACAAGTAAGAAGAAAAGACATAATATATAACATACAGAAAGAAAGAAAAAGCATAATAAAATGTGAATAGCAGGTCAAAATAAATGAGGCATACAAAGTAAAAAAATAAGACAATTATTCATAATAATAATAATAATAATAATAATGATAAAAAATAAAAAATATAAAAAATAAAAAATAATAATGATAATAATGATAATGATAATAATAATAATAGTAATAATACCAATAGTAAGTAATAGTAGTAATAAAATAGTGCAGTACAAAGCATACAGTGAATACAATATTTTTAAGTACACACAGTAAGGAAAATTAAGATTATATATAGCTCAACTTATCACATTAGAGATATACCATTATCGGAAAATATGAAAACAAAAATATAAAATAAGTTGAATATCACTAGAACATAAAAAAATGTGAATACGTGGAAACATGCAATACAACACTTGTCATAATAGTAAGTTAGTTTGGCAACTCGTCATAAGATAATTTTCTAACTTGGATTTGAAAGTTTTCAATGTTCGACAGTCCTTGACTTCAGGCGACAGAGAGGTAGCAACAGTGAAATATGAGGAATACAGAGACGATGTGTGAAGTGGAATTTCTAGCGTGTTATCGCGTTGTGATCGAGTATTAATATTATGATAGCGAGAGAGAGTATGAAAACGAGCGAATAAATAATAGGGAGATGAAGTGTTCATAATTCGATATAAGAGAGAAAGTGAGTGCAGATTTCTCCTCTCATGTAACCTAAGCCATGATAACTTTTTGAAAGAAGGTGAGATATGATCATAGTGTCGAATATTACAAATGAAGCGGACACACGCGTCGTTCATCATCTTCTGCCCCGAACTTTTTCCGTTCACCATTCCTTCCAATGCATCCTTTAGGCAGTTTCTATTCAGACAGTGACCCAACCAATTACTTTTTCTTTTCCTGATCAGTTTCAGCATCATCCTTTCTTCGCCCACTCTTTCCAACACAGCTTCATTTCTTATTCTGTCTGTCCATTTCACACGCTCCATTATTCCCCATATCCACATTTCAAATGCTTCTAGTCGTTTTTCTTCACTTCGTCGTAATGCCCATGTTTCTGTAACCAAAACTAGCATGATATTTCAGCCTGCAACCAAACTGGGCGACCATATAATAGTGAACACACACACACACACAATCAGGGTCTACGTAAAAGACATAAATCTCTACTTCACTGCAGGAAGATGAACAGTATCCTATGCATCTATGGCAGTAAAAGGCAAAGAGCATTCTGAATCGTGAAGTTCCAGTGACGTCGTTCCTCCACCACATAAAAAGATGATAGTATGTCGGTAACGATGGCTTCTTTGAAAACTTTCGCAAACTTCCCACCTAGAAGCACGTCGACCTCGCGACCCGCTTCGCAATTTAAAAGGTTCCGCTCTCCCACAGGGCCCCTAAGTCACAGCTATAAGTGTCACATGAGTGTTGCGCTTCGAGTCTATAAACCTGGGGGCTTCCATTATGCACAGGATATGTAAACCGAGGCCTCGCTCTATATTATTACGAAGGCGTAGGGTTTGCTGCCCCGCCAAAAAAGCAGTTGTTTGTAAGTAAGGAGCGGATTCCTATGTAATTATATATTATTTTTGCGTGTGATAAAACACAATTAACAAAGATAAAAATTCCGAACATGAAGTTTCAAGTTTAAAACCCAAACTTTATTTCACATAAAACATATTTTCACAAAAAAATTACGTAAATACATATTTTCAGGAAATCTATTATAAACACATAAATCTGGGAATTTTTTACTTAAATATTGACTAAGAATTTTAAATATTTTAAAACTAAATAAATTATATCACTCAGAAGTACGTTATCTTTTTTATGAATTCTTGGTTGCTTCGTGTTTCTAAGCGCTGTGTGGTGTATCCGTGATACATTTTTGTAATAGTATCGCCTCAATTTCTGAGAACTGCTAGGCAGCATATCAATGTTATTATTACAGAATAAATTAACATGGACAAGGAGGAGAGATCTTGAAACACATAATTAGGAATGTTTATTGTTGCTGAAGATGATTTCATTCCACGCTTTGTGAAACAACAGATATGAGCTTGGGTATGAACAATATTTAATTGAAACAAATCTCTCGCCTCTCGCTCATGTCTATCAAATAAGGCAATACGTCTTGTGATTCCTTGTTATCGGGCTTCGTCAATCGATATCCTTCAAGATATACTGAAAGATGGTTGTTTAAAAACGATTTTGCTTTTCTATCAGCAAATCTAAGCTTTTGTGTGACCCCATAAAAAAACTCGAAACATTCAAAACAGGGAGGTGCGTGTCGTGGAAATTAAACTAGACTTGCTACCAGGTTCAGAAGTACAATTACTAAGGGACAAATTCCAGAATGTGTTTGGGAAAAACAGTGGATATAAAAAAATGTGTAAAGTTGCTCAAGTATTGATGGATGTGCCTGTAGGTGAAATTGACGGTGTATGTGTTTGTGACATTCTTCTCTTTAAATATGCACGTCTGGCGTCCTTGTGATGTGGAAAGATCGTTTTTCACAGTATAAGTCGTTGTTCAGAGATAATCGGCATGCATTTGTGATGGAGAATTTGGAGATGACTTTTATTGTTCATTGCAAATCTCGGCCAACTATTAACAACTGATACTCAAGTATGGTTGGTGAGTAGCTAGTAACATTTTTTTTTCAAGCTAAGTAAGATATTTTTGTCATATTTAAAATATAACATTTTTTTTTCTTTCTTTTTAGCACGTAAAAATAAATATATTTAAATTTTTAGCACATAAAAATCCGCTCCCTATTCATAAGGCAACTCACTGCCACAACGCAACTAATAGATAAAAATTAATTTACACCGTCTTTCGGAGTCTATGAGAGCTGTGCAAGGACTTCTTAAACTTTCGACTATCTTTTTTAAATTTGAAAGCATTTGTTTTGCATAAGTTTATCAATTTATTTTCATTTATTCTTCTCCCACTTGCGACTCACAAATTGAACTTCATTACTGCGTTCCGGCTCAAGATCGCTGAGACATCCTCTTCTTCAGTATTTTCGATCTCTCTTTCCATTTCGACGGAAAGTAAAAATTGCTTTAGACATTCTAGCATTTGCCATTTGTTCCACATGTTGCTCCAGTCTCTTCTGTTGAATGGTTTCATTCAGTTCTTCCATTTCTAGCTTCTTTCATATACTACTACATTTCTTTTCTTATCACGTCTTGCACAGCTAGTTTTAGATCTAAGAAATTCAGTGTCGTTTTCTTGTCTTCTTGAAAGTCAACGTTCATGTTTCTGAGCCGCATTCCACAGAAAGTAATGTTTAGTGTACATATTCAGACGTAATGGTTTCAGTCCCATAAAGAGTGTGGATGTTTGTCCGTTGTCAGTATGGTGTCCTGTTTTGATTCAGGTGAAGGTGTGGAGTCAGGCTAGTGAAAAAATTAATTTCAGAATTTAAATTCGGCAGGGCTTTCAAAAGTTGTCATTTAATGTCAAATGATCGTGTACGAAATTTTTGGATTTATTTTAATATTTAAATGCGCCCCAGAGGCTTCAAAAATTTCCTTATAGCTAAAAATAAGAAAAATGAGCTTTTGTTTTATTCTTATTACTTAATTGATTATATTATCTCATTTTCAGTTTGAGAGAGGATATGGATCACAGTCGTAGCGAGATATTGGAAAGGGGTAAGGGTACCCCAAGTACAAGGAGCACAACAGAATGCCCAATAGGCCTATCTGACACTCCAGCAAAAATATCAGAAAATGTTCTTCCCACCAGTGCTGATGTACTGAGAAACTGTGAACTATGAGATGGAACATGAAACTTGATATTCATTCAAAAGAACCAGACATCGGAGATATTGCAGAAATAGTTTCCGTAGATGTTGAGAAGATGTGGAGGAAAGCATCTATTCCTCACATTACTCACAAACGTGTAGTTGAAACATCATTCAATTACACAATAAATACAGAAACATATTGAAACCATTCAAAGGTAGAGAAAGTGATACGAATTACAAAACTAAAATTGAAAACTACTGCAAAACTACTAATTCACAATTATTCGATATTGCCTTTTGCAAATGTACAGACTTTTCAAAATGCAAGTGTCCAAAAGACAAGACGATTCCAAGTAATGAGCGAGAGTTCATTGTTGACCAGAGAACCATGAAGAAAATGGTAATTGGTGGTATTGACCATAAAATGACCCGGCATATTAAGAAAACGAGGAACAAAAGGTGAAGGAACAAAGTAGACTGGAGGTGAGTGTCAACAGAATATCCATAAGTATTGCATCTGAAAGCAGTTCAGGATTAGAAGATGGGGAAGGAAATAAAAGTAGAATTAAACCAATAACCAGAATAAAGAAAAATCAAATGAGATTGCATCTTCCAAACATGGCAAGGCGTGGCCTTTCACATCGAGCAGCTGCCTCTATTGCTAGTGCTCTTTTGCAAGACATTGGTGTTGGATATGATGGTGAGACAAGTAATGTCATCGATCGTAGTAAAGTACACAGAGAAAGGAAGAAGTTTAGACAGAAAGCTATGGAAAGATTTGCTGAAAATTCCCGCCCTCTTAATGGGTTTCGATGGAAGAAAAGATCTTAAAACAGTTCAAATTAAGAAGGGTTAGGAATTCCATCCATCTACTCAATTGGAAGATCATTACATACTTGTTCAAGAACCAGATTCAAGATACAGGATATCCATAGGTCACATTACAGTTCCAAGTGGTGAATAAAAAGTTATCTTACAAGAGATTTTATAATTTTTCCGTAAACAGAATATTTCCTTAGAAAATCTCAAAGTAATAGGATGTGATGGAACAAATGTAAATACTGGAGTCAAAGGTGGAGTCATACATCTATTGGAAGTGGAACTAAATCGGCCTTTGCAATGGTTTTTTTGTCTTCTTCATAATAATCACCTGCCCTTAAGACATTTATTTCACAGAATGGATGGTAACACAGTAAACCCAACGTCTCTGCCTAGACCAATTAGGAAAGCAATAAAGAAATGTGAAGATATTCCCCTTATAAAATATAATCGTATAAAGGTAGAGAATTTCCCACACACATAGTTTAAGAAGTAATATCTGATCTAAGTACACATCAGAAATACCTGAATGATGTATGTCAAGTTATATCAACTGATGTCTGTTCCACAGAATTACCGCCAAGGAAGCCAGGACCAGTCCTTCATTCCAGATGGTTGACACAGCAAGCAGAATATTGAGATTCTATATCAGTAAGAAAACCTTCTGAGAAACTCATAATACTTGCAACATATGTTATTAACCAGTCTGGTTTTCTGTTAAAATGAAACCAAAATCAACAGCATGTTCTTTCACCTCTGAAATTGATAAATCTGTCTCGATATTTACCTAAAGAAATAAAGGCCATTATTGATCCAGTTATTCAGAGAAAGAGCTTCTTTGCTCATTCTTAAAACATTCTTTTATTGATGATAAGTGATGAGAAAGAGACATTCAGCAGCTAGCACTCAGAAGAATTACTCGTATAGCAGCAAGATATTCTTCGAAATCTTTTACAAGGGTAAGAATGTTCCGTGTTCCAGAAGTGAATTTTAAGCTAAGTATTACACTGAACTCATTCACTGGCAAAACACAGAGACACGAACCACACGACCATCAGAACAAAGAATGTATATAAGAAGAAGAAATATTAGATGTAATTCATTCACGACAGGAGATGAACATTGACATACTCAAATTTCCATGTCACACTCGAGCGACTGAGATTTTGTTCACCTTCTAACAGAAACATCCAAAAGTGTTCGTGGGAAGACAGTCGACATGGTTTTTTTCTTGCAGAATTACAATCAAGGTCTCTAATGAAATAATTCAATACAAAGTCTGAATATACTCCTTGAAATTTGGAAAATTCTTTGCAAAACAATACACAAATTGTATCACTAACTAAATATGGTATAATGTATTCACTTACTCATTTGTAATATGCACGTTTGTCCAAGAGCTGTCATAAGTAAATAATTATTTCATTAAATTTAAAAAGAAATTGTCAATTTAGGAGTAAGACAGGGCTGCCCATTGTCGCCTACACTTTTAATTATTTAGACACAGCAATAGCCGAATGGCAAGCGCAGTTGAAGTATGATTTTAAAGTAGGATCGACGATTTTAAATACTATTCCATAAAACGATGACCAAGTAGTCTTTGCTGATAAGGAGGACAAACTGCAGCTAGCTCTCTTTCAGCTAAACAAAACAATGTCCAAGTACAATCTAAATGTCTCTCATGAAAAACGAAGTTCATGGCCTTTATTGGGAAATATCAGATACGTTCCAAAATTATCCTCAACAATATGATATTAGAACAGGTGCGACATTTTAATTATTTGGGGTGTGATATATCTTTCGATGAGGAGCGAGATCTCAAACAAAAGGTGCATAAATTTCAAAGTATATGTGGCACCATAAAACGAACATTAAAAAACAAAACACGAAGAGACACGGTTTTAAAATTTTATAAAACAATGGCAGTACCAGTATTGGCTTATGGAGTTGAGACTTGGGCCATGAACAGAAGTGATAAAAGAATAATAGAGACAGCTGAAATGAGATTCTTAAGATATGTCGCTGGCTGTACTCTTAGAGATCATATTAGAACTGAAGATATAAGAGCACATCTGAATATTTTTGTTTGAATAAGAGAATTGAAGAAAATCAAGTTCAGTGGAAGAACATATATCCCGGATGCCGGATGAAAGATTAGTAAAACAGGTTCTGCAATATCGCCCAACAGGGGTATGATATCGGCAGACCTAGGCGTCGTTGGGAAGACAACTTCTGAGACGAAACAGGTCAAATGGCCTATCTTGTTGTTGATGATGATGATGATGATGATGATGATTAAATTTGAATATTCTTTTTTTTTTTTAAAGTAGGCATTTTAGTAGTAATTACCTAAATTAGTATTTATAAGTGAAGTGTATGTATTAGACGTTTAAAATGACTTGAAATATGCTTTGAAATAGTAATTTGTAGATTATTATAAAAAATCTTTAACCGTTTGATGTTCCGATATTTGTTCTATTTCACAGTGCTTGGGGGCGCATTAAAGAATTGAGATAGAAACTTGAGATTTTGAATGAATAATAGCTATATCAATACACAACTTTGCACACCCTGCCGATTTGAAATTCAACAAAAAAATTTTCCTATACTTTCACTCCACCCTAGTGTGGAGTCATACTGAGACTTCTGTCACGTGACAGTCTAATATCAAGCTGAAAACGTTGTAAGAGCAAAATCGACTAAAATAGATCACCCAAATACTATGAAAAACTTCGATACATGTATGAATACATACATACATTACATACATACACACATACATAGGGGAAACTCGGCTAATTCCGCAGTACGGGTAATTCCGCAATAATGCGTTTATGATTTTACTGCGGCTTTACAATAGTGTGAACGTAAGTTTTGAGAGACTGTCAACAGGAGGCATGTCCTCTGCTGCAGTGCTATAGAAAGAAATCAAGGTCGACACCTCTGTCGGCAATACAGTGAAACATCGAAAGTTGGCTGTTTTTCGTGTTTTGCTACACAGCTGTGAACAAAGTGAGCATTGTTACATATAAATTGTTCGTTTTATGTTACTTTCATAATGCATTTCATAATTACTTACTACTGCGGAATTAGCCAAGTCCTATTGCGGATTTATCCGCACTGTTGCGGAATTACCAGAGTTGTTATTTTTCAACTGTAGTACAACTAAATATATTTTCATTTTAATAGGTGTCTTTATCTCATTTGGTAATGAAAAGTTTCGTCCATGTCTACATTCCTTGATAATATTTTTAATAAGCATTTTGATAAAAATACGATGATAGATTTACTTCTTAATATTGCGGAATTAGCCGAGTTTCCCCCTTCACACTTAGATTATATCATATGACATCACACACATTACATACACACATACCTCTGAATGAATTTTTGGCCGATATCTACATCTATTATCAGGCAATACATCAGGAAGAACAATTTGATTGTTTCTATGCATCAGAAATCTGATTAGTGTAATATGTTGTTAGTCAGCGATGTCTGCAATAGAGGGGGGAAGGAACTAGCCAGCCTACCTCATTATCTTCTGGCTTAATTGTCTCTTGAGTGATGATTAAACAATTATTTTTATTATTATTATTATTATTATTATTATTATTATTACCATTATTACTATTATAAAAAGGATATCCCTTACTAAATTCCCATCCCCCAAATTTTATCTTACATAGGTTGGCATGTCTCGTGTTAGTCGGCTGGGTAGCTCAGTTGGTAGAGCAGCTGGCTACGGGTTGGAAGGTCCGCGGTGTGGTGACGTAATTTTCCCATTGCCAAACTTCCAGAACGGCCTCGAGGTTCACTCAGTCTCCTATCACATTGTAACCGGTCTTTACCGAAGGTAAAAGGCGGTCGGGGCGTGGAGTCAACCACACCACCTCATCCTAGTGTGACGTCAAGAAAGTATGGGGCTCTACCTCCATGCCTCCAAGTGTCTTCATGGCACGTGAAGGGGCTGCCTTTACCTGTGTTTCATTTTACATGCGCTCTGCGATTGTCAAGAATGACGTAACACGTTTAGTTCAGTAGCCTAATTTCGCCAATATGGTTGAGCACTTGTTCGCACTACACAGGGCGATGCAAAATTCCGGCAACATAGACGAACTTCGATATTAGTGCAGATAGCAAGAAATGGAAAGAGGGGAAAGTTGTTGGAAATATGCAGTTTTAATCAATTTTCAACCTAGAACACACCATTGAGGCTGTACACTAGTATGACATACCACCAATCCCAGTGCAGTCAAATTAGTGGCTTTTCCGCTAGTTCTAATGGATTTTAGACATGTATTATTTAACGGAGAAAAATAGTCGACATGCAGAGATTAGGGATTATTTAACTTCTCAAAGTACACAAGAAACATTTATTTACATTGATAGCGTAAAAATTCAGGGGAATTTGATTCTTGCCTCGCGGTTTTCCCTGAACTTGTAATGCCAAGATTGTTAATTATCGTCATCAGTATAATATGGCGATTGCTATAACGTAAATCCCCCCTTTAAGGACGAAGCATGCGGCAACAGGGCATTTTCCGCTCTCATTGAGCCTCGTACCATGTGCAATCTCAACGGTGCATTCTACATTGAAAATTCAAATACATTAGATCCAAAGCTACATATAGCCGACAACTTTCCCGTTTTTCCATTTTTCTCTATCTGCACTCTCTCTGTAGTTTATCTATGTCGCCGGACTTTTGAATCACTCTGTATACTGGTATTGATATCTTCAATGTGCATTTTACCTATAAATTAATGCCCTTTTTTTCCTGAGTTTAAAAATCGCACACAATGCAGAACATTTTCGGTGTTGTTTTATAAACGCTAAACGCAGACTTTCCTTTATTTTTATTATTCTTCTGTCATAAAGAGCAAAACATTAACGCGATGCGGAGAGCTGTACCAAGCTTTCTTTTTTGTTGCTGCCGCTCTTAACTGAGTGGAAAATCGAGTTTCCCTCCTCATCTGCTGTGAAGTGACACATAAGTTCACTTACAGAGAGTAATAAGTGCTTCCCATTCCATACATCACTTAATAGACCCTTGTTATTAATGGACAATAAATTGCAAGATCGTAGGAGTAATAATCGACGTGCTTAAAAACAGGTTCGCATAACACGGAGAAACTCATGAAACGGTAGACGAGGAGTAAGTATCAGTCAGGACCTAATAAGCTACAAACACAGATATGAAATGAAAATTAATTAAGGAGTAACGAAGTTCATGAATTAATTCGACTTTCGAAGCATTATACGTTAAAAGTATTGATATTTGTCAGGGGCGTAGCGTGCATGGATGCGGGTGGCGTGTCACATCCCCTGAATTTTTCTGAACAAAAATATATTTATCGTTATTTACCGGTACTTTAATTTGTGTGTATCGTGTTATACAGGGACATTACTTTATTTTTACCAACATTTTTAACATTAACCTGGCTATACTCGGAAACACTGTTGCCCCCTTCCATTACAGGAGTTTGATGTTACTAGTGCAATATGTAAACAATTCATTTTACTAGGTATAGGAGGAGAGAAAAGTAGTGTATCCATTTATGTCGTAGGGAAATACGATATTACGATTTTCAGTTTGATCATCACTTTTACGGAATTTATCAAAATACAGTAGAGTAGTAACATTTTTTTTCAAAAACTCTACTTTTCAGGCGGCTATGTTCGTTATGTAATGCCTACTTTATTTAGCATATTAATTATTGATGTTGACATACAATATAGAGAGTGCATTTAAATTGAGGGGGTCATAAGTAAAGGGCTGTAAGTGCACTTAAGTTACTTTTGAGAAAATGGGGTTTAACTATTTAAGCTTTCGTAAAATCGGTGAAATTTTTATTTAAATTTTAATGTGTGATGCGATTAAAATATCCCTTTGCCACTAAAATTTTAGATACTTTAGCTTACACTGGATGCACTTAACTCATGTTATTACAAATGTCACTAGCATTCCTTTGCTTCTAGCCACCTCAATTCAAAAAAGCTAATCTGAATTTTTAAACAAGTTGCTGAAAGTGGTTGCCGTTTATTACAATGCAGGCTTCAATTCTTTACGCATATTATTAAAAACATTTTGACGCATTTTCTCTGAAATTGAATTTATCGTTTCTTGAATATCCCTTTTTTTTTAGTACGATATGATTAATATAGGTTCTTTCTTCTATAGAAAACGCAACCATATTTATGAAACACACTATACACTGCAGAGTTTAGTTCACTGCTTGAAGACTTCGAATGCAACAGCGGCCATAAGTTTCTGTGTCTGACGGGAGCAAGGACATTAGTGAAGGGGTGGGAGTGAAATACATTCAGAAATGCAGGTACAATAAAAATGCAAGTAAAAATAAAATGATGTCCCTGTACTTGTTACACATAATAATAATTATTTTAAGATTACTTTCAAATTTTAAATGTCGCTGCTACAGCAATGGAAATATATTACACGAAGAACAAAGGCGCGCGCCCGTGCCAATTTATTAACGGCGAGTTCTTACTCCCAAGAAATGTGACTGTGTATGTCGCATCAGTAGGAGTATGTCAGAGCGAGGCAACGTTCAACTGCTGAGTGGAAGAACGTCACTTATACCAGTGAGCAGACTGCAGAGAATGCGATGTAGATTACGCATAACCGTCCTGCGCCTGTTTGACAAAATGTGACATTGTCCGTCACATCAGTTGAGAGCTATATGAAAACAGGCAACCGCTAAGTGGAAAAACGTCACTTATACCGTGAGCAACTGATGTGATATAGGTTCCACATCTGGCGAAGCGCGTATGCTTATATTCAATTTTTCTGTCTCTTTTATAGCTTTGCTGCATGACATATTTTGTTATTGCTAATATTCTGCGATATACAGGGTGTATCTAAATTGGTGTCAAATATTTCGGGAACGTGTTCCTAACATAAAACAATTAAAAAGTTAATAAGAACATGGGTGTGAAAACCATTCGTTAGGAGTTATTAAAGGATTTGTCCCTTCATTAACTGCTGATTGTTTGATGATTTTTTGTTTGTTTGTATTTTGTAGAAATCACAAGAAAATGTATTCTGTGAGTGAACAGAACGAAATGATTTGCATCATTTAATTGATGATGTGCTTCTGGACGTCATCCAAATCGAATGTGTTTTAACATGATGCTGCTCCAGCTCATTTCAGTCTGATAGTTCGTAATTTTTAATGATCGATTTTTTATTGGTCGAAGGGGATTCATTGGACGGCCTGCCCGATCGCCTGATTTGAATCCAATGGATTTCTTCGTCTGGTTTATGCGACTCCTGTACCTAATGTTGATATTCTGAGAGCGTATGCAAACTGGATTTCACGAAATACTGTGTCGAAACACTCCAGGAATTTTCAACAGAGTACGCCAGAGCATGTAACGCAGGTTTAGGGGACACATCGAATAAGGAGGAAGCCACTTGAGCAATTTTTGTAACATTAAATTTTGTCTTGTAACTCTGAAATAAATTATTTTGAGACCAATGTTCATATGAACTTTTTGTAATGTTTTGGTGTTAGGAACACGTCCCCGAAATATGTGACACCAATTTAGATACACCCTGTATAACAGAAGATGGCGACATTAAAGGAGTTTAAAAGAAACACACGTCAGCATAGATAGTCTGCAAATGTTCTCCTTGAACATGCTCTCGAAGTCATTAACGATTTTGATTGAAATGATAAATTTGTTGCTCAAACCTATGCTGGAGCGTATGTGAGGGCGGGAGAACATAATATGATTTACATGCAAAATTTCGCAGCCACTGTAAGTCAGCGATTCTTGTGTACGCTAAGTATACAAATTTATTTAACCTCGTCTTAACTCAGTCTGCCAATTTTATGAAACAAGTAAAAGTTAACTAATCTTGCTGGATTTTCGAATTTTTTTCTAAATCATCAAAGTTGGAATGTTTATTTGAATCAATAATGGATAATGAAGATTGTGAATGGGACCATGAAACTGTCGTTTGTACAGGGCTGTTAAGTTTACTTTGCTCCACCCATTCTTCATCTTCATGAAGGATTTTGATTTTATTTTCTGCTAATATTTTTCGCTGCAATATTCCTACACTCTGATACATATATATTTTTTTCAAAAGCAAAAGGAACAGTTGTTGCTTTTTGTAAAACAAAAATTCGTAATTTTGAGGAGTTCAAGCAAGGATTGAGACATTACTTTCAAAAATTTTGGGAACGCATGGATGATTCTGCTGCTGAAAATTGAGGACATCACCCGAATAAGGGCGTATACGGCAAAATGTAGTTCTGATATAAACTGATTTCAATGTTTGTAAGCTGTCAGGTTCATCATAAAATCGAAAAAGTTTTTCCTTACTGTTAAACACTTTCGAGGATATTTAAAACAAAATTATTGAAACATAACAGCAAATAGTATGTTCTGCTATAAGTAAATGAATGTAATATGGAACTTTGTATACGCCCTTTTTCCGGCGACAATATGTTTTAGTACTGTTTTTAATTATTCTGATGTTCTAGGTGTCTAACTTCACATGAAAATTAATTATATATGGGAATATCTCGTACTTTATTAATAATTTTGTCTGAAAAAAGTAAAATAAAATAAATTCAACAAAATAAATTATACATTTACCAGAACATATTAAATAAAATTATTTAGTAATTACACAAGTAGGCCTACAAATTAACATTAAATTTTCAGTTTATGGGTTTCTTGTTCTTATGTCTTTTTCTTCTTTATGCATCATCACTATTGTTTCTAGAGTCATATTCACCATTGTGTGGCTTTATTCAGCATTGAGTTCAGCCAACTTTGGCCATCTTCATCTAAAAACTGTAAGAGATCTCTTAAGTCCTTCGCCTTGGAGGGTTTCAAAGGCACTGGGTTCATTTGTGTTGGACTCAAAAGTTTCAGCTGACACTTCCATTCCCGTCTTTCAAATGCTGAAGGAAACAAATGATGCAGATTATAAGATTCAAGCTGAAAATACCCCTGATGTACTGTATTGCACTTGTTTATACTTTTGCATCATGACTGTATGAGGATGATTTAAGTGTGTATCCTTTTTGTTATTGAAGATGTCACCTGAAACCAGTTTATTCTTAACTTTTGTTAATCGTTTCTCTGAAATTTGCAAAATACACAATAGAAAGTATTGATAACATCGCATTTTTACCCCCATTATAGAAAATACTATAATATTTCCACAAATGATCCCTATTCCTGATTCTCAGCTTTTAGATTCACTCTTTCAAGACAAGAAATAATAAAATGATATTGTTCTGACTTCGAACCCATATCCCAAAAGCGTTTAAAAATAGAGAGTTGATCGTCCTTTGAAATTTCATGTATACATATTTTCATACATCATTTTCTTGCCGTTGTAAATGACTTCTTTTCCATTTCCTTGCCTGTACAAGTTGTGTATGACTTGCCACTGTTTCTATCCATTTTCTTTTATTTAGTTTTCCATTTAGTTTTCTTCACAAGGTTCCTTTTGTCCCATATATTCGGCTATGATTCACTGCTGCAACTGACAACCTGAAGTAGGCCTAAACATCGAATACTAGCCTACTACAGTACGGTTTGCAACAGCACGTGACTGCCGCTGTAGTAGGTGCGTTCACCTGTTCAACGTAAACACGTAACATTGTGTCCTGTGTTACGTATTGAAGCTAGACTAACGAAAATTTACTACAGTGTACTATACGTATTCAACTATCTAATCCCTTGATCGTCGGAAAACGGGCGTATAAGCGTATACGCCGTTATTCGGGTGAAGTCCTCAATTATTCTCAATCTGAAAGATCACGGCTGGATGCAATCCCTGGAGAGGATAAGAAAATTGTGTATAGGCGATTGTTCAATGAAATCCTGCACGTTATCAGAATTGATATTATTCAAAAGTTCTCTGAAAATTCCAAATTGAAACTTTTGAGTATGCTTGATCATACACAATAATTTACCACCTTTGCAAATCCGCTCCCTGAAGAAATATTGTTAAATCTAAAAGAAGACTATGAAGCTTATTTTGATTTACTGTATTATCAACAGCGTAGTTGGTCTCGTTCTATGCACCAGGCTTCGGCCTGGTAACTATCCTTACAACTTATGCTACACGGAAATTATAAAGAAAATTTGAAAATTCAACTCAAACATTCATCAATAAGCAGCTATTTCCAGGAACGCAACTCCCACATATAACGAAAGCAGACTACTGTATTTTAATCATTTAAAAAATCGCATCCCTATGTCACGCGACGTCACTGATATTTGTAATACTCTAACATAAGTAACAACTGATGTTAATCCGGCGATGCCTATACGAACATAAAATACAGATATGCAGCACAGATAGAAAATTAATGTTTGGGGCCTAATATAAAGAGTTAGGTTAATAATCACTGTTATTGATTTTATTGATTCATTTAATGATTAAAACTCAGTAATACCATAACAATCGTCGTTGTATCTCTTAAAGTTAGGCCAAGTCTTCACAAGAAGTCACTTTAACATGTAGACGAGCAAGTAGAGTTTGTCGGCCACTCAACGAATAAGCCATCATCACAGGTAGATAGAATGTTTTCATTAATTAATTAACTAATTAATTCATCATTCATCAAATTAGCAGACAAATGAGATCAGATGAGATAATGTTAGATGCCAGCCAGCCAACCAACAATTCGCAGACACACACACACACACCTACCCACCGACCTACTCATTCATCTAGTCAGTCGACTAATCAGATAAGGTGAGGTAACACAGCAAGTCAGTCACACAGACAGACAAAATAGACAGGTCAACTTAAGTGAATCAGCCATTTTCTTGATCAACACAAGTGAGATTAAGTGAAGTGGGATCAGTTGCCAGAGCGTCAGCCAGCAATTCATCTATCCATCTAGCCAGCGGTCATCAGCACAGAGCACCCTCGGGCTAGCGTCTCTTACCCGCGGATAAGAAACTGCACTATGGTGCATCTGTAGCTGCTGGCGGGTATGCTCTCTCCCTCTCTGCCTGTTGCACGACGCACAGTGGTCCAAACTCAAATCTGACTTGACAAAAAGAGGTATAAATGTTTGAGTTTCAAAACAACATAACTGTTGCCGTTTTATAATCTTAAATAGGCGCGTATCTACGATTCACAATCAGTTTTTCATACGAATCTCACTCTGCATACAAACATACAAACATACATACATACATACATACACACATACATACATACATACATACATACATACATACATACACACACACACATACATACATACATACATACATACATACATACATACATACATACATACATACATACATACACACATTAATTTTGACATATTGTAAATAGTATATTCAAGGAAAATAGGTTAATTTGTTAAACAATATTCTTCTAGACATAGTTTTTAAAAGTATTAACAATAGTATAGATTTTTTTTTAATTTGTAAACAGAAAACAGAATAGGCTCCAAAATAGTGTTGTATAATGTATTTAACAATGTTGATACGTTGTAAATAGTAAATTTAAGGAAAATAGGTTAATTTTATAAATAGTATACTTCTAAACATAGATTGTAAAAGAATTAACAATAGTATTCATCGTTTTTTTTTAATTTATAAATAGAAAAACAGAACAGGCTCTAAAATAGTGATGTACAATGTATTTAAAAGATTCAACAGTACCATACAGTAGACGTTGACACATTGTTAATAGTAAATTTAAGGAAAATAGGTTAATTTGTTAAATAGTATTCTTCTAAACATAGTTTTTAAAAGTATTAGCAATTCTATAGATTTCTTTTTAATTTGTAAACAGAAAAACAGAATAGGCTCTAAAATAATACTGTATAATGTATTTCGTGAAAGATCCAACAGTAGCATAGATGTTAACACGTTGTAAATAGTAAATTTAGGGAAAGTAGGTTAATTTGTTAAATAGTGTATTTCTAAACATAGTTTTTAAAATGACTAGCAATAGTATTGATTTTTTTATCTATAAATAGAAAAGGAATAGGTACTAAAATAGTGTTGTACAAAGTATTTAAAAGCTTCAACAGTAGCATAGATGTTAACATGTTGTAAATAGTATATTTAGGGAAAGTAGAATAGGCTAGCAATAATGTGTATACATTGTATTCGGAAGAGTTAGCAATATTGTAGTGTGTAGTCGTACATTATTATTAGCATGTTTATTGCATTTTTGTAATGGAACATGCTTGTAAACAAGGTTAAAAATACATAAAAATACATACATACATACATACATACATACATACATACATACATACATACATACATACATACATTTAAATTGTTTGTGGTGGTATGATTACAAAACAGTCCTAAGCTGATAAGTCGGCCGAGAGGGTTGGTGGAACCAGTTACTGCTATTAGCTATTGTATCTCATACCCTGAGGTAGTTGGTTTCTCTCTTCTGCGAGGTTCAATTTCTACAGATTCCTAGAAAACACTGAAGATATAGAAAAAGAATAAATTCTCTTACAGGTCGAATCGTATTTTAAGCGATTTGCAGGATTCATTCATCCATTCATCCATTCATCCATCCATCCATCCTCCATTTGTTTGTTTATTTATTTATATTTGTTTGCTGGTCAACAGCCGTTGGCCAATTATACATCAGCACGATAGGCAAGATTAGCACATTAGTTATCGCTATTGTTACCGATATGAGTCCATCCACAATAGCATGTTTTAAGTATGCTCCAGTCACTTCGGTGGAAGTATAACCACAGTCTAGCATATACAGTCACGACGCTTGAGTTGTGAGGGTGCTAGGAACAATAGACTGTACCGGTACTATTTAGCATTGTCTATGAGGCGATATTAGCGATCCTAGGGATTACCAACTATCTATGGATGCATATTTACTACGTATTGAGCTTCGTGACTGTAGGATATTAGACTGTGGTGTAACTACCTTTTTCCATATGATGGAAAACATTTTCTCTGACAAGCGGTTGACTATAATAATTGAGAACTTGGAAAAAAGGATTTTGTCATGGCCTGTAACCAGGAAAATAAAATATGTATAATTTTTATTATTTTACTGCATATTTTCTGAATTTTATGTGGCTATTTGCCTGCTATTTTAGCCAAAATAAATCCAGACTCTACTCATTATCTTAAGCATGTAACACTTCATAATTGATGTGCATATCGTTTGAGAAGTGGTTGAATGAGAGCAGAAAAGAAAACAGAATATCGATGGCCCAGAACCAGACTGTGCCAAATCCATTTTATCGTTTGAGAAATGGTTGAATGAGAGCAGGAAAGAAAACAGAATATCGATGGCCCAGAATAAGACTTTTTTTTTTTTTTTTTTTTTCAGGACAGCTATTTTAAGCTCCTGACATTGAAAACTTCATGAAACAATTTGGAATAGCTTCACAGCAACCTTATGGAGAGGAATATTTACAATTTTGATCGATTCATTTATTCAGACAAGAACTGGAACACAATGAAACACAGATTTCTCTCTTATAAAAAGTTGGACTTAGAACAGTCTGGTTCTCAGCCATCGATATGTCCTAGAAACATAACGCCCAGTCGGACTAGTGTATCACAATTTTCGTAGGATCTGTTGGCAGTAGAACCCAGATGTCGTTGATGAGAAGGTGTCAACTGATTGGCCTCAGAGTGGCCCCTCTAGGTATTGCCCACAGCTGGGACTCGATAGATGGTAATTTGCAGACACGGTTTCCCAATTTAGAGACGTATTAATCATTGAAAACCGATAACAAAATTAGTCCCAGGAGGGCTGTACGAATACCTACCATTAACACTATATTTTGTTGCTTTACAGGTCGAGCCAACCGATCGCAGCCCGCTTACTGGTGACCGTAACAATCTCTTCCACGTGGCAGTGTCGTTCGTCATGGTTACAAAGGACATATTGTGTATTTCTGAGTGATCTTTTAAATCCCGGTGCGGCCTACTTGCTTATTATAATGCACGGTTGAAGAAGGGACGGGAATGACTTCAACTCACCAATCAACTCTGAGAACGTGACAAGCAAAATTTACATGACCCGAGAAGACGAAGATCGTGACGCCATGACGGAAGACGAGCCTGGTCACTCCAGGGAAAGGTAAGCCAACCTTCATTAATAATACAAGAAGAAATGCCGCTTTGTTTTATCCATACAGCGGTGACCAAAGCGGGTGTCGTGATTACATCGTGTAATCACAGACATTCAAACGGGTACGTGGAGTTTCCTGTACATTGCTGTGTTTTTCATTCACGTACTGAAGGCAAGCGGTGGCGGTATCATGTCGCTCTACAATCAGGAAGAGGTTGTTTCGCGAAGAATGAAAAGGAGAACTATTTTGTTGTTCTCTCGGACAAAATGTAATATGTTTAATTTGCCCAACGGTTCAATTAGGAGCATATAGATCGTTGTTAGAAGCCCGTCCACACCAACGTTGTGGTAGATGCTCATTAAGATACTCACGCACTTCCAGATGGAAATGTGGTGGAGTCCCATCTTGTTGAGATAAAAACCCTGGTTTAACTTCATGTAACTGAGCCATCAACCACATCAACGGGCTTCTAACAACGATCGGTGTGCTTTCCGTTGGCCTCCTCGGCCGCCAGATCTGACTCCCTGTGATTTTTTTCTATGGGGGTTTGTCAAAGATCAAGTGCATGTACCTCCTTTGCCAGTTAATCTTGAAGAACTTAATAACCGGATCCGTGCGGCAGTGGCTAGAGTTGATCGTGATATGCTCCAGCGGGTGTGGCAGTTAGACTACCGAGTGGATGTTTGTCGCGTGACGCAAGGAGGTCACATCGAGCACTTGTAGCAGTTGATGGACCAAAAACTTGATGAGTTTCTCTTTTTATTGGTATAACTTTCAATAATGTATGTCTCATACTTTTCATAACACAAGGCTATGGAATCGGGTAAAGCCTTTGTAGTAGCCCTGTATTGTGTTTACGTAACTGCACCTTATATGCACTCTTGGCTATTAAGACGCAGATTTCTGATAGAATGTAATAAAGCCCGTATCACTACTGATTCAGTTTGGGATGCTGCATGTTTAGGCTATACATAAGCAGAGAGACAAAGAAAAATGAATACAAGAATTACAATAATTACAAAAACCGGAATATACTACTACGGAAGTATATTTTATTGTTATACCAGAGCACAGCTCGAGCTTCTCTCCTTCCTTTGGCCTCGGGCCAGTACTCACACTGGGTCTCTAAAACAATTGAGATAAACGAAATAACAAAATCAATATTTTTGTTCATGCAGATGAGTTAGTTTCACTACGAGGGTACGAAAAGGAATTTGAAGCTCGCTTTACAGTTATGCAATATTCCAAACGGAACCAGACTTCAATTCAATATAATTAACTAAGAACTAGCCCTCAAATACAAAAGTATGAATTGTAACCAGAAAGAAAGAAAACAACTCAACACACTCACACAACACACACACAGATATATATTCTTGAGAAGATCACCAACGTTAATTATGTAAGATCTTAGCTATTTCATGCGAATAATGCAAAGAAAGAAACTGTATCCTAATAAAAAAAAAAGTGAACAGAAATGTATACTACATTTATCAGATATTTCGAACGTACGATTGTCTCAAGAAGCTCAAAGATATATCATTAGTAACACCTGTACATCCATAAACGTACCATACACTGTAACCATATTTGATAAAATAACATTCTTAATAAATTGGGCATAAAAAGAGAACAATTGCTTGCAGTGACTAAAGAAATAACTAGTACAACGCTGAGAAATATATTAAGAGATGAGGAATACAAAAAATGGTGCACACTCAAGCAGAAAGGCAGAGGTGTGGCATTATTTCAGGAATACACGCCAGCTAACCGTTGGATAAAAACAAGGGATGGTCTCTCTATATCCGAGTAGAAGGAGGTAATTAAAATGATAGGACAAGTATCAAACGTGTGTGCCATGCCAGGTCGGTCTTAGGATGGCTCCCAGTGCAGACATTGCACTGAGATAGAAACCTTACCCCACATCCTGGAATTCTGCCAACATGGAACTCTCATCCGGAATACTAGACACCATGCAATACGAGAACTTATTGCTAAAAGTCTTCCTTCCTTCTACGAGGTTCACCAAGAAGTCCACTGCCTTGCAAAAGATGGAAGTTCTCGGCGAGTTGACATCATTGCCATTGATAGAAGAAATGACAGAGCAATTATCATCGATCCCACCGTGCGCTTTGAAACTGCAGTTGAACAACCTGTAGCAGTACATGAAGGAAAGAAGAACATCTATGACCCTACAATTCAGTACTTATAGATCATTATCATATACAAGGACAGATTGAAGGAGCAAGGGGAACAATCCCAAAATTCTTAGTTGAATGTTTTAAGTCTTTTGGAATTCCTTTAAATATTTTGAAAATTATTGCTATAGACGTAATGAAATATTCTGTTCGGATTTTACGTAATCGTCTGTACACCTAAATTTCCTTATATTCTATTTGATTACTATTTATTATTGAATAAAAGTACTTTCCCAAGGGTAGCTTCCATTTGAAAATAAAAATCGTAAATAGTGATATTGAATTTGGTATTCCCAAGAAACTAGTTCGATTAATTAAAATGTGTCTCAGTGAAACATACAGCAGAGTCCGTATAGGTCAGTTTCTATCTGATCCTTTTCCAATTCACTGCGGCTAAAGCAGGGAGATGCACTATCACCTTTACTTTTTAACTTCGCTCTAGAATATGCCATTAGGAAAGTTCAGGATAACAGCCAGGGTTTGGAATTGAACGGGTTACATCAGCTTCTTGTCTATGCAGATGACGTGAATATGTTAGGAGAAAATACACAAACGGTTAGGGAAAACACGGAAATTTTTGAAGCAAGTAAAGCGATCGGTTTGGAAGTAAATCCCGAAAAGACAAAGTATATGATTATGTCTCGTGACCAGAATATTGTACGAAATGGAAATATGAAAATTGGAGATTTATCCTTCGAAGAGGTGGAAAAATTAAAATATCTTGGAGCAACAGTAACAAATGTAAATGACACTCGGGAGGAAATCTAACGCAGAATAAATATGGGAAATGAGTGTTATTATTCGGTTGAGAAGCTCTTATCATCCAGTCTGCTGTCCAAAAATCTGAAAGCTAGAATTTATAAAACAGTTATATTACCGGTTCTTCTGTATGGTTGTGAAACTTGGACTCTCACTCTGAGAGAGGAACATAGGTTAAGGGTGTTTGAGAATAAGGTGCTTAGGAAAATATTTGGGGCTAAGCGGGATGAAGTTACAGGAGAATTGAGAAAGTTACACAACACAGAACTGCACGCATTGTATTCTTCACCTGACATAATTAGGAACTTAAAATCCAGACGTTTGAGATGGGCAGGGCATGTAGCACGTATGGGCGAATCCAGAAATGCATATAGAGTGTTAGTTGGGAGACCGGAGGGAAAAAGACCTTTAGGGAGGCCGAGACGTAGATGGGAAGATAATATTAAAATGGATTTGAGGGAGGTGGGGTATGATGGTAGAGACACAGGATAGGGACCGATGGCGGGCTTATGTGAGGGCGGCAATGAACCTTCGGGTTCCTTAAAAGCCATTTGTAAGTAAGTAAATAGTGATAACGCAAATGTTTATTTTTATTTTATTTGTTTAGTATGCTGTGTCTTTTGGCAACCCTTACTGAAGGGCAGCTACCCTTGTGGGATTTATATTTAAATATTTCCAATCGAAATATTTTGAAGATATCATTTGGGACAGAGCACAATCAAATCACATTATGATGGAGAAAAATGAACCGCTTTCTGCAGAAAGGTACCTAACCACAAAAGCATGTAATATCTCAATAATTAAATAATTCCAATCCTATTTTGATCAAAGATAGACCTACGGAGCTGTTGTTATTCACACTTTTTCATTGTTAAACGATGTCCAGCTATCCACCATAAGTGAATTCCTGCTACCTGCATTTGGCCAATAGCAATTAAGGTACCATTCCCGCAACTATTGTAATCCCATTTTACAGACGTTGATGCATTAGTACATGAACAAGTGCGAACAACAACAGCTCCGGCTGGGAAGTCAGTGGAAGTCCATTAAATTCAAAAAGGAACTACAGGTATGATTCAACTGCTGGACATACTCCTTTTCAGATAATACAAAACATATTGGAGGAATATATCGGATTATGCAATCAAGGACGACCATTTCCATTCAAAACTTCATGACAGAGATACCACTGTCACTCTGCATTCATTTCTCTGCAATCAATTACAGTCACCGCGATTTAAAGACATGATTCGATATGCATTTTATAAGTCAGGATACATTAATGACCCCATTGAAATGCGAAGCAGTACGTTTTTCACATACTAGGAGTTAACTTTTGCGACATTTGTGTAGGTTCTTTCTACATCAGATGCACTGTAAAGTTCTGTTTTGATTACTTTATGAATGCTGGTGACTTGCACTTTGCCCACTGCAGAATTTTTGTTAATTAAGACTGATAAATCAGAAAATACGTTCATATATTTAATGTCTTTGAAGTTCACACTTCGAATTTGTACCTCCATTTCCCATGACCATTAGCAGCTAAAAAGTATATCAATAAACTCTACAAATGCATACTATGTGTCAGTATATATATGTTTCATTCAGAAAACGCACAGGCGAACTGGAGAGGTCTACTTGTCAGTCGGCTAAGGCGCTTGCCCTCGGTTTGAAGTTGCGCTCGGGCATGGGTTCGATTCCCTCTTGGGCTGATTACCTGGTTGGATTTTTTCGTTTTCCCCAACCGTAAGGAAAATGTCAAGTAATCTATGGTGAATTCTCGGCCTCAACTCGGCAAATACCATCTCACTATCACCAATCCCATCGAAGCTAAATAACATAGTAGTTGATAGGGCATCATTAAATAAACAGCTAAAAAAATCTTGAAAATAGCAAATTGTGAATTCATACTTCTGAAATGCAATTTGCTTATTCTGAAACACAAATGACGTTTTCTGAAATACACTTTACTCTTATTCTGCAATACAAATGTTGTTTTCTGAAATACAAATGATTCTGAAATTAAATTGATTAATCTGAAATACAAATGACACTTTCTGAAATTAAGTTGATCAGTTCTGGAATACATGTGGAAAGGGTGTAGTTTGAGTTACTGTGTATTTATATTTCCACAAGTTCTTTCTCTATCTTTTATTTGATGTAATTCTTCCACTTGTAGTTATTTTCCTATCTCGGTACTGTACGTATTCTTAATAATAATAATAATAATAATAATAATAATAATAATAATAATAATAATAATAATAATAATAATAATAATAATAATAATAATAACGTAGGTTCAAAGTCATATACAAGTGATTCCGGACTGGTGTTACAAACTTTCAGGGATGATGGAGAATGGCACATGTATCAATTTGAGATAAGGAACCCTGGTCCGGAAATGACCGAGTCGAAAGTTATAAGCAAAAATATTTGTGTTGAAATGGAATTGTAATTTGGCACCACGTGCGCTCCTTCTCTTAACCTTTGGAACAGTCGTGCAAAGATGGTATGGGCCGGATGTCTCCTACGTGAGTACTTGCCCCGATACAATCTGTGAGCTTGTCTACTGTTCCCATTGGCTCATCCGTATTCGAAAATCAGGTTTGCTTATTCCACTCTCGTGTACTCCTCCATTTCACTAGGACTGATCGACTGGACACTGCAACTTGTACACAAGTGCATATCAGGACCGACCATGTCCGTTACACATTACGCTATCTGCATTGCTTTAGTGTAGTTTCCTGTCCCACCCCTCAGACAGCGCACTGAATAGAATACTGTAAGTAGACAACGTAAACAACGTCAGATGAATACAGTATGTGTAAGGTGTGCAGATAAATACATATAAATAAGGTTTACAGAGGAATAAAATTATTTCATTTCCACACAACTATTTTTGCTTATAACTTTTTGACTCAGTCATTTCCGGACCATGGTTCCTTATCTCACATTGATACATGTGCCCTTCGCCATCATCCCTGAAAGTTTGTAACACAAGCCCGGAAACACCTGTATAGAGGTGTTTAAGAAAAGCACCGAATATTTTGTGAGATGGTAGTAGGCTACTCATCAAAACAAGACAAAAATGTCTAATAAACATGGGTCCTAAAATGAATACTTTTGACATTGACATGATAGGGGACAATGTCATTTCCATCAATTGTAAAGCATCCTTCTACCATATATCTTTAGGACTCGTACCTTGTTACCCTTTTATTTATTACATTTCAGATACCCAATGACCAATAAGAAATAAGCAAAAAAAAAACTCACATTAGAATGTTCTTTTAATGAAAATCACATTGAGCATCTCCTATGATGTTGATGAACAGGTACCCACATTTCGAAAGGTATTAATTCGACACTACTGTATTGCAGTTTTTAAGTGACGCCAAATTTATTTATTTATTTAGCCAATAATTAAAACATAAAATTTAATATAAACAGAAAAGCTTCAGCTCGCCCCTGAAAGAGTAGAAATCGTGCTCAGAGACGGATTCCTGAATTTAAATTAAGAAGTGTATAATACAATTTGTCTTATGTCTACTACGCAATAAGATTATATAAATTTAAATTTACAATTTTTCAATTTTTTATAAAATCCATCCATAACTTTTTAAATTTAATACTAGAACTATTAGAATTGACAAGATAAGGATATTTAAATATAAATTTGTTATATATTCTTGGTCCTAAATTACTACTATCATTAAATACTGTAGCAGTGTTGCATTTTGGTTCAAACAATCTTAAAGAATTCATACCTTTTGTTTCATAACTATGAGAAAACAATTCAAAATTATTTCGATTTTTATGTATGGATTTTATTAATACAATATAATAAATTTGTCTTATTTTAAGAACATTGAAGTCTAAAAACAATTTTTGAGATGGAAAATCAATAGGTTTATGAAGATATATTTTAATTATTTTCTTCTGTAATAAATAAAATGATTAAAATAAGCTACCCCATCCTATAATTCCATATATAATTACCGAATGAAATAAAGTTAAGTATATTGTGCGTAATAAACTTATTGACAAGTAATTCCTCAATAAAAGAAAATAATATATTATTTTACGTAATTTATTACAAAGGTAATTAATGTGCTGGTTCCATTTTAAATGATTGTCGAAAATTATGCCTAAATACTTAACTTCAGAGAACTTGTATCTGAAAGAAAGACATAGTATGATAATTACATAGTACGAGCCAATTACCAAAGCTGCAACGATTCAAAAGAAAAGAAAGCAAGAAAAAAGTATTTGCAACACTGTTTGCTGAACTGTAGCAAAGCCGACAGAAAGAAGTAGATTACTCTGAATACAGTATTGTTCAATGAGAATTTCGAAAAATGAAATGCGTTCAATGGATAGAAAGCAATGGTTAATTTGGCACTGAAAAAAAAAATCACAATAAAAAATAACGCATCAGTTTCACGTTTATTTGAGCAGTTATAGGTTTTTACGCTAGGTGGAACTTGAATGTGCGATGTAAACAAAAAAACAGTAGAAGGTTTGAATACGGAAGCTTTTTAATTTACGGTCTTTCATTTACGTTTATGTCCGACCTTCTGGGAATGCGTTCATTCGATAACGCGACCACACGTTCCGTTCTGAATGGACATGAAAAAAAAGAGATAAAATCGCCGTTTCTTTCATGTGCATGTCTCCTTCATACGTGTATACCTTGTGTCACTGAAAGCGCACGCACAGCCATACTGCTGAGGTAACAGCCAACCCCATACTGATTAAGGCAATTACGTGTACAACGGATAATTATTCATCGACGCATATTAATTGTTGCTCATGGTAATATAAGGTGCTGTACGCGACACTTAAACGCTAAATAAACACATAATGCTGCACGAAAGAAGGTTGTTGATTCGATTTCCATATATGGCACGCCTTTTTTTTTAATGTATCCTTCGAAGTGTTGGGTGTAGTTCCGACATCCCATCACGTGTTCGTTGTCAAATCGAGAAATTCACGTATGAATTTACGCCAAAGTTCTCCAAAAGTTATAAGCATACAGTAGCCTGGAAATTAATCCGAACACGACATATTTTTACATTTTCTGTCACTGTTGGCCTTAATGGCTCATACCGCTTTAATTGACATCTGTTAGTATGTGTAATTCCATTGTTGAAGGTCTGTCGTTATTATTTTTTTATAATATGTGACATTTTGCCTGTCGTTTTGTACTTATAAGCATTTCAGTTGTGTTGAAGACTTAATACTGCAATCCTGTGTACATTCTGTCGTCTTCACAAATGGATACAACTATCGAAAACGGTCTAAAATTATAACATTAGTAGAGCATTTTCTATGACACAGAGGCAAATTGCTGCAGAATGTCACATCGGTTTGGCTACTGTTAATTGATCATAAAACGATACAGGGAGACTGGATCCATCACACCCCAGACAAAAGGAAACTGTAGCCGGAAAAGGAAGACTTCACCTGCAGATGATCGTTTAATTGTCAGGAAAAGTAAATTAAATCCTAGAAAAATAATCGCGAGTTAATGGCTACCACTGGGGCGAATAAACAACAGTTTTTGAAGCTGGACGAAGGGCTGTTCATTTAGAGAAGCAACTAGTTAACCCCTTATGTGCAAAAACGCTTAATTGGGCAAAATTGCATCAACAATGGACAGTGAATGACTGGAAGAATGTACTTTTTCCGATGAGTCTCATTTCGAGGTCCACGGCCACCGTGTTTCTTACGTACGGAAAGGATCCGAAAAAGTAACAGCAGCTCATCTACAAAAGCACCCAAATACCCCCTAAAGTAATGTTTTGGGGTTGATTTGTCCGACATGAAGGGCCTGGAGCATTAATACCTATCAAGGGAATGATGAATTCGGACAAATCCGTATATTCAATTATGTGGAAACCAGAATCGTATCCCAGCTGCAAAAATCATTTCCGGATGGCAGAGGTGTGTTCCAACAAGACTTGGCACAGTTGCCATACGTCTCGAAACTCAGAATTCTTCAACAAGAAGAATATTCGGTACTCCCCTCGCCAGGCAACTATGACATCAACCCCATTGAGAACTTTTGGTCAATTTGGAAAAGAAGACTGCAAAACATGGATTGTTCTACAAAGGAGAAGATGATTTCTGCCCTCAATACTGTATGGTTTCGCGATGAAGAAATGAAGAATATTTGTGGGAATTTGTGGAATCCATGCCAAATCGTCTCGGACCTGTTAGAAGAACAAGGAGGCCTAGTAGAGTACTGAAGTATGTCATAGATCCTTCTTTTTTAAAACGTTTGAGTGTTTTTACAATAAGTAATTAAGTTGTTAAAATTAATTTGCACGCTACTGTAGGTAATAGAAACAGCTAGTAATGTAAAATTTATGACTTTTTTTTTTTTTTTTTTTCCTTGAAGCAAAAATTGAGGTTTTCAATCGTTTGTTCAAAAGCAATAATTTCGATATTTCAAAACAACGTACAAGTTCTACCCTTATGGTCAGGTACTTAATCAATCAACCAATCAATCAAGTTATCAATCAACCAGCCAATATGGGAGAAAGGAGGAAGTGAATTAGAAAAGCTACACAAGTTGGCGTTCTTGCAAGGGTTCTTGAAACTCATATTACCATATATGAACTCCTAGCAGCAATATGTATTCCTTTCTTTGCCAAAATGTCATCTAATTGCAGTAAAAAAAAAGAAGAAATAACCCATTGGACGGAAATAAACTCAGGAGTCAGACAAGGCTGTGGCCTCTCTCCTTTGCTTTTTAACGTTTATATGAATGCCATTGTGAAAGATTTTAGAGAAACAAAACACGCATATATCACTATTAACAGAAATTTAAAATTAGATGTAATAACGTTTGTAGATGATCTTGTTTTACTAGCAACATCTGAAGATGATTTGTAATGGCCAGTACATAATTTAAATTTAATAGCTCAAAAATATTCAATGGAAATATTCATTAACAAAACAAAAATAATGGCCTTTTGTGGTAAATACCCAATACCAAGCAAAATTTATTTAAATAACACAATTTTGAAGAGAGTTAATGAGTTTAATTATTTAGGATATAAACTTTCTTTTGTTGAAAATTTGGATTTATCAGAGAAAATTGTAAAATTCAACAAATCAATGGGCATTATTAACAGAGTTTTAAAACCTTCATTAGTACAAAAATCAACTCGTACTCGTCTTTATAAAATAATAGGTCGACCAGACTTATGTTATGGGAGTGAAGCGTGGACTATAAGGACAAAAGATGAAAGACTAACAGCTTGCGAGATGAGATTCATGCGCCGAACAGCTGGCTACACTAAATGGGATCGAAAGAAAAATGAAGATATCCTTCAAGAACTTAATGTGTCATCAATACTGAACTATATCTCTAGATATCAGTTAAACTGGAAGGAACACGTCTCAAGAATGGTTTCATCCAGGATCCCTAAGGCAATAATGAAGTGTCCAAATGGGAAACGGTCACTTGGTCGACCTATGAAAACATGACAAGAAAATCACTTTTTCAGGCCGTAACAGTTCTTTTGGGACTAGTACTTGACAGGATGATGATGATGATGATGATGATGAACACCTAGCCTAAAGTCCTCTTGTCTAACTTACGTTAGTTAACACTGTCCCAAAATGGACTGAAGTACGTTTTGAGCGGGGGAACAAACAGTGAATTAGAAACAACTTTAAATGGCTAAGCAAATTAAGTAACGCATTGGAATCGAAAAGATCGCCTAGTCTGTAGGGTGCAGTTGTTTGCGCTATTGGGTGCAGTTGTTTGAGTGTGAAGTGAGTCATAAATCTATTATTTAACGTGGACCTAAATGACAAACACATTAGCTCATCTTGACCATAGTACCACATTTAAAATTAAAGTGAAATGGGAGTGTAGAAATAGCAGAACTTGTGGCAACATGTGAATTGTATTAAGGAACGTTGGAACCTATTACATTAAAGAAGATGATGTAATTTTTCTTACTATTGAACTTCAGTTAGAGTCTTTTTATAAAAGCATTTTCTGTGATAACACAGGTTTCCTCGAAAAAAAAAAGCTATCTTCTTTAGTCAATTCCATCTAGCCAGTGTTCATCTGTCACGTTTTTTTTTCTGCATAACCTTCTTTATTTCCTTTGACCATATGGGTTGCGGTTACAGTTAAGAGTTATGTAGGAATTAAATGATGCTGAATTAGAATATTCGAACATAAAACACCACACATTAAATACAACATCCTATACACATAATTACAGGAGAATGGAGGAAGTTACACAACGCAGAATTACACGCATTGTATTCTTCACCTGACATAATTAGGAATATTAAATCCAGATGTTTGAGATAGGCAGGGCATGTAGCACGTATGGGCGAATCCAGAAATGCGTATAGAGTGTTAGTTGGGAGGCCGGAGGGGAAAAAAGACCTTTGGAGAGGCCGAGACGTAGATGGGAGGATAATATTAAAATGAATTTGAGAGAGGTGGGGTAAGATCATCGAGACTGATTAATCTTGTACAGGATAGGGACCGATGGCGGGCTTGTGTAAGGGCGGCAATGAACCTCTGGGTTCCTTAAAAGCCATAAGTAAGTATACATACACAAGAAGTTTTAGTAGACTTGTGTATTTTCATCAAGAACGTTCAAGCGCAAAAAGCCAGATAAGACTGACGTCCTATATATAGGACACCGGACGTTTCACACAAATATGTTAATAACAATGACTATGACATACTAAATATAAGAAAAAAAAATTGGAGGCAATTTTACATAGATTATGGTATCATGATTGCCGACTATTTTCAGCAATGTTAAAAAAATAAAACGTTTCAAGACGGCAGTCTTATTAATAAATTGTAAACATATATTTACATTGATCACGACGCCTTTCATAAATAATTACTGTTAACAACACCAGTTTATCACATGTAATTAAAATAGGCCTTAATAAACCAATCGATTACTCATTTGTTCACTGATTTGAATGTTTTGAAAATTAAACAGGTTTATTATACTGCCTTATTAAACTTCATTCATAAAAATCGTAATAAATTCAAATTGTATCATCATAAATATGGAACTAAAAGATCCGATTTTATACGACTAGAGGAACCAAAATTGTTTCACAAACACAGCTCTTAGCCATGGTACCTCCTTTGGTCCAAGGTTATATAATAAAATAATTGAAAAATACCGAAATTTGGAAAATTTTAGTATCAGAAATGTCAAAAATAGCGTTAGAAATTTAATTTTTAAAGAATATATGTTGATTTAATGTGTATGTATTTGTATGATTTAAATTGTTAAAATTGAATTTGTATTTTTAAAGTTAATTTATTCCTATAATTTTTTTTCTTGACCCACTTTGTGGCAAATAATTATCTTTTTTGTGTTCAGGTATGTGTTTAGAAAACTCCCTGAGCACGAGTTTTTACTCCTTCAAGGAAGAATTAAGACTGTATTTTTGTACATATTATTTTACTAACAATAAACAATAAACCTACATGACTTTGTTCTTATTTTTATGCATATAATGAGAAAAACAATTACAAGATATAACTTATAAGATGTATTAAGTTGAGGAACACTTGAACAAAAGAGGAAAGGAGTGATAGTCCTTGGTTCAGTCTTGCTCACGCAACTGGGTCTGCACCTGACCCTACGGGTGAGCATCAGCTGCGAAGTTCCGGTGACACAGCATGAAACAGCATCCATCTAGGAAACTGCCAACAGGACCTAATCTCAGTGGTACCCGAGATTGCATCGATCCCGCGCCCCCACCAATGCTATTTGGACATAATGCATGGACACTGCTCGGAAACCTAACATCGGTTCTACGCGAAAGTCGAAATCGAGATGCAAGGGAAGTATGATGGGCTTCATAGAATATAAAAACGTGTAGCTAAGACACATTCATGATGTCAAATTATGGGACTTGGAAAATATGTCGTCAGTAAGAGACACTACATAGACCTAGCTATGAAATTTCATATTAAACGAGATCAGATCTAATATATCACTTTATCGGTCGTTGTCATATTTGGTGTGAAATATTTGCCAACTACAGGTGATTTTCAGAAGAATGTTATGTTTTATTTAACGACGCTCGCAACTGCAGAGGTTATATCAGCGTCGCCGGATGTGCCGAATTTTTGTCCCGCAGGAGTTCTTTTACATGACAGTAAATCTACTGACATGAGCCTGCTACACTTAAATGCCATCGACCTGGCCCGGGATCGAACCCGCAAATAGAAGGCCAGCGCTATACCAAAAGGGCGACTTTTCAGAAGATGACTACCTTTAATAATGTGAAAATCTGAATAACTTTGGATCAGTACGCTAAATTATCCGGCAGTTGTCTGCGAATTTGGAATCAAAGAAATAATCAACTAAATTGGGCTCCTGGTTGCTTTTGAACACACCCACACTCGCGTCAATGGAATTCCTTGTCACAAAGTATTAGGGGCTACAAGACAACAAACACCTTTAAGAACAGCTTAAAAGATAACCTCATTAGCATTTCACTCCAATCATACTGACTTAAAATATCACTGACTACATTGTTACTTCTTTCTTTAGACATCATCCTGATAGTGCTGTATTTTCAAAATTGTCTCATAATAATCTCTTTCTATTATCTAATACTATTTTAAATATATTAACATTCTATGTATTTTAGCTTAATTCTGCTACACAGTTTGTATTTCAGTGTTTAATTAATAGTTCATAGTATTTTGTTGTTCAATTCGTAAATAACTCTTGTATACATGTAACTCTCATCTACGATAAATCAAATTGTTGAATTCTTTGTTAAGTTCATGCATGTGTATATACTCTTTTTGCTGGTTGAGTGGAAGAGAAGGCCTTACGGCCTTAACTCTGCCAGCTAAAATAAAAATTATTATTATTATTATTATTATTATTATTATTATTATTATTATATAGAATAGTCCAGGTAATTTTCATATAGACTTGAGAAAAATTACTTCAGAAGGTTTTTAACCAGTTCAAAGCTGGGTAAATATTGCTAAAAAGACATTATATCCAAATTCAGAAAAAATTCGAATACAGGAAAACACCCAAAAATGGATTTCAAAATGACGGACTAAATGCAAAAAGAAACTAATTTACGTTTTTTTAGAGAAAGAGACGATGCTTTTATTTGAAGTTAAGAATGTTACATACTAAAATATCTTCCGACTATATAAAACAAATTGTTTGTTATGGCCAGATGTGGATGCCGAAATTGGTAACAATAGAGAAGTGCTCTGCAATAACAAGGTATATACACATAGTCGCCACCATTAATGTATCAAAATAATAAACTCAATAACGAGATTTTGACGAACAAAACATGAAACTTATACATATAAACTATCAATAATACTAATTCAAAAACGCAGATTTTCAAAGGTCTTTTGTTAATGAAAACAATGTCACTTTTACTTACTGCCAAAAACCCACTTCTTACACATACCTTGTTATTGCAGAGCACCACTCAATTTTACGATATTTTTGTACTTTCGTGAGATTAATACTAACATTTCTACCCCTAATCGTTCTGCTTATAAATCTCTACACTCGAAGCAAAGCACAAAGTCTTTTATGTACTCGTACATGCTCTATCAAACGGACTACATAATTTCATCCTGCAACTCATTCCGATTTTCACATATGCCACTTGTGAGACACAAAGCTCAAGCTGAGTCCACAGACGAGATTCAGAATCACGAAGGAAACCAGAAGCTCCCTATAATCTATAAAATTTACACGTTGAAAATATTAAAAGAAATAAAAATAAACAAGTTTTCAAAATTATAATTAGCAATTTTAATTATTCAATTATTTTAAGGACTTTCCATCATCGCGTCAGGGAAAGAAGAAAATGAACTGAGAACGTTCCCTCCCTCCCTACGCTTCTACTTGTAGCTAGCTAGCTCACTTACCCCCACCATAAAGTTCTTACTACTTGTATGTTACAGCGCACGCATGCATTTCGTTTCACGAGATAAGGAATGACCTTTAAATAAATTTAAAAATCGAATTAAGGAAAAATATAAGCCGGAAAGCTTCCCACGTTGCAGACAAAGATTCACATTCAGATGTGTCTCTATGGAAACACTGTTCTGAACCACTTCAATTTTCTCGGCTAGCATTTTCACCGTTTCTCCATTTATCGTTGCCACGCTGGTATGATTTAAACACAGCTTTCCTAGTAAACCATTACAAACCTATCCAAGATAGCCAAGGTATCTTACGTTTGGCGAGTTATTCATACAAGGGTTACTTGATATCAAATTATTCGCAAACAAAGAACCCATGATTGAAAGAAAACAATACGATAAATTTTCAATGGCTGATGACACTGTCACTGTGAAACACGGATTCCGGTATTGAATTCAATATTTTCAAAATAGGGTATACGAAGAAAGTTGTCGATGAATAGGAGCAAATGACGATCTGAAGTCACAAGGTCCATACTAAACGCCGGATGCTGTAAGAGTTCTATTTAATCTACTTACATTTTATCAATGAAGGTTTAAGAGCATAGCATTGCGCGTTCTGATGCAGTAGCACTCGCTTTCAAATTACCCAGTATCTTTCAACCAGAACGATGTAATCTCGTACAAGCTGTTCCGGACAACAACGGACATTAATAGTTTGCAGTTTAAAACCAGCTCAAGTATACTAGGCCGTCATAGTTCCGCCAAACACAAAACAAATTTTTAGCAGGCTGGTTATTGCTTTTCAGTATCATAATTAGAAAACCAGATTTATTTTTCGAAATAAAATTTATAAAGCTACTTTAATAACTATTCTCCTCCTAAAATGTTTTAAATTCTTTATATATAAATCCCACAAGGGTAGCTGCCGTTCATTAAGGGTTGCCAAAAGACACAGCATACTAAACAAATAAAATAAAGTAAACATTTGTGTTATCACTATTTACGATTTTTAATTTCAAATGGAAGCTACCCTTGGGAAAGGACTTTTATTCAATAATTATTAGTAATCAGAATATAAAGAACTTTAGGTGTACAAATGATTACGTAAAATCTGAACAGAATATTTCATTACGTCTATAGAATAATTTTCAAAAATTTTAAAGGAATTCCAAAAGACTTAAAACATTCAACTGAGAATTTTGGAATTGTTCCCCTTCTCGAACAATAGGCCAAATACTTCAATCTGTCCTTGTATGTGATAATCAGGGAAAGGGATTTGGAGTATTATAACGAATGGTGAAACGTAGTATAGATATTCGTAGCTCAGTGGCTGTCAAGCGAGCTGCATGGACGAGTACAGTCCACTTCATACAAACTTACACGCACAAGACTCCAATAAACAACATTACAAATATACATAATTAAATATCAATCTCTACGTCCTCTCACGCCAGTGGAAATATTGATGCCTGGTAGACAGTTGTCTTCTGTATGGAACTCGCCTCTGAATATGTATGTTTCTCTGTCAGGAGCGTGTTAAATTAAAACCTTTATTTACAATATCATGAAATATGATAATATATATACAGCGTATACTACAGTATTTACAATATATGCAATATACTACAATATTTACGATATAGCCTAACACAGTATCATTAAATGCTGAACAAAATGTAGAACCAAACGAAATGACATTTTCAATTAATGCTATGTTTCGTTGATGAAACAATTATTCCTGCTGTGCCTTGTTATAATAAATTGTAAATATTATTTTCAAATTTTCAAAATACAACTTTGCTCTGTTGCAAGCAACGAAATTTTTTAACATGGAAAAACTCCGCTCTACATCTGTTTGAAACAAGATACGTCAATTAAATTCACATGTTGAATGACGTCATTGGGACACGACTTTGTTAACATCTGAAATCCGACTAACAATACTGTACCTATCATTTTTAATCAAAACTCTGTTCATTTTTTCACCAACACGTTTTCCTACTTTACCTTCTACTGCACTCAGTTTATTTACAATAGTCCTCATAATATTTATTTCTTCAACTTGTTATACTCCTGACTTTTTGTAACCGAATAATGGCATCCGGTAAATATAACAAAATTGACTTCATATCAATGACTTCTTTTTAGATTGTTCTATCATTTAGCAGTTCCTGGCGTATTAGAATCGCAGCCGCGTCATCGGGATTGAAAGACTGGACCACTTTCTTCACAGATTGGAGGTGATGTGCGTAACAATTGCAAGCTTCTAACCATGATCCCCATCTCTTAAGAACTGGACATGGGGAAGCGACAATTTAGGGAATTGTTTCCTGTATTTTGATACTCGATCTGGAGCTTTTACAAATATAGTCTCTCAATTTTGCATTGTTAGTTGGTTTCACTTTTGGCATTGTACCTGCACTTCACTACTCTGAACTGCAAACCTGCATGTTTAAGTTCTTATGCGACAACTGTCCCGTTCACCTGTTGTTGACGTGCAGAGATCTGCGAGTATGTCATGGAGGGAGAACTTGGTATAAAGGGTTGTAAACAAATGACTGTGTAGATGCCAATACTAGCTTTTACTGCTCCAAATTCCGTTCCCTAGTGATAATAATCTCTAAAGTATTGAATTGTAGGGTCATAGATGGTCTTCTTTTCTTCATGTACTGCTACAGGTTGTTCAACTGTAGTTTCAAAGCGTACGGTGGGATCGTAAATAATTGCTCTGTCATTTATTCTATAAATGGCAATGATGTCAATTCGCCGAGAACTTCCATCTTTTCCAAGGTGAACCTCGTAGAAGGAAGGAAGACTTTTAGCAATAAGTCCTCGTATTGCATGGTGTCTAGTATTCCGGATGAGAGTTCCATGTTGGCAGAATCCCAGGATGTGGGGTAAGGTTTCTATCTCAGTGCAATGTCTGCACTGGGAGCCATCCTGAGACCGACCTGGCATGGCACGCACGTTTGATACTTGTCCTATCATTTTAATTGCCTCCTTCCACTCGGATACAGAGAGACCATCCCTTGTTTTTATCCAACGGTTAGCTGGCGTGTATTCCTGAAGTAATGCCACACCTCTGCCTTTCTCCTTGAGTGTGCACTAATTTTTGTATTCCTCATCTCTTAATATATTTCTCAGCGTTGTACTAGTTATTTTTTTTTTTAGTCTCTGCAAGCAATTGTTCTCTTTTATGCCCAATTTATTAAGACAGTTATTAGCCTCGGCTTCTAGATTTCTTGATGCATTAACATGACAGTTATTGATGGTTTGCAATGTAAGGCAGTTATTATACCGTTGAATGTAAGCTTCCCACGTGGCTCGAAATTATACGTAGCCTATTAAGAAGTTACTCCACAAGATTTAATGTTGAAAAAGAAACGATTCGCCCAGATAATATGACGTCCGTGACATAAGCGTTTAATATGAAGGCAGACTGCACATGTAGTTTGACAACTTACGTACTCTCTTGCCCAGAGTCTTAGTGTGGAGAGAGAACAAGTTTTCTAAACAACGTGAATGTGTTTGTCGGTGGATTTTCCTCCAAAACACTGTATGTAGATCTTGAATGTCAGTAAAGTAGTATATCTTGAATGTCACTAACCCTATCGTTAAATTGTTATAACTACACGTCCAAATAATAATTTTAAAAAACTATGCTATTCAAACTGGCAAATAAACATTACAATAGCAACAAAATCAACGAACAGAATTGAGAGAATAAAAACGGCATTAATATAAAACAAACAGATGAGGGCAGCAAATTCATTTGTTTGCTTTCAGCCTGAGGATATATTCAATGCTATGTTCCAATCGATAGTGATTCTACCTATAGGCTAAATTCCGAGCACCTGAATTCGATTATCGGGAGGGAAATAAATACTTAAATAAATTCAATGGACATTTGGTATATTTTGTAATACATGTTCTTTACTAGATTCAAAATCATCAGAAAATCGATTAAAGAAAGGGTAAATTTAAAGAGTAAATTTAAATATATATATATATATATATATATATATATATATATACATACATACACACTCTCGCGAAAAACAAGGCATTTTTGTATTATTCATATCAAGACATTGATTAACAGAATTAATGCAGTACATTTTACGATAAATTAAAATTATATAAAATTTATTTATTTATGCAATGAACCAAATTTATATTGATTCCGTGAAATAATTCTATGAATTATATTTGACTATTACCAGCAAAAAAAAAAAAGGTGAAGATTTAACTCCCATAAGGCTAGGTATGTTAGCAGTTCTGTTTTGTCCTATACACATTTATGCAATGACGTTGCAGTATGCTGACAACAGAACTAGACATTTCCGCCACTTCTGGACCTCTGAAATTCGTTCTAAATTATCTTACATTTTATAATTAAAACTTGGCAAAAGGCCTAATCTTTCAAAATGGAAAGATGGGGAAAATTTTGTTCCAATGGCGCCCTTGGACTGCGTGAAGATTGGCGCGCCTGTCGCCAGAGTAGCGCTGTAGCTACCGCTGACGCGCCAGTCAGTCGAGTTGGATCTGTCGTGAGGGAAAGACGTCTGTGCGCGTGTTGTGAGTAAAATTGTGTTGCCGCCGCGGAACGGTCCGGCCGAGCTACGAACGCACTGTAGTAAGTTCCGTTTTAATGTGCTCGCTACCTACATAGATACTGCAGATTGTGAGTGGTTCGCCCTACTGCAATTTTCAACAGTCCTAAGATGAGTGTATCATGTCTTGATAAAAACCACTTGGTTTTGCAATGTCTTGCGGAGAGTGTAAATACAGTCAGTTCCACATAACATTGATATATAACACTAATAAGACTTGGGAGTGTATGGAGAAGTACTCAAGCGATTGTCCTAAAGATGACAGCGATATCAATATGGGATTAGTTTACAGGAAAAATCCTCTTTGTTCCTACACAAAGTTGATTTCCATGTTAGAGTCAATGCGATAATGCAGCGAAATGGAATCATTCGCTTCAAATCTCATCAAATTTCTTTCTATTTCTTCCACTTTCATCTCTTTTATTTTCCTCCTCCTTTTCTTCATCGCTCTGTCTCCAACTTCTTCTCTTCCGCCTGTTTCCATCCATGTGTCTTTTCATTCTTCTTTTTCTTGTTTTGCTATAGGGGAGTAGTGGGTACAGTGAGACACAAAATATTAAGACATATGTATGTAAGTGATAATTCAAGTATTTTTAAAATCAAGTGCAATAGAAATAGACATTAAACCATGGAGTACAATAATACATAAACATTTTAATAGATAAAGAACATAATATACAGTATGTGTTTGTCAAAAAAAATGCAAATGTCTCACTGTTCCCATTCATGAGGTACAGTGAGACACCACAGTGTCCATTAACGGACATTGACATGATTTACATTTCTTTCAAAAGAAAGGAAAACTTGCTGTCTCTTTATCTTGACATGTTCTGTAGGCTTATTTAGAATCATTTTGATGTCTGACTTCGAAACCATTGAATCATCTGGAACATTTGAAAAAGTGAATTTTCCATGACATTTCAAACTTTTGCGAAAAAATGAAATGAATTTTTGGTGGCAACAAAGCTTATAATTATAAGAATTTAATTTAATTCTTTATTATTTTCTATCATTTTCTTAAATTTTGTGAATAATTTATTTATGAAACCTTTTAAAATGTAGTGTAACCATTATTTTATGCTATAGTTCCTAAATTGGTTACTAGTATGTTCATTTTTAATGTTAATTACTGGTAAATGTATTATAATCACAGTTTGTTTTCGCAAATCATTGATACGTGGGAACAGTGTACCCTTCAATGGCATATCTCACTGTTCCCTTTACTCATAGTTCGTTTAAAAATGACGCCATCACTTCAAAATTAAAACAAGAAAGACGAAACTTTGCTAAACATACCATAGTATTAGGTAACAAAACATTCATATTTATATCTCATTTGTATATCCAATATAACCTTCATTAAACACAAGCCAAAATTGTACTTCTAGAGTGAAAAATTACGAATTATATTTACATCACTCACCTTTATAACTAGAATAAAATCGAGTATGAAAATATTGTTACTTTACTCATGCAACATACAACTCCACTGTTACCAGCAACTCAACATCAAAATTTAGCATCTAATAGAAAATGTCTCACTGTTCTCCCAGTCTTACTGTACCCACTTCTCCCCTACTATCCTACGATATTTTTTTTTATTTCCTACTCTTCGTTCTCGTATTCCCTGGAATCTATTCGTCTTACCATTTCTATTGTTTTAGCTTCTCTTACTTCTATTGCTTCTTTCCTAACTTCAACTTTATCCATCACTCTTTTCATCTCATGTTATTGCGCCTATTCCACTTTATCCTGCACTTTCTTCGCCTCATCTTTTTCCTCTTCCTCCTACACACCTTTTCTTCCCCTCTTCCTTCTATACTTTAATTGCATCTTCTTACTCCTACATTTTTTCTTCTTCACTTCATTGTATGACTTTTTATTCTCAATTTAACGCACCTTCCTTTATTAGATAGTACAGGGCCATCATTTTATTTTTACGTGCATTTTTATTGTACCTGCATTTCTGAATGTACTTCACTCCCACCCCTTCACTAATGTCCTTGCTCCCGTCAGACACACAAACTTACGCCCGCTGTTGCATTCGAAGTCTTCAAACAGTGAAGTAAACACTGCAGTGTATAATGTGTTTCATAAATATGATTGCGTTTTCTATAGAAGAAAGAACCTATATTAATAATATCGTACTAAAAATTATATTCAAGAAACGATAAATTCAATTTCAGATAATATGCTTCAAATTGTTTTTAATAATATACGTACTGAATTGAAGCCTGCATTGTAATCATTTTCAGCAACTTGTTTAAAAATTCAGATTACCTTTTTTGAATTCAGGTGGCTAGAAGCAAAGGAATGCTAGTGACATTTGTAATAACATGAGTTAAGTGCATGCAGTGTAAGCTAAAGTATCTAAAATTTTAGTGGCAAAGGGATATTTTAATCGCATCACACATTAAAATTTAAATAAAAATTTCCTATTTTACGAAAGCTTAAATATTTAAACCCCATTTCCTCAAAAGTAATTTAAGTGCACCTACAGCCCTTTACTTATGACCTCCTCAATTTAAGTGCACTCTCTATATTGTATGTTAACATCAACAATTAATTATGCTAAATAAAGTAGACATTACATAACGAACATAGCCGCCTGAAAAGTTGAGTTTTTTAAAAAAATGTTACTACTCTACGGTATTTTGATAAATTCTGTAAAAGTGACGATCAAACTGAAAATCGTAATATCGTATTTCCCTACAACATAAATGGATACACTACTTTTCTCTCCTCCTATACCTAGTAAAATGATTTGTTTACATATTGCACTACTAACATCAAACTTCTGTAATGGAAGGGGACAACAGTGTTTCCGAGTATAGCTAAGTTAATGTTAAAAATGTTGGTAAAAATAAAGTGATGTCCCTGTAGTACTATACCACATATAATATTGAATGGAATTATTGTTAAATACAGTGAAACAGTTAAAAATCTTGGCATTTTTATGGATAGCGATCTAAATTGGAACACTCAAGTAACACACATTTGCAAAAAAAAATATTTTCTCAACTTCATTCCTTGTTTCATATGAAAGAATTTCTACCTCTTAGTCTAAAAAAGAATCTTATTCAGACGCTTGTAATGCCCCATTTTGATTATTGCGATTCCTTGCCAACTAATGTAAGTTCACTGTTAGCTGAGAGACTACAACTTATTCATAATGTGTGCATACGATTCATCTGCAATACTCGTAAATTTGATCATATAACACCTTCCCTCCAGTTACTTTCATGGACGCGTCTGAAGGAACGAAGACCAATACATTTATTGTCTCTTCTGTTTAGAATCATGCATACTTCTACCCCGAATTATCTGTTATCGCGCTTTCAATTTCTTACAACTCTTCGAAACTGACATCAAGCACTTCTTTCTATCCCTCATTATAGAACGTCTTTATACTCATCTTCTTATACTGTAGAAATACCTCGCCTCTGGAATTCGTTACGTAATGACGTCAGGGACTGCCGGACTTTATCACAATTCAAAATTAAATTGGAAAATTTTGTCTTAGTTAATGTTTTTTAGGTATTGCCAGAAGTATCGATGTGTTTTTTTCGTTTTTTAAATCTAGATTAAAATTGCAAGTTTCTTGTTTATGTTAGTTAATTAGTTAGGATACAATTAATTATGATACTTAATCACTCATTTAAAGTTTGTGTGACTGCAGCCTGTGTATATTTTTGTGTGGCTTTACTTTGTTTATAGTGTTTTTTCTCTCTCTCTTTATTTCTTGTGTAGCTTTACTTTGTAAGTGTATTTTTTCTCTGTTTATTCCTATTATTGTATTTGTATTCCTGGTGTTGTGGAAGAGAAGGCCAGATGGCCTTAACTACCACCAGAATAAATAAATAAATAAATTTTCTTCATCCTATGCCTATCTTTTCCTCTTCTTCATACAATTTCTTCTCCTTTACCTTTACCCTTCTTCACCTCTATTTGTCTTCTACATCGTCTCCTCTATCCATGCATCCATCTCATCATCCTCATTTCTTGCTACTTCATCTTGTCATCTTCGTCCTAGTTTTTCTCATCATCTCCTCCTACTCTTCATCTTCTTCTTCGTCCTATTTTTTATCGTTTTCCTCCCGAACCCTCCCTTTCTCCTACTAACTTTTTCCTTGTACAGCTTACTCTTCCTCCTCCGTTTTCTCTAATCCTTTTATCGTCCTCTTTTTTCCTTTACTGTTTACATCTGACACATGTGAAAGTTTCGTCTTTGAAACAGGGGAGAATAAGCCTTTCGTCATATGGCACAGAATTATGGATCTGATAAAGCATCATTCAACCAGATATCAATGTAACAGGGTTTGGAGATTAGTGCTTTCCTCTCTGTACACCGAATTAGCCCTCTAAAAATAAACGCTAAAGCCTCGTTTTCGCTTTTAAACGCAATTACACCCACTTCCGTTAGGTACCCGTTAATTTTTTATCACAAGCTTCGCGAGGGAAACTTGTTTCAATGTAATTGAAATGCGTATTTGCCGCTCCAGCAGAGCGAGCTTTGAATTATTTATTTTCCCAGCGTATGTGTAATGAAGTTCAGTTTCATCTGCAGATTAATGCCTCGCCCTTCACGAAGGTGCTTATTCCGCTCCATCCAGGCGCTTAGCAGTATTAATCATAAGGGATGTCAAAACATATCCCATAACTGCAGTACATTTTTCCAAATCATTTTAATCCAGACCTAAGCAATTTACACATTCTTAAGTTTAAAAATAAAGTGAAAATGTTTGTATGATATTTGATAAATTTTATTATTATTTTAAGTGTTACTAGCATTATGTCTTACTAATATTTATTGTATTTATCTGATACATGTAGCCTATAAGATAAAACATTGTAATAAATATAAATAGATCATTTTCTTAATTAATAACAGTGTACATTTCCAATAAATGATTTCTTAGCATCGCCACAGATACACTTGATTGTACTTGTCACTATCTCTGTCACTAGAGAGTTCTTGAAATTTATATTTTCCCCGCCGTTGATAAAATATTTTGATATGATACCTCTTGCACAAAAGGGGAGATCTATAACTGAAACTTCATTAATATATTTCAATATTATTTGAATTTATCCTGGTAATAATGAACAGTTTGATTCGTAGACATTTTATTTTTCAGCATTAACTTCCCATGATTGATGAAAGAGTAATGGAACGGAGAAAAATTCTCTCCGGCGCCGGGATTTAAACCCGGGTTTTCAGCTCTACGTGCTGATGCTTTATCCACTAAGCCATACACCGGATACCACCCCGACGTCGGACAGAATTGTCTCTGATTAAGTTCCAACTCTTGGGTTCCCTCTAGTGGCCGCCCTTTGCGCTACGTCATAGATGTCTATGAACATAGGACCGAAGTCCACACATGTGCTGAGGTGCACTCGTTATGAGTGACTAGTTGGCCGGGATCCGACGGAATAAGCGCCGTCTTAAATCACGAAGTGATTTACGCATATCATATATATTATTTTAATGTACCGAAGTACATATGATATTTCCATGCAGATATTCTGCGTCATCATACGATGAAAGAGTAGTGGAACGGAGAAAATTCTCTCCGGCGCCGGGATTTGAACCCGTTTCAGCTCTACGTGCTGATGCTTTATCCACTAAGCAACACCGGATATCACCCCGACGTCGGACAGAACTGTCTCTGATTAAGTTCCAACTCTTGGGTTCCCTCTAGTGGCCGCCCTTTGCGCTACGTCATAGATGTCTATGAACATAGGACCGAAGTCCACACATGTGCTGAGGTGCACTCGTTATGAGTGACTAGTTGGCCGGGATCCGACGGAGCGCCGTCTTAAATCACGAAGTGATTTACGCATATCATATATATAAAGAGACAATTCTGTCCGACGTCGGGGTGGTATCCGGTGTGGCTTGGTGGATGAAGTATCAGCACGTAGAGCTGAAAACCCGGGTTCAAATCCCGGCGCCGGAGAGAATTTTTCTCCGTTCCATTACTCTTTCATCGTATGATGACGCAGAATATCTGCATGGAAATATCATATGTACTTCGGTACATTAAAATAATATATATAATTCCCATGATTGTATGAGAAGATTCGAAGAGAACGGCAGTTACGTAGACCTTCAGCCCCCTACTACCAATAACGCATAACACAATGTCAATACGGCGGTTGCTGTCGTCTGCGTTACAACGAATTTTACTGTTGATTTTCGAGTTCGTCATTTTTTTCCTGGCTATTATGTGCTTATTTCAGTTGTATTAACTCTCGCTAAGTGGTTTTATATTTTATTGTATCTGTCTTAGTATTTATTTTATTATTGTAAATATTTTTGTTTTATTTATTATTATTATTATTATTATTATTATTATTATTATTAATATTACTATTAATGAATTAATTTGTATTACTATTTTTGTATCATCTCCGTCACGGTTATTCTATTATTATTATTATTATTATTATTATTATTATTTATTATTATTATTATTATTATTATTATTATTATTATAGTTTCTATTATTTCTATTATCAACATTATTATTGATCTCTGTAAAATTTATGTAGACTACTGGACTGTACCCGAGCACGAGCATATGCTATTTCGGGTATCAATTCATATGTATCATTTCAAATGTAAATTGTGAATAAATTAGAATTAGAATAAAAAAATTAGAATTAGAATTACAAAAGACATATTCAAAACTAATAGAAATGATATAATTACTTCTAAAAAAAATATGCCAGTTTTACTTCCAAGCGTAGAAGATTTTGCGTGCTCGCAATCTATAAATCCTGATTTTAGGCACAGCCGCCAGTGAAATTGATGGTAGACTGCCATTCTATCTTAAGACCAGATTTCACACCCAGATAATCACACCGGCTGAGTCTGTATTAATCGAAATACACTTTTCTTTTCTTTCATTTTACTTTTACACTTTCCAGACCCGAATACAGCTCAACCGATTACAAGTATCTTATCAAGATTTGATCTCTTACAGATTTTACGTAATCTGTGGTAAACAGAGAAGACATAAGAAAAGTGCGTTCTCAGTACTACGCATTATCACGACAGGCCTACTATGCCGTTTTCGGTTATCTACCGGTTACAATGCGACTCGATCCGAAGATCTTTTCACATTCAGGCGAGGGTAATGAACTTTTAAGGAGCAATAACAATTCTTTGGCTTCCTTTGGAAAAGAACTAAAACTTTAAGTACCAAGTCGTAAATGTATGTGACGTAAAAGCACTCTGGATAACACAAGCAAAATTACCAGCCAACTGTTTCTCACTAAGCAAAGTCCTATGCTTTGCACACAGATGCATCAGTATATCAACATCTCGACTGACCGTACAGTTCTTGGGTTTGTATTGAGATATAGATAAAGAAACATCTAACGTTTCGGACCTATGTATTTACCAAGTTCTAAAACTCGTTCTTTATAACAGTCCCAAGAAGTAAGATTTTTTTGTCCTTTGGAACTCGAAATGAAGTTTCAAAACTTTGAATGACTCTACATATATTCATAACATGGTAAAAAACAAAAGAACAAAATAACAAAACAAGAACAACACCGTGAATAAGCCTACTTATTTACGATACAAGTGTTGAAAATGATATTTTATTTTCTGAGCAGGTAACGAAACGAGGTCGCAGGTCGGGTGTAGCAAATGTGCGAGCAAAATGAAATATTTTAACATGTGTGTCGTACACTAATTTTTAAGCAGTCGTTTGTCCTGTCCACATTACTAAAATTACACTAGTAGATTATAGAGATAATTCCCCTGACATGTCCACTGCTGTATTCCCCCTCATTGTAATAATGAAACTTTAACATATTGTATGACTTGAGGCTTTCCCGGCGTTTGATATAGAATAACTCTTCTCGGGTTCTCAGCCAGGTGAGTTTAAACTCGACGGCTAGCTTGCCATCTTCTTCAGGGACGAAATGATGTGGGACCACGTCTAGCCGGTATTCATAAAAAGGCTTTGCTGTGGGCCAATGAGCTAGTTAAAGTCCCGACCGCCATCGCATTCTGGTTAGGTGGACACGGCAGCCAATCAGGAGCTACTTGCTGGTCCCGACTGTCTGCCGTGTGCTGGTCTAAGCGTATTGATGGCAGGTTTCCATGCTGTACTCAGCTGTAGAACGTCTCTGTTGAAATTATTGCCATCTAGCTGGATTTCGATGGCTTTGATAATAAGAAAGTAACCTTATGTCTTGTCCAAGATGGTGGTGGCGCCGAAATCTATCTTGTGACCAGTTTCTAGGCTGGAAGCTAATCTCCAACTCACCTGGCTGAGAACCCGAGAAGAGTTATTCTTTAACATATTAATTTAAAGCAAGCTGTAGTGTAGCACAGTGAAAGAGCATCCAACCCCATATCGAAAAGTCCCCTGTTTAAACTCAGAGGACTTGTATTTTTTTGACAATTATGTTTAGGTCGTATTCATAAAAAAGACTTTGTACTAAAGTGGACTTTGAATCGTGTAAAGTCACCATTTTGCATTTCACAGCCAGTACTTTGAGGAAAGTAAACTTTCATAGAGACTTTAGGCCTACTTCAAAGTCACCATATTTCTGAACTCTGACTTTGTAGAGTTGACTTTGAAATAAAGAAAATAGCCGATATTTTTTATGTAAGTGAGTTTATAAAGGATTTTTAAGAAAAGAAATTATTCAAGGTGTTCCTATGCCTCGACGTATTATAAGGTATGCACAAAACCCATATGAGTTTTACATGGATATTGAGTTTCAAATGAGACATAGGTTTGACAAAAGAACTGTGATTGACAATGTATTGAGGAAAGGAAATCGAAGAGGACTCAGTATTTCTCCTTTAATACAACTGCTCATTTCATTGACAGGTAAGAATGGAACTGCTGCTGATGCTACTATTAATACTGCTACTGCTACAACTACTACCGGCGCAGTCGTAGAGTGCTGGCCTTCTGTGCCCAAGGTTTCGGGTTCGATCCGGGCTCAAGTCGATGGCATTTAAGTGTGCTTCAATGAGACAGACTCATGTCAGTAGATTTACTGAATGTAAAATAACTCCTGCGGGACAAAATTCTGGCACACCGGCGACGCTGATATAACCTCGGCAGTTGCGAGCGTCATTAAATAAAACATACCACTACCAAAACCACTACCACTACTACTATTTTTTTATTTACTCCATGTTTCATAAAGATTATGTTTTATTTTAAGCGTGGATGTGCAGCACAATGTCTGACTGTGGAATTTAATTGTTGTGGTAGTTATAGTTTCTTTGTCTTTTCATAATTTGACGTAATTTTCAACTCGTTTCAGCTTATTTGAGTGGGATAAGCCAGCCAACTGTGTCCAAATTTTCTGCTTATTTTTTTCACCCAAGCTTTATTTTTTTGCTTCATGTTGGCATTTTTTTATATTTTCATCAACATCTTTGTACTACTTACATTCTATTAATACTTCCCTCTTAAAGTCAGTTAATGGTGACATCTTTTTCTTCTCTTTCATATCTTGATATACAGGATGTTTCAAAAATGCGGGGCATAATTTCAGGTATGTATTTTCCACATGTAGACAATCAAAATAGTTCATTACAACATGTGTCCGGAAATGCTTCATTTCCGAGTTATGGCCTTCACGAACATTGAAATTCACCGGAACGTTTTTCTTTCCGCAGGTCGTTGTCATTACAGAAGATGTTCAAAATGTCCACCTCCTGCTTGAATACAGACCTCACTTCAGTCGTATGGCTCGCCGGTACTTGGATCGAAGGTTTCTGATCGATGGATAGGTGGAGGTGGCCCAATTGCCTGACCTCACCTGATCTGAACCCTCTCGATTTCTACTTGTGGGGCCATTTAAAATCATTGGTTTATTCGTCTCCGGTGCCTGATTTGGAATCCCTTCGGAATCGAATTGTGGCATGTTCTGAGGACATACACAATACTCCTGGAGTTTGGGATCGTGTTCGCAGGTCAATGAGACATCGATGTGAGGTCTGTATTCAAGCAGGAGATGGACATTTTGAACATCTTCTGTAATGAGAACGACCTGCGGAAAGAAAAACGTTCCGGTGAATTTCAATGTTGTGAAGGCCATAACTCGGAAATGAAGCATTTCCGGACACATGTTGTAATGAACTATTTTGATGTCTACATGTGGGAAATACATACCTGAAATTATGCCCCGTATTTTTTAAACACTCTGTATAAATGTCCTGTCTGTCAATAAACGTAAGCTATAAATTAACTATGTAAACCACTATCAACATTGTTGTGAATGTGCTGATGTTCTATTGTTTCATAGACAACCTAATATTCATTCTGTGAAATCTTGACTTTTAGAAGTAAGCCCTAAACTTTTCTCAAAGTTTACTTTAATTAATTACTGACTATGAAATAGACTTTCAATAAAGTTGAACTTTTCTGCAAAAGGAGACTTCGCAAAGTCTTGTCTATGAATACGATCCTTAATGCTTAATCGTTTCATATAGTTATTAATAAAATATTTGTTCTAGCACTGTGTTTAATTTGTGTACGTTTCTTAGCCAAACAGAATCATTTTTTAAAGATAGGCCTGATATTGTTTGAACCGCTTTATTGATCGGTTGCAACTGCTGTCATGTTATTTCTACATATGGTGGGAAACAACTGACAATCGGCGCAAACAGCTGAAAGTCAATGCAAACAATACTATCCGCACTAGTATTAAAAGAACTTTTGGTACGCTACGTTATATTAATCAATTTCTAACAAGCTTGCCTAGCGTCAAAATATCTACATTTAGAAATTCCTATCTAAACAATCTTGAATCGAACATGATTTCGTCTAGGACTTGAAAAATCCCTATGGATAACGTTTCGTGAGACCGGTAAGGTCTTTGGAGGATAACTCATTAAAGTTAGAAAAGGTTCATGTAATATTCCCTTAATAATAACAGCCTTTAAAGGCCTAAAAACAGTTCTCCTAAAAAATTGTTCACTTCTAGGTAGCCTACTTTCATTGCCGACATGTAATTAATGCTATATTCATCACTTAACAGTCTACTGTACTTTAAAATGGACATTAAGTAAATAATTACATAGGCTATGTATTTATCCTATGTCTTCGTTAGATGACGGCTTTTGATAAAAGAGGTCAATGACCTGTAAGTCCCGTAACGTTTGTTGTGTACAAAGCGATCATGGGATAAGATTTCTTTCCCAGTACTTCCGTTTCTCGTGTCAGCCACGTTTTAACGTTGTTCAATATAGCCGTATCACCATATCATTATCTTTCACTATTCTGTAGTTAAAAAAAAGAGAAACGATAAAGGAGATGCACAACAAAAGAGTCAATATCATGGCATATCAAATACAGTGTAACATAAGAATTAAGTTATACCGGTATTTTCACAGCCTTCTCTAGTAAGTATGACTAAAGAGTTTATATTAATATGGCAAATCGATGATAATAATTATATTACTACAAATATTTTAATCCTGTAAAAATAGCCGTATTAAACATGAATGTACCATTTCATACTAACGATATGAAATACTGCAGGCTCCATTTCTTAAACTCTTAAGGGGAGAGGATGGTATTTTTTAAAACTCTATTTCTATTAGGTGTAAAATATTAAATTTTTGTATGCAGAGAGCTCATAGCTGTGGCAACCCAACCAAATAAAAATATTATGAAAAAAAAATTATTTGGGGGCTCAAATTTGAAAAAATATACCCAATGCGGGATTGTACTAAAACCGATATATCTAAACCATTTTTAAAGATAGCTTCAAACAGTTTTTTGCAATGTATTTGCAAAAGCATGTTCTACAAACTGTCTGTAACAGAATTTAGATATTGGTCCCTACGTTTGTAAAATAAATAATTAAAATTTAATAACAATTTTCTGATTTCCTTTCTTGCAAACAAATGGACGTTTATTTTTAAAATGAAATCAATTAACAAAATTCTGTTACAGAGAAACGTTTCCTAATTGTTTAAAGAATGTGTTCTAAAGTTCATGAATGTATCTTTAATAATTCAGAAATTATATCACTTTTGTCTCAATTAGCAAAAAAAAAAATGAAGTTACTGGAAACCGATAAAAGCGGGCGTGCGATTTAAAAATCCATAGCGCAGGAAGTTTAAAAATGACGTCTCAACATCCGATAAGGGCACAAATAACAAAATGTCATGCAATGCATTCCATACATATCGAAGGGTATTTTAAAGAAAACAAAAATGTTTTTGAAAATCTAATTTATCGGAAACAACAATAAAATTGGGCCAGTGATTTAAAAATCCATAACGCAGTAAGTTTAAAAATGGCGACTCAACATCCGATAAGGGCATAAATTCCACAAAATGTTATGCTGTGCATTCCACACATATCACAGAGTATTTTAAAGATTTTTTTTTTTAATTTACTCATTTTTCACCAAAAAATACCATCCTCTCCCCTTAAAGCATCACAGTAACCTCTGGTATTACAGTGGAGTCATGCAGCCCGGAGCGCCACTTGTACTGCTCCTGCCTTCGTAATACGTCATTGCGATAGTTCACATTACGCTCGCGACTCCACTCGCCTCGATCGAGCTATACGAAAGTATAAGTTCATTACTTTATTTTACAGAGCATAAGAGATTAATCAGTGCTTTATCAATGCAGTTATCCGTTCTGAGAAAATGACGTTTACAACAGATTACTATATTATGCCTATACAGTATATGTAGTTAAGAATTATACTGTGTAATTATTTAGGTCCGACACTGAACTCGAGGAAATGTCTACTGACATTCGGCAATTTTATCAAGTGTGGAATGGCTCAAGCAGGTGTTAGTAAGCCTACAGATCGGCAGAAAGATTGTTAACAAGTCCGCATTTGTGATGTAAGACGTGGACAAATTAAGCGAAATTGAAGATTTATTATATATTTTCACAAAATATGATTCTTCAATCAGACTACACATTTTTGCGTATTTCAAATTATTAGCAAAACTGAAGATTTGTATTGTATATTTTTAGAAAATTTGACCCTTCAATTTGGACTACAGTTCACATTTTGGATATTTCCAAATTATTAGCAAAACTGAAGACTTTTATTTTATATTTTTACAAAATTTGACTCTTCAATTTTACTGCAGTTAACATTTTTGCATATTTATAAATTTTTAGCAAAATTAAAGATTTTTATTATGTATTTTTAAAATTTCTCTTCAATTTAAACTACAGTTGAAATTTTATATTTCTGTCTAATATTGATGGAAATATGCAAAATCAAAAGATCTAAATTGAAAAGTATTTTGTAAACAGAATTATCATAAAAATCGTCAATTTTGATAATAATTTGTCCACGTCTGTAAAAACAACGAAGTATTTATGAAAACACTCATCCCACATCGATGTTCTTCAATGATAAAGTGTCGTTTCTATTATACTAACAGAAAATATTAATCCTTACATGAAAAGGGAAAATACTCATGACATGCTTCAAATTCCTCTACAACTGTAAAAAATCTAAGTGATCAATGCTCTCAGAATTTTACACTCGGAAGTTGATAAAGATGCGATAAAAGATATAAGTACATAATGATGCTGGCTCCACTTTTTTATTGACAAAATGATGCTGACTCCATTTTTTATTAATTGATGAAAACAGTAATTATGTATATTTTATACGGAATAATGCAGCTAAAGACATCTTGATATCACTCAATGACTGCAATCCTTGAACACTAAAGTTATCATATTGTAACCAACGATCTGTTTACTTCGACATTCTATATTTAGACCCCCGTGACTTATCTACGGTGAAAGATTGAAGAAAATCGTCAAGACTAATTCTTATTGGTTAAATAACGAGTAGCAGAACAAGTATCTTTCATACTTATAACAATTTTAACTATATTGCATTAATTAGTAGAAATTCGTGAAAACGTTATTCGCGAAAATCGGGTGTCCCTACTTATTGGATAGATGATCAAATATCAGATAATAAATCCTTAGGACTTCATGCGAGGTGTACCATACTATACAAATGCATACATTCTTATACAAAGACAAACAAGTGTATTAAATTCTTACAAGAAACTTACCAAGGATGTCAATGTAGAAATCCATTACTGGTATCCAATGAAAATGTGATATCACTTACCTGAAACAAAACAGAAAAAATTGCCTTATTTTTAATAAAAATCGTATTAAATTTTCGACAGGTGGTGTGAATATTTTGATCGAAAATCGCGTTGTAAATTTCTGATGCCAGTTTTATTTATCAATTCTTATTTCAATGATGACAGTAATAATAATAATAATAATAATAATAAAAAATAATAATAATAATAATAATAATAATAATACACTAAAATCTGGTTGCGAATCAGCCTACATGTTCTACGGACCAGGGTTCAGTTTCAGAGCAGAAAAGTGAAGACCTAAATCATCCGCCACATGGACTGGGTGTGTGCACTTTGTGTTTTCTTAATTGTGAAGAGATGTGGCTTTGATTTTCTTTACAGCTAGTGAAGCACACAAAACTAAGAACGCTTTTGGTTTTGCATTCGTCTTCACGTAAACCGGATGAAAAATGTTTCCTGATCCCAGTAACGTAGATTTAGCGATTTTTAAGAATCCATTAGTAGGATAACCCTTTCTTACCTTTACGTTCACCTGAAGACGAAAGTACATTTTTTATACTTCAAAACGTTGTTTTTGTGCACTTCACCAGAAATGGAAAATGCTGCAACTACCACACAACACTACAACTACAACACTATCGCTTTCCTTCTCATTCAAAACATTAGAGTCCCAGTCATAAATTGTTGATTTTCACCATGCTGACAACACGCGTACAGCGTTCCGCTACTTTTGAATGTTTATACATATTGTTGATTCGAAATCTTCACAAAGATGAGGGCAGAACAGGTAAAGAATTTAATGCTTGAAAGTTAATGACACTGATTTCCATAATGGAGATCCTGGACCACGATCAAATTTGCGGCGTTTGGATGCTTTTGGCCGGGTACTCCTTTCTCTCCGATCACCGTTTTCTACAATCTATAATCACGCTTATAGCCGGTGTATGAGCAACGGAAAATAACTACACTACATTAATGTGTATTCCCTATAAAATTGCAACAGCGAAGTAACACAGCAACAAAGAAGTCCTGAACTGGCCCCACGCCTGATTATTTCCGTATGGCGCCGAACAAGTAGTCTTTCTGCAAGAGCAAAGCCAATAAGGTACACCAGCGTAATTTCTTAATTCTACGTTCTTAGTCTTCATGAATATTTTATACAAAGACAAATCAATGTGAAAGCTTTAGACAATTTATTACACATGCACGGCCTCTTGGTTGAATATCTGACTACTCAAAATACGAGCAAGACTTTCAGCTTCAATCTTTCTTTACTAGATGTTGTGGATAAGATCTTCTCTTCCCACCCATAGCTATGCAATCCCCAGTACAGAAGTGGTGGAGAAGTTGCCGCGAAAGCACGGCGAAAGTAATTTGATACAAATCAGGAGGTGAGACCAGCGAATAGGGATTATAAAGAATGGACACTGAGCGAATTTTCCTGTGTTTTGTTTCTCTGGGCACCTGCGTTTAGTTCCACTTTCAAGCGCTACAAGTTAGTGTAATCGATCATACGCTAAAATAATAATTGAGTATAGAGTTGAGACACAGGATCCAAACATCGTCTATCTTATTGCATAATCCAGTAACGCTTTGTTTAAAATAAATTCAAGTTAACAGCTTTTCCTAATTTCTCAGTGACGAATTAGTTTTAATAATATTTTTTTTTTAATATTTCAGATATAAAAAATTATATAATAAAATAATATAATACATTATAAAATTATGTATCGAATTCGTTTAATATTTGTATATGATATAATTTAGCAATATGGTTTTACTTTTCATAAGAGTTTTGTTTTTCATTTTCAGTGTTATCAAATCATTACATATTTTAATTGTGGTTGGGGTCAACGTCTCAACTCTCATTATAAAGGAACTCTAGAGTCTAGACATTACAGTTAATGACGGATTTATTATTTTATGGATCCAATTTATTTTGAGTACATAATGCACCTAGATGTATTAATTATATGTGTTATATTTCCGCTGTGTCGACTGTCATTGGTTGATGTCAGCGCCAACTGTAGGGAGAAAGCAGAATCTCACGCTCTAGCTGGCTTGAAGGTCATTGAAATCAATCCGGCTACATCAAAGGTGCCGACGAGAAGTGTCCATACTTAGTTACCTATACGCTGGTGAGACTTGACATGTGGACTGCGAGAGAGGAAAAAGGTTACGCCAGAGGTCGGCAAATGTAGTACATTCAGTATAAGTAGAACGTGACTTTCCAACACCCACCCTCTAGTTCACCTGTACCGGCAGGATTGGTTGACGTCTAGAATGAGCTAGGTAGGTTTGCTGCGATCACTGTAGAACGGCTGAAGCTGTAAAATGCGACCACTGGCTTAGGCGATCAGGGAAAGAGCTTGGAGCGTAAGGGGTTGTGATCGTTAATATTATACGTCTGCCAACATGGAAGTTTAGTGCAGACTAAAATCGTATCTTCCTCCTCCATATCCACTGGTGATATAGATACGACGCATAATGTCACAGGACAAGTCTTCCCTCCTATACTGTACTTCATGACAAACTATAGCATTAAAGTCACCCATGAAGATATACCGGCACTTACAGATCACACTCTTGGCGTTCGCTTTAAACAAAAAGACAAAGAATACACAGTTTCAATGAAAGAGCGATAAATCTCGACTTCTCTGCCAGAACTAGATCCCGGACCCGCTGAATCTGTGGCTAGGAACACTATCGCATCAGACACACCGAAGAATTTTATTGGATTCATTCTTAGCAGGTTTATAAAAATTTCACGTGAATATAGCAAAATTCCATTTAGTGACTAGTGTGACTTACAATACAGAAATCTTGCTTGCAACATTCACACGGCGTGAAAGAAAAATTCACACTTACGAATTACACTAAGTCTCATGTTTCACTAGATATTCACAAGTAGCGGGACTCTCTGGTAATGATGTTAGCACAAAACAAAGCTATGGCATAAGATAACAAGGAATAAACACAACGGAAATAAACGAAGATATAAAGCCGCTAATCAGTGACGGATTGCAGCTACGAATCGATTATTCGGGGGTAGATATATGTGAGGAACAATTTTTTTTGCAAGAAATAACATTGAAATACTTCTAAAACGCATACAAAATTTATGGAAATCGAGTCTAAGGATGTAATATTGCAGATCTATTTAAATATAACATATACCGCAGTAACAAATAAAAAAACACCAAGGAAAAGGCGGGCCACCATGATTGCGCCACTTGTAATTGCGCCAAATGGGTTGCTCTATATCCGTATTGCGTTTGCGCCAGTAACCCAAACGTAATATGCAACTTTTTTGTTCATAGGTAGGTAAAAAAATATTAAGATGTTACGATGTAATTCGCTTCTGCTTCGCACTAATATTGCAAACTGCTTTCACATCCGAAAATAATCACATTGCTTTCGCGATCATTCAGTAACACAAAATCTTTGTTAGTGGAGGACATTGATTGCAATTCAGTTACAGCTTCGTAACTTCAAGTAAGGTTGTTGGTAGTTTCGTCATATGGTGACGTCGTTCTCTGTAGATTGTTTCTCGTAATAGTTTAACGTCAGTGAAATGCGATACACTAGCACAAGGCTCTGGATTCTTATTGAATGTTGTAGATATTATGATGCCTGGTTTTCAATGAAAGTCACGATATCTTTCCTTTTACAGACGCACGTATTTTTTTGCCGTACGAGATCTCTTTCATTACTTTGGTGATTATGGCCGCCTACAATTTTCGTTTCACTGTTTAAGATTATTGTTTTGGCAGGACAATTCTTCACTGTAAAACGTCAACATATACGTCCATCTACATATTATGTGTACGCCTTGCCAAACTTAAAACCATCTCTTACAAGTGTCCTGTCCTCTATTGCTGCACCTTTGGACTACCTCCACGACAACCTTCACTAGTCACTAGTCTCCCTCACAAAGTTTATGTCCTCCCACTCAATGTGCCTACTGCTAAAACGAAACACGCCATCTGGGTATCGTGCACTAGTAGATGCGCTACCAATCAATTAAGAAAAATGAAAATTCTTACCCAAAACTGTCGTTGGCGCAAACCCATTACCCTTAAATATGACTGTACTTTTCAATTGAAAATAAACAATAAATCTGGCGCAGACGCAATGCACCCGGAAAAGGGATGTAAGATTAAATTAATGAAATATATGACTTAGGCGGAAAAAGTAATTTTGAAGCATTTAGTTATAACAAATTATTGCATTCATTAAGTGAATAAACTTGTATCCTTGATTAGTCAAATGATTCTGCTAGTAAATATAGGCTTAACGAAATATGCCCCTGAAATTATTTTTTTTTTCCTCCTGAAACGTGTAGCCTATTATACATTTGGGTATACATTTATTTCGAGGAGATCTTCACACGAAATTCAATCCAGCATACCTAATATTGATTCAGACCAATAATTTGCAGAATAATGAATTCGAAGTTGTTTCCGACTTTTAATTCTTATTACGATCAATAAGTATGAAATACTTTGAAAATTAAGGTAACCCGAGTACTTTAAGAAACAGAGCAAGAAGTCATGCTAAAAAATGCCAATCAGGTATTCAGGAAATCAAATAAAAAGCGACATAAGTATTTCTGGCCGTCAATACTTCTGAACATATAAAGAGAAAATAGAAAGAAAAAAATTCACGATATGCTTCCACAGATTTAAATCTATGATAGAAATGAAGCAGGTAATGTCCGAATGCAAAGCACATACGTGGCATTTGTGAAGGAAGGCTAAACGTGATCCTATGTTCGTCGTTTCCCCGGGAAAGTAGCTACAACATAGAGAAACCTCATTATGCATACTGCAAGCGTGGGATGCCAGACACGTTACAGATGTAACGGGATATAGGTTACACACATGAAGGACTCAATACGTGGAGGCGGCATTCTGATTTCTTCAGCCAAGCGTAGTGTAAAATATACGAGTAAGGATTCCGCGACACAGCATGCCACTTTCGATTAAACCTTTCTGACAAAGGAATAAGCCTCTCCGGTACGTGATGGACTGGCGCTTAGACTTCCCGTGTAATAATTACTCGTAGATTCTTGGGGAATTTCCGTTCTGCCTGTCACTATCATCAACCTTCAACGACTGTAACGAATCTTTCACCCATTAAGTCCTCACACTTACAAGAATTTTAATATACTGTGGCCCGGTTTCTTCAACCTTTGTTAAAATGCACCTAACATAGCGTTAATTAACTGTAAGTTAAAAGTATGAATTGCTGTTAAAAATATTGCGTTTCATGACTTTACATTTCACATTTTAACTTTCTGTTTGTTAACTCTCTGTTAGGACCAAAGATTCTAGAGTTTAACCATAACCTATAACCAAGTATACGCTCACTTCTGTTTTCTGAACTCTGACAATTGCGATTCTCGCTTGTTTCCGTTGTTTGATTCAGAGAGGATAGATGTCTTTCTATTCTCTCAGGTTTGATTTCTGCTTCTTCCCTCGTCTGTATCACGTGGAGCGGCGTATTGGTATTGCTGTTATGAAATGGAAAATACTTGAACAAAAAGAAATCTTGGGACTAATTTCTCTTCGTTCGAAAGAAACCTTCTGCTGGAAATTATTTCGCAGTATAAACCAATTAATGAGAATAAACAAACAAACGGATCTTAGTTGAAAGCGAAAAGTGAGGCTTGGCAGAAAATAGTATATACCTTTGTATGAACTTCTGTTCTGTCAAATCGCAGAAATCATCCGCTTTGTTTATGTATTCATGGATATCATTTTCTAAATAATCCAGATATGTAAGTTCAGCATCTAGCGCACCAGCCATATTGGATACTTCTATGCTAACAGAGAGTTAAATGATTTAACTGCATGAAATTGGGCAGTTAAATTACCATAGGTTTTAACAGGCTGTTAGTACTAACAGTAGTTGAAGAAATGCTTCAACTGTTAAGTTTACAGTTAAAATGGAATAACACACTGTTATAATTCAGCAAAGGTTGAAGAAACCGGGCCTGTATATATAGGCCTATTCCAATAACACGGTCACGGGGGATTAGATGCAATCCAGTTCGTAATCAGCTATCATCATCTATACGATTAGAATTAGAATTAGCCACGAAATCCCGTGAAGGTCAAGGGCCTTCTGACTATGCAGGGTGGCTTGTCAAGCAGTTCCCGGTATGCCACTCCGGGAATGATGGTTACTTTTGTAATGTCATAGTTGAGCGGTCCACTGTTCAATAGTCACTGTTTGGGTTGCAAATCACTTTGTGATGAGCTTCCATTGTTGTCGGTCTTTCGCTGTTCTTGTCCATAGATGGCCGAATCTTGATCTAAGTTCGTCTGCCCACCTTTTCTTCTGTCTTCCAGCGTTGCGTTTGCCAATCCTTGGGTCTCATGTCGTAAGGATGTGTGTCCATCGGTTCTCGTTGAGTCGCATCACGTGTCCTGCCCATTTCTTCTTCAGCTTGTCGGCCGTCTCTGCTGCGTCTTTGAGATGTGTTTGGCTCCTTATGTCTTCATTACGTAGTCTGTATCTGAGTGTGATGTTCAGCATCTTCCTCTCCATTTTTCATTGGCACTTTCTCAGCATGTCCCGCTCTATCTCCGTTAGAGACCATGTCTGTCTCCGTATAGGAGTAGGCCTACTGGAAGGATGCAGTTGTTCATGACTCTGCTTCTTAATTTTAAATTGTATGTCTTTTCTATCAGAATGAAACTGAGGCTCCAAAATCACTTCTATACAATGATCACAAATTAACAAAAACGTAACAAATATCTCCTTAGCATTTTTTGAGTTTCAAATGAAATACAACCATTACTTTTTCATTTATTTTTCTATTAACTACTATTTTCCTATATAATGTATCTGCCACAGTCATGGTGGATTTTAAGCATACCCATACAACCCTCCATCAACACAATAAAATAATGAACATCTTACTTACTTACAAATGTACTATTAGTGACAATTAAAATTTATTTCATGTGCCGTCTATGCTTATCCTTATTTAACAAGTATATTGGTTATACAATATTTTGTTACATAATATATAAATTGAACGTTTTCGGCTCTATGGAGCCATCATCAGAAACAAGTAAGCCCATATGTATGATGTAAGTACACTGTATGTTGCCGTACAAGTAAACTCAATTAATATTAAATAACATGTTTGTGTATAAAATCGATGATTATATGGCAATAATTACATTATATACGTACATATAAAATCTCTACACGAGATGTTCTGTAATAGATTCATTTGAATTATTAAGATCATGGCTTGTGAGATATGTGTATACTTTGTTCTGTAAAGTGCATCATTGTAATTCTGAGCATAGACATTACATTTGATACTTTCTTCCCCTACAGTTGTTGCCCCAGCCACTACCAAATTATGGAAATCTACACAGGCATCAAACTGGACAACTATTATTCCTGATTATAATAATTTTTTAAAGCATTTTATGTAATTTTATCATTAACAATCTCCACAGAGCCGCTTTGTACTTATAATGTAATTATTGCCATATAATCATCGATTTTATACAGAAACATTTCATATTAATTGAGTTTACTTGTACGGCAACATACAGTGTACTTACATCATACATATGGGCTTACTTGTTTCTGATGATGGCTCCATAGAGCCGAAAACGTTCAATTGATATATTATGTAACAAAATATTGTATAACCAATATACTTGTTAAATAAGGATAAGCATAGACGGCACATGAAATAAATTTTAATTGTCACTAATAGTAAATTAGCTTATCGGTCCCATCATGTCTTTTAAATTACTTACAAATGGCTTTTAAGGAACCCGGAGGTTCACTTCCACCCTCACATAAGCCCGCCATCGGTCCTTATCCTGAGCAAGATTAATCCAGTCCCTACCATCATACCTCACCTTCCTCAACTCCATTTTTATATTATCTTCCCAACTACATCTCGGCAGTCCCTAAAGGTCTTTTTCCCTCCTGCCTTCCAACTAACACTCTATATGCATTTCTGGATTCGCCCATTCGTGCTACATGCCCTGCCCATTTCAAATCTGTGGTCCTGCCAGAGTATTAGTTCCAGTCCGAGGATACATTTAAATAATTAATATTTTTTATTAAATTCATCTAATTACATATATATTACACCAGGCTTGGAGAATTGAGCGACAATTGTGGCGTTGCGCCACTCATCGTATACGTCACTCACCCCTTCCTTCCATCCCCGCATCATTGACGTTGTAGAGGAGGGGATTTGTATTCAGTGTCTGTCTTATATGATTGCGTACGGGCCACAGATACGTCATTCAACGCGGTGGACAGTGAACGGGGAACCAACGCTTTCCTCATGTTTTCCACCCCTCTCTCGTCAGTTCTGCACACCTGTATTACACTCTCTGTCTATTTTATATTCCTACCTAATCTCTTTCTTTGGTAAACACACGGCTCTGATAACAAGATTAAAATTATTTTGTTAGTCAAGATGATACCTTTTAGATATACCAATATATACTCAAGTCCTCACCTATAGAGTAACGGTTAGCGCGTCTGGCCGCGAAACCAGGTGCTCCGGTTGGGGCAAGTTACCTAGTTGAGGTCTTTTCCGGGATTTTCCCTCAATCCAATATGAGAAAATGCTGGGTAACTATCGGTGCTGGACCCCGGACTCATTTTACCGGCATTATCACCTTCATTTTTCAGTCAGACGTTAAATAACCTGAGATGCTGATACAGCGTAGTAGGTTATTTTACGACGCTCTTGAAGCTTTATATCAAATAATACAGAATATTCAACATCTATAATCACACTTCAGTCAAAGCTTTTACTCTCTCTTCTTACCTAATTTTAGCTCTAAGAGAGCTCAGTCGGCTGAGGCGTTTGTCTGCCGATCCGGAGTTGCACTAGAGCGTGGGTTCGATTCCCGCTTGGGCTGATTTCCTAGATTTTCCCCAACCGTAAGACGAATGTGAGGTAATTAATGACGAATCCTCTGCCTCATTTCCCCAAATGCTATCTCATTATCACCAATTCCATTAACGCTAAATAACTGAGTAGTTGATACAGCGTCGTTAAATAACGAAGTAAAAATACTTTAAAAAGAAATTTCCCCAATGTATTTTGATTGGTAGCATTTAGGGGACCATTATTTTTATATAGACTACAATTTTAGCGTTAATGTTCAAATATGTTCTATCCAGCCAAAAATTTCTCAAGTAATTTGTTGCTGAATAATTTAGAGCTGTATGGATTGCGTCTTCAACTTGTCCGCATAAGGGATATTTATCTTTCTCTGCGTTCCCTCTCTTATTTTTGAGCCTCCACATCTAAATCCCACTACGCCATTCCCGTTCGTTCTTCTCTTGAATTTATTATAATATAGGTACTCTTCCTGTTACCAAATCGTTTTCATCCTAGATCCTTCATATTACGAAAGTTATCCTGTCTCGAAATTTCGTTTATCCTTTCTTTTACAATTCTTATTGTTTAATGTCCCTAATTCCCTCCACAATCCATTTAGGTCTTATCTGTTTATTTCAAATTCTAGCTCTTTCAACCAATTCGACTTCCAATTAGCGGCTTACATAAAATTTATATTTTTATTATGGATGAGTCATATACAGTGCGATAGAAATTAAATAGAATTGTTATTTAGAATCCACTAGGCAGAGAATTTCAAGTGTCATTTGGAGAGAATTCAAGTGGAATAACGACTGCGATCCCATATTTATGTCAACTGGGGATGTGAGGTTGTCAAACCGGAATGATTGGGGGAATGCCAACTTTCTACAAGATTGTATTTTCAATAGAAGAATAGCAGACATTTTGAAACTGTATATTTTCTTGTGAAAATTAAATGAAAGATACGACTATATTTCTGGCTACTGACATCTAGAGAGCCTATGGATTCCATGAATAACAACTGTGATCCCATGTTTATAGTCAATGTTTGAAAAAGTACCCAATCCCACATATTGCAAATATCCTAAAAAATGTTTGATGTGCCAATATGTTAGGGTCTATTCGTTGGTTCTGCTAATTTGAGGCAATCTAAGAAAGTTTATGTAATTCGGTGCCTGGAAACGGGATGCACAATCGACTAGCTAACAGTCCTGTGCTGTATGATCATTTCTAGCTTGTAGTAAAGAAAATAAGATGAAAAATGCAGTTCACAGATTTCTTAATAGTATCATTATCGGAATAGTGAACAGCCACAAAATACATAAAACAGCTTCTATGGAAAGAATACAAGTCTCCGCTTCCCTATCTGAAACTCAATTTGAATCTTCTCAGTTCCTAATTGGAAAAGTTACAAGTTGCGTCACATGATCTCTCCACCCAGGTGTAATGTACATATGGGCTATCTCCACATGGTCCACCGCAGCTAACGTCCAAGACAGGAAAATTAAGAAAAATAGCCACATCTTCGGCATTAACTTAGATGAATATTTCATTTCTAAAAGTAATTCCAATAAAAATTCTTATATGCAGCTTTTCTTTCTTCCCAGTACGGGTTATGATTCAGTCCCGAAGCCAATAAATTCTTTCCAATTTGTTCATAAAATACTCTTGCTGCGGTATTTGGATTGAAGACGTTCTTAGTATAATAAGTTTCATATTGCGTATAGATAGCTTGGTACGTAGGTCTACATACTTCAGCATGTCCTTTGCCTTCATTTTTCTTATATTTCTGAACACTCTTGTGTGTGGTCATTCTTATAACATTTTTATCTGTTTATCTTCTCTTTCTTACGATTCCAGGACTCAGGTTACATACAGTAGCAGAGACGAATATCGTACATTCTTAATCATATGTTGACATACCAGTTAATGAACTTACAAATACCGTTTGGGTAGCTTATGAGAAAATAATATTCATGATTCTTTAAATACCTCTGAGTGACGTTCTGGCTGACATGTACTGTTATTGCAAGTTATCTTGAACCTTCTGAGCGGGGACAGAGGGGCAGAGGGAAGGAAGCGCGTAACGCGGGTGGAGCCAACTGAGTTGTTTGCGCATGCTCCGCAGCATAATCTCTTGTCAAGAAACATAGAGCTATTTCCTTCACTGCGTACCAGTAGTGTTACCATGGAGCAGCAACCACAGGGTAGTAATTATGGTGAAATCACACCACCGCGGAGAAAAATAACGCTGTTAAATAGCCGAGAAAGAGAAATTATCGCAAATATAATAAAATTAAGCGTCGCGAGGAGGAAAAATTAAACAAATATTTGCTGGAACCTCTTGCTAAGGAATATGAGAGAGCTGCTAAATACTCTGGCAAAAGTATTAGTTCCGTGAAGAGAATTAAAATAATATTGAATTACAACTGAATGAACATAAAACACTACTGTGGAAAGAATAGGTATGTAATGTTTAGAAATTATTGCTAATAGTTATGTACAATTTGAATCTTGAGAGTTACATAATGAATTACTGTTATAAGTTATTATTTTCTTATAGTTCTACTAAACATATTATTTCATTCCAGAATTAGACTTATGTAAAGTTGAAGTGGACGACTAACGATCAAAGTTATTCAGGAAAATCGAAGAATTCTATCGTGTTCAGAAAGTAGTACCTAGATTAAGAAGATAATTGAATGGATGATGCCATTGACGAAATAATTAATTTTGGAACAAGCGATGATGGCAGCAATGATAGGGATATGGATTGTATATAATTGTAAATTAATGTAAATTCAAATAATAAGCCTGTAAAATATTGTTATAAGAATATGTACATATTAACTGAAGGTGTAAGTCATGCAGGCCTATATAATGTACAGAAGTAGCTTTGTCATTTTTCTCCATTGCCGGTCCTCAGCCCGGATGAGAGAGTCATTGTATACACGATTATATTTAAATACTTACTCATTACAGGTTAATTCCAGAAACTCATGTTTCTCAAACCGGAGTATCGAGAGAAGATGATGTCTGTATTGAACCAAGTTCTTTTCAGTTGAGAGCCGTTGAAAGAACCAACGTTTTTTAAAGAACCTTACAAGGGGCATCCGTTTGCCGTTACGTTGATGAGTACAAATAATACCGAGCAGTTCCAAAGACAGACTTAGGGGATGTAAGGTTCAAGATAACTTGCAATGACAGTACAGTAGTGGCAAAAACCGACCGAAGGAATAATCAAAGTCCCCGAAATGAGCCACTGCGCATGCCACGCCCGCATTCACAAGATAGCGAGTAATCTATTGAAATTGTAGTTTCGACTGCTGACGTAGCCCATTTCGAAAGCCATTAGAAAATAAGCTGGTAAAATTCATGTTCTGCGAATAATACGTTAATTAAGTAGTAAAATATTGCTGCAATCGAAAAGTATTGGGAATAAATTTGAATAAGGAACAAAAAAAAAAGTTTCCTTCCCAGGCAGGATTCGAACCACGAAAGTCTTAGTTACCAGTCTATCGTGCTCTGGAGTGAACAAGGCTCTGAAATCAGCTACTATCGTACATCTTATCAGGTAATACATGTCACTTGACGATATGTGTCGGAGGAAGAACAATTGTTACTATATTTGTTGAACAATTGTTATATACATCTTTGGTCTGATTAAGGAAATATGCTACCAGTTACCGATATGTGCAATGGAGGACGAAAGGAACTGATCACACTAGCCATTATCTCCTGGCTAAGTTGCCTCATGAATGATACCTTATTGCTGTCACTTATGAGGTTCCAACCTGTCTTTGGACAGTTGACAAACACCAATAATAAAATCCATCTTACACTACATAAATTACCCAGATAACATGAGATATGATCATAACCATAATATCTGAATTAAACACATTGCGCAGTCTAAGACGCGCTTCCATTAGGGCTGCGCGATCCGAATCCCGCCTCGGGCATGGGTGGATGTCTCTTGTTAATGTTCTGGACTGCGTGTGTCTCAGGGAAGGCCCCTACGTTCTCCTGACCTCAGACTAGGAGAGGCCTACACACCCCTGTGTGTGTCCATACAACAGGGTACTTTAAACGACAAATAAAAAAATGTGAAAATTAAATTCACTGCATTTATCTGCCATATTAGGTGATAATGTAGTCCACTTTTATGCCGCGTCTGTGGCTACAGTGCTAGAGAGCTGCTCTTTCATCCAGGCGGCCAGGGTTCGATCTCCGGCTAGGTCGTGATGGAATTTGTAATGAACAAAACAGATGTTGCAGAGGGCGTTTTTCGGGCGTTTTTCGGTAAAAAATAGGCTGGGTACTTGGGCCACTGCGGCTCATCCTTCCTTCAGGTTCGATTGCTGGTGGGAGTGTAAATTTATCTTTCTTCTATACCATTCTTCGTTCCGTTCCTTATGTTTATCTCATGTTGCAACAACCCCGTAACTCTCAAAATCTTATAAAATGTTATAAATGCGAATCTAAATATTTTATTTATCATACTTCTTATTGTGACTATTATATAGGCCTAAGTATCCACATCAGAGATAGAAGAGAGGTAACTAAAATAGATAGATAGATAGATAGATAGATTTATAGATAGATAATAAATAGATACAAGATAGATAGATAGATAGATAGATAGATAGATAGATAGACAGACAGACAGACAGACTAGACAGACAGACAGAATCTTAGAAGACAGACAGGTAATATACTAATAGATAAAATGGATAAATGGACAGATTATTATGGATGGATGGATGGATATTAATTATCAGAATTAGATAATAATAGATAATAGATAGATAGTTTAGATAATAATAATAGATAATAAAATAAATAGATAGATAGATAGAAGAAATAGATAGATAGGCATAGATATCTTCTTCTTCAGATAGACTTCTTCCAGACAGATTGGGACAGACAGACAGAAACTAAAGGAATATTTGTTAGATCCATCTCAGACAGATAGACAAGACAGATAGTCAGACAGAGACAGATAGACAGACAGACAGACAGACAGACAGACAGACGACAGGGGACATTAGATAGATAGATTATACCATAGTATAGATAGATAGATAGAATCTCTTAGATAGATAGATAGATAGATTGTTTAGATAGATCTTAGATTTTTATTATCCCTAGTAGTTAGATAGATAGCATTGATAGATAGATAGATAGATAGATAGATAGATAGATCAGATCCGTCTCTTATAGATAGATAGATAGATAGATAGATAGATAGATACTGATAAAGTGCATTTTTGGTGCATAATAAATTATACAAACTCATGTACTCATGATCCTTCGCACGATCCAGTACGAGCATTCTGCTATAACAGCACATTTGAATCTTAAAACTTTTGAAAATAATACCTAAATCTTTATTAATAAAATAGCAAAACAACAGTTATTATTATTACTTGTTATCATTAATTATCACAATTAGAACTAATCTTTTAATTACCAAATTTCCCAAAAATAATGAAAAAAATGTAAGATATGTTCAGTGAAAGATGTTCATGTTATATATATATATATAAACAATGCAATTCCTTATTGAAACTGCACCAAATAATCCTACTAATAAATATAAAGGTAATATATAAAAAAACCATACACACGCAATGAAATACAAATAGAAAAAAAAAATACACAATAAATACAAAAAGAACATTATCCCCTAATTAACTCATTCGCTCAGTGTTGATCCTACTCATTACAACACTAATAAATAACTTTTCCCTTACTTCCTCGGCTCCCTCCCCCCTCGGCCAGTTCCACCCTCAACTGTCGAACTTATGCCATAAATTTTCCCACGTCACAGAATTTAGCGTTATTTAATATATCGTACGTTGCCAAGTGCCCCCTGCTAGATGTAATGAAGGACTCTGACAGGAATCGTTTCCTCAGAGCTTCTGTGGCTTCACACTCCGATAACACACGGTGTGATATGTCGCCTCTACCGCAAAGAGGACATATCCTCGCCCCCTCTTCGTAGGTAACAACATACTGCATTACCATTATGTACAATGCTTATAATTTTCTCTAATATTTTCTCGCAACTAGCTATGTGAGGGTTACACGGTTCTTGCACCGAACCACAGATTTGTAATGTGTTATTTAAAGTATTTGTATCGGACTAAAAATATACGTCTATGGAAATAGTGCTGGGGATTATATTTTATCCAAACTGGTCTGGAATTCTCCATGGATTTTTACCAAAATATGAATTAAATATGGAAAAAGTCTCAAAAAGTATCGTTAAACCATCCCCAGGCATTTTAATCAAACTAAACAAAAAAATATAATGGACGTACCTTATCTTCCAATGTAGTTTCAACAAAACACACTTTTTAGTAAGCATATGAAAATAACTCACAGTTTTCAAGTGCTGAAAAGTGAATTATAATATTGAACATCAAAACAATTTATTATCAAAGTCTTCTACGTACAAGTAAGTAACTTTTAAAAGAATTCAAATTCCTGGGGATAAGGCCTTCTTACATTTTGTAATAACCATCATCACAAAACAATTTAGTTTCAAAGTCTTCTATCCATTTTTGATAACAGTTTTAAAAGAATCTTAAATTCCATGCAACTTTTCTACACATTTTGTTAATAATAATTTCAAAACAATTTAGTTATCAAAGTCTTTTTGCATATTTTACCATTTTATGAAAAAATTGCAAATTGATCAAGCCTTCTTCACACTTATGTCAAGGTAACTGTTTTCGCATTTATCATTTTAAAAAGAATTGAGACTGCATCTTCAGAGTCCAATGCAAGGAGAACATTTTAATAGATTCATATGTTCCATCAATATTCAACTTTTGTAAGCCATGTCAAAACAATCTAGTTAAAAGTCTTTCTGCATATTTAATAACATGTTAAAAGAATTCAAATTCATCATGGGCCTTCTGAAATACATTTTTTCAATGATGAAATCAAACAATTTAGTTATCAAAGTCTTCTGTGCATATTTAATAACATGTTAAAAGAATTGAAATTCATCAGGCCTTCTGTACATTTTGTAATAGGATGTTCAAACAATTTAGTTATAAGGGGCAGCATCTAATAAAGAATCTTCAGGATACCCATAGCCTTGAACTTTAACATTTTGTTAATAACATGTTAAAACATCACAATTAAAAGTCTTTCAGAATATTGTTCACTTAACAAACCGATAACTACATTACCAACAAGTCTACTTCTTTGTCGGGAGTCTATTCAATGGAAACCCAAATTGAACTATCTTTAATTTCATCTCTTATCTTCTTTTGTCTCATCGTAGATGGATCAAACAATTTAGTTATCAAAGTCTTCCGGGATTGTATTTAATAACATGTTAAAAGAATTCCATCAAGCCTTCTGTACATTTTGTAATAAGCATGATTCAAACAATTTAGTTATCAAAGTCTTCTGTGCATATTTGATAACGTTTTAAAAACAATTTAAATTCCATCAAGTTGTTTGTTACTGATTTTAATAAGCATGTAAAACAATTTAGTTATCAAACTTTTGTGCATATTTAATAACAAATTACAAAATAAATTTTATTGTCATTTTGATAAACCATCTTCTTTAAATTTGAAATGTAATAACATAGTTAAAAGAATTTAAATTGACTGAATGAGTACTTTTGGCATATTTATCATTTTAAATGATTTACAAAACTGAACCTATGTGCCTTCTGTGGCATTTAACTGTTGAGCTGCAAACAATTTAGTTATCAAAGTTTTAAATTATATTTAATAACATGTTAAAAGAATTCAAATTCATCATTGCCTTCTGTACATTTTTCAAATAACTCTGATGTTCAAACAATTTAGTTATCAAAGTCTTCTGTGCATATTTAATAAATGTATTTTTAAAAGAATTCAAATTTATCAGGCCTTCTGTACATTTTGTAATAAGCATGTTTCAAACAATTTAGTTATCAAAGTCTTCGAAAATATTTAATAAAACATGGAAAAAAGAAAATAAAATTCCATTTTTCAACTTCTGTACATTTTGAAAATAAAGATGTCAAAACAATTTAGTTATCAAAGTCTTCTGTGCATATTTAATAACATGTTAAAAGTTATTTAAAGAAGTTCCATCATTAGCCTTCTGTACATTTTGAAATAGTGCTGGGGATTATATTTCAAACAATTTAGTTATCAAAGTCTTCTGTGCTTATTTAAAAGTCCCAAAAGAATTCAAACCATCCCCTCTGTACATTTTGTAATAAGCATGTTCAAACAATTTAGTTATCAAAGTCTTCTAGGGTACATATTTAATAACATGTTAAAAAATTAAATTCCATCAGTTTTCTGTACATTTTGCAATAAGAACATCAAAACAATTTAGTTATCAAAGTCTTCTGTGCATATTTAATAACATTTTAAAAGAATTCAAATTCCATCAAGCCTTCTGTACATTTTGTAATAAGCATGTCAAAACAATTTAGTTATCAAAGTCTTCTGTGCATATTTAATAACATTTTAAAAGAATTCAAATTCCATCAGACCTTCTGTACATTTTGTAATAAGCATGTTCAAACAATTTAGTTATCAAAGTCTTCTGTGCATATTTAATAACATTTAAAAGAATTCAAATTCCATCAAGCCTTCTGTACATTTTGTAATAAGCATGTTCAAACAATTTAGTTATCAAAGTCTTCTGTGCATATTTAATAACATTTTAAAAGAATTCAAATTCCATCAGGCCTTCTGTACATTTTGTAATAAGCATGTCAAAACAATTTAGTTATCAAAGTCTTCTGTGCATATTTAATAACATTTTAAAAGAATTCAAATTCCATCAGGCCTTCTGTACATTTTGTAATAAGCATGTCAAAACAATTTAGTTATCAAAGTCTTTTGTGCATATTTAATAACATTTTAAAATAATTCAAATTCCATCAAGCCTTCTGTACATTTTGTAATAAGCATGCTCAAACAATTTAGTTATCAAAGTCTTCTGTGCATATTTAATAACATTTTAAAAGAATTCAAATTCCATCAAGCCTTCTGTACATTTTGTAATAAGCATGTCAAAACAATTTAGTTATCAAAGTCTTCTGTGCATATTTAATAACATTTTAAAAGAATTCAAATTCCATCAAGCCTTCTGTACATTTTGTAATAAGCATGTCAAAACAATTTTGTTATCAAAGTCTTCTGTGCATATTTAATAACATTTTTAAAGAATTCAAATTCCATCAAGCCTTTTGTACATTTTTTAATAAGCATGTCAAAACAATTTAGTTATCAAAGTCTTCTGTGCATATTTAATAACATTTTATAAGAATTCAAATTCCATCAAGCCTTCTGTACATTTTGTAATAAGCATGTCAAAACAATTTAGTTATCAAAGTCTTCTGTGCATATTTAATAACATTTTAAAAGAATTCAAATTCCATCAAGCCTTCTGTACATTTTTTAATAAGCATGTCAAAACAATTTAGTTATCAAAGTCTTCTGTGCATATTTAATAACATTTTAAAAGAATTCAAATTCCATCAAGCCTTCTGTACATTTTGTAATAAGCATGTCAAAACAATTTTGTTATCAAAGTCTTCTGTGCATATTTAATAACATTTTAAAAGAATTCAAATTCCATCAAGCCTTTTGTACATTTTTAATAAGCATGTCAAAACAATTTTGTTATCAAAGTCTTCTGTGCATATTTAATAACATTTTTAAAGAATTCAAATTCCATCAAGCGCTCTGTACATTTTGTAATAAGCATGTCAAAACAATTTTGTTATCAAAGTCTTCTGTGCATATTTAATAACATTTTTAAAGAATTCAAATTCCATCAAGCCTTCTGTACATTTTGTAATAAGCATGTCAAAACAATTTTGTTATCAAAGTCTTCTGTGCATATTTAATAACATTTTTAAAGAATTCAAATTCCATCAAGCGCTCTGTACATTTTGTAATAAGCATGTCAAAACAATTCAGCTATGAAGTTTTCTCAGTTCCGTGATAATGAAGTATGTAAATATTTTTATATTATGGATTGACTACTTGGAATCTAATAAAGTCATTCCCCGTGGGGTGCCACTGTAGGCATTGTGTACCTTTGTTCCTCGTTTGGAATCAAAGGAAACGATTCAGTCACAGTTCCGTGGCAATGACGTATATTTCTCTGTGATGGGTTACTTGGAATCAAATAAAGTCGTTCCCTGTGGGGTGCCATTGTGGAGCTGTTCCTTCATTTGGAATAAAAGTTGGCGATTCAAACCTGTAGTCAGTCCAGTGAGAAATTGAACAGGGAAAGGGCAAGGGGTAACGATAGAATGCGCAGTAGGGGGGTATCGTGAAAATGTTTTAATGAGATTAGGATCTGGCTGAAACCTACAGGGACATCAGTGCAGATGGAGCATTTCTACAATACTGAACAATGGTCGTAAACAATATCGTATCACACCGACCATAAAGTTCCCTTCAGACGATGCCACTTCAGTAGCGCGTTAGTGACGTTGCTAACGCGCGGTAGTGGCGCTGCTTAATACACTAAATTTTTGTAGAGAAATTTTCAGTCTTAAAGTGAACATGGACGTAGAAGGAGATATACAGGGTGGACCGCTCGAATGTACCGAATTTCAATTGTATGTGACTGGTGAACGGTTGAAGATAGAACCTTACGGTAACGTTTATATGAAAGAAAACACAACAAGTTTCAAATCATGTCGGTAGATGGTGCGCAGACACGGTTTCTTTTCGTAAATTGTATCGATTGACAAAACAGCGACACCGCAGATGAAAGCGCAAACTGTGTTGTGGTATGCGGAGTTTAAATAAAGTGTTAGAGTTCAAAGGGAATATCGGCGAGGGTTTAAGCAGGATGCTCCAACTGCTAAAAGCATTAAAAAGTGGCACTATACAGTTTTAGCTACAGGATCGGTGTTGAAGAAGCATGGTTGTGGTCGTAGAACATCCGACGAAATGGTTGCAAATCTTCAAGCCGCGTAAGAGCGAAGCCCGCTGAAGTCATTAAGAAGAGCTTCGCGGGAACTTAAAATACAAAACTCAACATTGCAATGAATTGTCCACAAACGTCTCAAACTGCACGCATACAAAGTGTAGTCAATTCATCTTCTGGAGCCGAATGACAAACCCAAACGACTGGAATTCGCCAATAGCCTAACATCCTTTTCCAGCAAGATAACGCTCCTCCACACTGGTTCAATGACGTTCGTACGACTTTAGACAACGTGTTCCCTGGCCGTTGAATTGGTAGGGGAGGACCGGTCGCTTGGCCCCCTAGATCTCCGGATTTAACACCGCTCGAATGAGCAATCTATATGTGATCTGGGGTATAACATTTGTGTTGCATTCAAAGAGTATTGAACAAAAAGCAACTATCGAACTGTCACAAACTGAATTATTTCAATATACAGAAGTACTGCACTGGAAAACTACTAACAAGTTCAAGTAGCTATTCAAAACTTCTAATAAATGAAAGCAATTTAGACTAAATCTTCTGAACTGCTCAGACTAATCATAATCATCATCTAAATGAATTCATTTATCCGTGAAACGGACACCGTAGCATAGAAAGTTACTTGAATAAATTTATAAAAAAATGTGCATCTCTTTTGACGCGTTGAGATTAATGAAATTAATTGTTCAGTCACAGTTAATTTCTCTAATTTTCAGGAATTACTGTAGTGAGCTCATCGAAGTCAAACTACAAGTATAATAACCCTTGCTAAAAATGCTAGACTGTTTAGCTATTTCGGCAAAGACGCATGATATATCTTGAAGATCGAAATCAACGAGTTTTACTCTAATCCAACACAACAATTCTCTATCTTGACATTCGGCACATGTGGATTGTTAGAAATTCTTGTTCCTGTAACAATAACATAGAAGATTCCAGCAGCGTAAAACTTTCACATTAGAAGTATAAATCTGGAGAACTGAACTTTTATTATTATCGTACATTTCTTTTTGCTTATTCCGTGTACGGTATATAAAGTTCAGTCAAAAGAACAACTGAAACTTTTAGTATTGCAACATATTAGACGCTATGAATAACAAGACTCAATTGAAATAAAGTGAAGAACGTACTTGATACAAAGAGGACCAACTTTCTTAGTTCCTGCAGGAGATTCAAGAGATATGAAACATAACATTTACAGAGAAGAAGAAAATAGATCAAGACGCCAAGAAGTACTGTAGTTAACATGTTTTATTGGATATGTTTCACGACATCGATTTCAGTGTTCTTCTCTACCTTTGAGGTAATTTGAGTCATTCATTACATTACAAAAATTTAGTTTAAACTTCCAGTTCAGAGAACGCGATTTATGCTCCTTTTTAATTTAATAATGACCCTGTTTCACTTTTTTCACTAAATTCTGGATTGTTGAATCAGATGGTTGTTGAACTCCAAGATATTTTCGCAGAAATATAGCATGACACTTTCTGTACTTTCTTTTTTTTCGCAATATACAGATCATAAATGAAGATTCACTACTCTAAGCATTGCAAAGAACAAAACCGAACTGTACCGAATAGAAGTCAGCTGTAGACTAATTCTCTAACCTTGACATCTCTTCAGCCTATGTTTTATGCCCACAAAACCTTTTCACAATCGATTCAGGAGAAATGTGCAGACTATTTTTTCAGCAGTCGCTTTCGATCTATAATAGTAAAAACCCGACGTCATTTATTTCGTGAACTTCCTAGCAAGATATCCAACCCCGTGACATTCAGTGAAAAGAAAAAGTAATACGGAATTAGGAGTATCACACGAAATTAGAAACTTTACTCTACAACATATTGTGGGTCGCAACATAAGGCAAAATAATTAATCTTTACTCGACGGTTCAGGATCGTTATATATTTATAGTGAAAATGAGATTGTTTTCCCAGATTAGCTGCCAGAAGATTAGAGTTCTCTTTTGGAATATATTATACTCTTCTGGGATCTACTGCGATAATCATTATTAATGACAGTAGATATGTGATTTCAAGTGTTAATTTAAATCAAGTACTATAATTACTAGAGGTACATGATTATTATGGCAGCGTCATTGATGCGTTTTGGGGTCATTTTCCCAAATAAAAAGAAGAAATTTCACATTTCGGTCTTGTTTCACAATTCGGCAACACCCTTTTCAGTCATGAGTAGGGCCCGGATTTTTCTAAAATGCATATGCGCATATGCAAATGCATATTTTGAGGGTTAGTGCATGTTTTGGCATTTATTTAGTTTGTGTATGATCAATTATCTGACATTTCTGAACGAACTGTAAATCTAGTAATGAATTTATATGTTGGACATCCCTTGGCACCACAATAACCTTCCTATTTCAAGTGAAATGTTAACGCGTCCATACTTCCAGTCTCACAATAGGTTCGTTCCAACAACAGTCAGGAACCGTCCGTAACCATCGTGAGCATGCGCAGTACAGAAAAAGCGTTCCAACACAATCCGAACCAGTCCTGAACCGGAAACATGTACTGCAGTCGGGCGTTCCAACAACCTTTTTGACACGGGTTCGGAACGGTCAGAAATAGTCCGTGGATTGAGGCATGTACGGAAGAGTACGCGAGACGCGCATGCGCATAAGCTCACCAACGTCTCCTGGATACTGAAGAAAGACATGATCGACTGTTCACATCAATGAGGTTAAAGATGAAAAGTGACAGTGCAGACGAATAATAAAACTAGAGATTTAATTTAAATTTTCGCCAAAAAGAAAGGGAATGGAAATTATTTGGGTATTGAAACAGTTAATTACAATTTCAACATGCAGCTTTGATTAAAAGTATAATAAATAACGTACATACATCAATAATTAAAAAAAGAATTATTTTTAGATGAGAGTCCCCCAGTACACGACATTGAATTATCGGAATTTTTGCCTTCTATATTTTTTGTCATCTTTTTTTATAGAAAATGATCGAAATTCTATTTTCTGCAATTAGAATTAGCTGCGAAACGATAATAATTAAGTATCCCGTTCTTAGCAAAGATGATCACAGTTATAGCATCTCTGGATTTAGTACATAACGATCTGCGAAAGCGTTCCAACAGCGTCCAGTCCAGTTTCAATCCCATAGCAGATGCTCAACTAGCGCATGCGCATAAGATGGTACAGGAACCGTACATGAACTGATCCATGAACCGCTTGTTGGAACGAACCTAATACATGCAGGTAGATGGACGTTGCAGACCTTTTTCACAAAAGGAATTTCTTACATACCTTTCTCAATGCAGTAGTCTCTCAAAGTATGAGTCGACAGGACGGCAGGTGTTCATCTGTTGACTTGTTTTTCATCTACTAATAGTTTATGCGGTATTCTGTCAGATTGAACTAAAAATGTCTACAGATAAGTCCACTAAATCCTTTTCAATTAAACAGCTGATATCAGGCAATAGTGACTATTCAAGTGACGGCAATGTATTGTATTGTCAAGAGAAGAATGTGAATGCGAGAAAAAGTTTCAACTATACTGTTTTCGCTGTAAGAAAAATCTTAATGTAAACACAAGCACGTGGCTGTCATACCCGTGATTGGCTTCCAGTCGAAACACTCACACTACGCAGGAAAATATAGTCCGTATTTGGAAACTATCATCTTGTATTATTGAAAATAAAAAATTGAATTCTAGTTGTTAAATACAATGACACATATAACTTCACTCATATGTAAAACGATATGTAAAAGCAAAGCTACTTTTATATTTTGTTATGTACTATCAACGCGGATGAATACAAACAGTAATACCGAGGTAGTCTGTTCTTGTAACAAGCTGACGTCCCTTGAGCTTGTCGTTCACGTTAGCACGTGGTACTGAAGTATGGCTTCTGCATCCTCGGTGTGTGTGGTTATTAAACATAAGAGTGGAAACCCTCTCAAAAGCGGAGAAAAACAAATAGTCTTAAATGAATATAACAAGTTATGTGAATTTTAATTAGAGTAATTATAAAGTAAATATTTCCCAAACAAATGAATGCATAGTAGTGAGGTTAGGCGTACTTGACGAGTAACGGGAAATGTTTAACATGGAAACAGAATGTACAACAGTAGGCGGGAACACGTACTGAGAATCTATGGCGCCAAACAGTGGCCAATGAAGCCTCACTTCAGTCACGTGCTATTGTTTATATTAGGATTTTTCTTACAGCGAAAAGATTATAGAAGAGCATTCATAAACAACTGCACATCTCAGGTCAAAACAAAAGGGTAAGAACACGGAACAGGTATAGCTCGCGCAAGAAACGATTACAGAAAAACAATGGTGGCGTTGCTGTCTGTTTTGACGTGTGTATGTAGGCACGCCGAGGTGCGAGCCGATGGAAGTACTGTCTCCTCCAAGAAGATGAACGAATGAGGACATCGCTGTGGAAATAAAGAACGTAGCATGAGAAAAATTCGAAGCTAATTAAACGTGCAAACATATGTTTACCAATGAAATAATAATACCGTGCGATACAAGGCACGCATTCACATGCAATTGTATTGTATTGTATTGTATTTATTAACATTCCATGGTATTCATACATTGCTTTACACAGACGTGGGCATCAGTAGTACATGTCGAACGGAGTCGAACGCAAGGACGTAATTCCCTTCCTCCACACCCCTAGCTGGGGTACCTGTCCGACCGGTTGAAGCACTGGCGGTCAGTGGTGGATTTCACTAAAAAAATGTCGCTTCAAGAAAGCTCCTGAAGTAAAAAAATCCAAAAATATTATTTCCACAAAGAATGGAAAAATGAATTCTTTTGTTGCGAAGAAGGGAAAGCGTTAGGTGCTTATTATGCTACAAAATTTTACCAGCACGTTGAGCGACATTATGAAAAGACTCGTTTTAATGGAACGAATTTTTTATTTTATTTTTATAATAATAGTAGTCCACACGTGGAGTAACGGTTAGCGCGTCTGGTCATGAAACCCCAAGTGCAAGTGCACAAATATGGCTGGTTTAGATGTATATAAGTTTAAACAACTTTGCAAAGTAAAATATTCACATCTTCGGAGTTTTGTTATGAAAATTGCTTCTATGTTTGGCGTAACCTTTATTTCTGAACAGTTTTTTTTCTCAGTTGGCCATTGTAAAATCCAAATCAAGATCACGCATTTCAGACGAAAATTTATTCTATCAGCTCACAATTGCAATGTCTAACATAACTCCAAATTTTGAAACACTTGCTGATTTACGTGACGAAGAAGAATAAACGAATCCCTTGTTTTAAGGGCATGAGTCAATTGACGTAAATTGACAAAAACAACAAAGAACTACAGTAAGGAGTTTAAAAAATAGCCTAATTGTTGTTTTTCTGTTTCTTAGTAATTGGCTTGATATTTTGTTAAGAATCTATTTTTCCTTAGTTTCTTAATTTTATTTTCAAAGGATGAAAATCAGTGACTGATGCCTTTTCAAAACAAATAGGTTCAGATTATGGCATTACTTTTTAACCGTTGTGGAATTGTACGTTTTATATCATTTTATAAGGTTTTTACAGTACCTAATTGTTTAAATTAGAAATACAGTTATGTTTCAGCTTTTTGTAAAATAGTTTGTATTTGTTTTGAAAAATTTGTTTTCTTTTCATTGTCATTATTCATAAAAATAACATTTGTAGAAAACTGTGTATCTTTTTGTCCTGCGTAATTACTTAACGTTCCGTGTTTCAATACTTCACGCGATCCACCGCTGAGGATTACGTTAACAGGTGATGCGTGTTGCAGCAATCAGATTAGTACGGCGCATCTCTTTAAATGCCCACAATTTACAGCTAGAATATGAAACAAGTCAAAAAACTTAATACTATTATAAAGTCTAGGCCGTACAAGACATTTTTAGCGCGGGTTTTGTGGATTATCAGCGTTTTTCGTATTTAAACCAGTGTTAGCGATAGATATGATTTGGAATTCTGTACTATAACCAGTGGATAGCCGGGGCTAGCTTTAGTACGCTCGTAGCCATGCTGCGAAATGTCTATGAATACCACCCTTAATTTATAGTCACAGTCTAGATGATATATATATATATATATATATATATATATATATATATACAGACGAGATTTACAATATAGTCTAGAACACAAAGTTTTAGTGTCAATTTCATGAAATGTTATTGAATGTCATGAATTCACTTACAGCTTTGAGAAATTAGGTACTTCTTTAATTTGGCCCTAAATAATCTTATGTTTTGAGTTTCATTTTTTATATCGATAGGGAGGCTATTAAAAATTTTTACTGCCATATAACGCACTCCTTTTTGATAGCACGATAGACTTGCCGATGGAGTATGAAAGTCAATGGAACAAACTAAAGTCGTAATGTAACTATCACAACGCAAGACTGACTCTATCGATTGCATTCGACTGTACTTTGAATATCAAATATCTCGTGACCTTTCCTGTCGCCCGCTCTTCCTTATCGCAGTGTTTGATTCGCATTCCTTCCGTCGGTAATCCGTACTTGCGAGACCTATACTTCGAACTCAGGCGAAATCACGATCTGAAGTGAGTACATTTTCCGCAGACCTTTGTAAAGCTTTTGTATGCAGCAACATTCCGCTGCATAAATTAAATAATCCATATATACGATCATTTCTTCAAAAATATTGTCTTAATTAAAGGAATGAAACATATATCAGCGATGTCAGACAGGACTAAAACGAGCGGAGCGCTATAAACAGGTTTCGTGCTCCGGTGTTTCCACACACATAAGCAAGTTATCAGCTCCACAACCGGTATTGGAGTACAACTCTGACACTACTGATATAAATATCATTATACTAATAATAAATCTATAGCCGAAATTTTTCTGGTAATTTTCGATTTTCCAAAATAATTGGTCCTAACATATATAATTAACCACCCTGGAAACCGAAAATCGCTTTTTTGAAATTTTTGTTTGTATGTATGTCTGTCTGTCTGTATGTTTGTTACCTTTTCACGCGATAATGGCTGAACGGATTTCGATGAAAATTGGAATATAAATTAAGTTCGTTGTAACTTAGATTTTAGGCTAATGGCAATCAAAATACATTATATAAAGGGGGTTATCTGAATTAAATAAATCGAAACATCTCGCTTATTATTGATTTTTATGAAAATGTTACCTAACAAAAAATTTCTTTAAAAATCATTTCCGATAAGTTTTATTCTTTCAAAAATTTTGATAGGACTGATATTTAATGAGATAAATGAGTTTTAAAATTAAAATAACTGCCATCTAAGGCCGTGTAATGAAATAAACAAATGACTCGTCTATAAGGGGCCTTGGTCAACAACAATCGAAAGCTATGAATCATAGCATACAGAAAATGTTTCTGTGTTTGTATGAAGCAATATCGGAAGCTAAATTAACTGATTTGTATAATTAATTATTATTTAACCATTGAAAGTGTAGTTTCTCTGTATGGACATAATGCTATAATGTTATTACAGTAACTCTGAGTGAATTGAGGACAGGTAAGATTAAAATAGCTTCTTATGCACAGAAAACTTGATAAGGCTATTCTGTGTATTCGTTTCCTGTATTTCTTAAAATAATGTTTATCTCAGAGAATTAACGAACCACAAGCGTGTATTGATTTAGTATGCAGTAATAATATGTTAGCTTAGCATTTCATTATTTTATAATCCAAATTTTAACTAAATCGAGTTAAAATACATAAAATACATATGCATTAAATGCAATGCAAAAAAATTTGGGTAATGAGCCAAGCAGATTATGTTGCCCTGTTGTAAAATAAAATTTGTTCCTCCTGAGATTCAAGAGCCTCCATAACAAATTGAAAACTTACTTATCGGGGTATATCCGTTATCAACACTTTTTATATAATATAATATAATATAATATAATATAATATAATATAATATAATATAATATAATATAATTTAAGTTATTTGAAGGGTTCAGAACCATAGTGGGTCAAGCACCATTTACTGAATACGTAGAAAACAAGAGTTAAAATGAAGTTATTACCATAATTCAATGGAAACATATAACAAGTAAAATAAAGTATACACATTAAATGTAAATGATGTCAATCTTCATTGAACTATGGATGCATGTAATAAAAATTAAGAAACATGTTGAAGGAATTGTCATTGCACCAAATGAGTGCTCTCTGGACCAAAATGATTCCATTTTAATTATTTAAATATAATTTAAATTAAGTAACATATTAAACGATTTATCCTTCTATCAAACACGAATATTCCCTGGATCAAATGTCCTATTTTAATTATGTAATTACTTTATATTTATTTCTAACGGGTGCAGCGGAGCGCACGGGTACGGCTAGTTAAATTAAAATAAAATAATTCCTTTGGTTAGTGTATATTGTTTTGTTTATAGTGCATATTTTCAACATTTTTAGTGCATATTTTCATGCATATTTTTATTTTCAGTGCGTATATATCCGGGCCCTAGTCATCAGTAAACCGTCTTTCTATCTCAAAAGTTCATTATGAAATCGACAACAGTCTGCTTTGGTGATGATTGTGTGGCTGGATCATGTAAGTCTCTCATGGTCGGATAGCCATCAACGTCGACACATCTTGTGTTTTACTCTGTTCACGTGTCTCATTTTCTCATCACAGAATTCAGTTAATGTAAATGACTCTAAATGAATCGGCTTTCACAGTTTTGTCATGCCGGGCAAACAGCAAACAAAAGCCTGTGTGGCGTGCTCGTGACCTCTGTACAGTGAAATGTAATTACAATCGAAACCTGACATGTTAAAACTGAAACAAGTAGAGTGTTCTGACAGGAAAACAAAGGTCTACTAGTACTCTAACATCAACACCCGAGATTTTGAAAGAGTCCTGCTTTTGCGCGCAAGGTAGCTTTAAAACTACATCAAATCCGTGGTTATGAAGTCAAGTATCGCCTGCGGCATGAATGTTTATCTGTTGCCAACATCCTCTTAGGGGGAGGGCGACGTCTTTTAGATTCCAGGCCACAAGAGCTACTAACATGTAAGTCGATAATAGTTATTTATGATACAAGTATACTAACGTTTCATATTACAATACGAGTTTGATAACCAGTCGATAATTATAATACGAAGTTACTGTAAGTACATTGAATAACATTTTATCCACTTTAATAAAAAATATTATTAAATAAAAGTAGTTGTATTATTTTATTAGGTTTGAACATGTCTTTTTGTAGAGCGGCGATTGTATTATTATTATTATTATTATTATTATTATTATAAATATGGGAAATGCCTGTTATTATTCGGTTGAGAAGCTTTTGTCATCTAGTCTTCTGTCAAAAAATCTGAAAGTTAGAATTTATAAAACAGTTATATTACCGGTTGTTCTGTATGGTTGTGAAACTTGGACTCTCACTTTGAGAGAGGAACAGAGATTAAGGGTGTTTGAGAATAAGGTTCTTAGGAAAATATTTGGGGCTAAGAGGGATGAAGTTACAGGAGAATGGAGAAAGTTACACAACGCAGAGCTGCACGCATTGTATACTTCACCAGACATAATTAGGAACATAAAATCCAGACGTTTGAGATGGGCAGGACATGTAGCACGTATGGGCGAATCCAGAAATGCATATAGTGTGTTAGTTGGGAGGCCGGAGGAAAAGACCTTTGGGAGGCCGAAACGTAGATGGGAAGATAATATTAAAATGGATTTGAGGGAGGTAGGATATGATGGTAGAGACTGGATTAATCTTGCTCAGGATAGGGACCAATGGCGGGCTTATGTGAGGGCGGCAATGAACCTACGGGTTCCTTAAAAGCCAGTAAGTAAGTATTATAATAATAATAATTATTATTATTATTATTATTATTATTATTATTATTATTATTATTATTGTTATTAATATTTTCTTTCTGCGAGAGGCGATTTGCTTATGTTTGTTTTATTAGTTCTGGACACGATAGTCAACTGTCGGAAGCCAGGTCTGAACCACACAAGTGATACCAACAAGGCATCACTTATGAGGTAACTCGGTCAGGAGATAATGGGATAAGGTTGCCAATTCATTTCCCCTCCTATGCATACATCGCCGATTAGCTACATAGTACACTACACTCTATACCAGATATCTTTGGAGCAGATGTAAACAACGGAACGAAATGCAAGAGAGCGAGGTTCACACGATACTAAATGTCTGTGCATGAATTAAGTGACCGATTACGTTCATATAACGAAAAGTGAAAATTAAAGTAACGTGTCTTTGATCATACTTTCTTGCATCAGTCACTAGAGTCGACGGCAATTTGGAAGGCGGTAGTCTGCTAGCGTTTGCGTCGAGAGAGACATATAGAGAGGGCAAGGCAGCGTACAACATTGCCACATCGTACTTCGCGCGCACGTGCGATACAAATAGCGCAGGAGAGACTTTAAATTATCAAAAGATAATAATGAACTTAGCCGTTCATTACTGTAAGCATGACACCAAACAAACCCTGTTTCCTTCACTAACAATATTCTTTACACGGTTCTCAATCCCACACCACATCTTCTGTAGTCGTTTCTTGCACGTTGGCAACGTTGCAGCCAGCATCAAATGGCCGGCAGCGTTCTGCTCGTCAACGTTTTTAAAACAGTTACACACAAACAATATTTTCCGGACCTGCCTGTGCAATACTTGTCTTTTTACAGTCTCTTCTTCCATTTATTTATCTTACACACACAGTAAATGTTAGTTTTACTTATTCAGTGTATTGAACTCTCACACGTGAACAAACGAACTCTGGAAGTACTTGTTACAGACTGATGCCGATTGGTTCTACTGTACAAGCTTGTGACGTCACATGCCAGAAATGTTACGGCGCATATAGCAGCCGACCGCCTTCCGAACTGCCGTCTTGTCTAGTTGTATTGCTGTCGTCTGCTCATACACCGCACAGATGCTAGACGCAATAGAACTGTACTAGTGGACGCGTCTCTGAATACGTGTCGTCACAGTCTACTATATACAGTCGCAAAGCTTGAGGTGATTTTTTTGCAAATCTCGTGATAAAGCGCTCCAAGCGGTTAGCAACTAGAAACAATAGACTGTCCACGGTCGACTTTGGACTGAATCGTATTTCCATCGAGTGCTAGCTCGTTGCGTATTTCACATTGATGCTTGTGAAATGTTCGTTATTGGTTGTAATGAAAATGCTAATGGCTAAAATACAATAATTGGAATAATAATATTTTACTAGAGACGTAGAAAAATTAAGTTTGTTTTAATGAAATTTATTGCTCACGTTTTATTTTCAATTCTGGTGGGATTATTATTGCTTAGGCCTACTTTTTTTTTTTCAAAGGATATGTTTTTAATTATAGCTGTTAATTTTGTTGTTATTTTTATTTGTTACTTTATTAGAGACGTAGAAAAAGTCTGTTACAATAAAATTTATTAATCACGTTTTATTTCCAATTCTGGTGTGATTATTATTGCTTAACCTCAACTACGTAAGCCTACACTACAAGTACCGGTACACGTACATAAGTTAATCCATTAATTCATATTTCCATTATTATTGTTGTAAAGAGAAATGCAAATTAATATTTATTGGTTTCATAGTTAATTATCGCTATAATCTTGAATGAGTGAAGCGATTATAGTAAATTTCAGTTCGTTTTGCACAAACAAAAAAAAATATTAACCTATTTCTTGCAGGTATCTTCGAGTTTATTGATTTTTTTTTATTTTGGTAGGTTATTTTACGACGCTTTATCAACATCTTAGGTTATTTAGCGTCTGAATGAGATGAAGGTGATAATGCCGGTGAAATGAGTCCGGGGTCCAACACCGGAAGTTACCCAGCATTGGCTCATACTGGGTTGAGGGAAAACCCGTGTAACATGCCCCGAACGGGAATCGAACCCGGGCCACCTGGTTTCGCGGCTAGACGCGCTAACCGTTACTCCACAGGTGTGGACCCTCTTCGAGTTTATGGTGGAATTTAATATACTTCATTAAAATAATAAATTAACTTTATGCATTTAATATTTCAATAATGGAAGGAAGGTGTTAATTTTTCCAAAAGAACACAAGGAAAGTGTAACATATTTTGTCGGCTGCTAGGAGAGATATCTGTGATGATGAGGCGATAGTAGCGATCCTAGTGGTGGGCAACTATCCATGTTTGCATTTTTACTACATATTGAGCTTCGCGACTGTATATAGTAGACTGTGGTGTCGTGACCAGCATATGCACGCTCTAGTGTCTACAACGCTTTCAGCTAAGTAATGACTCACCAACCAATGGGACCGCAGCGATAACATGAGATGCATCGAGACCCTTGTTATGGTCTGCTCCAAAGACATCTGGTATAGAGTGTAATCAAACTTCCGTTGCATACATCGCCGATTAGCTACGTATTACACTAATCAGACGTCAGATGCATACAAAAGATTGTTCTTCCTCTGACACATAACGTCAGGTGAGATGTACTGCTTGATAATTATTGAGGTTCTGTCTGATATAGACATCCATTATAATAGATGTCCATATCAGACAGAACCTCAATCAGAGGCAATACTAGGATAAATAAAACAAACATTGTTAAAATGAGTTCAACATGGATTCAGATATTGAAAATGCTGCAGATTCTGCAATTGAATGTTTAGTACCATCGAAATTCCGCGTAAGATATGAAGTGGAATATACAAAATTTGAAGATTGGTGACAGTGTGTCAGGTAAGGTAATGCTGACATACTTTAGTGAGAAAGCTGCATACGAAAAGCCCAGTTCATTGTGGACGCACTATTCGATGGTACAGAGTACGTTATTTTTTAAAAAGAAGGTCGACATAATGTAGCTGTACAGGTTTTTTAAAGGAAAAGGTGAAGTCACCAGAGAGAGAAATCTAATATCTTTTCAAAAGGACATTCACAGATTCATAAGGGAAGTAGCTGACAAAGATTATTTGATGATCATTTCTTAACTAGTTCCGTAATGCATGTGTTTACAAAATTTTATTAGTGATGTAAAATCCACATTACATTACCAAAGTGGATAAAATAATTTGATTTTAAGATATTATGTTTTCCTCCTTTACTTATTATTATTATTATTATTATTATTATTATTATTATTACTATTATTACTAATACTACTATTATTATTATATTATATTATAATATTCATTTCGTTCATTTAGTGTTCTGCCCAAGGGAAGGTCTTTCACTGCAAACCCAGCTTTCTCCAGTCGTTCCTATTTTCTGCCTTCGACTTTGTTTCCTCATATGTTCCATATATCTTAATATCGTCTGTCATCTGATATCTTCTTCTACCCCGAACTCTTCTCACGTTCACCATCCCTTCCAATGCATCCTTCAGTAGGCAGTTTCTTCTCAACCTGTCACCCAAGCAATTCCTTTTTCCTCATCTGATCAGTTTCAGCATCATTCTTTCTTCACCCATTTTTTCCAACACTTCATTTCTTATTCTGTCTGTCCACTTCACACGTTCCATTCTTCTCGAAATCCACATTTCAAATGCTTCTATTCGCTTCTCTTCACTTCGTCGTAATGTCTATGTTTCTGCCCCATATAATGCCACACTCCATACAAAGCACTTCACTAGTCTCTTCCTTAGTTCTTTTTCCAGAGGTCCGCAGAAGGTGCTCCTTTTTCTATTAAAAGTTTCTTTGGCCATTGCTATCCTTCTTTTGACTTCCTGGCAGAAGTCATGTTACTGCTTATAGCACACCACACGTATATGAAGCTGTTCACTTGCTCTACTGCCTCATTTAGAATTCGCAAGTTTATCTTCTGTATTTTTCTTCCTATGAGCATTCTCTTCGTCTTATTTGCATTTATCTACATCCTACACTGATCACAGCTGATATTTAGCTCCAGTAGCATATTCTTTAGTATCATTTCCTCTTCTGCTAACAACGCCATATCATCAGCAAATCTTATGCACTTTATTCTTCTTTCTCCTATATTATATTATATTATATTATATTATATTATATTATATTATATTATATTATATTATATTATATTATATTATATTGTATTGTATTGCATTATATTTGTATTGTATTGCATTATATTATATTATATTATATTATATTATATTATATTATATTATATTATATTATATTATATTATATTATATTATATTATATTATATATTATATATCATATCACATCACATATTACATTACATTATATAATATTATATTATATTATACATTATATTATATATTATAGTTATTCGGTTGAAAAGCTTTTGTCATCTAGTCTGCTGTCAAAAAAATCTGAAAGTCAGAATTTATAAGACAGTTATATTACCGGTTGTTATGTATGGCTGTGAAACTTGGACTCTCACTTTGAGAAAGGAACAGAGATTAAGGGTGTTTGAGAATAAGGTTCTTAGGAAAATATTTGGGGCTAAGAGGGATGAAGTTACAGCAGAATGGAGAAAGTTACACAACGCAGATCTGCACGCATTGTATTCTTCATCTGACATAATTAGGAACATTAAATCCAGACGTTTGAGACGGGCAGGGCATGTAGCACGTATGGGCGAATCCAGAAATGCATATAGAATGTTAGTTGGGAGGCCGGAGGGAAAAATATCTTTGGGGAGGCCGAGACGTAGATGAGAGGATAACATTAAAATGGATTTGAGGAGGTGGGATATGATGGTAGAGACTAGATAAATCTTGCTCAGGATAGGGACCAATGGCGGGCTTATGTGAGGGCGGCAATGAACCTCCGGATTCCTTAAAAGCCAGTAAGTAAGTAAGTTTTAATAACCAATTTAATTTAAGCTCTAAATATGTCAGCATTCTTGCAGATCATGGCCTTCGTGTAATATTGTTTACTGTAGTATGTGTTTTGTTTTATTCTGAAATGCAACACGGCCAACTTGATGTTCGCTTCGCTTCTCCTTTACAAAAAAGCGAAGGTAATATCAAGTCGGCCGTGAATGCTATTACCTAGTTCTCGAAACTGACGACAGATGGATTTTGGAAAATAGGAAAATTATGTTTAAAAATTGACATTTCACTGAAAACTACTATTTTTTCGAAAAACTTTGAGTTTCAAGCTTCAAATGAGGGGTCATTTTTAAAATTCCGTCCAGCCGTTTTCCCGTAATTTCCATTACCATTTCAAATTATATATATAGATTATATTTATTTTATTATATTTTATTATATATTATATTATATTATTATATTGTATTGTATTGTATTGTATTGTATTGTATTATATTATATTATATATTCTCAGCCGTAAATCCAGCGGTTACGAAATTGTTTACAACAAATAAATACACATTTACCTATCTTTGAAACAGACTGTCTTGAGTCTGACCTGTATTATCTTCAGTTGTAAGTCTTTATGAAAGTGAGGACAAAACAGGCGATTCAAATCCTTGACGAGAATCATGACACTGATGATTACACTCATATTTATTATTACTAATACCATTACTGTTATTATTAGGTATTTTGAACACGATCTATGGAAAGTACATCACTATCCAAGATTTAAATGAGATAACAGCACGCTTTTAAAACACGAGCGTGATTATTATCTGCGATATTGATTCTGAGCGCCACGGCGAGAGGATTTGAAGGATTAAGTCCATGACAAGCATCAGCACGTGATTGATATTGGCTAGCGTCACATGACATAGCTACAAAGCATATGGAAGCTCACAGAACCCAAGAGCAGTGGGGACTAAATGCAAAGTCCTCTCACAACAAAATGTGCACTAAATCCATAGAGGGTTGAAAGCACACAAAAAACCGGGATGTTCTGTCACTCATATGCAACCAACTCTTATACAATTTAAGAACACAGTTTTGCATATTTAGCAAAACCTGTAGAACAGTCAACTCCCACGCGACAACTCAGCGATCAAGATTTCAATTATTTCTCCAAATGCAGTCTTTCGTAATTCAGGAAATTTCGAGCTTCATTTACTTACTTTCTGATTTATTATTTTAAGAACGTAAAACAGAATATTTCGAAAGCCGTGATATATACGAGGACAGAGGTACAATTCTGACGATGCGTAGAAGTCATGGTCGTGGTTCGTGTCCCTTCTCTGAGGAGTGGAGTGTCGTGTATGAAGAATTTTGCGCGCGTATGTATGTATGTATGTATGTATGTATGTATGTATGTATGTATGTATGTATGTATGTATGTACGTATGTATGTATATATGTACGTATGTGTGTATGTATGTATGTATGTACGTATGTGTGTATGTATGTACGACAAATTTATACCGTTCCACAACATAATTCCACGCGACTACGATGGACATCACCATAATTCGAAACCAGACGCTAAATTATCAACGAATAGGATAAGACCATCGGGAAGATCTTTCAAAAGGCTGTTGAATAGCTACGAGTATGCTGAAACCCAAACAGATCAACTTCTGGCCTAGATTCCTGACCGATTCTGATGATGAAATAATAACTATAACATAATGATGATTAGGGACCGGATTTTTATGTAATATCAAGGTGTGAAATATGTACATATTTATGTAAGAAAAATAAGCTGAATATGTACGAAAATATGTAAAATCATGAAAATATTTAATATCAATATTTGTCAGGTATAGGATAGCTAAGACTATCCAGTTGTGATTTCATAGAACACCAGACTTTTTTACCGCACACTTGATACATTACTATTTTTCCATTGCAATCCATGATTTTATCTTTGTCGTTAGAGTTGAAGATACAGGGGCCATTTTAGTTAGTTATTTTTATAAAAGCAGTAGACAAACTCACTTGCACTTTATACAGTAAGTACTAAAACTAGAGAACTGAGTGAATGAATGACACAACAGTACTGCAAGCACTGTTTTGCTTTACTGGATTAGGAGAAAATAAGAGGAGATGTGGGACATATGCATTTTAGCTACTTCCTGTAAGAAACAAAGTAGCCTACCTACTAAAATCTCAAACTATAGGCATTTACAAACTGTTGTTTGAAAAGTAACATTCCTGTCTCATTCAGAAGGGTAGGATTATTCCAGCCGACAACCATATTTTCTAATTGCTCGGAAAATCCCATTTCCGTATACTGTAGGTCTACTAACTTTAAAGTAAAGAGGTCAAGCAATAACCTGAAAAGCTATTTACAGTATTTTAATCTTTCAACATCTTTCCACTTTGTTCCTTTATTTCAGCTTCTTTTCAAAAGTCGGTTACTTTATTGCGGTTCATGCCATTTGACACGGGTTTTCCCTGGAAGGATTAGGAAGAGGGTGATTAAGGTTGCAAATTGCATGGGAACGACTTGTTAAGACGTGTGCATAACAATTATAGTTCGAGACAAATCATGTCGTCCTCGTCCCACTCCACCGCATGAAGGCAACGCTACTTTCTGAGTGATTTTTACAATACAAGGTAGTTGTATGAGAAAGGTTGCCTTTTGTTCAATCATATTTACAGTGCGTGGTATGCGATGAGTGCCTCTATTACTTCCTGGAACTAAGAATGTTATATTTCGTCCCGAAATATATCCTTTCTTGGGTAGGTAACAAGGCTTTTTAAATCTGTGTATTTCAAATTGTAAACTTCCCCAGCAGAAGTTTTTTTTTTCCTTATAGAGAAGTAAAAATGAATAAAATTCCTGAATATGTAGATTTATGTAATACCAAGCCATATATGTAATGTGGGGTAAATATGTAAAAATATGACAGTATCAAATTTTAATAAATTAATGGTAATTACAAGATTTGCAAAGATTTGTTATTTATATACGGTTAGGTTGGAAGGAATATAATATGTAATTACATAAAAATCCGGTCCCTAATTATGAAGGTCGGTGTCATTGTCAGAGATTGTCAGAGTTTCCGTTTGACTAGGGTCAACTTCCACCAACTTTAAGAATATTACACTAGTAGTTCAAACTACACTACTTCTACCTTTTTGTTTTAAGTTTCAATGCTGGTTAAATAATATAATTAAAATAATCTAAATATACATGTACAGTATGAGTATGGTAATTTGTATATTACAGGTAAGTAGCATTGTTTTTTGTCATAGATTTAAAAGTTTAACTCTGCTGCACATGTCACTCTATGCTTCGTAGCACCAACTCTGACAAAGATTACCTCGACTGAAGTCCAGCAACTGGAGGGTAGCTGCAAATATATTGAATAAGCAGTCGCGGACAGCCTATAAAGAGTGGACCTCCAGCTTGGAAGCAAGGAGATGCACTATCACCTTTACTTTTTAACTTTGCTCTAGAATAAACCACAAGGAAAGTACAGGATAACAGAGAGGGTTTGAAATTGAACGAGTTACATCAGCTATTTGTCTATGCAGATGACATGAAGATGTTAAGAGAAAATCCAAGAACTATTAGGGAAAATATGGGAATTTTACTTGAAGCAAGTAAAGAGATAGATTTGAAAGCAAATCTCGAAAAGACAAAGTATAATAGCATTATGTCTCGTGATAAGGACATAATAAATGGTAATATAAAATATGGAAATTTATCCTTTGAAAAGATGGAAAAATTCAAGTATCTTGGAGCATCAGTAACATATATAAATGGCACTCAAGAAGGAATTAAACGCAGAATAAATATGGAAAATGCCTGTTATTATTCGGTTGAGAAGCTTTTATCATCCACTCTGCTTTCGAAAAAGCTGAAAGTTAAAATTTATAAAACATTCATATTACCGGTTGTTCCATGACAAGAACAAAGGTTAGCCCTAAGGATATTCGAGAATAAGGTGCTTAGGGAAAATATTTGGGGCTAAGAGGGATAACGTTACAGGAGAATGGAGAAAATTACAAAACGCAGAACTGCACGCATTGTATTCTTCACCTAACATAATAAGAAACATTAAATCCAGGTGTTTGAGATGGATAGGGCATGTAGCACGTATCGATGAATCTAGAAATGTATAGAGAATGTTAGTTGAAAGATTTGAGGAAAAGACCTTTGGGGAGGCCAAGGCGTAGATGGGAGAGTAATATTAAAATAGATTTGAGAGAGGTGGAATATGATTAATCTTGCTCAGGATAGGGACTGATGGCGGGCTTATATGAGGACGGCAATGAACCTCTGGGTTCCTTAAAAGCCATTTGTAAGTCAGATGTCATTTAAAAATGTTTTCGATGACGTCATAACTCGCACGAGACTAGTCGCAAAAATGTCTTCTTTCCATAAGATTATTCCTTTCTAAATACAAGATTTCAGGGGTTTGAGGCTTTTGTTCAATATCCCCTCATTCAATTTTAGTTTCAGTTATGAGCTACTTTTGAAACACTCTGTATGTTAAGTCAGAAGCTTCCCTGTTTTTTTCTTTTAACGTTTATGAAAATAGTTTATTCTTTTTTCTTTTAGTTGGTTATTTAACGACGCTGTATCAACTACGAGGTTATTTAGCGTCGATGAGATTGGTGATAGCGAGATGATATTTGGCGAGATGAGGCCGAGGATTCGCCATAGAGTTTCTGGCATTCGCTTTACGGTTGGGGAAAACCTAGGAAAAAGCCCAACGAGGTAATAAGCCAAGCGGGGATCGAACCCGCGCCCGAACGCAACTTCAGGCAAGCGCCTTAACCAACTGAGCTATGAAAGTGGCTAGCTTATTCTTCTTAGTAACGTTTCTCTTCATATAAATGTCTTCTTTAAAATGTGGATATTTTATCTTCAGCATTGTTTAACCTTAATAAAAATATTACATTGAAAACTAGAGAATGGTGTTTGGAACCACATCCAATCTGCTTGTCTGAATTTCATACAGAAATATCAACAAAAATACAACAGAGCACAACATTGTTATTGTAATCTCTGGGGACATGCAAATATACACGTGATAGGGCCTATTGTTACAAGGTTATCTTCCAATGACCATGCATACATAGCCATAAAAGGGTTTTACTAGAACTGTACAAAATTAAATTTAAAAGTTGGTAAGGCTGAAATATGAACAATAGCCTTCGCACGGAGTCTTTCAACTACAACCAAAGAGAGTGTTTAGTTCATGAAAACAAAGCAAACAAAAACCGTATCACTGTGCATTGCATGGAGTTATAATTTCAACAGTTTCAATATGAATGACTGCTTTTATCATAACAACATGTGACTTCAATATTCACAATACTAGAGAAAGAAATTGAATGCAATTCAGTATCACGCAAAGCTCATTCTTCAAATTGTTTAAGCATAACACAAAGTCGGAAGTGACAAATTGTTTTTCATCTTGTATGAATCACACATGTACTGTACAGTCATACTTTTTCACTTATTGTTAATGTACTATAACAGCTGATAACACATATCGAAGTCATCATGCCAGAGGGGCAACAAAACTGCAGCTTTACATTAGAGCCATTTAACCCTTTGGAGCACAGTAAGCCAAAAAATGAGAACAAAATGTAATTTTTTAAATATTTTTCATGTCATAGTTCATAACAAAGCTTCGAACAATCTTTTTAAAAAATTTAACTCTGCACACAATTTCAAAAACATGTTGGCCACTATAAGTGACCACTATGCCACAGTAGGGATTTTGATATAATATACCACTATAGCATAATTTGACATTTACAATGGTTTTACAAGTGTATAATTTATTAATGTTGCTCTTTTTATCGTTCAGATCAGGGTTGTCAGATTCTCCCATCAGGGACTGTCGAAATAAAATTGAATTCAAACGCAAACTTACTAGGCACTTGGTCAGTAATCGAGACTCTTTCAGACATGGTTTCTTGTAAATAGTTCTCTTAATCTAACACAAAATATTTCAGTATCCGGTAATTTCATCACTATAGAATTTTGTTATTGTAGGTTTAATTTGTAATTCAGTAAATACAAAAATATTCTTTGTTCTTAACTTCTATGATAAAATGTCTAGCTTTCATTAATCAGGTAATCTTGTCGTACTTTAATTTTTATTGTAATTGTAATTGTAAATTTAATATTAATTGTAATTTTATTGTTCATGTTATAGTTGTAATCTCCTGGTAGAGAGGCAGAGAAGGCCTGACGGCCTTATCGCTACCAGGTTAAATAAATAAATACTACTACTAATACTAATACAGCGAAACAGGCTAGCAGTACTGTTGTGTCATTCATTTCACTCAGTTCTCTAGTTTTAGTACTTACAGTATAAAGTGCAAGTGAGTTTATCTACTGCTTTTAACTAACTAAAATTGCCCCTGTTCTGAACTACAAAAACTATATAAAGATTCAAGTATTGTCACTGATATAAAAATTAGACGGCTGGAGTGGCTGGGCCACATTATCAGAATGGACAATAATAATATTCCTAAAAGATTACTAGATGCCATGCTAAGTGGTAAAAGAAGAGCAGGAAGACCTAAACTACGATGGTTGGATGATGTTCAGGATGATCTAGTTAAAGCAGGAATTAAGAGATGGAGACGGAGAGCCCTAGAAAGGGAAGATTGGGCGGCAGTTCTTAAGGAGGTCAAGGCTAAACTAAAAGGGCTGTATGACCACAGATGATGATGATGATGAAAATTGCCCCTGTATCTTCAACCCTAACGACAAAAATAAAATCATGGATTGCGATGAACAGTAGCGATGCTAATTTTTTATGACTTCATGCCTTAAATCAGTGGTCAGTAAAATGTTTATTTTATTGCACTTAACAGCAATTGCAGAACATTAAAAATGTATAAAGTGTGTTAGTTATATTTAAATCAATGAACTGGAGCGTCACTGTAATTAGTAATTAATATTTATTATGTAATTAGGCTACATATTGCTTACCGCTGCTTTATGCGCAGTCTTGCCTATCCTATACCTGCCAGATATTAATATTAAATATTTTCATGATTTTACAGATTTTGTTACATATTCAGCTTATTTTTCTTACATAAATATGTACATATTTTACACCTTGATATTACATAAAAATCCGGTCCATTATTATTATTATTATTATTATTATTATTATTATTTTTATTATTATTATTTTTATTATTATTATTATTATTATTATTATTATTATTTCATTTTGCCATCCTTAATTCTTATTGTAACTGTGTTTGCGATCATGATACAATTAATCTAACTGATACATTAGACAGTAAAACGTATAAATTATCAACAGAAAAATTTGATACAAGAATTAAAAACTAATAAATTGCTAAATTTAAATATGTGTGTGCGTGTGCGTGCGTTGTGAAGTGAAGAATTTTGTAGACTGCAGCATTGTGTATGAGAATGACAGTTTACACACGAATACATTTAATTTTCCAAGCTGTATTGAACTTTCTGCTTTTATTCATTAATTAACTCATTCATTCATTAATTCATTCCTTCATTAATTATTCATTCCTTCATTAATTCATTCCTTCATTCATTCATTCATTCATTCATTCATTCCTTCATTCATTCCTTCATTCATTCATTTCTTCATTCATTCATTACTTCATTCATTCATTCCTTCCTTCACTCCTTCATTCATTCCTTCATTCATTCATTCATTCATTCATTCCTTCCTTCATTCATTCATTCATTCATTCTTCATTCATTCATTCCTTCCTTCCTTCCTTCATTCATTCATTCCTTCATTCATTCATTCCTTCATTCATTCATCCTTCCTTCATTCCTTGATTCATTCATTCCTTTATTCATTCATTCCTTCATTGATTCATTCATTCCTTCATTAATTCCTTCATTCATTCATTCCTTCATTAATTCATTCATTCATTCATTCATTCATTCATTCCTTCATTAATTCCTTCATTAATTAATTCATTCATTCCTTCATTAATTCATTAATTCATTCATTCATTCATTTATATTTATTTATTTTGCTAATAGTTGTAACATAAAATATAAAATATACAGAGAAACTTTAGCTCGCCCCTGAAAGAGTAGAACTCGTGCTCAGCGGCGGATTCCTGAAATGAATTTAAAGTTTCTGTAATTCTACAAAAAAAAAAAAAAAAAAAAAAAAAAACTACATTTTCGAAACGACCGAAGAAAGTGAGTGCCAGCAGCAAGTTTCTTTGCTGATATTATAAAAGAATCTATGTTCAAACTGGCCACACACTCAGCAAAACATATGTGAGACTTAAATACTGCACTATGGACTATGATGATTCTACCATATTAATTGAATTACACGTATAATGAATCGATCTGGCGATTTATGGCACATCTAATTAAAAATTTAACATTATTGTGTATTTTTAAAGTAAGCGTGAGAGTTTCAATGATAACTTGATTAATATCAAACATATTCGAATGTCCATCACATTATGTTAAGAAAATATATAACTACAGTATAATCAATTCCCTACTGCAAAACGGCACATAGTATACACACTTTTGTATGGAACGTTCATAAATTGTTTCAATTTTTAACAACTAGAAATGTTTAAATAAAATCATAAAATTAAATAATGAAATCGATTAAACGAATTTGCAACACAATATACAAATCATAAATCGTTATATGAAAAAGATCATCAAAACTCCTTTAATACTTTGAATCATTCTTTGGCATTTCCTGAATATTTTTCAAAAATATAGAAATGGGAAACTTCACATCTTTCAGTAGTTATCGAGGTTCACACGACAGAATAATGGTATTACAGCGGAACTCCACAAATAGACACAGCAATGGTCCGTGTGCGAGACGAGGTACGAACGCTGTCTTTCTACGGAGTACTGCGGACATTGGTAAACATAAGGGATGTACAATGTTTTTTATGGCGTGCAGACCGAAATCATAAATAAATAACGTACATAATTTTTAAATAATATATTGCAGTATATATAAAATATATAACAAAACAAATCCGTGATTAAGTATAATATATACGTGATACATCTGAAACATAAAACAAACTTCTAGAGGAAAAACTCTTTAAATATATCTACATACGGGGCTTTCATTTCAAAACTTCCCACTCTAAATAACTAGTTAATTAATTTAAACCAAAAAAACACGTAAATTTAGATACCAAGGGGAAAGTCTAAACAAGGCTTAATTGCATTTTAGATTTCACCTCCCACCCCCAGCCACTCCCACTTTGAAATTTCAAATGGCACCCCTATATTTTTATACTTGAATATGAAAGAGCATTCAATTGTTTATACGCCACATTCATTTTTTTTTCGCATCTTTTGTTTTCTATCGTCGCCTGGTAACCTGCATTTTTTGTTATTGTTGATTAGAGCCGAAGAATAAAGCTACAAAAATTTATTGAGCATTTCCTGTGATAGTTGTGTTTGTGTATTAAATTATTTTAAAATGGGGTATACTCTTCAAGAGAGAACATAAATCATCCCCATTGATTAAATTTAAGAAATACACAAAATAAGCAATGTTTTCATCCTACAATCAACTGATAATAACAAAGCTTCTTATAATCATTACAGAATGCCTCGTAATTAGATGAATTTTGTTTTATCCTATGCACTGTTCTGTCAAATTCTTGAGGGATGGCTCTGATTGACTCACCTTTTTTAAACCGTTCCAATAGTTGTAACTTCTGCTTCAACATTAGTACACATTTTTTGTTCCCTGCCTTGCTGCCAACGTGTACGAGTATCTGCACACTACTGCACTGGTTCAACAGGTTAGCCCTGTGCAGCACGGGACAGGATGCGTTGACTTGCCTTGTATCGTGAAGTATACGAGAGTGAGCGTCTATTTGTGGAGTTCCACTGTACAGTATTTAAAATAAATTAACAAGATTATAATTTCGCGTATAAATCGCAAAAGAAGACTACGTCCTCATTAAAAAAGCAGAAATGTTACAATTTTCCCATCTGATGTTCATAGAAAAAAAAAAAATAATCCAGACCTAAGCAATTTACACATTCTAAAGTTTAAAAATAAAGTGAAAATGTTTGTATGATATTTCATAAATTTTATTATAATTCTTTTTAAGTATTACTAGCATTATATGGTACTAATTTTTATTGTATTTATTTGATGCATGTACCCTATAAGATAAAACATTGTAATAAATATAAATAGATCATTTTCTTAATTAATAACAGTGTATATCTCCAATAAATGATTCCTTAGCATCGCCACAGATACACTTGATTGCACTTGTCACTATATCTTGTCACTAGAAAGTTATTTAAATTTATATTTTCCCCGCCATTCATAAAATATTTTGATATGATACCTCTTGCACAAAAGGAGAGATCTATAACTGAAACTCGATTAATATATTTCAGTATTATTTATATTTATCCTGGTAATAATGAACAGTTTGACTCGTAGACATTTTGTTTTTTCAGCATTAACTTCCCATGATTTTACGAGAAGATTGGAAGAGAATGGCAGTTACGTAGACTTTCAGCTCCCCACTACTACCATTAATGCACAACACAATGTCAATACGGCGGTTGCTGTCGTCTGCGATACAACGAACTTTTCTGTTGATTTTCGAGTTCGTCATTTTTTCCGGTTATTATATGCTTATTTAAGTTGTGTTAACTCTCGCTAGTGGTTTTATATTTTATTTTATCCGTCTTAGTATTTATTTTATTATTGTAAATATTTTTGTTTTATCACTATTATTATTATTATTATTATTATTATTATTATTATTAATGAATTATTTTGTATTACAATCTTTGTATCATTTCTGTCACGATTATTCTATTATTATTATTATTATTATTATTATTATTATTATTATTATTATTATTATTGTTATTGTTATTACTATTATTTATATCATCAGCATTATTATTTGAACCCTGTAAAATTTATGTAGACTACTGGACTGTACCCGAGCACGAGCATTATACTCATTTCGGGTATCTATTCATATGTATTCAATTCAAATGTAAATTGTAAATAAATTTGAATTTGAATTTGGATTTGATGTGGCGAAAGAACATTCGTGTTGTGTACTTCGAATGTTGGTACGAAGCAGTCACCATGTTATTTCATACTGATGCAAGATTGTTTCTGGCAATTTTCAGTGTTTAGCTCTTATGCGTTTAGTTTGAATTCTCGTTTCTTTCGTTATCCGATGCTATGACGATAATATCGTAAGTACAAACTGCGCTCATCTCTCCCATTCTGCGAATTACACGAATCTCCAGAACAGCCGGCGAGGGTTGGTATCGAACCGAAAGTGCTTCTCCTTCATAAACATTCATTTTGGCGTCCAATCTGGGCAAGAGGGGCGGCTCGGCTCGGCTGCAGAGGCGCCAGTCCACTCATCGCGTAGCGGGCGTCTCACACCCTAATGAAAGAAAATATAACTACATTCGTGCCCAATGCCAAGTCCAGCTACAGGGCGTCGTGCAAACACCTACATCATTGAAAACGTAGCGGAGCACTCTTCAACCCGTCCGACTTACAGACTCTTCCAGTAGCAACAAACAAGTTGCTTCTTGTTCCTTAATTCATGTTTGTAGACTGTTCGTCCTAGCGTACACTCGCTTCCCCGCATCACAGACCAAATACAGTGAGCGTATTCCGAATCTCACCGGTGAGCAATCCGATGGCATCACGGTGTTCCGAATTCCACCGATGACGTCATTGATGCTCCACCGGTGTCGCACCGGTGCCATCAACTTGCAGAGGTGGTGGCAGTCTCCATCAGTGAATCTGATTGGTTCTTGTATAGGGCGGGAATTAGCAGACGAATAACATCGTGCACTGTTGTGTCATGGCGGTGTGTTCTGCTTTAGTTCTGCTGTATTGTTTGTAATGAGCAGAACGTAAAAACAATATGTTAATGGCTTATGAGCGAACATGTCAACGGACCAGTTATTACTACTGGTTCAAGAAATAAATTGTTTATGCTATCCTTTCTTTGAACGAGATGGGAGTACGAAAATTTCGCAAAATTTTGCTAGCGTAGCACAAACAACAACTTGTACAGCCGCCATGACAGCATCGATCCTTCCAGCAGTTTTGTTCCTTATTTCGCTCCAACGTGACGTCATTGATGCCACCGGATCGGTGAGATTCGGAATACGCTGAGTGAAACTTCCCTTAACGGACAGTTCCCAATAGCGGACTCCTCTCAATAGCGGATATTTTAAAATTCCCCTGCAAAATAACATTGGCCCTTATGATAAAAATTCTTCCAAATAGCGGACATTCTCAATAACGGATGCAACCACTGAAATGTATCTCCCAACAACAATTAAAACTTCCAAATAACGGACAGCGTGAAAGAAAAAAAAAAAAAAAGAAAAAGACGGTTGTAAATTAGACGGAATAATAACGGAATTGTTTGCAACAATCATTATCTGCATTTGAACGTTCTTGTACTTTACTGAAGATAAGCAACACAGTTCTTACTTGTAATACTGTACGTGAGCAGTCCATACTTTCTTAGGTTGTCAAGGTGAGTGTTCGGAAGTAGTCACATTAAAAATGTCACAAAAACGTAAACGTTTGTCACTAAAAGAGAAAGTGAATATTGTAAAGCATAGCGAGAAGGAGAAATTAAGGGCCGTATTCATAGACCTTTTAGCGCGGGCTTTCGGTGGATTATCAGCGTTTTTCGTATTCACAAACCAGTGTTAGCGATAGGATATGATTTGAATTTTGTACTAGTAACCAGTGGATAGCCGGGGCTAGCTTAGTACGCTCGTAGCGCGCTGCGAAATGTCTATGAATACCACCTAAGTGATCGTGAGCTGGCCACAAAGTTTAATGTGGGGAAAACTCAGGATAGTGAAATTTTGAAAACAATGATGTTATTTTAAAATCATACACTGAGAATGCAATTCTAGATTTCTTTGTGTAAGGTAAGTGGTACAGTGACTGGTGTTTATTTCATTTACAAAACATTTACTGGTACGATTTCTCTCTGGATGAATACTGTAAACAATCTCACCGTCTACTGTACTGTACTGTAAAATGTAATGTTGAATATATATAAAAAAATTTAATGTACTGTATAGGCTACATACTAACGATTTTCTAAATAGCGGACACTTCTCAATAACGCACATATAATTTTTCCCCGGCGGTGTCCACTATTGGGATGTTTCACTGTAGTTCTAACAGAAATATATGCTTCCTATTTATTTTCACGGAAACTACAACAGATACAGAGAGCATAATAAGACAGTTAAAGAGATCTAGATTTCAGCTACATACAGTTATTTTTCCACATAGTCACCACCATTATTTATGCACTTTTGCCTGATGAACGAGAGCCTGCATGCCGGCTCATAAAAATCTGAACCAGCAAAGGCAAGTCACTTTATTACAGCTGCGATGACAGCATCCTTGTCTCGAAAATGTTGCTGCCCACGTAGTCCATCTTTCATAGGCTCAAAGACATAGTCTAATGCCCCTAAATCCGGACTATACGGTGGATGTGGTAGGACAGTCCAGCCAAATTTTGCAACGTGCTCTTTGGTCGCAAAACTGCTATGGAGCCTGGCCTTATCGTGTTGCAAGCGAAAGGTTTTCTTCCCTGGTCTGACTCTGGAAATTCAGGCTTTCAGCTAGCTAATATCTGCTTGCAGCGTTCAGAATTAGCAGTTCCTCCAGGCAGTACATCTCACATGACGATATATTGTGTCAAAGGAAGAACAATAAAATTGTTTGTATAATCTGAAGTCTGATTAGTGTAATGTACAGGGTCATACTCATAAGTAACGAGTCTATTGCAAAATTAACTATTTTGGATAATTTTTTGAAATGATGTTCATCCTCATGAGAAAGGGTGCCGTACAGTCGATTTGGAAACAAACACCGCCTCCCCTCGCCGCCAGAGCTATTAAACGAAAGAATGGTTAGTGTTTTAAACATTTATTAAAACACATAAATGTAAAAACAGTTTCAATTGTTGACAAATTATGGTGTACAATTTTCAAAATGTCTTCAGTTCTGCTGAATGCACAAATGTAAGCATGGACTCTGGTGAGCATGTCAGACGTAACTATTTTGTATCGTGTGTTCAATTCCTTCCACTAATTCAGGAATGGTGCGTGGCTTAGTCGTATAGACACGACCCTTGATGAAAAAAAATGTTATGTTTTATTTAACGACACTCGCAACTGCAGAGGTTCTATCAGCGTCGCCGGATATGCCGGAATTTTGTCCCGCAGGAGTTCTTTTACATGCCAGTAAATCTACTGACATTAACTTGTCGCAATTAAGCACACTTAAATGCCATCGACCTGGCCCGGGATCGAACCCGCAACTTGGGCATAGAAGGCCAGCGCTAGACCAACTTGCCAACCAGGTCGACTCCTTGATGAATCCCTAGACAAATAACTCCAGGGGAGTCAAATCAGGTGATCGCGAAGGCCAACGGATTGGGCCTGTGCGACCGATCCACCTGCCTGGAAAAACTTCGTCTACGGAATAAACGCTTAATTTGAGCGACACTGTTTCCAAGTTTAAACCAGGCAACAATCTTTCTCTTCTGCAATAACGTTAACGGCTGCGTGGCATTTTATAATTCCAGTCTATCACAACAATGTGTGTAGCCATGCCCTGTTCCATTATCCTTGGCGTATAGAAAACCATGCTCCAGGTCATTTTAAGTCGGCATCAAATGCACATTACACATGGATAAGTAGCTTCCTCTGGCAGCGTGGTGAGGGGGTGTTTGTTTCCAAATCGACTGTACGGCATCGGGAAGGGTTCTTTCTCGTGAGGATGAAAATCATTTCAAAAAATTATCCAAAATAGCTTATTTTTCGATAGACTCGTTACTTATGAAAGACTCTGTATTACTAGTTACCGTTGTATGCAATGAAAGGGGAAAACAACTGGCCATCCTACCACATTATCTCCTTGCTTAGTTGCTTTATGAGTGGTGCCTTGTTGGTGTCAACTGTTAGGTTCAGATCTGTCATAGGACAGTTGACTAAACAACAACTATCATAAATGTAGAGTCAGAATCGGAAATAATTCTGTTTAAAATTTTAGCATGCTAATGCTCGGCGTCATGCCACTGGTCGTTGTCAACATCACCATGTCCACGAAAATAACAGAGCGTTCCGGTTCGTGAAAATATCCATTTCGAACCCTAACCTCGTAAGCCACGGTCTGCCATATTTTGACAAATAGCTACCCACATTTTTCCCCGATTGTGGGTGGTGATCCTTGATTTTATAGTAACTGTTTCGGCAGATTCGTACTACACAATTATCTTTCTCTGACATGTTACACAAGTATAGGTTTCAACTACACACGCACTGGAAATAGATACATTACAGTTAGATGTATTACAAATTAGTTGTGAAATTTAAGAACTAATAGGTGACTGGTCCACAAACGATTAGGGAAAACACGGGAATTTTACTGGAAGCAAGTAAAGAGATAGGTTTGGAAGTAAATCCCGAAAAGACAAAGTATATGATTATGTCTCGTGACTAGAATATTGTACGAAATGGAAATATAAAAATTGGAAATTTATCTTTAGAAGAGGTGGAGAAGTTCAAATATCTTGGAGCAACAGTAACAAATATAAATTATACTCGGGAAGAAATTAAACACAAAATAAATATGGGAAATGCCTGTTATTATTCGGTTGAGAAGCTTTTATCATCCAGTCTGTTGTCAAAAAATCTGAAAGCTATAATTTATAAAACAGTTATATTACTGGTTGTTCTTTATGGTTGTGAAACTTGGACTCTCACTTTGAGAGAGGAACATAGGTTAAGGGTGTTTGAGAATAAAGTGCTTAGGAAAATATTTCGGGCTAAGAGGGATGAAGTTACAGGAGAATGGAGAAAGTTACACAACGCAGAACTTCACGCATTGTATTCTTCACCTGACATAATTAGGAACATTAAATCCAGACTATGAGATGGGCAGGGCATGTAGCACGTATGGGCGAATCCAGAAATGCATATAGAGTGTTAGTTGGGAGGCCGGAGGGAAAAAGACCTTTAGGGAGGCCGAGACGTAGATGGGAAGATACTATTAAAATGGATTTGAGGGAGGTGGGATATGATGATAGAGAATGGATTAATCTTGCTCAGGATAGGTACCAATGTCGGGCTTATGTGAGGGCGGCAATGAACCTCCGGGTTCCTTAAAAGCAAGTAAGTAAGTAATAGGTGACTGGTATGTGATCTGTGCTTTCGTGACGTCAGTGATGAGGCCCCCACTACTTTACCAGAATCTAGCCGACCTGTTTAACGTCTATGCATCTTGGTCTGAGAATTCTTCCAGCTCATTAATGAACGACGATAAGGAAGGCCTTCGTAATATCTTCGTGCCACCAGTCTCAAATGAATGAAGCAGTTAACAATAGCGCAAACCCGGTCATGTGTAACATAGATGTGGTATCACGAAGGAAAATTTACTATCCCGTGTGGACGTTCAATCTGCATTCTCAGTGGTTTGCTGCTTCCATCTAATTATACACAGGTGACAATCTGCTGCACACACATGAATGGCTACCGCGACAATGTACCGCTGTTATTCACACGCTGCAGTTCCCATTATAATTCACCAAGTCGTTAAATACGTGTCGTTTCAATCAGTGTTAGGTAAACGACAAACTACAGTGAAATTTCCCTTAACGGACACTTCCCAATAGCGGACTCCTCTCAATAGCGGGCATTTAAAAATTCCTCTGCAAAATAACATTGGCCCTTATGATAAAATTCTTCCAAATAGCGGACATTCTCAATAACGGACGCGGACACTGAAATGTATCTCCCAACAACAATTAAGACTTCCAAATAACGGACAGCGTGAAAGAAAAAAAAAGACGGTTGTAAATTAAAGGGAATTCTAACGGAATTCTTTGCAACAATCATTATCGTGCATTTGAACGTTCTTGTACTTTATTGAAGGTAAGCAGCACAGTTGTTAGTTGTAATACTGTACGTGAGCAGTCCGTACTTTCTTAGTTTGTCAAGTTGAGTGTTCGGAAGTACAGTCACATTAAAAATGTCACAAAAACGTAAACGTTTGTCACTAAGAGAGAAAGTGGATATTGTAAAGCATAGTGAGAAGGAGAAATTAAGTGTTCGTGAGCTGGCCACAAAGTTTAATATAGGAAAAACTCAGGTTAGTGATATTTATTTCATTTACAAAACATTTACTGGTACGATTTCTCTCTGGATGAATACTGTAAATAATCTCACAGTCTCACTGTCTACTGTACTGTACTATAAAATACAGTGTTGAATATGTATGAGAAATTTTAATGTACTGTATACATACTAACGATTTTCTAAATAGCGGACATTTCTCAATAACGGACATTTAATTTTTCCCCGGCGGTGTCTGCTATTGGGAAGTTTCACTGTATTATACTTCTTTGCGTTCTTTTACTAAAAGCACATTAAAATTCTGACAAAAAACGCTGGTTTTTAAGTAATAAACGATAAACAAAATTGCGATTATCTTTTGTCTATATAAAAGTTATATATAATATTTTTAATGTACCGAAGTACATATGATATTTCCATGCAGATATTCTGCGTCATCATACGATGAAAGAGTAATGGAACGGAGAAAAATTCTCTCCGGCGCCGGGATTTGAACCCGGGTTTTCAGCTCTATCCACTAAGCCACACCGGATACCACCCCGGCGTCGGACAGAATCGTCTCAGATTAAGCTCCAACTCTTGGGTTCCCTCTAGTGGCCGCCCTCTGCACTGTGTCATAGATGTCTATGAACGTAGGACCGGTACATTAAAAAAATTATATACATATATATGATATGCGTAAATCACTTCGTGATTTAAGACGGCGCTTATTCCGTCGGATCCCGGCCAACTAGTCACTCATAACGAGTGCACCTCAGCACATGTGTGAACTTCGGTCCTACGTTCATAGACATCTATGACGTAGTGCAGAGGGCGGCCACTAGAGGGAACCCAAGAGTTGAACTTAATCTGAGACGATTCTGTCCGACGCCGGGGTGGTATCCGGTGTGGCTTAGTGGATAAACCATCAGCATGTAGAGCTGAAAACCCGGGTTCAAATCCCGGCGCCGGAGAGAATTTTTCTCCGTTCCATTACTCTTTCATCGTATATAAAAGTTGATTAAAAACACCTCGAGTTTTATTCAACTTATTCCTGAGTTTATTTGTAATAACCTAATCCATACAAAACTCAAGATAGGAGAAGAAATGTCAGAAAGAAGTGAAATAGAGAGAGGAGTACAACATGAATGCCCTTTATCACCCACCCTGTTCAACATCTACTTGGAGCACTTGTGAAGAAATGTTTCTAGAACATGAGAGGGTGATAGTAGGAATAAAGAATAAAATGGATAAGATTTGCCGACGATATTACGTGTGTTAGCAGAAGAGATGAACTTAAGGGATATGCTACTGGAGCTAAATGACAGCTGTGAGCAGCATGGGATGAAGATAAATGCCAACAAGACGAAGACCATGGTTATCGGAAGAAAAATTAAGAATTCTAAATGAGACAGTTGAAGAAGTGGACAGCTTCAAATATTTAGGGTGTATTATAAGCTGTAGCATGAGCTGCTGCCAGGAAGTCAAAAGAAGACTAGCAATGGCAAACGATGCTTCTAACAGAAAATGATCATCTTCTGCGGACGTCTGGAAAAAGAACTAAGAAGAGATTAGTGAAGTGCTTTATGGAGTGTAGCATTGTATGGTGTCGAAACATGGACTACCTCACCTTCCACTCTGTATATACAGTATGTCCCTACAATACCTTCCCACCATTTCCACTATCCTTCCGACAGAGTGTACACAACTTTGGTAACACTCAATTTGGCTGTTTTTGCAACCGCCGCCAGAACCCAGTCATTATCCATCTCTTTCGTTAAATCATACTGGGAATAGAATGTTGATGTACGGCAGGCGTGGCGAAAATGTGACTCGCGAGCACATTGTGGCTCGCAATGATAGCTATGCATTTCTCTTGCTTCCTACCTCCCCCAACTCCCACCCTCTCACTCACTGGAGCCAAACTCATTTCCATTTGTATTTGTCTCTGACCTGCGAGTGGCGTATGTCGCAATGTCTCTCTCGAAACCATGTAGGCCTACCTCTACAAAAACGAAAGTTTCAAGTAGGATGGGAGGAGGCATTTTTGCTGCCAATATGATGAAAGTATTAAATGTATGATTTTTCACAAGTATTACGAGGAAAACGGTTGTATAACTTAAAACGGCATTATACTACATGTCACTCATGAAACATTAAAATGTTAAGTGTTATTATTATTATTATTATTATTATTATTATCATCATCATCATTATTATCTCTGTACGTCGATCCTTTTTCAGGAGATGTACGAATAATGCAGTTAGATCTTCAATTTAAACTCTCAGATATACCATGTGATGTTAAATGAAATCTAGATGTAAGGACTTGATAAATGTTGAACTTTTCAAATCTTTGCCAAAAATAAATATCCAAGCTTCCTTCTTTCGCTTGCTCTGTTGAAGCCATGTTCGCTACAACTTACGTTTGTGAAAAATTATTTTCAACAATGAATATAGTAAAAACCAAATTTAGATCACGACTGACAGACAAATATCTTCGTGATCAACTACTACTGGCAGTAAGTGACATAATTCCTGATTTTGAAACTCTGTCGCAGAGACATTCTGAATACAGTTAATTTTAGGTAGTAACAAAGTGTCCTATGTTTTCTTATTCATTTCTTTGTTCGTTACACGTACTAAACATTAGTTTGTAACCTTGTATTGTATAAAATTATATTTAAGTGCTTGACGTAAGGAAAATGAAAATCCGTTAATAAGTCAGACAGTTGCTTCACTTCCCCTCCGGGTGTCCGCCTCCCTCCTAAGGTGCTATGCACGTTGCAGGTTACACAGTGGCTCGGCGCACGATCACATTTTCTCCACGGCTGATGTACGGAATTTCACTTCAACTTCACACTGCACATCATCTAAGTATTTTATACAGGTTAATCAACACAAGGAAATAATATTAATAAATCACAGTGTAGAAAATGCTGGAGAATAAATTAAAAGTGATGTTACAGTCAAGGCCTGAGAGTCAGACAGAAATATCGCGTATAATATCAAAGACGTGCTCGATTTTGTTCAGTGGGTGGGCGTCTCAACCGCATCGCCGCTAGGAGCGCTGCTAATGGGCCCACTTGACAAATCTAATGAGCAACTGACTTTCAAGATACCAGAATTCTATAAATAAACATCACAAGATTGAGCCCCTTCCTCTCTTTAATATTTGCGAGCGTAAACCTCCGTTTCTAGGAAATTAACAACCACTTTAATTCTACTCTGAAAACTAACAAACGTAATGCAGGATTATTATACACAAAGTACAGTGCAGCCTATCATCATGAAATTTGTCAAAATGTTAAAAGATTGCACGATTTAATTCACACCACATGTAAATGTGTAAATACGCAGGTATGTAAAAAGTAGGAAGATGAGTGGAGTGGGTAGAGCGAATGATAAATTACTGGTTCCGATTGGGCCAACATGACTAAATATGCACCAGTGGTTCGTTAATGTTTGGTCATGCTGGCTGAACCAGAACTAAAAATATTCATGTTTAAAGATGTCACTATTGTTTCTATTTTTTATTGTTTTACATAAAGCAAAAAAAGTAATAAAAGAGAAAATTATGAGAATTTATTTCTATGGCAATATGAATCTATACCATTCATAACAATGGGAAAAAGCATTACTAATATAGGGGAGAGTAGGGTAGTATCGGACATCGGGTAGTATCGGACAGTGCGTTTCTTTCATCTACCACCATATGATAGTACCTGAAAGACATGGTTACGTTTCTCTATGCGACATCACAGAAACGTAACCATGTCAATCAGGTACTATCATCGTGTGGTAGATGAAAGAAACTCACTGTCCGATATTACCCGATGTCCGATACTACCCGACTCTCCCCTAAATAAGATAATTTAATGTCTACAAATTAGGTAATCCATAATTTAAAATACAGGATTCAGTATCGAAAATGAAATAGAAAATCGTAACTATAGAATCGAAATATCTCATTCCAATGCTCTTTACATAGACAAATTTAATATCTGCGAGTCTAAAATATTCACGGGTTTTCCTTTCTGCTTCTATTTTTAATTAAACTGGTTATTACATTTTCGGAAATCTCGGAAACCTAACTATAGACAACCAAAACGAATTGTCTTTACTAAGCTAAGATGAATCTTTATTTGACGTCACTTACATGAATTGATGAACTCCTTAGGGAAATGCCTGCCAGCGTTAACTCAATGTGAAACAGTTGTAAATCAGACACCGAAAAGAAACATATCATGATGTGCCCGACGCGACGTTCAACGGTTTTTTTATTAGTTTATATATTTATTGTTTTTATTTATTTGTTCTGGTGTAGTTAAGGCCATTAGGAATTCTCTTCCACACGGCAAGGACTGAGAAGTTCGAAATACAGTAGAACCCCGATTACCCGTCAGCCTATTAACCGATGTTGGATTATCCGTCTGTCATTCTCTACTTTTTTTTGTTGCAGAAAAAATATTGAGTACTGCATAACACGTACGTATTTTTTTATAGAGAGTGATATCACAAGCCTTTGCCTTTACATATTATGATCTACTGTACGAGTGACCTGTTTAATTTCTCTGCAAAACGTTTTCCAGAAGTGCCAAAAGAATACATGTTGTGCTAAGTATGGAAGAGAAGTGCATATAATTGAGTGGTTTAGGAAAAGAGGAACTGTGGTTCATCTCACATCGGAATACGAGATTGGAGTTACAACTGTGCGAGATTAAATAAAAAAAAAGGATAAAGTGTATAAATTACTTAAATCTATAACATGAGACCTATAATTTTCCTATCTTTCCACAGAAATCCATCGTAAGATGTTTCCTTGATCCTTGGAAACCCGTGATTGACATTCATTCATTCATTTATAATTTTCTGTCAGTGCAAACCCAGCATTCTCCAGTCTTTCCTATTTTCTGCCTTCCTCTTAGCCCCCATATGATCAATTTATTTAATGCCCTATTATTTGATATCTTCTTCTGCCTCAAAATCTTCTCCCGTTCACCATTCCTTCCAATGAATCCTTCAGCAGGCAGTTTCTTCTCAGCCAGTGATCCAGTCAATTTCTTTGTCTCTTCCTGATAATTTTCATTATTCTTCTTTCTTCATCCACTCTTTCCAACAGAGCTGATGAAATTTGTTTAAACAAAAGCCGCCCTAAATAAGGGTTCGATAGATCGGCCTACTAATCAATTCATAAAGAATAATAAGTAAACAAAACAATTTTGTGACATTTGGAAAGAAAAAGAAAAAAAACATTAAGATAAGAAAACGTAGGAAATCATTTACAATAAAAGTTTTGTTGGGTACAAATGATTACTAATTATAGCTAAGGATGATTTTAACACGTGAGATCCTATGGCATCAATCGTTGCATCTGAAATTTTATATTGTTTAAGTTGATTTAAAGTTTCACGTGGGATCGTGCCACGGGCACCGAACATGAGCCCAAAAACTGTCCAATGTGTGATGTGGTATTGTGCTCCAAGATGCTGACAACTTAAAACTTCTGATCCACTACCTAATGTGTTAAAACACATGACCACGGAGAAAATTACGAAACTGTATTATGCAACACTTAATTTATGAAAATTTTCTATAGTACGGATTATCCGATTTTTTCGATTAACCGTTCAGCCCACCCCCTTCATTACCACGGATAATAGAGGTTCTACTGTATAGTTGCATCAAGATAATAACATCCTTTGAAATATCCGATAACTGAGTAGAGATACACTAGCTGCAAGTCTTAGAAGCAAAGCAAACATACTTTTATTGATTAAAATCTCATTATTTCTTGGCCTTGTATAACTTATCCTCATGTTAGTTATGTTAGGCTATTGTTACTTCCTCATTACTGAGTTTACGTGTAAGTATTGCTGCGTCTTCCTGTTGTTGCTATTCATAGCACATCGATTATATCCGTTATTATCATTATAATTAATTTTGCAATGTACACTATTCACACACATGATAGAAATGTAGTTCTATCAAACGTGAAATGATTTCTAATTAACGGAACAGATGTTTATCTTCTAGATTAAAATGGATTGTGTATATATGCATACTAATGTTCAGTCGTATGGGGAAATAATACTGTAACGTAATTCATCGCTTGCAGTGAAGCATTTATTTGCGTTCCCTAACTATGCAAAATAATAATGAGGAAAGAACGTTTATATTATACCAGCATAAAGCTAATTAAAATTATTAAGAACAGAAGGATGTTGAAGATAGGTAGGAAATAAACTTTCAAATTAAAAATTGAGAAAACAACTTAAAATTATGAATTAAACATTAGAAGAAGACGTACAGTATTAGCTCAGAAGAAATCGTAGCTAAGCAATAAATGAAAGAGAGTAGTAATAGTATTTTATTGACCAGAGGCCGTTTTAGGGTCTTATACGCGCAGGTTGCCCTCTCCAGCCATTGTGCATAAATAATAATAAATATATATTTACATTCTGTATATGACACTATTTCTGGCATAAGCGCCAGTAGATGTGTGAGTGCAATGATTGTTTTTTTTTATTTATTTATTTACCGTATTTATTTTTTATTTTATTTTTATTTTTTTATTTTGGTGTAGTCCTAATTTGTTAATTTGCGATGCTTAAGGAATGGTGAACGGGACAAGAGTTCGGGGTAAAAGATATCAGTTGATAGACAGCATTAAGGTATTATATGGGGAGATTAAGAAGAAAGCAAGAAATTGAGAAGAATGGGAAATGCTGGGTTTGCAGTTAAAGACTTGCTCTTGGGTAGAACACTGTACATACATACATACATACATACATACATACATACATACATACATTACTTTTTTTTTGTTGAGATTTTTAAGTTTCCCCTTCCAGTGGCAGAAGCGTCTTAATGGTTATGGAGACTTTCATGGTGTAGTGTTATTTTATTGATCTGTCTCTCTGTTGCTGTCGTGTGTCCTCTCAGACAGTATTCAAATTTCCAACACGTCTTTGCGGTTTTGTTTATGTGTTTTAGTTTGGTGGTTGGGGCTGGTGGTAGTTGTAGAGGAGTTTCTCCAGTGTTGTTCTGTTGTTTTTGTTCGGTGGATTTGCGAAGATGTGTTGTGTATATACACGATTTACTGCCGAATGTGTGTATTTCCTGTTTATTTTGTTTAGGTGTGTGAAGAGTGGCTTTGTTTTTGTCGTAGTGTAAACTGTGTTGTTTCTGGTCCGTCTGTGGAGGTGGAAGATTTGGCGGAGAATTCTTCTTTCGCGGGATTCAAATTTCAATTGGGTCGTTGGAGGGGCTTGTGTGAGGAAAATGGAGGGATGAAAGAGAGAGAATTTTCATTACATACGTATATCAGTGGTTCACATTTTTTTCAGCCTTCCAAACTTCATGAATTAATATAATGAATCAGAGGAGACTACCATATAAACTTTTGACCTACAGATCATCGTGGACAGTGTTAACAGGGCATTCCAAGAAATGCTAAAAAGAGCAGCCTTAATATTCGACACTTTACCCAGTCTTGAAGAAAGAAGCTGCCAAATAGTCTAACTTGTTATTGATATTCATAACTAGGGTACGGATTTTTAGGTCGTTAAAATGTAATTTTAGGTGCCTAAAATAGGCTTAAAAGTGTAGAAAATAGTCTCTAACAAAAAATAATGTTTTCTTTAAAACCATGTTCCAAATCATCAGCAATTCACTTCTAGAATTTAATAATTTTAAACGCTTATACACCATTACCACCACTACTACTAAAAGTACAAGAATAAGAAATATCTAGCTAGTTATACATATAAACAAAACAATTATTAAATGTGAAAAATAAGTTTTAGACATAAATAAATTCAGTACACAAACAAGCCAATTATAAATAATTTTTACCAAGCCGTGTCCATTAATGTCCACAATTAGCTTCACAATAAGTTACTAATATTTTTTTCTAAATTTTCAACTAGAAAGCAATGCCGTCTGTCACTCAACACAAATTTCTATGATAAAATTGAACGCTCCACATCCACTGAAGTAACAGGAGCGTGTTTCAATTCTGACATTAGTCGGACAGGAATGTTACATTGTAAACCGTGTTCTTTCCTGCTAGGATATCTGAAGCAGTACGCAGGTCCTTCAGACCTACATTTCTCTGTAGAACTTGCTCCAGTTTATCCCGTAGGCCTACTTTATAACCAGGAACACATTTGGAAGTCAAAATATAAATTTTCGAAATTAGAATGGGTGTTTTGACCTATTAGAGATAAAACATACTTAATAGATCAAAATAGGCTTTGTCGTTAAAATAGACATTTTAGGTGCTATTAAAATACCAATTTTAGGCATAGTTTTATATGAAACGTATACTTGCAAGTTTTTATGAACTTACCTTTTAAGGATTAAAATAGGTTTTTACCTAAAATCCAAGTCTATTCATAACAATACTAGCGTTGTCACGTCTGTGGTTCAAAAGACAGTCCAGATTCCATCACTGACCAGGTCGTGATCGCAATTGTGGTGGACAAATCAGACGTTGTAAACGATTTTCTTGTGGTACCTCCTTTTCCTCTATCATTCCACCAAGGCTTGCCACATCCTCCTCATTTCACCTATCATCTACAATAGTTTAAAATAGCCTGAGGGTAAGTTTTGACTTCTGAGGATAGAACGCATTTCGGATGTTGATAAATGAAGAAATTAGAGCTCTGAACCCTGGAGCATAATAATAATAATAATAATAATAATAATAATAATAATAATACTAATAATAATAATAATATTATTATTATTATTATTATCTTATATAGAAAAGTAAATGTATGTATGTATGTATGTATATATAGGACCTATATAGCTTACCTGACCCTATTATATTACTTATTTATCTTCTTAGACATAAAGCAAAAACTGATACGTGACTATGGACGCAAACTGGTGTTTGTATAGTTGATGCAAGTTTGATAAAAACAGTAAGGAGAGGCAGATGTAGAACCAGAGCAGGACAAACAGTCGTCGCCCAGGTTTATCCAAGGCCTGGCTCTCTGCTTGATGTCACCCTGAGGTACCGATACTCCGACAGGAAGACAGGAGGCTTTGCATACAGATTCACGACCCTCCCACATCGATACTTCCAGGATGTGCACACCACGGGAAACTTGATTTAAAGAGGATCCAAGAACTGGCGTCAGAGAAATTCCAGGAAGCCGTGAATACTCAAGAATTGATTTCAATAAGAGCGGAAGCTACAACTTTGAATTTACTGAACGACGGAAGAAATGAGTAAAACTTGGAATAAGTTATTTAACAGAGGGATGGAACGTACTTCAGCAGAACCGTGCCCCACATTCTTGCTAATTTTAACTTTATATTAAATTTCACGTTTCGTTATTATGTGAATTTACATCCAGCTGCTTGTAGTTTACATAAAGTTCAGGCGAACATTTTAAGCTACGTGGAAGCCAGATACGGCAAACCTTCATTCAAGCCTGCCTATAACCGTTTACCTTCGTGAGTGGGCTAACGCACGCTATCGCTGGCCTGCCTTCAACCTTCCCTCACAAGCAGACAGGCAGTGTCGTTTTACACATGACGTCAAACCGTCCTAATAGCGACCAGAAAGGACTGTTGTGTTCCGCCGGCCTGCGCTAGACTGTGCTGCCATGGATGAATATGTAATAGGATGCGAAACTTACTGAGTTTCCCGTAACACATACTAGAGGCGCTGTTGTAGAAATTGATCTTGCTGCCACCTGTTGGTAGGAGGGGCGTTACTACATCTAGCAGCGCACCAAGTAGCGAAAAGAGTAACTAATTGCTCCATGCATTTAGCAGCGCATCTGGTGACGAAAATGTTAAACTGTGCAGAAAGTATTCCCTCCCACCTTCATCGATATTCAAAACTAACCCAATTTAAAATAAAACATTTACATTTTTATTCCTCACAGCATCTTCTACTGAAAATTCTTACCGGAGCCAACAGGAAGATAAAATAGACGATCTATTTTACACCACCCAATTAAAATATAACCAGACAGAGACAAAAAATAAGGCAAAAGATTAGATAATTGGGATTGTATTCTTTGGGTATTTATTGTACAGCGCAATGGAAAAGTCTGCAAGAACTGCTTAGATAGTTCAATTTATTATATTAACTATTACTTTACAATACATTCAACAACACTATTTTTACAACGTCCATAAACATCACTATTTATACACACACGTAATATCACTTTATGTTCACTTATTAACAAGTTTCTGTCTGCCATCTTGTCTCCTCGAACAATATTTCGAATGGATAAATAGAGAACTCTGGGTAATGTACCCAACACGTAGTTCTAATGTTCTACGACATTGGGCGCTGATCATCTTATTTCAGCCCCCCGCCGCCAGATGGTGCTGACCACAGTTTCGCATCCTATTATATTTTATCCATGGTGCTGCTTTCAGATGTATGATAAATATCAACAAAGTCATTCAAACCTGACAGAAAGCATACAAATATAGACAAACTACTGAAAACATAATTTCTCGTCTTCTGAGACGTACCACCGTTAATAAATACAAAGAAAACTATTTCTATATATATATATATATATATATATATATATATATATATATATATATATAATAATATTATTTTAATGTACCGAAGTACATATGATATTTCCATGCAGATATTCTGCGTTATCATACGATGTAAGAGTAATGGAACGGAGAAAAATTCTCTCCGTTCCATTACTCTTACATCGTAAACTATTTCTCGTCAACAAAATATTCATTAAATGCCAACAGTTATTATAAATTATTTACACTTTCCTTTTCATCATAGTAATATAAATTTAATGCAAACCCTTCAAACTTTCAGTTTCAAAAATAAGAAGAAATCTGTCTCTAAGAAGTTAAATAGCAAATCAATATTCTGAAGAACGAAAAACTTTTTTACATTTTACACGTCTTCATGAGGCTTTTAATTGTTGATAAGGAAAAAGTTAAAAAAAAAAATATATTTTCCTATAATAGTTGTTGATATTCATAATAATAATCATCAAGACTTTTCAACATATTTCCTCCTCTCCTCTCCTCTCCTCTCTCCTCCTTTTTTAACTAGTCACAAGTTACGAAAAGTTATTATTTTGTTGAGTCAGATACGTTTTGCAGGAATATGAAATGTATAATCTTGTCTTATTATTTTATGAAATTCTGTAGAGTAATAAATTGTAAAACTGTGTTTCTTTAATCAAGAATTATCTGCCGTTATTTCTTGAGTCAGATACGCTTTGCAGAAAAATGAAATGTATAATATTTATCTTAATATTTTATGAAATTCTGTAGTGCAATAAATTGTAAAACTATGTTTCTTTAATCAAGAATTTTCTGCTGTGTTGGAGCAGAAAATAAATTATTTTTGAAGTGACTAAATAGCCAACGTACTTAGATTTCAAACTAGTACTGTTTCATCTTAACCAGCGCAGACTGGCTTCCACGAATGCAAGTCACTCTACAATACGAGCATAGGCAGGCTTTCTTGGGTCCCGCCTGCACTGAACTTATAAAACCAGGACTGAATGGGCCAGTCTTAGCTCTTAACCTGCTTTATAGCTGAACCGAAACCCAAGTCTGACGGAAAGCAGTTACGGGCGTGAGTCCTGTCTGATTGCCGGTGTCTAGTGGAAGCCACAGTAAACATTGGTTTGCATTTCGTCTATATTATAGCTATCATCAATGTGGTTTAGACGTAATATATCGACTATTGATCAGATTTTTTGTATTCGACAGACATTGGAGAAAAAATGAGAGTATAAGGGTTATTCATAGCTTTCATATGACTCGATTAAGAGAGACGTTTTATATAATATTCTTATAGAATTTAGTATTCTCAACAAACTAGTTCGATTAATTAATATGTGTCTCAGTGAAACGTAGAGCAGAATCCGTATAGGCCAGTTTCTATCTGATGCTTTTCCAATTCACTGCGGACTAAGGCAAGGATATGCACTATCACCTTTACTTTTTAACTTCGCTCTAAAATATGTCATTAGGAAAGTTCAGGATAACAGAGAGAGTTTGGAATTGAACGGGTTACATCAGCTACTTGTCTATGCGGATGACGTGAATATGTTAGGAGAAAATCCACAAACGATTAGGGAAAACACGGAAATGTTATGTGAAGGAAGTAAAGCGATGGGTTTGGAAGTAAATCCCGAAAGACAAAGTATATGATTATGTGGAAATGGAAATATAAAAATTGGAAATTTATCCTTCGAAAAGGTGGAAAAATTCAAATATCTTGGAGAACAATATAAATGACACTTGGGAGGAAATTACACGCACTATAAATATGGGAATTAGCAGATGGTTTGTATCCTGTTCTGTTGTGTATTCATTCTGCTCGTAATTGGGTCTTGCAAAGGACGGGAGTTAGCAGATGGTTTGTATCCTGTTCTGTTGTGTATTCATTCTGCTCGTAATTGGATCTTGCAAAGGAAGGAGTTAGCAGATGGCTTGTATCCTGTTCTGTTGTGTATTCATTCTGCTCGTAATTGGATCTTGCAAAGGAAGGGAGTTAGCAGATGACTTGTATCCTGTTCTGTTGTGTATTCATTCTACTCGTAATTGGGTCTTGCAAAGGACGGGAATTAGCAGATGGTTTGTATCCTGTTCTGTTGTGTATTCATTCTACTCGTAATTGGATCTTGCAAAGGAAGGGAGTTAGCAGATGGTTTGTATCCTGTTCTGTTGTGTATTCATTCTACTCGTAATTGGGTCTTGCAAAGGACGGGAATTAGCAGATGGCTTGTATCCTGTTCTGTTGTGTATTCATTCTACTCGTAATTGGGTCTTGCAAAGGACGGGAATTAGCAGATGGTTTGTATCCTGTTCTGTTGTGTATTCATTCTACTCGTAATTGGGTCTTGCAAAGGACGGGAATTAGCAGATTGTTTGTATCCTGTTCTGTTGTGTATTCATTCTACTCGTAATTGGGTCTTGCAAAGGACGGGAATTAGCAGATGGTTTGTATCCTGTTCTGTTGTGTATTCATTCTACTCGTAATTGGGTCTTGCAAAGGACGGGAATTAGCAGATGGTTTGTATCCTGTTCTGTTGTGTATTCATTCTACTCGTAATTGGGTCTTGCAAAGGACGGGAATTAGCAGATGGCTTGTATCCTGCTCTGTTGTGTATTCGTTCTACTCGTAATTGGGTCTTGCAAAGGACGGGAATTAGCAGATGGTTTGTATCCTGTTCTGTTGTGTATTCATTCTACTCGTAATTGGATCTTGCAAAGGAAGGGAGTTAGCAGATGGTTTGTATCCTGTTCTGTTGTGTATTCATTCTACTCGTAATTGGGTCTTGCAAAGGACGGGAATTAGCAGATGGTTTGTATCCTGTTCTGTTGTGTATTCATTCTACTCGTAATTGGGTCTTGCAAAGGACGGGAATTAGCAGATGGTTTGTATCCTGTTCTGTTGTGTATTCATTCTACTCGTAATTGGGTCTTGCAAAGGACGGGAATTAGCAGATGGCTTGTATCCTGTTCTGTTGTGTATTCATTCTACTCGTAATTGGGTCTTGCAAAGGACGGGAATTAGCAGATGGTTTGTATCCTGTTCTGTTGTGTATTCATTCTACTCGTAATTGGGTCTTGCAAAGGACGGGAATTAGCAGATGGTTTGTATCCTGTTCTGTTGTGTATTCATTCTACTCGTAATTGGGTCTTGCAAAGGACGGGAATTAGCAGATGGTTTGTATCCTGTTCTGTTGGGAATTCATTCTGCTCGTAATTGGGTCTTGCAAAGGACGGGAATTAGCAGATTGTTTGTATCCTGTTCTGTTGTGTATTCATTCTACTCGTAATTGGGTCTTGCAAAGGACGGGAATTAGCAGATGGTTTGTGTTCTGTTTTGCTGTGTTATTCTGTTCGGTTATTTCTTGATCAGCACCACTTGTGAAATTAAAACTGTTGAATAATGGCTTCTGAGACCTTTACAATGGAAGTGATAACTCATCGTGGGAAGTTTCAGTTTATACTGAATGAAGAACTAAGAAACAATTGTAAATATGATTAATGGTAAGCTCACCTTCTCTCACAGCGACCATGACAACCATCGAACCGACAGCTGTTATGTTCCTTTTCGGATGAATTTTGACATTATTGATGTCACAGAGGTCCGATGAGTATCGGAATACACTGATAGGCTAGAAACCCTTGCCCTTAAGGGATTTCACGGGCAGTTCTTATCCTATTTCGTCTTACATAGGAACCCCTATTGTAGAATATCCTACTTCAGATTTTTAAGCATGAAAACTCCAATTTTTATATTTTTATTTTTTTAAGCTGGGACGAGGCAAGCACGGTAAACACTAACTAGTCCAAAACAATAATTCACAACCAAAGCAATTTTTCTAAACTTCTGTATGTGTGTTCTAGACTGGACATCATGTTTCAAAGAAAAGCATAAACAGTTCTTCTCTAAGGCTGAAGTAAGAAATAAAACCTTGGAGACAATAAATCGACTTTTCTGGTATCTCTGGAATAGCACTACGCCTTTATAAGCGACTGTCGCAGTCATAAAAGAAGACGGGGAGGCCTGGAAGTGGGCTGTAAAGATGCAGACGTATAGCAAATTGCTGCCTCTAATATAGCGATAAGAACTAAGGAAGTCGACGACAGGCGGAAGATAGTCATTTGCAAACTGCGATAAAGCAAGATATACGAAACAGAGTAAGGCAACAATTTTACAATTTAACACGGCGAGGCTAGTTTTCCTCTCCTAGTTCATGATTTTATACCGCTATGCAATTTGGAAATTGCGGTGAACGGAAGAACAACGTTGATATAGTAATAAAGGGAAATGTATAAAATGTATTTTTATTAAAAATGTTACTGATAGCTAAGAAGAACAACAAATAGGTAATATCACTGTAAACAAATATCTACTCATAAAAAGTTTGAAACAGATCATTTTTATGATAAAGGATGAGTGGAACAGAGAAAAATTCTCTCTGGCACCGGGACTTTGAACCCGGGTTTTCAGCTCTACGTGCTTACGCTCTATCCACTAAGCCAGACAGGATTCCCATCCCGATGTCGGATCGAATCCTCTCAGAATTCTTCTCTGTTCCGCTTATCCTTCATCATATGACACAGAATTTCTGCACGAAAATATTATATGTGCTTCGATACATCGTAATAATATATGATATGCGAAAAATAATAACTTAGTGATTTAAGACGGCGCTCACTCCGTCGGATCATAACATAACGAGTGCACCTCTGCACATGTACGGACATTGTGCCACTGTCATACATCTATGACGCAGTGCATGAGGCTAGGTCACTAGAGGGAACCCAAGAGGTGGAACTTAAACTGAGAGGATTCGATCTGACATCGGGAAGGGAATCTGATGTGGCTTAGTGGATAGAGCGTCAGCATGTAGAGCTGAAAACCCGGGTTCAAATCCCGGTGCCGGAGAGAATTTTTCTTGTTCCACTCATCCTTCGGCGTCCGGGTAGCTCAGTTGGTAGAGCAGCTGCCTATGGACTGGAAGGTCCGGGGTTCGATTCCAGGAGGTGACAGGATTTTTTCTCGTTACCAAACTTTCAGAACGGCCCCGAGGTTCACTCAGCCTCCTATAAAATTGAGTACCGGGTCTTTCCCGGGGTAAAAGGCAGTCAGAGCGTGGTGCCGACCACACCACCTCATTCTAGTGCCGAGGTCATGGAAAGCATGGGGCTCTACTCCATGCCCCCCAAGTGCCTTCATGGCATGTTACGGGGATGCCTTTACCTTTTTACCACTCATCCTTCATCATATCATGACGCAGAATTTCTGTACGGAAATATCATATGTACTTCGGTACATCGTAATATACATAATATTTAGTTTAAATTAATAGATAAGCCTAATTTAAATGTCGACTTTTACACATTTTATTTAATTACACTGTGACGTTGAAATTTAGGGAAATGGTTTAGGAAAATATTTTATTATCAATGAACTTAAACTGAATTATTTACTTTTCCACTATGACAAACTACGGAAAGTTGTAATAATCTATTACAAATAACAATCAAAACAGATTAGTATGGCACAAGCCAACCGCTTACAAACAGTTAAGACAAGAAGCACACATCCCCTCTTTATACATACGAGGTAAATCTCCATTTTTCTGGCGGGAATCGAAAGCGAGTTTGCTAAGTTTGTCGCCAGAAACATTACCTCTTAAGCTACAGCGCAGTACAAGAGTTCAAATATTGATCGAGGAGAGAGAGAAAGCAACTCGAAGTACAAAGGTTCTTCCGCTCGAAAGTGTAACTTTTGTAAGGTTGGCAACGGACACTAGAAGACAAGTGTAACTGTAGGTGATGTAAGAACAATGGCTGGGTTCCCACTCTCATGTGTTTCTTTTCTTGCCACTACCCACATCTGAGTTGCTGTCAAAAAGTTCTAGCAGTTGACCTGACCTCATGGCGCACACGTTCACAAAAAGCCACATTACCATCTAACGAAACCTCCTAGAAGCCTATTTTAGTACACGAATTGCTCACTTAATTTGAATCTTACATTCAACAAGAGAAAGGTCAATATAGATTTCTTACCAGATAATTTAAATAGAAATTCCGGCGACAACCGTGGGATGATTATTTTTTTCCTTATAACATCAATATAGTAGGTATATTATTACCAGCGAAAAGGGATTATAAAGAATGGACACTGAGCGAATTTTCCTGTGTTTTGTTTCTCTGTGCGCCAGCGGCTAGTTCCACTTTCAAGCGCTAGAGGTACTGTAATCGAGCATACGCTAAGATAATAATTGAGAATAGAATTAAGGCACAGGATCCAAACATCGCCTACCTTATTGCATAATCCAGTAACGCTTTGCTTCAAATAAATTCAAGTTAACAGCTTTTCCTTATTTCTCAGTGACAAACTAGTTGTAATAATAATATTTTATATTTCAGGTATCATAAATTATATTATAAAATAATATAATACATTATAAAATTAAGTATCGAATTCGTTTAATATTTGTATATAACAAAGACGTATATAATATAATATAGGTATATGGTTTTACTTCTCGTAAGAGTTTTGTTTTTCCATTTTCAGCGCTATCAAATCATTACATATTTTAATTGTTGTTGGGGTCAACGTCTCAACTCTCATTATAAAGGAACTCTAGAGTCTAGACATTACAGTTAATGAAGGATTTATTATTTTATGGATCCAATTTATTTTATTTGAGTACATAATGTACCTAGATGTATTAATTGTATGTTATATTTCCGCTGTGTCGACTGCTAGCTGGTGTGATGTCAGCGCCAACTCTAGGGAGAAAGCAGAATCTGACGCTCTAGCTGGCTTGAAGGTCATTGAAATCGGTCCGGCTACATCAAAGGTACCGACGCGAAGTGTCCATTCTTTATAATCCCTATTCGCTGTTATTACTGTCTTGCTGGACGCAAGTCATGTGGAGTACTATTTATTACGAAGCTAACAGCAAACATTCTGATGAAGGCAGATAAAAAAGTTAATTTTTTTCTTCCAGCATGTTAATAATGCTAAAAGAAGTGCTTATACAAATTTTGGCCACTCGATCGCAATTACGAGGCCGTCCAGAAAGTGATTTTCCCTGGGGCCGTTTACAGAAAAAAGCACAACTGAATTTATTGAAACGCATACAGCAACTGTTGCGCTACTCTTCAACATATTTCCCACTGGAATTGAGACATTTGTCATACCATGGGATGAATTTTTGTATTCTTGTGTCGTAGAAGTCATCCGCCTGGGATAGGAACCAGCGTTTGAGAACCGTCTGCACCTCTCTGTCGATCCCAATTCCGGTGGGGAATATGTTGAAAAATAGCTCAACAAATGCTTTTCTGTTTCAATAAATTTTTCCAATGAAATTATGTTTTCTTTCTGTTAACGGTCCCTGGTGAACTTATTTTTTTACAGCCCTTGTAATTGCGCTCCAGTGGCCAAAATTGTATAAGAATTTCTTTTGACATTATTAACATGGTGAAAGGAAAAAAAAATTAACTTTTCATCTGCCCCCATCAGAATATTTTCTTGTAAGTTTCTTACATACACAGATCTTGTAGTTCAATAACTTCTTCAAGATACATATTTACAGCTAATCCTCTTTTTTATTTTTATATCCATTATTTTACGCTTATCAACATCTTTGGTTATTTTTCTGAATAGTAGATAATTTGAAATGAGTCCGGCGTCCAACACCGAAAGTTACCCAGCATTTGCTCATATTGGATTGAGGGAAAAGGAAAAACCTCAACCAGGTAACTTGTCCAGACCGGGAATCGAACATCGATGATGTTGTAATAGCTTATAAACTATTTTTCATAGGAGAAATTTTCATCCCATTTCTAGGAAAACTGTTATACACCGATGATGCTGTGTTTATTACAGATATGTGTCAGATAACTGTTTTCATGTTTCTCATTAACTGCATTATAGCCATCAAATTGTATATTTCATGATTATCTAAGTCAGGCCTGCAGAACTCGTAAGTAGGGGAAATATGACGTCAGCCTCACTCCACTTCTATTGGGGATGATCGACTTCTGCGTAGAGTTATTTACATTCTCTGGCCGTCAAAGGTCCTTAAGTGGCAGCATGTAATTTTCAAAAAAGATTGTAATAAATTCATTGTTTTTATAATGCGTTATTTCGTTTCAAGATTTACAATTATGCTAGATTTCCTGTCGGTAGTTTCTATGAGATTTCTTTGCAGCTAACCTGTTTTAGATTTTCGAAAACTTTCCTCCTATAATCACCTACGGAAACATAAATTTATAGCATTTAAGTAATGAACTTTGAAAGTCACTATTAATTTCAATTCAAAATGAACACAATGAGCAACTTCCTTAATTTTACAGTATATAAATAAAAAATCAATATACAGTTCGTAATAATGAACTTACCCGAAAGTTTGTGCATTCCATAATTCTTAATATGGACTTTGTTGAAATGTGGTTCAATATTGAAATAACGAGTAGAAATAAATTGGATGGGACACACTAAACAAGCAAATCTTTCGTCTTCTACAACAAAATAATCATATTCCCATTTCCTTTGGAAGTAGTATTCCTTCACGGGCTTAGATTTTCCATGTTCCAGTTTTCTTTAAACTGCAGTGCGCGTATGATTTGTTGTTTGTTTGTTTACTTATTTATTTACTTATTTAGGCCTTCTTATTTACTTACTTAATTATTTATGTATTTATTTACTTATTTATTTATTTACTTTTTACTTATTTACTTACTTTCTTACTTATTTATTTATCTATCTATTTATTTATTTATTTGGCTGGAGTGCGTTACAATATTGATTGACATCCGGTCATATAGCTATCATTCTCTTATCAACGTACAATTTATTCATCGTCCTATTACTAGTAAAACCAGTTCAGACCACTAATGCAAGTTTTGTAAAAATAGAAATTAAAACTTTATTAATGCACGAAAAATCATAATAAATTCTTCAAATGAATCACTAAATTCGAAAAGGGAATAAGTCACCTTCAGTTAGTTTTGAGAAAACACAAATAACTTCTGCAAACAACGAAATATAAACAAGTTGCATCGAAAATATTTCTATGAACCAATCATGACCACAGAAGATATTTATGTAAAAAAATCGCATATTTCTCAATTTAACCTGCCCTATGGAAACAATTTTTGTGTGTCGACTTGTTCCCCTTTCATATCTAACGAAATATATTGTAAAAAATATTAAGTTGTCTCCATTATTCAAATTAAAAGCTTTATTGTATACCAATTTATGAACAATAGTAGAGTGTAGGACATAAAAACATTGAAAGCTTTCGGTTATTACATAAACCAAAAACATTTTGTGTGGGGACTTGTCCCCCTTTCATATCTAACGAAATATATTGTAAAAAATATTAAGTTGTCTCCATTATTCAAATCAAAAGCTTTATTGTATACAAATTTATGAACAATAGTAGAGTGTAGCACATAAAACATTGAAAGCTTTCTGTTATTACATAAACCAAAAACATTTTGTGTGGGGACTTGTCCCCTTTCATATCTAACGAAATATATTGTAAAAAATATTAAGTTGTCTCCATTATTCAAATTAAAAGCTTTATTGTATACCAATTTATGAACAACAGTAGAGTGTAGGACATAAAAACATTGAAAGCTTTCGGTTATTACATAAACCAAAAAAAATTTGTGAGGGGACTTGTTCCCCTTTCATATCTAACGAAATATATTGTAAAAAATATTAAGTTGTCTCCATTATTCAAATTAAAAGCTTTATTGTACACCAATTTATGAACAACAGTAGAGTGTAGGACATAAAAACATTGAAAGCTTTCGGTTATTACATAAACCAAAAAAATTGTGTGGGGACTTGTCCCCTTTCATATCTAACGAAATATATTGTAAAAATATTAAGTTGTCTCCATTATTCAAATTAAAAGCTTTATATCAATTTATGAACAATAGTAGAGTGTAGGACATAAAAACATTGAAAGCTTTCGATTATTACATAAACCAAAAACATTTTGTGTGGGGACTTGTCCCCCTTTCATATCTAACGAAATATATTGTAAAAATATTAAGTTGTCTCCATTATTCAAATCAAAAGCTTTATTGTATACCAATTTATGAACAATAGTAGAGTGTAGGACATAAAAACATTGAAAGCTTTCGGTTATTACATAAACCAAAAAAAATTGTGTGGGGACTTGTTCCCCTTTCATATCTAACGAAATATATTGTAAAAAATATTAAGTTGTCTCCATTATTCAAATTAAAAGCTTTATTGTACACCAATTTATGAACAACAGTAGAGTGTAGGACATAAAAACATTGAAAGCTTTCGGTTATTACATAAACCAAAAAAAATTTGTGTGGGGACTTGTTCCCCTTTCATATCTAACGAAATATATTGTAAAAAATATTAAGTTGTCTCCATTATTCAAATTAAAAGCTTTATATCAATTTATGAACAATAGTAGAGTGTAGGACATAAAAACATTGAAAGCTTTCGATTATTACATAAACCAAAAACATTTTGTGTGGGGACTTGTCCCCTTTCATATCTAACGAAATATATTGTAAAAAATATTAAGTTGTCTCCATTATTCAAATCAAAAGCTTTATTGTATACCAATTTATGAACAATAGTAGAGTGTAGGACATAAAAACATTGAAAGCTTTCGGTTATTACATAAACCAAAAACATTTTGTGTGGGGACTTGTCCCCCTTTCATATCTAACGAAATATATTGTAAAAAATATTAAGTTATCTCCATTATTCAAATCAAAAGCTTTATTGTATACCAATTTATGAACAATAGTAGAGTGTAGGACATAAAAACATTGAAAGCTTTCGGTTATTACATAAACCAAAAACATTTTGTGTGGGGACTTGTCCCCCTTTCATATCTAACGAAATATATTGTAAAAAATATTAAGTTATCTCCATTATTCAAATCAAAAGCTTTATTGTATACCAATCTTTGAACAACAGTAGAGTGTAGGACATAAAAACATTGAAAGCTTTCGGTTATTACATAAACCAAAAACATTTTGTGTGGGGACTTGTCCCCCTTTCATATCTAACGAAATATATTGTAAAAAATATTAAGTTGTCTCCATTATTCAAATCAAAAGCTTTATTGTATACAAATTTATGAACAATAGTAGAGTGTAGCACATAAAATCATTGAAAGCTTTCGGTTATTACATAAACCAAACAATATACTTCGGATTTTCTTATTAATCTTCTGTGTTGTTATCAGTAGTGGGCCACCTCATTCCAGAATTTATTCTTTCACTTCCTCAGGTATATACTTCACCAATTTCTTGATGTCCTCAATTTTGAGTTTGTTTATTGGACAATGTGTTGCATAGGCCTTTTATACGGACAGATTGGGAATAATATTTTTCCTTGACAAGATCTCAAAAGTATGAGAGATCAAACCATCAGTGTTCTCATATGCCACAATTCTGCTAGGATATGAGCTCTCATACACACATGAAATAATGTGAAATATTAAAATTTATCTTTTTATGGGTGGGGATGGTTCGTCCAATGGACTCTATTAAAAATGTATCCTTCTTAAAGTATCGTGGCCACCAAACTTTGTAGTTGGTCGTGAAGTTCGAATCCAAGTAAGTGACTGTAAAATTTCCCAGAGAACTAGATTCAGCTATGAACTTGGTGTAATCTATTGGTACGTACACTCTGTCTTCCCTTTGGAGCTTCCGCCTTATGATACCGAAATCCCTATTACAGGGTAAGAAAGAGTGCCCACGTACTGGAAAATAATGAACTATTTTACGGAACCTTCCAGTGCCAGCTAATGTTAGTAAGAAACGAGCTACTGTGTGATTGCGATTTTGTTCTGGAGCACTGTCAGAAAATACATATAGATACTTCACATTAATAGGAATATTGCTTTGAATGTAGTCATTCAAGAGAGTGCACACCTCATTGGGCCCTTTTCTTCCGAGACCCTCGTGATACGTGTAGAATTGGAATTTTCCTGTCTTAAGATTTTTATACCAAACACAAAACACCAGAGTTGTCTAAAGTAAAATATCTCTTGGACCGAAATGTGAGACAACACCTTTCTTTGTTTTGCAGGACTTGAAGAAGTGCTATTTTCATCGTTTGACGCCATTTTACTCATGATACATATTTTTCCTCTAGATGGCAGGAACAACAAACTTGAATTACTTATGAGAAGGGAACAAGTCGTGGACTAAGCTCCTTTTCAAAGTAAACACGAAAACTAAAGTGTTGAAATCTAGACTAAGGAGATGCGGGACCTGTTCCCTTTTCATGCAGAATGAAAGAGCATGCCTAAATTAGTATGACTACAGTCTTAACTCATTTTTGCCAAAACTGTGACTTATTCCCTTTTCATATTTAGTGATTCAAATAAAGTAATTGGTTTGTTGCCTGCATGCAACATTTCGGACTTATTTTATTTTAGTAGGATACAGAGCACAGGAAGACAAGTCGGGGATTGTACTTAACTTATTTTACACAAAAAGTGGATTTAATCAGCTTTACTAGTAATAGGACGATATATACATAGGTAGACCTTCTTACATTATATGCACACATACATTTTAAAATTTATTTTACATGTCTTTTAATGCATTTATTTACCTCATTCATTTTTCTCTTACTTTCTAAAGGTATGTTCCTAAGGATTTTATTATCTCTTCATTTGTAATTCTTGATAGCGTATTGTATACCTGCCGCCGCGAGAATGAATGTTGATGCAGCCGAGCGTAACTAGAACGTCATGACCGCACTGGTAGAAAAGGTGGGTGGGGTAAGAAAGGGGAGTAAAGCAGTCGCTCTGAGGAGCTACAGTTCTGCAGGTCTGATCTAAGTTCTTTCTCTTATAATGTTTGTATCCAATGCAACTGCAACACTTATGAAGCTCACATTACTACAGCATGTTACCACAGTTTAGTATATACAGTTGCGAAGCTTGGGATGATTTTTTGCATTTCTCGCGATAGTTCCTAGCCACTTGGAGCGCTGTGAGTACTAGGAACAATAGACTGTGTCACTGCCATCGTGATTTAATATAGGCAGACCATGTGACTCGCTTAACCCGATCACGGAGGGTGGCGTTTCAACCATATAAATTAGTTGCAATGCATAAAGAGTAACATATATTTCTCTAAAATGTAGTGTAATTGCATTAATAAATTTAAAACAATGATTATGAGACACTTCAAATATAATTCACTTGCGAGTTAAGGTGTAATATTATCTTTGGTGTGAAAATTACGTTGTTCGTATGTGTAATACCTGACTTTATTTGGATTAAATATTGCGAAATTATTGTACATTCCTTTATACACGATTCAATAATTTTCAGTTGCGCCGCTGGGATATATTGATATGTTGAAATTATAGGTTATGTTTACTGTACCAATACTTCAATATTCGCACTTATACATTATAATTAAGCATAAAGCTACGTGTGATAACTTGTAAATACAATTGGTCTCTATTTCAGTTGAAGTGAAGACCACATGTTTGCGTTGTTTTTTATGGATTTAATAGTTAATAAACAGGAAAATCAATTGTATTTCATCAACGAAATAACACTGAACAGGATAGTGGACGATGAAAAAGACTCTGAGAAAGGCGAAGGATATCATAATATTATTCAAGATCAAGAGTGTGGTGCTGGTGCTGAAAATACTACGCCCCGAAGAGAAGCTAGCAGTTATAGTGATTATGAACCATCCCCAAAAGTGAAAACAAATGTTAACAGCTACCTTATTATTGGAGAAAAATTCGTTCCGGCACCGGGAATCGAACCCAGGACCTCTCAGCTATGCTCGCTGAGCGCTCTTTCCATCTGAGCTATGCCGAGACCCGATTCACGGCGCCCGCCGAACTCTCCTCCTTTGTATCATCAATGGCTTACTACCTGCATTTTAGACGTACAAGCCATGTATGCAGGAGCGCATATTTAAATGACTGCATGGCCATTTTCGACAACAGTTAATTGAATACTGTTAATATTGACATATAATACTTTTACATCTATGATCATTAGTTATTTCTGCATAATTACAAACTTATCCTCAATGAATTTTATGAATAATTTTATTACCGTACTAACTTAATCTTGGTTGCTTCCCCTGATTTAGAAGCCATGCTACGCCACTAGGATGATGAGTAGGATAATGGTAATGAAGATGAAAGAAAAGTTAACGCCTAGATCATATATACCCAGATAGGTCGGCCTTATAGGCTTTGACGTTAACAACTTTTCTCAGGTTTACTACACTGCCATTTAGTTGTTACATAAGGAGTCACATCATAATTCCCATTTGAATTGCATTAGCGACTGTACTGCCATCTCGTGTTCGTTTACGGCGGACGGGTGGCGATCCTGGGGGTTGTTCCCTTCAAAGTGCTCCCGATTTTAAAATAGCGGTGAGTTATCTGTTACATATATGATCTAGGGTTAACGATGTAGTGTCGAAGAGAGTAAAGAAGAGCATTATGAAGATTACCAGATTGAGAAAGATGTTTGTAAAGGATGACGATGAGGAAGAAATAATGACTAACAATAAGAGTATAAAGACGACGACAATGGGAAGTAGGATGGTGAAAATGGTGAGACGAAAGGGAGCATGATTATCAAAAAAAGAGGATGAGAATAAAGAAGTTAATGAGAAGGGATGATAAAGGAAACAGAGAAGGATACGAGTAATAAAAAGCAAGATGATAAAGACATACAGGAAGACGACGAGAAGGTAATAAGGCAGTAATTCAAAGAAAAGAGGAAGGTGATTATGAAGAGGATAATGATAATGGGGAAAAAGAAAAAGGTGTTTACAAAGAGGATAATAACAATGAGATGAAGGACGAAAGTTATTCCAAAGTGGATAATGACGGCAAAGGAAAGTAAGAGGAAGGTGATGCGAACGATGACATTTATGTCATTCATCTTTATACAAGGACATAATTTTATTTTTACTTCAATTTTTATTGTACCTGTGTTTTTTAATGTACTTCACTCCCACCCCTTCTAATAATGAAGTTCAACCGTCCTCCACACAGATCCAAGACCGGATATACAGTCATAGTAGCCTTACGGTCATAGTAAACAGTACGTTCAAAAATATGTTCGCGTTTTCCAGTGACGAAAGAGCTTTCAATATTGCATCATTTTCCATTTGCCTACGTCGCATCCCGGTTTCCTCCTCCTGCTTCTATTCGCCTCTCTGTAAATGCTAGTGGCTGTGCTCTCTTAGCTCTTTTCTGAGAACATTAATTTCTGTTAAGAATTGGACGTCTACGTAATATTATACCCATACAATTGTTTAAAATTACTTCAATAAAAGGGCCTCGTTAAGTAATTAACTGTCAAGTGATTTCCTCCCTTTTTTACGACGCTACGACGTAACCACTTGGACGGACAGTAGATAGAATGTATGAGTAATTTTATCTTTTCAGATCGGGCAGAAGTGAAGATTGAATTTACAGTACGTAAGGTCTCTTTTATAGAGTAAGTACAGAATTATTTCAACATGAGTTACTGATACGAAGTACGCACCTGGTAATTGGAATTACGTACAATAGTCTATAGTGCGATAATATGCAATAACGAACTGAAGCCTGTATCGAAATGAACGGCCACCATTTTCAAAAATGTGTTTAAATATCCATATTATGATTATTTTTCAATTTAACTTCATTCTCTATATTGTACGCTAATGTGCTGTAGACAGTAAAGGGTGCGTCAGAAAGAACGGATGGATTTCAAACTATCGATACGCAGCGAGGGAAGGGATATAGTGAGGGGGACCACGACTGTTGGGTCAGCCAGAGAATGCAGTTTTAGTTGAGAACATGGTGTTGGTCTGACGTACAACGTGCTTTCATCGTAGAGATATTTTTGAAAAATGAAGAGTCTGTGATCGCCACTCAGGACTCATTTCGACATCGGACGTCACGCTAGGATTCCAGCGGTGGGTGGCTTCATTTCGTATCACAGGTTCAACATTAAAGAAAAAATCACCTGAATGAACACGGAGCGCGTGTACACCTGCAAATGTGGAGACAGACACTAGTTTTCCAGCCACCTCAAAGATCAGCCCGCAAACATGCTATTGCACTGAGATTGTCCGAGGCTACGGTAAGATCTCGCGCCCTGCGACTTCTTTCTTTGGGACCATTTGAAGCCGTAAGTTTGTAAACATCGATCACATATACTGGATGAACTGAAGACGGCGATTCGTGAAGAAATCGTGGCAATTGCACCAGCTATGACTGTGAAAGTGATGGCGAACTTCAGAAAAAGCCTCGATGCCTGTATTGAAAGCCAAGGACATCATATGGATTACGTTGTTTTCCATAAATAAACTGCATGTATTGGTGAATATGTTGATAACAATAAATTTTTGATTTGACGAATCCTTACAATTTTCTTGCCATGTGAAATCCATCCGTTCTTTCTGACGCACCCTGTATAATATACACTGCATAATGAATACATCCGCATGGACAGCTCAGTTCGTGAGTAAAAACACTCATTGTTAATACTGTACTGTATTTTGATTAAACAAAAACCTAATGAAAATTATCAAACTCAAAATCGCGATATTTCCTGGTTTAGGTAAATGGATGAACTACTTTTCTTCCCTCCTATATCTAGTAAAGTGATTTGTTTGTATATTACGCCAGTATCACCGAACTCTAGTCGTGGAAAGGGGTAGCAAACGGTGTTTCCGGTTCTTAAACTTTGATCCAAAGGTATAGCCAGGTTAATATTAGAAATGTTAGTAAAAATAAAATGGTGTCCCTGTACTTCTTCTGCATGAATGTAATAATTAATGAAGAAAGAGAAATGGGGGACAAACGTTATAATACACTTCATTAGAAGCAACAGCAGAGATTGTTCTGAAACTCTTTAGCCTGCGTACAACGTACACTGAGTACGACGAGGTCACAACGGAGAGATATTAAATATTTACTTTGCTGGAATAGTGATCCTCCGCCAGTGTTTCCACGAACAGCAGCACACAATATACTGCATCGTATTTATGGAAACACTTTTATTTTCACCGCAAAGAGGGAGAGACTAATGTTACGTTTCCCATAGCATTATTAGCTCTCAGGTTACCATGACAACGAACTGCGAAACAGCTCCGTCAAGTGGCAAAACAAACAAGATTTTAGATATATACAGCGAATGTATTGTACAGTCACGTTCAGCTAAAAGAAATCATGATACAATCATGGCCAACAGCCAAACGGCTAAAGCGTCGGTTTTCCATGCAGAGCCTTGAGTTCAAATGGCGGTAAGTGTACGTGGAAATTGTCGTGGACAATAATTATTACGGCATTGGCGTAGGTTTATCTGGGGAACTTCAGTTTTCCCTGCCAGCAGTCCAGTGTGTACCCTTCACTTACTTACTTACTGGCTTTTAAGGAACCCCGAGCTTCATTGCCGCCCTCATATAAGCCCGCCATTGGTCCCTATCCTGTGCAAGATTAATCCAGTCCCTATCATCATATCCCACCTCCCTCAAATCCATTTTAATATTATCTTCCCATCTACGTCTCGGCCTCCCTAAAGGTATTTTCCCTCCGGCCTCCCAACTAACAATCTATATGCATTTCTGGATTCGCCCATACGTGCTACATACCCTGCCCATCTCAAACGTCTGTATTTAATGTTCCTAATTATGTCAGGTGAAGAATACAATGCGTGCAGTTCTGTGTTGTGTAACTTTCTCCATTCTCCTGTAACTTCATCCCTCTTAGCCCCAAATATTTTCCTAAGCACTTTATTCTCAAACACCCTTAACCTATGTTCCTCTCTCAAAGTGAGAGTCCAAGTTTCACAACCATAAAGAACAACCGGTAATATAACTGTTTTATAAATTCTAACTTTCAGATTTTTTACAGCAGACTGGATGATGAAAGCTCCTCAACCGAATAATAACAGGCATTTCCCATATTTATTCTGTGTTTAATTTCCTCCGACTATCATTTACATTTTTGTTACTGTTGCTCCAAGATATTTGAACTTCTCCACCTCTTCAAAAGATACATTTTACAATTTTTATATTTCCATTTCGTACAATATTCTGGTCACGAGACATCATATACTTTGTCTTTTCGGGATTTACTTCTAAACCTATCTCTTTACTTGCTTCCAGGAAAATTCCCGTGTTTTCCCTAATAGTTTCTGGATTTTCTCCTAACATATTCCCGTCATCCGCATAGACAAGCAGCTGATGTAACCCGTTCAATTCCAAACCCTGTCTGTTACCTGGACTTTCCTAATGGCATACTCTAGAGCAAGTTAAAATATAAAGGTGATAGTGCATCTCCTTGCTTTAGTGTGTACCCTTCACTACGATCCTTAAAATAAAACAGTTGCACAAAGTCGCACTGTTACTGTAATATGCTCGTGGATCAGATGACCAGTGACAGGTGCAACTATTTCATGCATGAATGTCTCGACGTGAAACGTCTGAATTCGACCTGCAAGTAGAGAAAAAATGTAACGATTTGACATGAAAGGTTTACTCTGACGTCACTCCTGGTACCATGGAAACAGAAAACAATTCTCACTTTCTTATATCATCCATGGCCTACTTGATTAATATATTGCAATAAACCCTGATGGCTCTCGATGTCGCCAGCACTCACAGGATATGATACGCCATGCGCGATAAAATAAGCACATTATTGTACAGGGGAGCATGTACAGTATACAGAGTGTTTAAAAATACGGGGCATAATTTCAGGTATGTATTTCCCATATGTAGACAATCAAAATAGTTCATTACAACATGTGTCCGGAAATGCTTTATTTCCGAGTTATGGCCTTCACAACATTGAAATTCACCGGAACGTTTTTCTTTCCGCAGGTCGTTGACGTCAAAGGAGACATTAAGAGGGTATCTGACAGTTCATTCCGAGGCGAAGGTTACATTCAGTGTTGTGTAGGCGTTAGACTGTGCGACATGTAGTCAAATCAAGCAGACTTACGGGGCAGGCGTACACAAACTTCCTGGAAAACACCATACCTCATGTTTTAGAAGACACTCCACTGATCAATCGTCAACACATTCACTTCTTGCATGATGGCGCTCCTGCACACTTCAGTCGTACGGCTCGCCGGTACTTGGATCGAAGGTTTCCTGATCGATGGATAGGTAGAGGTGGCCCAATTGCTTGGCCTCCACGCTCACCTGATCTGAACCCTCTCGATTTCTACTGTGGGGCCATTTAAAATCATTGGTTTATTCGTCTCCGGTGCCTAATTTGGAATCCCTTCGGAATCGAATTGTGGCATGTTCTGAGGACATACGCAATACTCCTGGAGTTTGGGATCGTGTTCGCAGGTCAATGAGACATCGATGTGAGGTCTGTATTCAAGCAGGAGGTGGACTTTTGAACATCTTCTGTAATGAGAACGACCTGCGGAAAGAAAAACGTTCCGGTGAATTTCAATGTTGTGAAGGCCATAACTCGGAAATGAAGCATTTCCGGACACATGTTGTAATGAACTATTTTGATTGTCTATATGTGGGAAATACATACCTGAAATTATGCCCCGTATTTTTTAACACCCTGTATATATGCATAGGCTACATGGACAAGTTCATTAATATGGAGGGGTGTTTCTGTATTTTAAAAAGGTAATGTATGTCCGTATTGCTTCGTCAGAAAATAGGCCTACACATTGTATTTTATTATTTTAATTCGAGCAATCATTGGAATTGATTCCACTGTACTTTTTATTTTTGCTCGACCATACTATAACACGCTAATTACATGTGACGTAACTATATACATGCATTAAAGTACTGCTATTCATTATGTTATTGCAACTATCGATTTCCAACTCAGCATATCCGATATTGATTAATATCGTACGCGCAACATTCCACAAGCCTTGAAAGCACCAATCCAAAATGACAGGCGCTAGTTTTGAAAGTGACATCGATCAAATCACTGAAATAAACATTAACCCAACTGCAAACATTCCACTGGGAGCCATTCCCCAGATAAATTTCACAAACTGCACAATTAATAACATATATTTAAAATAAAATAAATTCTGTTCATGTCAATTTTAATATTCTAATAAACTAAGTTCATTTCCTGTGTTTTAATGAGTGATGCTTTGAGGTTAAAATCTCCATAAGTTTCCAAGCCCTCCAAAAAATCAATAAATACCGCGTACTTGGAAACACGCTGAAAAGACACACTCGTGCCATCTGTTGCCATAGTCGAAAACACGCTGAAAATACACGCATGTTCACCTTTTCGTTGTCAGTAAAGTAACAAGCTAAGAAGATATTTGTAAAAACTCAAAACTTAGACATTTAATTATGGTCGAATAAAAACAGTTGAATGCATCTTGTCTCTATTGGCTTAGGCCATATGCCTTCTTATTCTGAAAGCGCTTTACTTTGTGCCATTGTTTAATGAAATGTGTGGAAAGATGATGAAATGGAGAGTGTTAGTGGGGATATCTGTATGATGGAGAGGTACGAGAAAGACTAAGGGGAAAAGACTCATCCTTCAATCACTCCATCAAATGCTAAATACCAAAGATGGAATCTGAGCTTGGGGAATGATAAGCTTGAGATCTCTAGAACTGAGCTACTGCGGAGGCATTCATGACACATACTTGTGGACTTGGTCCAGTACGGCTACAAATTTCATAGAAATAACCAATTCAGAATGGTCATATAAACCTACCTATATGTATTGTGCGTTCGTAACTCGGCCGGACCGTTCCGCGGCGGTCTTACAATTTTACTCAACACGCGCACAGACGTCTTTCCCTTACGACAGATTCAACGCGATTGACTGGCGCGTCAGCGATAGCTACAGCGCTAATTTACTGGCGGCAGGCGCGCCAACCTTCACCCAGTCCAAGGCCGCCGCGGAACGGTCCGGCCGAGGTACGAACGCACTGTGTGTGTATATATATATATATATATATATATATATATATATATATATATATATATATATATATATATATATATATACACATACACACACACTTGCTCGATTTAAAACTAAATCTAGAGACATTTTGAAAGCCGATGCATATAACAGAATATATAAGTTACGATCTTTAACCCTCTCCTGCATAGTGTTGCATCAAAGCAACACATTACTTTTTATTCTTTTATTTTTTCTGTGTGATGTTTATATGCATTCTGTTGCTCTGAGACAACGCTCTGAAGTTAGCAACGAAGACAGAGTCGGAGAAAATTTAAGAAGTTGGTATCTCTGAGTTTCTGGCGCCAATAAAACAGCTGAACGTTATTTGAGCAAAAATGACTCATGCAGTAGAGGGTTAAAGGTGATTCGATATTGCGAAATATCATTATTTCAGTTTTTATACGCCATCAATCTCATCATTTATGTTTAAGGGATATTATTTTCTGGACCTTGCGCTCTTGTAATAAATCTGTGGTTTCAACAAGCTTTCCAATTTGATATTGTTCATCACTCAAATACGTATAAGAAGAATTAATGCTATTGTCATCAGTGGTGTTTCAAGATTCAGGTAAAATTTACTCTCTACATTAAATGTGACTTTATTAAAGTATGCTACTGCAACACATTTGTGATATTCCACAGGAAAAAGCATCTTTGCTTCCCATAATAATATTTTATCCGCGTTGGTTTGATAATGGATACTTATCCATCGTCTCTTGTAATAAATCTGTGGTTTCAACAAGCTTTCCAATTTGATATTGTTCATCACTCAAATACGTATAAGAAGAATTAATGCTATTGTCATCAGTGGTGTTTCAAGATTCAGGTAAAATTTACTCTCTACATTAAATGTGTTATTAAAGTATGCTACTGCAACACATTTGTGATATTCCACAGGAAAAAAGCATCTTTGCTTCCCATAATAATATTTTATCCGCGTTGGTTTGATAATGGATACTTATCCATCGTCATATCCCATGGTAATGGCATTCATTACCGAAGTGAGTGCGGTAATCATTTACATATCGCACTCAGTCAACACATCGTTCTTGCAAAATACATTCGAGCGGTAATGATGCTCATATCCCACTATTTGCATAAATAACTGAAGAGTCCACTGCAAGAATGATGGATACATAGCTTAAGACATGTAGAATGTACATAGAGAGTTATATGGCATTAACACTGATAGTCATTGTCCAGTAATGATCGGAAAATAACAGTTAAGCTTTGAGCACTAAGCATTTCAAACTTTCAATTGCTTCTCCTGCAAAATATAGGTATTCCAAATGACATCCATCATTCTTGCAGTGGACTCTTCAACTATTGCATGACTTTTCGACAAGGAGGATGCAATTTTCACATTTTCTGTTCTTGACAGCAAGCACTATCTACATCCTTTCTCAACAACTAGAAGTATTTAGTATAGTTCAAAAGGATACAAACAGATAGTAGAAAAATGATTTTTATGAGAGCAGTGCATTATTTGAAAGAAGGACATTATCTTCTATAGTGCAGTCAGCAATCTTTTATGAGTGATATCAAAGTAATTCCCTTGACTAATTATTCATAATTTACATTATGTTAATTTTCCTAAAGTATTGTTTTCAAATTTCAATATACTCTCTCCGATATTAACCGCTTTTTACAATCATGATAGTGATTCTTTTTGCATTATTTGTAATAATATCATCATCATTATTTGCTTAAATTACATTTATCACTGCCATCATTATTTTCGTCAATAAGTACAAAATTAATTTATTAAAATAAGACTGTTTTGTGTGATTCCTCTTTATTTTCCACTGTGCTACTTTTTCAGAAAGTTGTGTGATTAGATTTTCGTATATAGTTTTTTTAAGGACTTGTTCTACATTAATTTAATCTTTACAGCTGAATTCAGTATTAAATTCTCAAAAAGGCGAACTTTTTTCAATTTAATTTTAATTAAAATTGGATGAAGGTATGCAAGTAGAGCATTATTAAACTTTAACTAGTGTTAATTAGAAACGAGTCATTTTATAAGTATATTCAAAGTGTAATAACTTTTCGTGGTTTAAGCTAGAATTTTTCTAAAAAGCACTATAGATTTAGCATGGAATTCTCTTTGAGGGTATGTCAAAAGTGAATTTAGATGTTCTTTGCTCTTTTCCTGTGTAATATCACATTTATTATCCTTCAACATAAGAGTCAAATGTTTTATTCCAAACTAGATCAGTTAAAAGACACACACAGTATCTCTGAAGTAATCCGCTACTCAGAACGCCCGTGTTCGATTCCTGATGGGGTCACGTACTTTCTGCATTAATATAATCCCTCCAATTGTACTATAGCCTTGGGGTTTACTCAGCCTTTAACAAATGAGTACCAGGGCTATTTCCTGAGCATAAAGACCGCAGGCATGTACGTCTGAAATCCCCATTGCTATTAGTGCCGATTGTCTGTAAAGGTGGAAGTCTTACCCTCTCGCCAACCAGTGGGCCTTCATGGCCTGTAATGAGATGAGAAACAATCAGCTACTCATGAAGGAGACGAGTCAGATTATGATTTAAGTTCAATAATCGTTCAAGTGCCTTAGAACTTTCAAAAATAAGACACAGCGTTAGTCCAATGGTTACAGCGTTGACTTTCATGCCAGAGACCCATCCAAGTGCGAGAAAAATGTGTGGTTAACAAAGGAATACCACAATAAACGCAAGTAAAAATACACACTCGCTACAAAACGAAATCTTGAAAGATTTTTTTGAGATGTGCAACTTTTTTTAAAAATACGTTAATAAATCATTTCACACAGCGCCAAAATAATAAGTTCTTCGTGCGTATCATTTTTGTGATATGGTAGAATTGGTTCTCTTTAAGGGGTTAGGTACAGCTTACAGTAGTAAAATTTTGGAAATATTCAACATTTTTTCCCTCCATTACTGTACATTGTACAATAATGAAAATTAGTATGTGTAAAACACTGTCCTTCTGCTATATGAAAAAAAAAATATTTTTACGATTTAAAAAATATTCACATTTTGTTTTTCCAAATTCATTCCACTGTGTAGTGATGAAGCGTTTCCCACATAACTAAAAAACTATCCAGCATTCTGTGATGAAATTTTTTGTGTGTATTTATGCATGTCATATCTACAATATGATGTAAGATCACTTCTCTAACTTTGTTAGATTGTCTGATAAAAAATAAATTCATTTCAAAAATGATCAAATATCAGTATTTTCTTATTACATAAAATAAAAAAAAATATTATTTATTAAGGAATGTAGTTGAAGGAGCATGAAACATACGTTTCAGCAATAAAATAAAAGAGAGAGAACATGAAAAAGTTAACGGGGCTATGAGTTATGAGGGAAACGCTTCATCACTGTACAGTGAACTGCCACAGTTTTGAATTTTGAAAAAAAAAAAATATATATATATATATATTTTAATCGTAAAAATATTATTTTCATATAGTAGAAGGACAGTATTTTACACATACCAATTTTCATTTTTGTACAAGATACAGTAATGGAGGGGAAAAAATGTTGAATATTTCCAAAAGTTTTACTGCTGTAAGCTGTACCTAATCCCTTAACAAAACGACATTCACTGTAGATTTATTTTTAATCTCACGCACACTGTAAATAAAGGTCCAGATGACCTCCTAAGATAAGCAGGCCAATCAGTTTAATAACACACTTTGCAATACACATGTTTCATCAAGCTATGTTTGACAAGCTACAAAGTTCGGTTCAAAAGATGTTCCTCTCAAAACGAACCCGATGCATAATGTTAACTTTTTTCGTTTCGTTACTGCACAGAAGAAGTTTTAATTTATTTATTGAGACGTACACTTAATTTATTCCCATACAACTCTTTTTACTAATTTTGGCACCGCAGCCTGAGACTTATTTTACTGTACATATACCCACAACTCAGCTGAACACACGCACACACTGCAGGACTCCCCCGTTTATTGGACCAGTGTACCCGGGAGCCACTGCGAGACACCACACACACACTTGGATAATGGACAGACAACCAATCACCGTGAAGAGGTCCGAATTAAAATCCTCCTGACTTCACGATCAGGAATCGAGCCCGGGCCACCTTGATCAGAAGTCTAGCACGCTACCTCAAGACCAAGGAGGCGGACCCCGTACAACTTTACTCAAAATTATTGTGCAATAGAGGTAAAATGATTTACAACATAAAGGAGTAACGACCTGTGACGCTAGATCTATTGCTGAGACGTGATACGATCCGGGAACTCGGCGACCCAAGACACTGTATAGAGTTTCTTATGACATCAAGACACGATTTCTGCAAACGTCTGGCACGGAAAAGATTCTCCCAGCTTACAAAACATGAAACTTTCTTCTCATCGTATTGTTAGTCAATATCCATATCTCATTCATGCTGAAACTGCTAGGTTCCGTGTTAAGTGAGCCCATTTTGAACATAAAATGCCACATTCCACACAATGCACTTGAATCTTCCATAGTTCTTTCCACAGTTTTTCCGCAGATGATGCTCCGTTTTATATTTGAAGCTTCCTTTGTCATCGCTATCCTCCATTTGAGTTCCTGGCAGCAGCTTATGTTATTATTTATTACTTATAGCAAATTCTAAGTTCACTTGACAGAAGATATTTAATTTCATTACCAACACTCCGTTCTCTCCTATTAGAGCATTTGCACTATTGCCACATATTGCTATATTTTATATATTTCCAGTCTTTGTTATTGTTTTCTACAGTGTCATGAAAAACGTTAAAATCCCTTGTATTGTTGTATTACCAACTACTGTCGTGCATTACAGGCGCTATGTTCGGTTCAAGTTTGCCGAGTATGACGGAGTTCGATATTCGCCGAAGTTCGCTCTGCAGGAGAAGGCCTGTCGTGTTTGTTCCACCTTGTTATAAAAATAATCGCTGTCCTCCACTCCCACCGCTTAAGGATTTTAGCGGAGATGTTGCGATTAGTTTTTCATATGAAATAAGACAAAATCTGTAATGTCTTGGCTGCTTCTCATGTTCGAACATTGCAGGACACTGTACCAGTTACTCATTTGTGAAACAACATATTTTTATTCAAGTAACTAGCCGTACCCGTGCGCTCCGCTGCACCCGTTAGAAATAAATATAAAGTAATTACATAATTAAAATAGGACATTTGATCCAGGGAACATTTGTGTTTGATAGAAGAATAAATCGTTTAATATGTTACTTAATTTAAATTGTATTTAAAAAATGAAAATGCGATCATTTTGATCCAGAGACCACTCCAGTGCATTGACAATTCCTTCAACATGTTTCTTTTATTGTTATTACATGGAACCATAGTTTAATGAAGATTGACATATCTTTTAGTTTTAATGTGTATACTTTATATTACTTGCTATATGTTTCCATTGAATTATAGAATAATAACTTAATTTTAACCCTTGTTTTCTACGACTTCGGTAAATGGCGCTTGGCCCACTATGGTTCTGAACCCTTCAAATAACTTAAATAGTGATACATGATATGTAGGCCTAATTATATTTCTTTCTTTCGAAAAAATAAGAATTCACTATCTCCTATGTACCATTGCCATGGAATGAATAAATGTGTTTTTTCTTTCTACTCAAAAATGTTATATTTTGCAGATAGGAGTTACTGCAGGAATAACAACACTATAATCTGAGGCGGCAGGCGGTGAAAATGTGTTGTATTGTTATTTAGGTCTTGTATATCCTTAAATATCAGTCCTATCAACATTTTGCATAGAATAAAAATGTACAGAATAGCCTATCAAGTTTTCTGTGCATAAGAAGCTATTTTAATCTTACCTATCCTCGATTCACTCAGAGGTTACTGTAATAACATTATAGCATTATGTCCATCTAGAGAAATTACACTTTCCAATGATGAAATAATAATTAATTATACAAATCGGTTAATTTAGCTTCCGATTTTACTTAATACAAACACAGAAACATTATCTGTATGCTATGCTTCATAGCTTTCGATTGTTATTGTCCAAGGCCCCTTTGTTTTTTATTTCATTACACCGCCTTAGATGGCAGTTATTTTAATTTTAAAACTCATTTATCTCATTAAATATCAGTCCTATCAAAATGTATCAAAGAATAAAACTTATCGGAAATCATTTTTAAAGAAACTTTTGTTATGTAACATTTTTCACAAAAATTAATAATAAGCGACATATTTCGATTTATTTAATTCAGGCCCCCTTATAACCCCCCTTTTAAATAATGTATTTTGAATGCCATATAGCCTAAAATCTAAGTTACAATGAACTTAATTTATATTCCAATTTTCATCGCAATCCGTTCAGCCATTATCGCGTGAAAAGGTAACAAACATCCAGACAGACAGACAGACATACAAACAAAAATTTCAAAAAAGCGATTTTCGGTTTCAGGATGGTTAATTATACATGTTAACACCAATTACTTTTGGAAAATCGAAAATTACCAGACAAATTTTGGCTACAGATTTATTATTAGTATAGATTAACTCATCACATTCATACCTAACAAAACTGAGAAATGTTAACACGTCCGTTGATCCACCAAACTGAAATTTTCTTTCGAAAAAATTTCAATGATCTTCTTCTTATTATTATTATTATTATTATTATTATTATTATTATTATTATTATTATTATTATTATTAAGTTTTTGTAGGGTGTCGCGAAGAATTAATTTTACATTTCGTTACGTTTTGCAGGGTCGCGCGTCTAAAATGTTTCATAAACAATATTCTCAGAGGTCAGTCACAATATCTGTTTCGACGTCACCAGACATCTCTTTTACAAATACCCAACATTTTATCTCAGATACTTTCTCTCTCAATCTCTTTCCTTTCTGACATATTATGTTTTCAGACCTTGGTATTCGTCCGGAATGTTGCACTTTTCTTTTGCTAAATTCTTTGCTTGTACGATTTGACACAACTCTTCTCTCGTTTTCTGAATTCTAGACATATCAAAGGCTTCTAGAAAGCTGCTTTGAAACTTACCATTCATGCAACCTATGTATTATTGCTCACGACATTTTTGGTGTTGCTGCAATTATGTGATATGGCATAGTTCTCTTATTATTCGAAGTAGACTTTGTCATAGAGTCTGTACCCAACGTCTTTCGACTAAGAGGTTTATTTGCAGATGTGAAACGTTACAAGAATCGTTAAAATTAATAGAATCAACCACAATAAATAAAATTTAGAGCTTAAGAAGAACTTGGTAATAGTAATAACTAATGACTTTATAAATACTAATACCCATCTTGTCGATAAATAAAATCATACTGGAATTTACTGACACAGATGAAATTGTTGAAACCAGACGACTACATTTTCGACAACTGTTTCAATTGTGTGTGCAAATGAAGCTGAAGCATTCTGATGATGTTCAATCTGCGAAGTGCTCGCATCAGATGCACTTCTAATTCGTTTAGCTGGAGGGTCGTCAACATCAGCAGAAAAGTTCCATTCACCACCATGAACGAACCAGATTCTAACTACTATGTGGTTGAAGGCTGTGATCGCTGTATTTCTAATTACCCAGCTGTAAAATATATTTCGCGCAGCTTTACGTTCAGCTTTCGTGGGAATAAAGCAAAGTTCATTAAAACTGAATGCCAAGGTCTTTAAGCGTTGGACATACTTGCAGTTGGAAGTCACTCTTAATAAACGCTTACTGAACAACTGGAAACAACTCCAATAGTATGGATATTTATGGTATAAGTAATACTTTGGTAAAAAAATATAATACATCATATACGTTTGCTACTTACTGTTTGCATTAACTGATGTTTAAAGGATGGAATTTTTCCTCAGAAATTTAAATTAGCAAAAACTGTCCCTATTTATAAAAAGGTGAAAGAAATAATGCTGGAAACTATAGACCAATTGCTATTTCACCCATCTCTGGTAAAATACTAGAAAGTGTTCAAACAGTTGAGAGAATATTTTGAACTACATGACCTTATTATTCCTTCACAATTTGGGTTCTGTCCAGGTAAAACTTCAGGATGCAATTTATGAATTATTGAGAACTATATATACATCCTTTGAAAAAGAAATTATACATATGCTATATTTAATGATTTAAGTAAGGCATTTGATTCCATTCCGTATAATGTATTGTTAATGAAACTTGCATACTATGGCATAAGGATAGAACAAATATTTTTCCGTTCATATTTTTGACATTCAAATATTGTTTATGTATTAAATTTGTTCCTCAGGGCTCTATTCTTGGCCCATTCTTGTTTCTTATTATGATAAATGACTTGTCATACAATGTGAGCTAAAACTATAATGTATGCTGACGATACAACTTTTGTTATCACACATAATAATACTGCGAGTTAGATTTTATGAAGCAAGCTGTATTTGCTGAAATAAGAAAGTGGTTTTCAATTAATGGATTTATTGTTAATGATGAAAAAACTCATGTGTTAACTCTAAGTTCGAAACAAACCCAAAATAATGTGATAAATGAATCTGTAAAGATGCTGGGTATGTATTTGGATCCTAAACTAAGGTGGAATAGCCATGTCAGTTATGTATGTAAAAGAATTTCTAGAGTAATTTATCTCTTGAGAAGTATCATGTACAAGATTCCCAAACATAATTTAAAAAAGTTTCTATGCACTATTTCAAAGTGTTATTAGATATGGATTACTTTTATATGAAAATAGTTCTGACCTTCCAAACATTCTGTTACTGCAGAAAAGGCAGTTCGTATTATAACAATGTCACCACCCAGACTATCATGTAGATCTCTTTTCAAAAATGAAAAGATTATGACAGCCTACAATCTATATATTTTTAACTTTTAATGTATGTAAACAAGAATATTACTAATTATACAAGTATAGTAGATCTGCATCGCTATGAAACCAGAAATACTGATCAATTAAATGTACCACATGTCAGGTTGCAAAAACACAATCAAGCTATGTAATTACTGCAATAAAAGTATATAATAAGATACCTACAAATATAAAGGCACTTAATGAAACACAATTTAAATTTCAGATTAAGAGATGGCTAAAAAATAACCCCTTTTATAATATGAATGAAGCTTTTTTGAAAATAATGTAGTATTTCAGTTAAATTTCATTATTTTTTTAATCTTTTAATATTTTAAATATTGACACATTGTTTTTTATATTATTACATAATAAGCCTCTTATATTCTTGTACCTTCAGGCAAATAAAGAATATGGAATATGTGAACTTAAGTTATATACTCGTATGTTGTATTATCCTTGAATGATTTCTAGCTAATCAAAAATCAGAAACAATATAGAAGGTGTGTAATAAAATTTGTAAAAATACCGCCTCTGCTAAAGCATCATAAAAATATCGTAAGTAAACATTAAATTCCGTATTTTCTCTTTTAATTTACAGCTGTGAATACCGCGGCTTTATCAGTCATCGAAACAAAGAAATAAAAACAAAGTCGGAATTATACACATCGGAACAAAGAAATAAAAACAAAGTCGGAATTACACACAGAGATACTATTAATTCATAAACAATTAAATAATGGAAACATACCTGTTGATTTTCCATCTCAAAAATTGTTTTTAGACTTTAATGTTCTTAAAATAACACAAATTTATTATATTGTATTAATAATCAAAATAATTTTGAATTGTATTCTCATAGTTATGAAACAAAAAGTATGAATTCTTTAAGATTAATTGAACCAAAATGCAACACTGCTACAGTATTTAATCATAGTAGCAATTTAGGCCTAAGAATATGTAACAAATTTATATTTAATATCTCAATATTGTCAATTCTAATAGTTCTAGTATTAAATTAAAAACATATGTATGGATTTTATAAATAATAACAAAATTATAAATTACATTTATATATTCTTATTGTGTAGTAGACATAAAACAAATTGTATTCTATACTTCTTAATTTAAAATCAGGAATCCTCCCCTGAACACGAGTTCTACTCTTTCAGAGGCGAGCTAAAATTGTATGTGTTTATGCTATTTTTATGTTACAAGTATTAGCAAAGTAAAATAAAATAAAAAACAAGGTCTACTATGTTATATCTTCCGAATAACAGAAAAATTTGGTGAGTTCAGTATAGACCAGTCATGTCAATTGATGTCCATAGGAGAAAGCGCGCGCTTTAGAGCTCAGGAGCGCCTGAGCGCTTTACAGCGGAAAGGAAAGAGACAAGAAAGAGGTAGTATGTGCCGCTTGGTCCAGCTATATTCAGGGATGGCCAGCACTGATTCAATGGATAAAGGGAAGAGAACTTATTAAAACTGTATCCATGTTAATTTTTAGATTTGTCTGAGAAGTATAAGTGCATTATAAGAATGTAAGTTGTAATTTTAATGCTCATTTTTCACAAGTTTGAATTTTTTGTTTAAAAGAAATATTTTCTCAACTTTTCTTTATAGAAAAGTGAAATTTTCAGATATAGGCCTATTTATTTAGTAGCCTTACAGAATGTTTTCGTAAATCTAATATACCGTAAATAGGTATTACTGAAGGTAGTGTATTGAAAATTTTGAAAATATTCGCATGGAAATTGTTTGTAAGGAAATGAATTAACAAAGCAACTATTGTTACAACATAAGCAAAAGATACATGCCTATGTGTTGTATAGCTTCAGCACATTTCAAGAAAAAATTTGATATTCTAATGATAGGAAGTTGCTCACCAATATCACCTTAAAAGCATAATGCGATGAGAGTTTTGTTATGGAATATTAGTTACACTTAAAACATATACAGCACCTAGGTAACTTTGTTTTGTACTGTAATATTGTTTTGATTAGTTTAGTGATTACTTTTATAGTGCTAAAGGTACCATCAATACCAATTGCAACTTATTATGTCATACTCAATCTCATTTTTGGGGATATGACTTTCTTTATGAATGATGTGTTTCATCCATTTAGTACAAGATAGTTGTACTACGATGAAATTTATGTGAATATTCCTTCTTAACTCTTTATTATGTTATTAACATTTAAAACGCAACTGCAGTATTAAGAAATTGGTGTTAGTACTTTTGTTTTAAGACAATATAGATAATATCAAACAGAAAGAAGCCATATAAAAATAACGACATAAAATTTCACGTTCCGTTTGAAGTTTGTGCACCACTGTTTTCTTAATCCAACAGACTGCTTATTCATTTACACAACCTCTCCTCTTTGCATACTTAGCGCTTGATGCCCGCGCACGTCGTCAAGGTCAGAAAAATGCGCTTGCTTTGACATCACTGGTTTACACGTTTGAAAACCTGTTGTACACTGTACACGATGCCACCGCCAGATGCGTCTGTGTGCATTGGTGGCTAGTTGACAGTGACAGCATACGCAGAAGTTAGTATATTAGAGGTTGTGCTCCAAGATGGATGTAAGTAAAGTTGAACAGTGGTTATACGTGAAAATTGCAGTTGTTCGTGGCAGAAATGCTCGACAGTGTCATTCTGAGCTACGAGAAGCATTAAGTGATAGTGCGTTGTCTCCTATCAGGAACCTTTTGCAGCGATGGGGGTGGGAGATCTTGGAACATCCTCCCTACTCGCCTAATCTCAGTTCGTGCGACTTAGATCTCATTCCGCAATTGAAGAAGCCGCTGCGTGGAAAGCGATTTGCGAATAGGGAGGATATCTTAACAGCGTTTCGAAGAGAGGTAGTACACATAGATGAATCACACACGCCTGCATCATCGTTGGAAGAAATGTGTGGAAGCCTTGGGGGATTATTGTGAAGGGTGTTAGTTGTGAGTAATGTATTTTGTTTCATTTTGTGTATAATAACAAAATGATTTCTATTTACGCATCTTTCAATTTTCGGTACCCATTGCCATTCCAGTGACCTTCAATCGCATATAGTGAATTTCTATTCCGCAGTACTGACATAATAGAATCACATTCCAGTGACCTTCAATCGCATGTAGTGAATTTACCCTACATTCCTGATTGAACGCCTTTATAAATCTTCCTACTTCAAACTGACATAATATAGTTTTCATGGCTTATGAAATGACCCTCGTATATAAAATACTGCGAAAAGGTAAAAACATGCTGACTTTTAGTGGTAAACTGACAAAACGCACGTCGTGAAAATTGTCGGCAACCTTCGATGAATAATAAACGTTGAACATTATGTACAAGAGTCTATGTCAGCAGATAGCAAACAAACACGAGGGAAACAGCGTGGTGTCAGCGTATCGTTGTAAAGAAATCATAAATATAAAACATAATATCCTTAGCAAAAGTGCAAAACCTCTAAGTTCTCAGAAGAGGTTTTGCACTTTTTCCAACGATATGGAGAGCGCATATGATTTTCCGTAACTAATCCATGCACGTATGTATCTCTGTTAGCCTGGGAACTCGAGTAGGTCTAACGTTGTAAGTCTGTATTTGAAGAGTCCACTGCAAGAATGATGGATGTCATTTGGAATACATTTTGCAGGAGAAGCAATTGAAAGTTTGAAATGCTTAGCGCTCAAAGCTTAACTGTGATTTTCCGATCTTTACTGGACAATGACTATCAGTGTTCATGCCATATAACTCTCTATGTACATTCTATATGTCTTAAGCTATGCATTGAAAGTCTTGGTTCATTCTCGACAAGAAAGTGACATCCATCATTCTTGCAGTGGACTCTTCATTTACTTTACTTGATGCAAGTATTAGTTTCATTAAAATTTTTATATTTATGACAAACTAGCCGTACCCGTGCGCTCCGCTGCACCCGTTAGAAATAAATATAAAGTAATTACATAATTAAAATAGGACATTTGATCCAGGGAAAATTCGTGTTTGATAGAAGGATAAATCGTTAATTTAAATTTCATACAAATAATTAAAATGCGATCATTTTGCTCCAGAGACCACCCATTGGTGCAATGACAATTCCTTTAACATGTTTCTAATTTTTATTACATGCAACCATAGTTTAATGAACACTGACATCATTTAGATTTAATGTGTATACTTTATTTTACTTGTTATAGGTTTCCATTGAATTATGATAATAACTTAATTTTAACCCTTGTCTTCTACGTATTCAGTAAATGGCGTTTGGCCTACTATGGTTCTGATCCCTTCAAATAACTTAAATTATATTATATAATATTACATTACATAAATTATATTATATTATATTATATTATATTATATTATATTATATTATATTATATTATATTATATTATATTAATTATATTGCCGGCAAGTTACTGTAATAACATTATAGCATTATGTCCATCCAGAGATTCTAGAGAAACTACACTTTCGAATGGTGAAATAATAATTAATTATACAAATCGGTTAATTTCGCTTAAGATATTACTTCATACAAACACAGAAGCATTCTCTGTAGGCTATCTTTCATAGCTTTCGATTGTTGCTGTCCAAGGCCCCTTATAGAAAAAGTCATTTGTTTTTTATTTCATTAAAAGGCCTTAGATGGCAGTTATTTTAATTTTAAAACTCATTAACTCATTAAATATCAATCCTATCAACATTTTTCAAGGAATAAAACTTATCGCAAATTATTTTCAAAGAAAGTTCTGTAATGTAACAGCAAAAATCAATAATAAGCGAGATATTTCGATTTATTTAATTCAGGCCCCCTTATAACCCCCTTCTAAATAATGTATTTTGAATGCCATATAGCCTAAAATCTAAGTTACAACGAACATAATTTATATTCCAATTTTCATCGAAATCCATCCATCCATTATCGCGTGAAAAGGTAACAAACATACAGACAGACATACATACAAACAAAAATTTCAAAAAAGCGATTTTCGGTTTCAGGGCGGTTAACTATATATGTTAGGACCAATTATTTTTGGAAAATCGAAAATTACCAGAAAAATTTTAGCTACAGATTTATTATTAGTATAGATATAGATGAAGTATTTTACGAGTCACGTACAAAATAATTTTACGCTTAAATTCTCAATCCTACCTGCAATACTAAAATAATAAATGTAGAAAAAATTTACTTTTATGCATCACTTTAACATAAATAAGTTACTCATGCAGAAGTTACAACCCCTCATCTCATTATTTCACGCATGGAAGAACTAAAGCGTCTGAAATTCAACGTAAACAAAAAACACTATTTATACTCGTCCTATATCTGCATTTAGACCAAGGTGAAGAAGAAAAAGTAGATAATTTTCATTACAGACAGCAAGCCAATACAATATGCAAATATACAGTAAAAACAGCTTTTTCATTAGACGTCATTAAAACAAGGACATCCGCATTGTCACAAAGTTATAACAAGCACTGGGGGAGAATGACGTCAACATGTGCGTACATTCCACCTCCGCCAACCCTTCCATTTCTAGATGCGTTTGTTTCGTAAGAATCTCACATTAAATTCAAAATGGCAACGCATTTCGTATCGATTTGCAACTGTGTGAGGTCTGCGTTATGAAGAAGAGAGAAAATAAACTTCATACAATCTAAGTTAAAAGCCTCTGTTTTAGCTGAATGGAGGTCACCATCTCGTGTTCGAATCCCATCTTCAGCATAAATGCTTTATAATTTGCTAATGCTGTAAAACAGTGATGTCAAAGCTAGCGCATTTTTCTTACCTTGACGTCGTGCGCGGGCATCAAGCGCTAAGTATGGAAAGAGGAAGGATTGTGTAAAGGAATAAGCAGCCTATTGGATTAAGAAAACAGTGCTGCACAAACTTCAAACGGAACGTGAAATTTGATTTCGTTATTTTTATATCGTTCTTTCGAATTCATATATGATCTATATTGCCTGTAAAACAAAAGTACTAATACCAATTTCTTAATATTGCAGTTGTGTTTTAAATGTTAATAATATAATAAAGAGTTAAGAAGGAATATTCACATAAATTCCATAGTGGTACAATTATACTGTACTAATTGGAAGAAACACATCATTCATAAAGAAAGTGAAATCCCCCCCCCAAAAAAAGAGAGAGAGAGAGATTGCGTATGACATGATAAGTTGGAATTGATATTGATGGTACCTTTAGCCTTATAAAAGTAATCAATAAACGCAATCAAAACATATTACAGTACAAGGCAAAGTTACCTAGGTGCTGTATATGTTTTAAGTGTAACTATTATTCCATAACAAAACTATTATTGAAATTATGATTTTAAGGTGATATTGGTGAGCAACTTTTATCATCAGAATATTAAATTATTTTTCGAAATCACTGAAGCTTAGCATTTGCTGACTTTTTTGCAAAACATTTCAATCTTTTGCTGATGATGTAGTAGTTGACTTTGTTAGTTCAGAAAATTACAAACCATTTCCATCGAATATTTTCAAAACTTTCAATACACTATCTTCAGTAATAACATTTACGGTATATTAAATTTACGAAAACATTCTGTAAGGCTACTAAATAAATAGGCCTATATCTGAAAATTTCACTAGGACTCATTTTATAAAAAAAGTTGAGAAAATATTTCTTTTAAATAAAAAAATCAAACTTGTGAAAAATGAGCATTCAAATTAAAACTTACATTCTTATAATGCACTTCTATTTCTCAGGCAAATCTAAAAATTAACATGGATACAGTTTTAATAAGTTCTCTTGATTTGTCCATTGAACAGCGTCCTGAATATAGCTCCAAAAAAACCAAGCTTCTGGATAAAGATCACTTTGGTCATAGCTATTCAACTTCCTGAAAGCGCTCAGGCTCTCCTGAGCAAATAAATGAAGAGCACCATTCGGCATCAATTGAATGACTGATAAAATATAAAAGGTTACGGGGGATCAACGAATTCCATTTTAAGCAATATGCTATGTAGCACATTCTATAACATCAACAGAATTGTCCAACCATTAAAAATTTAAATTTGAAAATGACTTTCAATAATTATTCCTTTTAAAATTGTTCATGTTTAAAATCATCCTTAATTAAAACTTTTCTTATTTCATCTGCTTAAAAGCAGGAATGTTGAGGTATTTGTTTTTCTCGATAATGATGTTTTGTAACATTCCCTGTTCCCCCTCCCTCGACACCTTTCAGATTGTTTAATGCTAAATTTATATGAAAATCATCGGCCTTATAGGCTTTGATTACTGGGATCAGGTTTACAACGCTGAATCATCTAGTTTTAATAAAAAGAAACTGAATCATAATTCCCATTTCTTGACTAATAACTGCCATCTCGTGAGTTTACGGCGGAAGATTCGATCCTGGCGGTTGTTCTCTTAAAAGAAAACGATTTTAACATACGATTGCCATCTAGCGGAATACAATATGAACTAAGATTAAATTTGAAGACTGTTCATGTAGTTTTCGTAAAGTCAATATTTTATTGCACTGACATCCTGTTACCGCGAATCTTTGATACTTTCTGGTAGACAAAAATATGTATAATAGACTAATGACCTGCGGTGGCAGAGTTTTGATTTTCAGCCCGTCACGCAGCCAAAGTCGGACTTTTGTTGAAAAATGCATGGCGATACTTGTAGCGAACAAGGTCGCAGTTGGGGTTTTTATCGCGATTCTCCCGTTTTCTCCATTTCTTCATCATTTCAATCATTTCCCCATTTCTTCATCTTTCCATAGCATTCACTGAACGCCGGCAGAGGGGCTGGCCTAGGGATGACTGGGGTGGCTTGCTCGGAACCTCGGTACGCAGAGAACCTTAGTATAGTCAGCCGGTGTGAGAATGCGCCTAGTTTGAGGGTTAGCGCAATAGTCGTGAAAGACCGCAGTAATTGTGCCCCCTCCGGAAAATTATATTCCATGTATAATAATGAATGATACAGATACCCGCTGCGTAAGAAAACTACCACCACCACCACCACCACCACCACCACCACCACCACCACCACCACCACCACCACCACCACCACCACCACCACAGTGATATTGTTAATACATTCGCTGCTCCACCATGAAAATGATATCGATACGTTTATTTTTAAATATCTCTTGTTGAATATGTTATTTTTTTATTACTGTTTATTACTGAACAGGTACTTTTTATATTTTGCTTGAAGTATCGCATTACAGTAGGCCTATTTATCAAGTGTGATAGTGTTTTGAAACGCCTTTGTAGCAGTGTTTCTTGCAAATATGTAATTTTGCTACAATGGAATACTGCATCTAAAAGTAAATATAAAGTTATTCTGCGCCTGTACCGTAATAATATATTACGATACAAAGTTGGGAAGTGATTTTTATAAAATTCTCTGCTCGTTTTTCAATTTCAGAGATTTTATAATGCACTTCACAAACGTGTATTGTACAACATTTTTTTGCACGTTCGTATTCTTAAAATTTCAAATACAATATATTTTGCATTGAAAGCGATATTATTCCAAAGGCTTCGCAAAACTGCACTCTAATGGTAACTAAGTAACAATAAGTGCACTGTAATGAGTCTATTTCAGTACAGTTTTATGTTGTGAAGAATGGTTTCCCTAGCAACAAGTTTATTGTGGGAATTCTAATTTTCAAGGCCTAACAGCAAGAGCTATAAATATAACAAAAACACGATCATGCAAAAAAGTTATTTATCTTTTTGGCTTCATGTCGACTGAAGAAGAACAACTATATGTTCAGTGTGTCGTCTGTAGGGTCAAAGTTTAAAATATAGTAATGTTACCAAGTAAGATGAAACGTCGTTTTCGAATAAACCATTCTCGCTTAAAAGAAAATCAAGTTCAATATTTTGAAATTACGTTGTCTCAAGAAGACATCAAGCTAAAATTTTTACGAAATAAGCTAGCGCACTTAATAAAGAAGAAGAAGAAGCTAGCTATGCTGAGGCTGAAATAATGCCTCAAAATTGAAACCCTACAAAACTGGTGCATTTACAATTTCACACGTATGAGCCAAGTTTATAAAAAATAATGTTTGGCAAAGGTTTTGGAAAAACGTAACCAACATTCATTTAAAATCAGACAACAACGTTAGTAGGCTTATTCAAAGTACAAGGTTTTTTTAAGTATCAATTCTTTTTAATTTAGGAGGTGATATTGGCATGATCAAAACAAGAAAATAATGTTTAATAAACATGGGTCCTACAACACATTATTTCTGAGATCTGAACACCTGTTCATAAGAGGAGCTCAATGTGACGTCCATTTATGGCAATGCATTACTCTGCCCTACAATACAGCAGACTACCAGATAATCATACCGTAGTTGACACCCTCGGCATACGTCGCAACTGAAAACAATAGTCTGGTTGCGGATATGGGCGAGGTTCAGCAGAGATGGTGTTGTGAATTTTCGTAATCAGTATGTGTAGGCTAATAAAAATCCTCATGGAGTTCAAGAAATGTGGCATCAGCTCCTATTCTCAATCAACTTATGGGCAGGCATTCTTGGTTTTAGATTAATAGGGCCATACGTGCTCCCACAGAGATTAACTGGGATCGTTATCATGACTTTCTTATTAACGTATTAAAACAAATTTCAAAGAGTGCGTCATTCCTTACGTCGAGGGGCAGAGGAATGCATTGCCATGAATGGACGTCACATTGAGCACCTCCTATGAACAAGTGTTTAGATCTCAGGAAGTATGTGTTGTAGGACCCATGTTTATTAGACATTATTTTCTTGTTTTGATGCATATTAGCAACTTCTAAAATACTGGATACTTTTTTAAACACCCTGTATATCTCAATACGCTGTTCCGAAGTTATCGAATAACTATCAGGTTCAATTCTTTTTATACCCGGTTAGACAGGTCAATTGGCATGAGGTCATAAGTTTAACATAGTTGAGAAATTCCCGGCAAATTTTGCAAAGAACGATCTCATTCAGGGACAGTCTTCGTTTACGTGTAGTCGCCCTGGATGGCACAGTTAGTATACCGCTGGCCTTCTGGCCCGAGGTTGCGGGATCGATCCCGGCCCAGATGGCATTTAAGTGTGCTTAAATGCGACAGGCTCAAGTCACTAGATTTAGTGGCATGTAAAACAACTCCTGTGGGATAAAATTCCGGCACACCGGCGACGTTGATGTAACCTCGGCAGTTGGGAGTGTCGTTAAATAAACCATAATTTAAATTTTCTTTTACGTGTTGTAGACATATGACACGGAACCGAGCTCTATTTCCCTTCCGAATGAGGTTTCTGTTATGGATCTTTATGGCACTCGTCAGGGTTCACGCCCGTCAAGCTGGAATTCAATAGCTAGTATAGAGGACTGTTGTGCTATTTTTATTTCAAGTATTTTGACATGTTTTTCATAATTTATTGTATTATATTTCAACGAATTATTCGTAGAGAGTACGTTAAAAAATTAACAGCCGAGGAGAAATCATTGTATAAAGATACACAGACAATATTGCAGAATTCGGTACCAGAGTTGTTAAAATTTTGAATTTATGTGGAAATGTAGAAATCGCTTTCACGACACTTTTACTTTTCAGATTTATTTTCAATGAAAAATACCAGACATTTTCAAAGTTACTCGCTTCCATAATAATGAAACATACTCCCTCTGAATGGTTGTTTATGTCAAATACTTTTTCTTGAACCTATCCACCTTCGGTTTTTGAGTTTCAACGCGAAAACGCAAGTAAAAATGTCAGGACGATCAGTGGGGTTTTCATGTGGGAGTAAAGCAATAGCTATTTCGGGTCATTGTGGATTTTAGGCGGAAGTTAAAAAAGTCAGGTTTTCTATGCTTTCGAACAATAGACATAGCATCTTAGAATAGCTGCTGCATGTAGAGCTTGAAATGTAGAGGGTAAAATTATTTTATTCTGCTAAGAGATCTTGCTGAAATGATCGGGAAACTACAACATTTTCTAGGCCTCTTATTTTATCAGTAAGTAATATCATCTTTCCTTAGGAACTGTAATTTTTGCGCTCTCTCGAGGCAATACTGAATCTACACCACATCGCCATTAAATATATAAAAAAGACCCAATCCAACTTGATTAATAACTATAAAAATATTTGATTTTTAATAATAATATTATTATCTTACGCAAGTTTTGTAGTTTCTATATTAACACCATGGCATTAACTATAATAATAATAATAATAATAATAATAATAATAATAATAATAATAATAATAATAATAATAATAATAATAATAATAATAATAATAATAATAAATTTCTAATGGTAATAATGTCATCAAACCACCTCAAGTATTGTAGATTTTAATGTCCAATACACAGCTGTACTCAGAAAATTACACACCGCAGAATCAGACCTGTAAATTATTTTAATAAGTCTTGAAGCTTTTAATAACCAACTGAATTTGAACTCTAAAAATGTCAGCAATCCTGCAGGTCATGGCCTTCGTGTAATAGCCTATTGTTTATTGTAGTGTGTGTTTTGTTTTATTTTGAAATGCAATTTAGTTCTCAAAATTGACGAAAGATGGATTTTGGAAAATAGGAAAATTATGAAGGAAAACTGAATTTTCCCTAAAACTACTATTTTTTTGAAAAACTTTGGGTTCCAAGCTTCAAAATGAGGGGTCATGTATTAAATTCCGTTCAGCCGTTGTCCCGTAATTTCCATTACCAGTTCAAATTATATATGGATACATTTTAAATTACTCTACCAATATGTGTTTAGCGATCATTTCCTTTGAGACACAAACTGAAACATTAGTCTATTGCAAGTATTCCAGTGCCTATACGAACGAATGCAGATAAATCATTATAATACAAGTAAGTGTGCTCGTATATTGCACAAAAGAATCGCTGCCGGCGGCTATACAGCGAAATATTTGGCATGTCTTTGAGCAATTTATAAACTGAATAATGACACAAATATGCTTCGGAATATTAATTAGTTTATAGCTTGCTGTTGGATCCACGAAAACAACAGACCATCAAAACAATGTACACAGAACTTCCGAATCTGAGTGGTGGTTGTTTGTTTTAAACCAAACCAGCGGAAGGAAGGAGGTTTTGCTTCCCATATTAATTAACCACGAGCTTCTAATGTCTAGTTTACCAGACTCTAACTTAATTAAGGAATTAATTATGAAATTGAGAGCAGTTCTCGCATTTCGGAGCCTGTTGTACTATACAATGAATAGGAAAAAAAAACTAAAAAAAAACTACTTTTGTTTTTATAAATTTTGGTTTCGACAGCGAAATTAACTTTAATTAACGTACATAGGCTTACGTTGGCTATATACTGGTGCATCTGCAAATAATTCCGAACTTTCAATGGTTAACATAATGTTCCAAACTGGCGTTTTTCAAATATACTTTCATTCATCCATAGTGTTCTGACCAAGGGCAGATGTTTCACTGCAAACCCAGCATTCTCCAGCCTTTCCGATTTTCTGCCTTCCTCTTTGTCTCCTCATATGATCCATATATCTTAATGTCCTCTATCATCTGCTATCTTCTTCTGCCCCGAACTCTACTCCCGTTCACCATTCTTTTCAGAGCATCGTTCAGAAGGCAGTTTCTTCTCAACCAGTGACCGAGCCAATTCCTTTTCCTCTTCATGATCAGTTTCAGCATTATTCTTTCTTCACCTACTCTTTCCAACACAGCTTCGTTTCTTATATAATTTCAGTTAACTCAAATTGTAACATTCACAATACTTTATGTTTAATGCATAGCGATTATAATCTTATGTCTTCCGTTATTTTACAGCAGTGATGTCAAAGCAAGCGCATTTTTCTGACGGGGCATCAAGCGCTAAGTATGGAAAGAGGAAGGGATGTGTATATGAGTAAGCAGCCTGTAGGATTAAAAAACAGTGGTGCACAAACTTCAAACGGAATGTGACATTTTATGTCGTTATTTTTATATGGCTTCTTTCTGTTTGATATTATCTATATTGCCTGTAAAACAAAAGTACTAATACCAATTTCTTAATATTGCACTTGTGTTTTAAATGTTAATAACATAATAAAGAGTTAAGAAGGAATATTCACATAAATTCCATAGTAGTACAACTACACTGTACTAAATGGATGAAACACATCATTCATAAAGAAAGTGATATCCCAAAAAAAGAGATTGAGTATGACACGACAAGTTGTAATTGATATAGATGGTACCTTCAGCCCTATAAAAATAATCAATAAAGGTGCTGTATATGTTTTAAGTGTAACTAATATTCCATAACAAAACTCTTATCGCATTATGCTTTTAAGATGATATTGGTGAGCAACTTCTTATCATCAGAATATTAAATTATTTTATCGAAATGTGCTGAAGCTATAGAGCTGACATTTTTACAATACATGGGGCGTATCATTTGCTTATGATGTAACAGTAGTTGCTTTGTTAATTCATTTCCTTACAAACAATTTCCATGCGAATATTTTCAAAACTTTCAATACACTATCTTCAGTAATACGCATTTACGGTATATTAAATTTATGAAAACATTCTGTAAGGCTACTAAATAAATAGGCCTATATCTGAAAATTTCACTTTTCTATAAAGAAAGTTGAGAAAATATTTCTTTTGGACAAAAAAAAATTAAACTTGTGAAAAATGAACATTAAAATTAAAACTTACATTCTTATAATGCACTTATACTTCTCAGACAAATCTAAAAATTAACATGGATACAGTTTTATTAAGTTCTCTTCCCTTTATCTATTGAATCAGTGCTGGCCATCCCTGAATATAGCTCGACCAAGCGGCATATACTACCTGTTTCGTCTGTCTCTTTCCTTTCCGCTGTAAAGCGCTCAGGCTCTCCTGAGCTCTAAAGCGCGCGCTTGCTCCTATGGGCATCAATTGACATCACTTTTTTACAGCCAGAATCTTGACTCCAATTCTGTACAAGTCCCTCTTCACAGCACGCGTGGATCACCATTTCCAGTTCGTCAATATTTTAGAACTTTGTTAAAAAATGGAGCTTGAATCAAAACAAATTATTCTGAAGGCACAAATTCAGGTCTATATGTCAGATATTGGTTGGATTGATTAATGGATTAGGGCTGGAGTGCGGGACAAGTCCACGTGCATTTAGGCCACTGACATGGCCAACTGCAGGCTGCTTACCTCCAAATTTCAACGTGGACGAGGAATGGTCGACAAATTTTGCTTGAAGCCCTCTATCAGGACAGGGCTCTTTAACGTACCTCTGGAAGGTAAATAAAACTGAGATGTCACTGTCATACATTCATGGTACGTAAAAGAACCTTGTCCCTGATACAGGGCTCGAAGCGAAATTTGTCGAACTGTTCCCACTTCGTCCTGTCTCAACTCGTCTCACGGAGAATTTGTACCTCAACATGTATTCAACTCATCATGTACTCAGAATTACCACTCTACTTGTAGGTCTTATTCAACTCCAGTGGCACAGCTTCTAACAGACTTTTAAGGCTTAACTTACCCAAAAAATTTGAGTTATACCTAGTAACAGTAGGCCTATAAGTTTGTACGTTGCATCGTAACACTTGGTTTCACTCCGATCGTCCCATATATTAAGTTCACTGTTGGCACTCATTCCAGGATGAAGAGTTCAGTGCGAGACTTGTGGTAGAAGTCTCTAAAGCAGCCATGGCGAGAACGTGACTCGCGAGACATTGTGGCTCGCAGTGATTCGCTTCCTTCTAACCTCCGCCAACCCCCACCCTCTCACTCACTGGAGTCAAACTCCGTTCCATTTGTATTTGTCTCTGACCTGCGAGTGGCATATGTCTCTCTCGAAACCATGTACGAAAGTTCCAAGTAGTATGGGAGGACGCATTTTTTTGCTGTCAATATGATGAGAACATTAAATGTATGATTTGTTCACAAGTATTACGAGGAAAACGGTTGCATAATATAAAACGGCATTATACTACATGTTACTGATGAAACATGAAAAGGTTAAGTGTTATTGTCGTCGTCGTTGTCATCATCATCATCATCATCATCTCTTTCGAACAGATGTACGAATAATGCGGTTAGCTCTTCAATTTGAACTCATTGATTTACTATGTGATGTCAAATGAAAGCTAGATGTAAGGACTTGACAAATGTTGAACTTTCAAATGTTTGACAAAAAATAAATATCCGAAGCTTCGTTCTTTCGCTTGCTCTGTTGAAGCCATGTTCGCTAAAACTTACGTTTGTGAAAAATTATTTTCAACAATTAAAATAGTAAAAACCAAATTTTCATCACGACTGACAGACAAATACCTTCGTGATCAACTACGACTGGCAGTAAGTGACATAATTCCTGATATTGAAACTTTGTCGCAGAGACATTCTGAAGACAGTTAATTTTAGGTTGTGATATTGTTCATTTATTGTTAATTTCTTTCTTCGTTACACATACTAAACATTAGTTTGTAGCCTTATACTGTATAAAATTATATTTAAGTGCTTGAAGTAAGGAAAATTAAAATCCGTTAATAAGTCAGACAGTTGCTTCACTTCCCTTTCGGGTGTCCGTCTCCCTCCATAGGTGCTATGCACGTTGCAGGTTACACAGTGGCTCGGCGCACGATTACATTTTCGCCACCGCTGCTCTAAAGGCATGGCTACAACCTTGACTCGCAAGCTTGAGGGAGCACCGGAGAGAGGGTATCGATTCATTACATCTCCGTACGAAACGCGGCTCATCTTCACAATAATACGTTGCGCTATATTGGTGTTCTGTGAATGCGTTGTTGAGTGTTAGTTTAATGAAAAGTGCATGCGTGCGTGTGTTGCATATTAATTTTGTGTAAAATAGCTCATACTGACAGAACATTGAGGTCATTATTTGTCAAATTAAAAGAGAAGTCGTTTTCAAGTTGGACGTATGAAACAAACTGTGCTTACAAAGGAGATCGACACCACATTTACATATTAAAGAGGAGGAAGACAAAATAGAAATTTTCAATTGCCACGGTATAAGAAATATCCTTGGCTAAAGGGTGCTCTGAGACAAATAATTTGACTTTTATATCTGTATTTGGGGGTAAAATGAGTGATTATCATCTTCTTGTGGGGCATGTGTCACAAAAAAAAACTGATAGAAAAGCCGAGAAACATCTGCTCTATTAAAAGATACAGGGACATCATTTTATTTTTACTTGCATTTTTATTGTACCTGCATTTCTGAATGTACTTCACTCTCACCCCTTCACTAATGTCCTTGCTCCCGTCAGACACACAAACTTACGGCCGCTGTTGCATTCAAAGTCTTCAAGCAGTGAAGTAAACACTGCAGTGTATAGTGTGTTTCAGAAATATGGTTGCGTTTTCTATAGAAGAAAGAACCTATATTAATAATATCGTACTAAAAATTATATTCAAGAAACGATAAATTCAATTTCAGAGAATATGCTTCAAAATGTTTTTAATAATATGCGTAAAGAATTGAAGCCTGCATTGTAGGCCTAATGAACGGCAACCATTTTCAGCAACTTGTTTAAAAATTCAGATTAGCTTATTTTGAATTGAGGTGGCTACAAGCAAAGGAATGCTAGTGACATTTGTAATAACATGAGTTAAGTGCATCCAGTGTAAGCTAAAGTATCTAAAATTTTAGTGGCAAAGGGATATTTTAATCTCATCACACATTAAAATTTAAATAACAATTTCACCAATTTTACGAAAGTTTAAATATTTAAACCCCATTTTCTCAAAAGTAACTTAAGTGCACTTACAGCCCTTTACTTATGACCCCCTCAATTTAAATGCACTCTCTATATTGATGTTAACATCAATAATTAATATGCTAAATAAAGTACACATTACATAATGAACATAGCCGCCTGAAAAGTTGAGTTTTTCAAAAAAAAAAATGTTACTACTCTACTATATTTTGATAAATTCCATAAAAGTGATGATCAAACTGAAAATCGTAATATCGTATTTCCCTACAACATAAATGGACACACTACTTTTCTCTCCTCCTATACTTAGTAAAATGATTTGTTTACATATTGCACTAGCAACATCAAACTCCTGTAATGGAAGGGGGCAACAGTGTTTCCGAGTATAGCCAGGTTAATGTTAAAAATGTTGGTAAAAATAAAGTGATGTCCCTGTATAAGGTAAGCAGATTTTTCCCGGCTACTCAATATTTACTTTGCCGCTGCTCAGCTCATGCGATCCATTCAAACTACAGCCGTTGGGTAGACGTCAGATCAGTATACAAAAACAATAATCTAAACAAAGTTCCTTCCGTCTTCGAGACTCAGGGGTGACAATGATCTTTTAAATCACTGGTTTGGTTAAAATAATGGTTTTTGCTGTTTTGTAATAAAATTTGAAAAGCGAAAATTTCGCATTGTCAGACTAAATGTCCTTGACTTGGTTAAGACTAAGTAAACACTACCCCTTTCCACTAGCTAAAACTCGACCTGCTGGGAAGAGCGCTCCTCACCCCCTAGCTAGTAAAACATAATGACTGGACAGTACAGCCGATAGGAACTGAATATATTGTCGTCACTACTGTCAGCTAGAGGACACGCGACAACTAGTTAATGTTTGTAAACAAAACACACGGACCAAGGATGCCTATCCTGATACAGCTACTTTATCCGAAACTTATGTGCGTTTAACGAATAGAGGGGGTTGCCTCGCCGGACTTTTAATCCAGTAGCAGGTCATTTTTGCAGGAGGGCGAGAGGACTACCGAACGTTTCAAGAAAACTTCATAATCCTGGTAGAACACTCGTGTATGTTACAATTTCATTTAATATGAATATATTGAGATTGTTATATTAGCCAGTGAAAACAAGGTCATCCTTAACAAAGGCTGTCAAATGGATAGTAATCTTACAATATGTTCTGGATTTGATGGTACTTTTGTGTCAAATGTACAGCTAGCTTGGTTTAGAATAAATCATAGCCTAATATATATTTTCCTTCGACTTGATTATCAGTATCTACGCTGTTTTTTTCACTGTTGGACTCCGTGCAAAATATATTGCATTGGCAGCGAGTTACACTTTGACTCTTCACAATTGGCATTGCCAGTCGAGAACCAGTACTAGAATCGAATATTTTTTAAGTAAATTTCTCATTCTGGAGGCTCAAATTTCCTTGTTAATGTTACTGTATACTCTATGGATAAGACCTGAGGGGAAAAAATACTAAGGAGATAGTCTATGAATTAAGAGAAGCAAGATAAGATGAAAACAAGGACAGGAGATTTTGGTGAAGAATAGGAAATTATGATGATATAATAACAGAACAATGTAATAGTGCAACAATAATGTCAAGTAGTCAGGAAGAGCCTATCATTCACCCTATCGAAAGCTCATTGTATCCAGCTGAAATCGAATTTCAGGCACTCTTGAACTGAGCAAACCAATGGGCACACACTACGGACAACTTGGATTGGATTTAAAATGAAGTGAATTATCAGATACTAGAACTGCACATAACTAGATTTCCGTGCAACGATTTTACGGCTGTCAACTTCACAGGAGAGCCCGTAGATTCCGATGCATTCATAACAGCGTGGGAAGAGGCGTGGCTGTTCGATGTGTGTGTTTGCTGAAGCGGCGGTCAAGTGGAAGTACTTCAAGCACAGTTTTATCTGCCAACGCAACAAACATCTCATAGCGGCAGATCAATTGTTTTTAAACAGCGCTAAAACAAAAGAATTCTGCATTCCGTACATTGCAGAGTTTATGGGAGGAATGTATGTAGTGTATGAGCTCTCCCAATTAGACCGCTTCACCCTGCCTCTGTCTTCATCCTCTGGCGTGGGACGTTTCATTAGTTCAATAGCTGCGTGCGGCTTTACAGAGGAATTCCATTACACAGAAGCTATAAACATCTGTATGACTTAGGCTGCATAAAACTGAAGGATTTAAGGGCCAGATATGAAAGTAAACAAATTATATTATTGCTAAATTACATTTTATGGCGGGTGTTGATTTAACTTTATCCAAGTATCTCACTTTAATCTGCATTCCATACAATAAGACTCCACATGTACGAAAATTCCTATTGGCTGAAGAACAAAAAGCCCTAGAACGACGGTAATAACAATACCCCCAAAAATTGACATATCTCCTTCTTCTCTTCTTAACGAAAAAGTTGCGCTGCTTTTGAAAATCGCTATAGAAATATCCTATCACGTCAGGTTAAAAAGATACAGAGACATCATTTTATTTTTACTAACATTTCCTGGCTATACCTTTGGATCAACGATTGAAAACCGGAAACACCGTTTGCTACCCCCTTCCACGACTAGAGTTCGATGATACTGGCGTAAAATACAAACAAATCACTTTACTAGGTATAGGACGGAAGAAAAGTAGTTCATCCATTTACGTAAACTAGGAAATATCACGCTTTTGAGTTTGGTAATTTTCATTGGGTTTTTGTTGAATCAAAATACAGTGCAGTATTAACAATAAGTGCTTTTATTCACGAGCTGAGCTGTCCATGCGGACGTATACATTATTCAGTGTATATTATACTGTCTACAGCACATTAGCGTACACTATAGAGAATGAAGTTAAATTCAAAAATAATCATAATATGGATATTTAAACACAGTTTTGAAAATGTGTGGCCGTTCATTTCGATACAGGTTTCAGTTCTAATGTGCATATTATCGCACTATAGACTATTGTGCCTAATTCCAATCACCAGGTTCGTACTTCGTATCAGTAACTCATGTTGAAATAATTCTGTACCTACTCTATAAAAGAGTACCTTACGTACTGTAAATTCAATCTTCACTTCTGCCTGATCCGAAAAGATAAAATTACTCAGACATGCTATCTACCGGGATGCGATGTAGGCAAATGGACGACAGTAGCTGATTCAATATTGAAAGCTCTTTCGTCACTGGAAAACGCGAACATATTTTTGGAACGTACTGTTTACTATGACCGTAAGGCTACTATGACTGTATATGCGGCCTTGGATCTGTGTGGAGGACGGTTGAGCTTCATTAGTAGAAGGGGTGGGAGTGAAGTACATTCAAAAACTCAGGTACAATAAAAATTGAAGTAAAAATAAAATGATGTCCCTGTATAAACATATTTAGAATCTCACATACGAGGTTTCAGATAAAATATTATGTTAGATTACTTCTTATGATATAATGACATATTCATACTTGGTTAAGATTAATTCACAAATGTAGTTTTATATGCATGTAATAATATTTGGGCCATATTTTAAGGGAGCATACCTGTAACTTTGCTTAAGTGATTGGTAGTACCTATCTGTTTCTCCCTTGTACTCCTACCTGCTCTTTCTCACAAGAAACCAACAGTAATCCCCCATCATTATTGGATCCTTACGACCTTGGTACCTCTTCTCCATGACGGAGATGTCTTCATGAAATCGTTCCCCTTGTTCATCACTAACATCACCCAGATTTTCTGGAAAAAAGTTTAGATGTCAATGAAGGAAATGGACTGTAAGAGACATTTGACAACCCATGTTTTTGTAGCATTTCAACAATTTGACACCAAACTTTTATAGTTTTCTTCTTTTGTATTTCCGAGAAAACCACGCACAAACCTTTTAAATGATTGCCAAGGTGCTAATTCAACCGTTTGTAAATTTGTCTCAAACATTTCGTTCTCCATGAGTTTTCCGATTTGAGGTTCATTAAAAATCCCTTCTTTCAATTTTGTGTATGTTAACTGTGGAAACTTGCCCTGTAAATATGTAAAACCACTACCGTCCTTGTTGAGTCCGTTAACAAAATTCTTCATCAGTCCAAGTTTTATGTGTAAGGGAGGAAGAATCAGGCTGAACCAATGGTGTTTCTTTTACATTACTTTCCTCCGGAACATATTCCTGCCGCTTGTCCCAGTGTTGTGCCACATAATGTTTTCAGTAGCACGGCTGCCCCACAAACACAAGAAACAACAATATTTTGTGAAACCAATTACTAAGCTTAGTATTCCTGCTACCAAAAGACTCAAGTTGCGGGTAAATAGTCTATATAGTAGGTGGAAACCAGGTGATGCAGCAGAGAAAGAGACAAACAAACATGTTCTTACTGCTTGTTCGTAGAGTACATCCAACCTGAAATGAAAGTCGAAAAAATCGAAAGAGAATTGGGAGGACAAAATTTAAAAGGTACGCAAAACGCGTCCTTGCAAGGGGTTGGGGGCTGTACAAAACTAAATATGTGAGCTCCAAGCCTGTTGGCCACTAGTCTCACTCCGGGTTACGCTGCTCGACTGAAGGAGCTCTAGAAAATTTTGAAGGGGAAGCCGAAATTGGACGTAACCTCTTAGGTACCACATACGCGAGGGGGACTGAGATTTGATCAAGTGATCACGGAACGGGGCGGGGAGGAGATGGCTGTTGTTTGTCGTTAGGATGGCAAGACGCTGTCATCTGTTGTTCGCTGACAAACCATGTGAAGGCCGTCGGAAGAAGCGCCGTGAAATCTAAATCTGCAATTTGAGAGGTCCCTGTCCTTTCAGATTGCGACTAATTGAGTGGTCTCGTATATTTAATAGACAATTTATAGGTTCTTAACTAGGGCATACGTCGTTTACAAGAAAGGGGGAATATATATGGGGAAGGGCATATAGGTCCGTGGCCCATTTCTTATAGGGCTCATCCCGACATTTGTCTTACGCCTTAGGAAAATCACGGAATACCTTAGGCAGGATGAGTTGTCTCATATATAAGAGACTAGCCAATTTGGCTATTATGTAGGAGGTGTGACATGAAAGTAGAGCAACTACTGACTTTATAATCTAACGGCGCAACAGCCCGAAGTTGGCCAGGGCCTACCTGCGTGACAAACATTTTTCCTTCATAAAGTATGGGTACAAAGTGCTAACGGAGTTGGGCTCACTTGGAATATGTTCCTTCGTGTACTTTTCTAGAAATTCTCTAAAGTGTTTATTATTATTCAATTCATTAAGCGGTATATTGGCATTGACCATCATAGCACATAGATCCCTGCTAAACATGGATTTCTTATCGTACTCTCTCTGAGTTTGATGGTACTGCTTGTTTTGAGTTATGTACAACCATATTTCTATGCCTTTTTGTATTGCAGTGTCTTTCAATGTACTGATTTAATGACACTTTTATATCTACTTTGCACAACTTACATGTAATGTAAATTATTATTGGCTCCAAACTCCTGAATTAAGTCCTCCAGCCTTTCACACTTCGAACTTTTTGTCTTCGGCATTTTACCTCGTCACAAATACAAATGTTACGTTAAGTAAATAATACGGCTTTTACACTTCACTGGTTTAAAGCACTCACTATGACCGTGTTCCGGCTTCAACACAAACTAGAGTGAGCGTGAGTAAGATGCGGTTCTATGTTGTATCAGACGGGACGTATCTCTGGGCTGTGACGTCAGGTACAGTATGAGAGTAGGCAACTGTATACCAGCTTAGACGTAGCTGAAATACTAAGCTTACCAATTACTTTAAGATCACCACATATCTTCGAATAATGAGTCTCATACAATACGCATAATCTTAGCCGTACTTTCATAACTTTCTTTAATAATACAGAAAAAGAGCACCCAATGGGTATTTAGTTATTTAGTCTTTGCTATATTGTGTCAAAGTCTTCTTCCTTTTCTCACATCGAAGGATATGGTAACGTTAATACATTTTTGCACATAATCAGCACACACTTGTCGCTGGGATCGTGGTATCGATTGTTGCTGCAGATCTTGTTGTGGAAGCCGTGTACCGCTAGTTTTCGTCACTAGAAGGCGGAGCTCGGAGTATAACTTTCCTTAAGATGTACTGAATGGAAGACCGGAACGGATGGAAAGTCATTACAATTATGAAGTAACACTGCTTTTAAGTTAAACTTAGATGAATCTATAAACAATCGCCAGTCATCTGGATTACACTCAACCCTTAGTTCACTCATTAAACCATTAATATATACACAGAAACACATATCCTCACATGTTACATCACGTTTCATGCAAGAAATAATATTACTTTACAACCCCATTAGAAGTGCCAGATCGGTATCTACCTCGGTTTATCTCTTTGCGGTGTCTACTTCTAGAAGAAAAACAGATATATTACTGGTAACCTGATAACTGACAAAAACTTGATTAGATGGTATAACATATTTTCATTTTTATATTTTGTAAGTATGTAAGTAATCGAGTAGAACAGGGGTAGCTAACATATGACACGCGTGTTACCAGGTGGCACGCGAATTCGTTTTCGATTTTGGATATCTAAAATATCTAAACATTATGACGTGGTGACATTTTAAGCATTATTTTAAGAATCTACGCGTGAAAATGGACTAAAAACATGTATTATCTTCACCCAGGTAGATTTCATGTTGGGTAGTGTAATTAGCTCTTGTTTAAAAGCACAACCTGATCTATTTGTAGTTTTCCTAAGCACGAGGAGGAAATAAAATATATGAAGGAGTTGGAAAACCAACAACGGCTATCAAGAAAGAATGAGATTTGTAGGAGAGATCGAGCATCGATCGTTGGCAATGAGGCGTGGTAACATAACAAAACAAGTTGTGTAATTTATCTACGGTTGCGTCAACACTAAATACACTAACCCAAACACAGAGATGGCAACGATGGTGGGTTAATCAGTTTCTGTACACTCCTAGTTCTGTACAGAATACGGTATCGGTGCTGTGCTGTGTTCAGATTAGTGCCGTGCAATGTTCGAACATGAGAGGGGGTATCGAGATAATACGAATTTCGCCCTACTCCTTAGGCATCCAGCAGTACGTGAAAATGAAGCATGTCAACTAATACATCATTTTATTTTTACTTCAATTTTTATTGTACCTGAGTTTTGAATGCACTTCACTCCCACCCCTTCTACTAAGGAAGTTCCAACTCCACACACAACCAAGACCGCAGATAGTAAGCAGTACTGAGTTACTGAGTATAGTACGTTCCAGAAATATGTTCGCGTATTCCAGTGACGAAAGAGCTTTCAATATTGAATCATATTTTCGCACAGGTACTGTCCGTTTGCCTACGTCGCATCCCGATTTCCCCCACCTGCTTCTGCTCGCCCCTCTGTAATAGCTGGGCTGTCTTAGCTCTTTTCCGAAAACATTAATTTCTCTTACGAATTGGAAGTTTACGTAATATTATACAGCTATTTAATTTAACTTAAATAGAAGGGCCTCGTTAAGTAATTAACTGTCACGTGATTTCCTCCTTTCTACAATCCTGCGGCATAACCACTTGGACGGACAGTAGATAGCATGTCTGAGTAATTTTATATTTTCGGGTCAGGCAGAAGTGAAGATTGAATTTACAGTACGTAGAGTAGGTACAGAATTATTTCAACATGAGTTACTAGTACGAAGGACGAAACTGGCAATTGGAATTAGATGCAATAGTCTATAGTGCGATAATATGCACAAAAGAACTGAAGACTGTATCGAAATGAACGGCCACCATTTTCAAAATTGTGTTTAAATATTCATATTATGATTATTATTTAAAATTTAACTTCTTTCTCTATATTGTACGCTAATGTGCTGTAGACAGTATAATATACACTGCATAATGAATACGTTCGCATGGATAAGTCACTTCGTGAGTAAAAACACTTATTCTTAATACAGTACTGTTCTTTGATTAAAGAAAACCTAATGAAAATTATCAAACTCAAAATCGCGATATTTCCTAGTTTACGTAAATGGATGAACTACTTTTCTTCCTTCCTATACCTAGTAGAGTGATTTGTGTTTTACGCCGCGCCAGTATCATCGAACTCCAGTCTTGGAGGGGGGAGCAAGCGGTGTTTCCGGTTCTCTAAAGGTATAGACAGGTTAATATTAAAAATGTTAGTAAAAATAAAATGATGTCCCTGTATAACCAAATCTGTTGAATCTGGCCTTATATTCGGCTCAAGTTTTCCGAGTCTCTGTAGAACAGGAGCTCCCTTTGGGTTTGTTCAATATTCCCCTTCCTTACATACGTTCGGTACCTTTCTCCATAGTTCCTTCTCTTCCTGCGTCATTATGCATTAGCTGCATAAGGATGTCAGGTACATATCTTGCGAAGTTACGCATAATAATGAGTATAGGTATTTTTTGTATTTTTTAAGTTGTTTATTTAACAACGCTGTATCAACTACTAGGTTATTTAGAGTCGATGAAATTGGTGATAGCGAAATGGTACTTTGCGAGATGAGGCCGAGGATTTGCCATAGATTTTTTTGTGTTATTAATATGACTAACATTCACAAAAATATACGTATAAATAAATCAAACGAAATATATTACAGAAAAAACGCATAGCCTATTTCATTGTACCCACTAGTAATGTGCAATGTCCAAACATGAGGGAGGAAACCAAAACATTACAAACTTCGTCCTATTTCATAAAAAAACTAATAGCAAGGTATGTGCTCAAATCCTTAAGTGGTATAAACTGCGTCATGCAATGTTAGAACATGAGAGCGGAAACCAAGTTTTACATACTTCGTCTTATTTAATATAACAAACTAATCGCAAGATATGTGCTCAAGTCGGCCTGGTTGGTGAAGTTGGTATAGAGCTGGTCTTCTATGTCCGAGGTTTCGGGTTCGATCCCGGGCCAGGTCGATGGCATTTAAGTGTGATTAAAAGCGACAGGCTCATGTCAGTAGATATGCTGGCATGCCAAAAAACTCCTGCGGGACAAAATTCCGGCATACCGGCGACGCTGATATAACCTCGGCAGTTGCGAGCGTCGTTAAATAAAACATTACAATATGTGCTCAAATCCTTAAGCGGTTTAAAATAGTGTAGTGCAATGTTAGGACATGAGAGCGGTAACCAAGATTTTAAGGAGTTCCTCTTATTTCACAAGACAAACTAATCGCAAGATGTGGGGCAATATCCTTAAGCGGTTAAAACATGAAGGGGTGAGAGTAGAGGAAGAGAACTTTTTATAACAAGGTGGAACAAACACGACAGGCCTTCTCCTGCAGAGCGAACATCGGTGAATATCGAACTTTTCCATACTCGACAAACTCGAACAGAACATAACGCTTGTAATGCACGACACTACTCCCCATGTGTCCATGTATGCCTTATTCTCCGGCGCGAACATAGGATCAATCATTGGTCAGAAAGCGAAAGGAATTTGCGTTACGTTTGTTGACATGTGCAGTCTTCTTGCATGAAATGAAGATTAGGAGAAACACGTAGCAATTGCAGACTTTCTGCCGCAGAGCGTTGCCTGTGGTGCATCATAGGAAGTGGTCTACAGCACACAAGTAAGATTATTATGGTGATCAATGAAGGTATGGTGGAATGCCGGTAAAGGAAACAGGGGTATTCCGAGAAAATCTACCACCGAACACCGGATTTGTCCACCACAAATTTCACTTGGACCCACAGCTACTCGAATTCGAGTTCATCAGCATGGAAAGCCAACGTTACAAACGTTCGATTAACGGTGTGCCTAAAATACATTAGTTATACAGGGACATCATTTTATTTTTACTAACATTTTTAATATTAACCTGTCTATACCTTTAGAGAACCGGAAACACCGCTTGCTCCCCCCTCCAAGACTGGAGTTCGATGATACTGGCGCGGCGTAAAACACAAATCACTCTACTAGGTATAGGAAGGAAGAAAAGTAGTTCATCCATTTACGTAAACTAGGAAATATCGCGATTTTCAGTTTGATAATTTTCATTAGGTTTTTCTTTAATCAAAGTACAGTACTGTATTAAGAATAAGTGTTTTTACTCACGAAGTGAGTTATCCATGCGAACGTATTCATTATGCATATCATAATATGAATATTTAAACACAATTTTGAAAATGGTGGCCGTGCATTTCGATACAGGCTTCAGTTCTTTTGTGCATATTATCGCACTATAGACTATTGCATCTAATTCCAATTGCCAGTGTCGTCTTTCGTACTAGTAACTCATGTTGAAATAATTCTGTACCTACTCTACGTACTGTAAATTCAATCTTCACTTCTGCCCGACCCGAAAATATAAAATTACTCAGACATGCTATCTACTGTCCGTCCAAGTGGTTATGCCGCAGGATTGTAGAAAGGAGGAAATCACGTGACAGTTAATTACTTAACGAGGCCCTTTTATTTAAGTTAAATTAAACAGCTGTATAATATTACGTAAACGTCCAATTCTAAGAGAAATTAATGTTTTCAGAAAAGAGCTAAGACAGCCCAGCTATTACAGAGGGGCGAGCAGAAGCAGGTGGGGGAAATCGGGATGCGACGTAGGCAAACGGACAGTACCTGTGCGAAAATATGATTCAATATTGAAAGCTCTTTCGTCACTGGAAAACGCGAACATATTTCTGGAACGTACTATACTCAGTAACTCAGTACTGCTTACTATCTGCGGTCTTGGTTCTGTGTGGAGTTGGAACTTCCTTAGTAGAAGGGGTGGGAGTGAAGTACATTCAAAAACTCAGGTACAATAAAAATTGAAGTAAAAATAAAATGATGTCCCTGTATAAATATTGCAAGTTTCACTGACACGTGCGGATAGGCCTAGTGCTCCTGAGGTAATTTGAACGAACATAGGTTCTATTCTGAATTCTTAATCAGTTACTTTCCATTTCGAGACCCACTCAACTGCAAGGCTGTGTAGCCCATTACGCATTGTTAAACATAGATTATACTCGTACATGACTGGTTCGATATTTTTGGAGCGGACAGGTGGATTCAGGCGGAAAGTGCCTTTATAATTTTCAATAAAATATGTACAAGTATAACCAACACAAAGTTGCAGAACAGCGCTTACAACCGGTTTATATTCGACCGTTGTAGATCAACTGGCGAGGTTGGACATTCGTTCGAATATCCAGCCGTGAAGCTCTTGCGCCTGGCTAGTCAGAACCACAGGACAGAATACCAAGCGCATTTCATTATACAGGAACTCTGATGACATTTTGTAACTACACAAATGGAGTAACAATTGAAGGAAATTTACTTATCCTAATTAAAAAAAGTGTTAGCTTCAAATTCTTAGAAAAATATTTGGGGCTAAGAGGAATAAAGTTACAGGAGAATGGAGAAAATTACACAACACAAACTGAACGCATTGTATTCTTCACCTGACATAATTCGGAACATTAAATCCAGAAGTTAATGATGGGCAGGGCATGTAGCATGTATGGGCGAATCCAGAAACGCATACAGAGTGTTAGTTCAGAGGCCGGAGGGGAAAAGATCTTTGAGGAAGCCGAGACATAGATGGGAGGATAATATTAAAATGGATTTGAGGGAAGTGGGATATGATGATAGAAACTGGATTAATCTTGCACAGGATAGGGACCGATGGCGGGCTTATGTGGGGGCGGCAAAGAACCTGCGGGTTCCTTTTAAAAGCTGTAAGGAAGTTAGTTTGATCAATCATAATTGATTGGACATTTTGGTACATTTATCTTCATAACTAATATATGAATCAACTAATGGACACCGGTAACAACAAAGGAAATAAGCGTAATGCATAGATGAAATCTGACATGTAAACAAATACAAGAATAAAATAAATTACAATTACTTACAAAATAGAAGAGCAAATATGTACACACTTACCATTATAATGTTCATTCTTTAAACTCAAAATACATAGGCTACCTCTGAAAGAGTAGTTGTTAATATAGCCTATGTCTTTTAATTATTCTAAGTGGATGTATTATTATTTCTCTAATAAATCGTTTTTAGGGAGATAAAAAGTTATTAACAAAAACAAAAGCACTCTCAAGTCTAATTATTGTTGCTTCATGATGCGTGCTTCAATCAATGAGAAGAGAGGAAGAAATATCATTTGAAAGGTACGCGATGATAATCGCGTCCTTGCAACGATTCTTGGAACTCCTGGATGGCTCAATATTATCGTCTTTCATGATCCAGAGCCGTCCAACCGAGTGAGACTCGGACATTCGTTAAACCGAACATTGGACCACTCCGCGAGACGCAAAAGCTTCGCATACTGTCTATAGCGCCAGGCGTTCAGTAGCAATATGTATTTTCTATTTTTCGTAACCGGTTATGCAGGACTCTAATAACCAACTCCCTCAAATATATTACTGTCCACATTTCACGAGAGGATCCCTGTGAGGGGAGTACGGTCCTTGCGGGGTAAGGGGAGAGTAAACCAGTAACTCAGCGTCCTTGAAGGAGCAGGTGTATGGGAGTGATGTCATTGGCCGGCTGGGACAAACAAGGCTCAGTCAATGGCCGGCCGGTTCAGAGTCGGGGATAGGTAACGAGAGTGGGGGAAAAATTCGCATTCCTTGCTCGGATCTTCTCGTGAAATGCGGACTGTAGACCTACATATGAGCCGTTCAGAGCAGAAGTGGTGTAAGTCAAAAATTAGTAATGATGGTTAAAGTAAACATTCTGTAAAATACAGCGCAAAGTAGCAATTAATATTCAATGTATTTCAACTATCAGTAGTCAATGGATAGCAAGGAGGACATATTAATTGCTACTTTGCGCTGTATTTTACAGAATTTTTACTTTAAACCTCATTTCCCAATTCTGACTTACATCACTTTTGCTCTGATCGGCTCATATACACTTCATGAATCACTTATTACCTTTTTGTTCTTTGAGATATAAAATAATGGTAGAAAGATCTTTTCTGAATCTACAATACACAGGAATTCTATCGAACAGGGTAGAGCTACAATACATCTCAAAATCCACATTTGTACATATCCATAGAGTTTCCTCGTATTTCACGCGACACTTGCCTTCACTGACCCTTGTTATTGTTTTGTGTTGTGTATCCAGCAACGCTCGTCTCTCTTGCAATGCGATACTGTTTAGCAGCAAGAATAAAGCCATCCCAAAGGATCATCTCCACAGCAAACAAGGGCAGAGCGCGCCAACTGATCCCATCACAAACATGGATGATATCGATCCTTCCAGCTTCCCGTTGTATCCAGAACAAGCAACGCTACTTCTTCATTGTACCCACCGTTTTACCAGCTTCCACTTCTAAAGTCATTAAAGATGACAATGGTGGCGGTTGTGTGCTAGTGACGATGATAATGATGAGTCCATGATTATGATGATGATGGTGATGTTGTTGTTGATGATGATGATGATGGTGATGATGATGATGGTGAGGGTGACAATAACAATAATTAACATGAAAGATAGTCACTCTGTGCTAGAATGATGAAGACGGTGTTGATAGATGAACGTGATGATCAAGCTTCGAGACTTCGGACCCAATAGAGCATTTCAGTGGGAAATCCGCATAACGGCGTGCTGAGTATAGTGATAAAGCGTACAGTGGGTGGGGGTACTATAGAATGAATGCCAACAAATACGCAAAGGAAAACGCTCTGGATTTGAAGGTTCTGATGAATAATTTAGTTTTCATACAAACCTATTTTCAAACTGTGTCTGAAACTATTACACTGTTAGAAAATTCAGAGCAAGAGATGCCGGAAGCCCTCAAATTAGTTGAGGAAATGACACAGATTTAATGAGACATCAAGTACACCGGTTACTGAACGTGTAAAACAGAAGTGGAAATCAATTTTATGTAAAAATAACGGATATGGAACATTGTGTAACATAAACAGCAAATTAGTGGACATAGAGCACAGCTTCTCACAGTACGAACTGTGTTTGGCAGATAAGCGAAAAATATTTAAGTTACGTTTGAGACACTGAAAATGTATCTTGTAGTACATTGCAATTCGGTACTGTAACTGCACTTCCTAAAGACGACCAATAGGATAAATGAAAAAATTAAAATTGCTACATATTTATTACCACCATTAACACTCTGTATAATTAAACAAAAATGCTTATAAAAGACAGGAGAATAAATGCTTTTCACATTCTTTTGACATTGTCATTGTGTAATGTATAGGGACATCATTTTATTTTTACTAACATTTTTAATATTAACCTGGCTATACCTTTCTATTAACGATTGAAACAGGAAACACTGTTTGCTACCCCTTCCACGACGGAGTTCGATGATACTGGCGTAAAATACAAATCACTTTACTAGGTATAGGAGGGAAGAAAAGTAGTTCATCCATATATATAAACTAGGAAATATCGCGATTTTGATTTTGATAATTTTCATTAGGTTTTTGTTTAATCAAAATACAGTACTGAATTAACACTTAATGTTTTTACACAGGAATTCAGCTATCCATTCGGAAGTATTAATTATACAGTGTACTGTGTATTGTACTGTTACAGCAAATTAGCGTACAATATAGAGAATGAAGTTAAATTGAAAAATAATCATAATATGGATATTTAAACACATTTTAGAAAATGGTGGCCGTTCATTTCGATACAGGCTTCAGTTCTTTTGTGCATATTATCGCACTATAGACTATTGTACCTAATTCCAATTACCAATTTCGTCCTTCGTACGAGTAATACGAGTAACTCATGTTGAAATAATTCTGTACCTACTCTATAAAAGAGTATCTTACGTACTGTAAATTCAATCTTCACTTCTGCCCGATCCGAAAAGATAAAATCACTCAGAAATGCTATCTACTGTCCGTTCAAGTGGTTTTGTCGCAGGTTTGTAGAAAGGGTGGGGGAAATCACGTGACAGTTAATTACTTAACGAGGCCCTTTTATTTAAGTTATTTTAAACACTTGTATAATATTACGTAGACGTCCAATTCCTAACAGAAATTAATGTTTTCAGAAAAGAGCTAAGATAGCCCAGCTACTAGACTTAACAGAGGGGCGAACAGAAGCTGGTGGGGGAAACCGGGATGCGACATAGGGAAACGGACGACAGTACCCGTACGAAAATATGATTCAATATTGAAAGCTCTTTCGTCACTGGAATACGCGAACATATTTCTGAAACGTACTATACTCAGTAACTCAGTACTGCTTACGCGCCCTCGGCTCTGTGTCGTGAAGGGTTGGAAGTTTACTAGTAGAAGGGGTGAGAGTGAAGTACATTCCAAAACTCAGGTACAATAAAAATTGAAGTAAAAATAAAATGATGTCCCTGTATATTTACTTTCAGAATGTACATATGTGTTTGTGTTCCCCTAAACTACCGTACTCTACCCTAAATAGCAACAACGTTGTTACCTCAACACATCTCTACCTTTCACTACCTGCAGCGAGTCAACAACCTATAGTACATGCACAGTAAACTTATTGTATCGGGTCCCAAGTCTCGAAGCCTGGTGACGATAGTGACTAGGATGGTGGATTTGGAGTTGTTTGTTGTTCTTGTTGGTACTGGTAGTGGTGATGGTGGCGACGACTAGACTGTGGTAATAAAGAGGGAAATAAAATTTATATTACCGTATTTTCTACGGACAGTAGATAAAATAGCTTAATCGAGAGAGAATTATAGTGCGTACCTGTTACCACTTTCCAGGTCTTCCAAATCTTAATGATGAAGCTTGACTACTTTCACGTAACAGCAAGAATGAGACTCAAGACTCAGTGGGACTGTTTCCGTGGTCTGTTGGTCAGCATGTGGCTTCCAGATCAGGAGGTCCCGGGTTCGATTCCCGGGCTAGGCTCTCGGTGAATTTTTCTTGAAGAAGAATAATTCCCTGGGTGTCTAGAGTCTGGAAATTTCTATGAATGTGAGTGTGATTGTGAGTGTGCCGGTTTACTATATATTAACCAATCATCACAATATAAAAATACGTCAGGTCTGTCGCTGGGCAGTAACCTGAACACACGTTTCAGCGTCACATTGTTGACAAGTAACTCCATCTGATAGCACAACCATAAAGCATCTAATAGATGCTATAGAGTTACCAACAACGAAAAAAAAAAAAAGACTCAGTGGACTAAAATATACATCGTTGCCATGGTGACAACAGTCTGCGCCGTCAATACGGCTTTTCATCACAAATCATTAACACATATACAAATTATAAGTTAACACATGCTCTGTCTTGTAAATCCAGTCACGGTCTTTCGTACGTCATAAGATAGCTTCAAAATTTTTTTATGCACCTTTCTCATACATTACATTCTTCTTAATGATGAACGTTGATTATTTTATGCAAAAAAAAAAAAATAGTGATCCCACCATCATAAATAACTTACTTACCTACTTACAAACGGCTGTTAAGGAACCCGAAGGTTAATTGCCGCCCTCACATAAGCCCGCCATCGGTCCATAACCTGTGCAAGATTAATCCACTCTCTATCATCATATTCCAACTACCTCAAATCCATTTTAATATTATCCTCCCATCTACGTCTCGGCCTCCCCAAAGGTCTTTTTCCCTCCGGCCGCTCAACTAACACTCGACATGCATTTCTGGATTCGCCTATACGTGCTACATGCCCTGCCCATCTCAAATGTCTGGATTTAATGTTCCTAATTATGTCAGGTGAATAATACAATACATGAAGTTCTGCGTTGTGTAACTTTCTTCATTCTCCTGTAACTTCATCCCTCTTAGCCCCAAATAATTTCCTAAGAACCTTATTCTCAAACACCCTTAATCTCTGTTCCTCTCTCAAAGTAAGAGTCCAAGTTTCACAACCATACAGAACAACGGTAATGTAACTGCTTTATAAATTCTAACTTTCAGATATTTTGACAACAGACAAAATGACAAAAGCTCCTCAACCGAATAATAACACGCATTTCCCATATTTATTCTGCGTTTAATTTCTCCCGAGTGTCATTTATATTTGTTACTGTTGCTCCAAGATATTTGAATTTTTCCACCTCTTCGAGGATAAATAACAGTGTTCTTATACATCTTGATACGTAGTTATATTAATTTCCTTTGTTTTCTTTGACAAGAATGCCAAGTGTCTTTGCTGCATTAAATAAACATTTTAATTATTGTGACGTCTCCTAGCGAAGGTTGGCAAATATCAAAGCCAGTTTAACCCTTTTGATTTCTGCACGGAACAGAGATCTCGTTCACATTCCGTAACAGTCTTTCGGGTTCTTATGCCAAAATACTCTTCTTCTGCTAGGTGCTCTGCAACCTTATACTTTTCTTTGCATCACGAGCTGTAGGAGGCGCATTATATGTTGGAAGTATTCCAGCTTTCGTTCCTTCACCGTTCTCATAACTTCTGCTCCAATGTTCATGCTCTTCATAACTCCGTTGATGACCCTATCAGTCTATGAGATGCGCAACATACGTCTACGTCTATATCTCAAAGGATTCAAGTTTTCTGCAAGTCTGTCTTAGGGTACGTACAAGACGGAGCCAGGCTAGTTACTGAGCTTGTCGCTCGCAACCTAGCTGGTCGCTGGGCAGAAAGTCGGACTGATCAAAACGAAGCTTATTTGCAGCCGCCAGTCAGTATAGCTCAACTTACTCTGATTTTTCAAAATTGTCTTTAAAAACAATAACAATTTGTAAAAGTGCCAGGATGGACTGTATTGGTCTTCAGGATCTCCTAAACGTAGCTTAGATATTTGGGCACTTTCAGTGCGGAAATTACCACGTAAATAATTCCACTTTTCTGGAAAGCGTCTTCTGTCATAATAAAATCTTTTCATTAAATCCTATATAGTTCATTCTGATGCAAATACAACATTGATAAAATAATATGTATTAACTTCCAAAAGGTCAGTACCGATAATTATTTTAACTTTCTAAAAATCTTTATTTTCATTTAGAAATTTACTTATATTATTGGTATCCATTTCACACTACCTCATTCTAGTGCAGAGGTCAAGAAAGTATGGGGCTCTACTTTCATGCCCGTCTAGCCGCGAAACCAGGTGGCCCGGGTTCGATTCCCGGTCGGGACCCTGGTTGAACTCAACCTTTGAGCAAATGGCATGTTGGAGGACTCATTTCACCGGCATTATACCTTCATCCCATTCAGACGCTAAATAACCTAAGATGTTGATAAAGCGTCGTAAAATAACCAACTAAAATAAAAAAAAAATAAAATACTTTCATGCCCCCAACTGCCTTTATGGCATGTGAAGGGGCTACCTTTACCTTTATTGGTATCTATTTCAACTTCTACTTCATCTCACAATTTCGCAATAAGATATCAGCTTTGGTGGTCGGGTTGAGCATGATGCCTAACATTGTAAACATTGATTATCCCACCGAAAAATTGTTTTTAGAATTTAAAGTCTTGAAAATACATCAAATTTATATCAAAGCATTATTAAATTTTACACATAAAATCACACATATTTCAGATCATATACTCACAAACACAAAACCAAAGGCATGGATACAATACGTATGTTTGAACCCAAGTGTTTAACAAGCACTGCTTTCAACCATTGTACTAATATCGGCCATAGAATTCATAACAAATTAATAAATACGCACATCTATAATCCTCCAACAGTTTGAAATTTAAAAATGTATGTAAGCAATTTGTTGTGAATATAATTATTAAGACCTTTTGTAGATGGGAAGATAATATTAAAATAATTTGAGGGAGGTGGGATATGATGGTAGAGACTGGATTAATCTTGCTCAGGATAGGGACCAATGGTGGGCTTATGTGAGGGCGGCAATGAACCTCCGGGTTCCTTAAAAGCCAGTAAGTAAGTAACTAATAGTACATTATGCAACGAGCCTATAATGATAGTAATTAAGAATCGAGTATGGATATTTATGAAACGAGCGCAAGCGAGTTTCATAATTTTCATACGAGCTTCTTAATTACCATTATAGGCGAGTTTCATACGACTTTTTATGCTCGACCATATTTCTAACTTGAAATTACCGGTATTCAGATGTATACATTTTATTTTAACTTACAAGATGAGTGACCTTGTTCTAGGTCGAGATGTGCGCAGACGCGAAAGTATTGATTTTTCCGAGGAACAATAATGTCATTGACCTTGATGTAGTCCCGTTAAACGATTATAACCTTGATTACTGAATTCGACATTGAAAAACGAGATGACAAATTGAATTTATTTGAATATTATTTACAATTAACGCTAATTATTATAGTAACAGAACATAACCTTCTGCGACAGTATTGGATTTCCAGCCTCCGTGACTTTTCGCTAATTCTCTTTCGATTGCATATCCGAGAATAATCGGTACTTGCGGTTTTATAACGGTAGAAAGCTGACCTGTCATTGGCTGAACAGTTGTAACCTGAGTCGTCATTGGCTGAAAGACCTGACCTTTAATGAGTAGGTGTACTTTAATGACATGCATTGAAGGTCTGCTACCAGGTGTATAATTACTACATTTCGGCATGGTCGAGCATAAAATTATTTACGAATTAGGTAAAATCATTAATTATCCATTGTCTTCAATTATTCATTACAAAAATTACTAATTAAAATGATTAAGTTATCATTATTAATGACTAAAATTAATTATTCATTGAGATGACAATAATATCAATAGTTAAAATCAATTAAAATTGGATAGTCCGACAATATTTACCTTACTTAAAGATCAAAACATGAGTGCGTAATTCGTAAAATATTCTCTATACACTTCAAATAAAAATTTTGGGTAATTATCAAAACTATTAAATTTAATTGTGATTTCTGGTTTCGAAAATTTCGTTGGACCTGTGTAAATATCGCCACTACAGCCAGTGCCAGCGCATGTGGCGCGTGTTCAATGAGTAAAAAGCCAGTCAGTGAGCACTTGTTGCCAGTGTAGCTGAGAACGGTACTACCCAACACGTCACATAACCAATCTGCCAATCACAGTTGTCAGTCTTGTTGCCCACTGATTGCGTCAAAGGCAAGACACTCACGCTTTGCGTTTCCGGGATGTATCCTTGAGTACACTGACCAGTCAGTGGCATCTGTTGCCACTTTGGCTGAGAGTGATACCACCTCCTAAACAGATGTGATGTCACCAATCTGCCAATCACAGTTGTCAGCTTTAATGCCCACAGATTGTGGCAAAGATAAGTTATTCGCTCTCAACGTTCACATTACTTATTTCACTCGCCAGAAATGGTGACTTTGGTTATACCACAGTTACGGAAACAGCAGCACCAACAATCACCTCAAGAGCCGCAAGCTTCAACCAGTGAGTAGTCGCATGTAAAGTCATCCAGGGCAGGAAAAGAAGCTATCATATCTACTCTTTTCAGAAAAAAATGAAGAGAGTATAGATAAGGAAAAACAAAGAAAAAATGGAGCTTGCAAGAAGTTGTTCCAAAAACAACAAAATCCACAGAAAAACTCAGTCCAAGAAGCACTGCTTGAGTTCGTAGAGCGATGAAGAATTCGATGTGGAAATGCAATTAATTAACTCTAGTGACTCGGAATATGGAGAAAATTATGATGATGGAGAGTGCTTGTTTTGCACTGAATTTTTTTCAGAGGACACCAGGGCCCAGGGGGGAGAAATAGATTCAGTGTTCAAAATATCATCGTTGGGCACACGAAGACTGCAGCACTAATGAAGAACCTTTCATTTTTCCAACTTGCTCACTACACCGAAATAAGAATTGTGTCAATTAATGGGCTCGGCGTGCAATCAACTTAAAATTAAAATATGGAGATCGAAGTTTAATATTCTATCATTTTTCTTTCTCTAGCAAAATATTAACGGTAGCAACAGTAGTCGAAATAAGATTAGTACGGTCATGCCCGATTTGACAGACTTCGTGTTCTTTTCGTCAGCCATCTTAATTTCACTTGGAAAAATGCCAAATAAACAAAAGAATTTCTGTTGAGAGGAGTTAGACAACTGTTGCATTGACCCCTTCAATTTTAAAATGTTCCTGAATTTATTAAAGTATCTACATGATTTCACAATGTTATATATTGCTTCAATTTTCAGCCAAATGATAATTTTTGTTCATGTTCAAAAATAAACTTACATATCATACGTATCTCTTATTTAGGACCCCTTTCCAAAACATAATTATTTCCCAGTTTTACTTTTTTTATATAATTTAAAGTCATAATAAAAATTGACTAAAATTTGTATTGTCAATTCTAAAAATAGATTAAATGCTGTATGTATTCCACTCATTCAGATTAAAAATGTCTATTCCCATCCCCATTTATAAGCAGTTAAAAAAAGTATCTCTCATTTGGGTACTTTACCTTATGAAGACATTCTGTGATGAGGAATAGAAAGAAATGATTGTACAATTACAGAGAATGTTACGCATAACAAGCATTACAAATGATATGAAGCAACAACAAATGACTGCGTATTATGACTACGTACAGAGAAATAGTACTTATGTGTCGCTTTTCTGAACCATTACTTTGAACTGTTAAAATTTATTGACAACATGTAAGTAGATAATAATGTAATCATCACTAAAAGTAAGTAAATTATTTATCATTCTTGCAACTTCCAAAATTTGTTATCACCGCGTCAATGGCACAAGTGCTAGCGCGCTAGTCTCCCATCCAGGTGGCCCGGGTTCGACCCCGGTCAGGTCGTGACGGAATTTGTGGTGGACATTGCAGAGGATTTTTCTCGGGATACTCCCGTTCCCTATACCATTTTACGAACACTCTACATCTCCCCCTCATTTCATCTATAATCTGCAATAATTGATAACTGAGCGGAAAAACGTTACAAACGCCAAATTGAAATTTTACAGGAACACAAAAAGAAATACTTGATGCTGAGCATTGTAACATTTTCCCCACAACCTCCTAGGTTCTACTTTGATTTTTAACCAACAGAGCTCACTAAAATATAAACTGGAGAATGTGCAAGGTGATTATACTACAACATGGAAGAGGAAGTAGGCCTAAAACGTCGTTTGCAACGTTTTCCGCTCAGCTATCAACTGTAAAAATAGATTGGGGTGAAGTTTTAGGGGTTGTATAAGTTTTCGATTAATATATAGGAAAGGTTCGAGAATCCAGGCTCTGGGACTTATCAAGCCACTCGTCTGCGGATGTGACGATAGCTGAGGTAGAGTGGCCCACCTGTCATCATCGATTTTACGAACGCCACACAGACCACTGTGGAACTTAAACTATGATCACACAAATAGGGAGCACGGGCCAAATCCAGGCTAAGCTGTCGAAAAGCCAAGCAAAAGAAAATGTGATGATGATGATAGCAACATGTAAATAAAAATCCTCAAGAAGAGAAGAGTTGCTATTTTTTCACTGCATGATAATTGAAATAGTTTTTGTAATGCTAGTTTAAGACAAGCCTAGGCTAGAAATAATATAATGAATTATTTCAGCTAGTGATAAAATATGGAGGCATGTAGTATGATCTATATATATTAAATCCTGTATCTTGCATACGCAAAGCAGATTTATGGCGCTCCGTTGACTCTCTGAATGGCTTGATTTAACATCCCGAACCCTCAACAAGTGAGAGTCTGAAAATTCCTGGCATACAATAGTCATTTGTCACCGTCCGTCGTATCCAAGGAGACGCTTACTAGCCGCCCTCTTCAACGCTGAGTTATAAATTACTTCGCGTTATGATTTTGCAATGAATGCCACTTAAAAATGCAGCATAACAGCATACACGAAGTTCGTTCAACCCTTTCGCCTACGCTAATCATGGAAAATGTTGACACAAAATAAAAACTCGTCACGTAAAACGAACGTGCTGAATTGAATACACGGATTCTGGAGCACGTTCAAAAATCTCTTTTAAAATGAGGCAATTTAGACGCAAAACCTCTGCCACTTTGATGCAAGCTCTCGCAATAAATTGCGTTGTAATTTTACAAGATCGAAGATAAAGTTTGTCACAGTAATGAGGCATGAAGTCGTGGCCTTTGTTCGGGGATACAGCTGAAGTTAGCTGAATTAATCTTACTGAATGAGACCAGATTTCGATGGCAAGCAGATTACGTGAACGAATCTATTTTTGAGCAGGTTTTCTCTGCTATTGCCATTCAATTATTTCTCGAATCTCACCGTATAAGCCCATAGTCTCTTAAATGCCTCAATATTTTTAAAGAGGAGAAGCTCAGTTGGTTGAATACTTATCATTAGACTTCGTGGAATTGCCACACGCAGCATGCAATCAGGTTGCCGATGTACGGTAGTATAGAGAAGGTGAGCGACCGCCCGGTCTCGTAGTATAAGCAGTTCATGTTAAGAGATGTGACCGGTCCAAATAGATAGAGCAGCTACAGCTAATGTATACCTATGTAAGCACTTGTTTTTACATTACTGTGGTCGGAATAGTCAAAGCTTAACATTTGTTCAGTGCAGACAAGAATTCAATCAAATATACTACAATGAGAGTGTTGCTGTTCCAAACGATTACCTCTGGAATACCCTTACCCCCGCAGCCAGTCTTGACCCGTTGGGGAACATGGTTGGATGCTGTTAATTATTATACAGAACATTACGGCAAAATAATGGAGGTAATTGATGCATTAGATAGCACAGACAGTTCCGCTGTTGCAGCTGTAAAATCATTGCCTTCTGAACAGCTATTGGAAGATATTCTGTTCATTGATTCTAATTTTAAAATCGTGTCCAAAAGCATCATCCTGTTAGAATCGTCTAAACTACAAATCTCAAAAGCCCTTAATAAAGCGGATAAAGTATCACAAATCGTTATCCAAAATATCACTAATTTCAGAAAAAGTGAAATGTAAGATGAGAAACATTATTGCTAAAAATTCTGCCTATTCGCAACTTCGTACTATAAATGATGTACTATCAGGTCACGACAAGACGTGTGAAGTTGGTGTGCTAAAAACTAGTGACTTCCCGTTCTTCAAATATGCACCTATTACATCGTGTGATGTTGAACGTACATTTTTCCAAAATAAATACTGTTTAAGTGACATCGGAGGAGGTTACTTTGCAGTCGCTTAAAATGTACGTAACTCTTCACTGCAATGCACATATTCAAGGATGATGTGAGTATCTTACATTAAATTTTAAGAGTTAATATATCTCACTACAAAATAATTGTGTATTTACATGTTTAGACAGTTGCTACTTCAATGATCATTCATTATATTTCTTGAATGCAGGATACAGGTTTTATTGTAACCGCAGTATACTGCTGAGTGTTTAGATTAGAGGCATACTCAATCCTTTCCACGACCCCTTCTCATACAGTCTATACCGCGAGCGTAGTAAAGCTTACGATTCTCGTGGCAATTCCACGAAGTCTAGTTATCATTAGAGAGCGGAACTGTGACGCGACGCGAGCAGTCTAACAACACAGTCCATGCATACTCAACTTCAGGGACAACGCACACAGATCCGCCATCTACTTATCGGGCGCATTGCGTTTGCGCCAGATTTATTGTTTACTAGCCGTACCCGTCCGCTCCGCTGCACCCGTTAGAAATAAATATAAAGTAATTACATAATTAAAATAGGACATTTGATCCAGGGAACATTCGTGTTTGATAGAAGGATAAATCGTTTAATATGTTACTTAATTTAAATTGCATTTAAATAATTAAAATGCAATCATTTTGGTCCAGAGACACTCATTTGGTGCAATGACAATTCCTTTAACATTTTTCTTAATTGTTATTACATGCAACCATAGTTTAATGAAGATTGACATCATTTAGATTTAATGTGTATATTTTATTTTACTTGTTATAGGTTTCCATTGAATTATGGCAATAACTTAATTTTAATCCTTGTTTCTACGTATTCAGTAAATGGCACTTGGCCCATTATGGTTCTGAACCCTTCAAATAACTTAAATAACTTAAAATATTAATTATATTATATTATATTATATTATATTATATTATATTATATTATATTATATTATTATATTATATTATATCAGAAGTTACTGTAATAACATTATAACATTATGTCCATCTAGAGAAACTACACTTTCCAATGGTGAAATAATAATTAATTATACAAATCGGTTAATTTAGCTTCCGATATTACTTCATACAAACACAGAAACATTCTCTGCAGGCTATCTTTCATAGCTTTCGATTGTTGCTGTCCAAGGCCCCTTATAGACGAAGTCATTTTTTTACTTCATTACACGGCCTTAGATGGCAGTTATTTTAATTTTAAAACTCATTTATCTCATTAAATATCTGTCCTATCAAAATTGTTCAAGGAATAAAACTTATCGCAAATTATTTTTAAAGAAACTTTTGTTATGTAACATTTTTCAAAAATCAATAATAAGCGAGATATTTCGATTTATTTAATTCAGGCCCCCTTATAACCCCTCTTTTAAATAATGTATTTTGAATGCCATATAGCCTAAAATCTAAGTTACAACTAACTTAATTTACATTCCAGTTTTCATCGAAATCCGTTCAGCCATTATCGCGTGAAAAGGTAACAAACATAGACAGACAGACAGACAGACAAACAAAAATTTCAAAGAAGCGATTTTCGGTTTCAGGGCGATTAATTATATATGTTAGGACCAATTATTTTTGGAAAATCGAAAATTACCAGAAAAATTTCGCCTACAGATTTATTATTAGTATAGATTTGCAATTGAAAAGTACGCTCATATTTAAGGGTAATGGGTTTGCGCCAACGACAATTTTAGGTAAGAATTTTCATTTTTTTAAGTTACTAGTGCACGATACATAGGTGGCGTGTTTTGTTTTAGTAGTAGGCACATTGAGTGAGAGGACATAAACATTGTGAGGGAGACATAGTGAAGGATGTCATGGAGGTAGTCCAAAGGTGCAGCAATAGAGGACAGGACTTACTTGTAAGAGATGGTTTTAAGTTTCGCAAGGCGTACACATATATTTAGATGGACGTATACGTTGCAGTACTGAAAAAATGTCCAGCTGTGGTTCAAGGAATACTGTATAGTGTGTTTGAATCGCGCCATGGTCATGGCTTTTTGTCCGTTGGAAACGTGATGCTCTATTTTGTCTCAGAAGGGTCCGAGATGGCGTGCTGATCCCACGTTACGGATGTACTACCATGTGTCGTCCCACTATCAGGCTGAAGAAATAGAACAAGGGTATAATGCAAAAGTGAGTATTAAAACTCTCGAGATATATAAGCACGGGCACATAAATAGATAAATAAATAAATAAATAATAAATAAACAAATAAATAGAATAAGCGATGGTGAATGAGCAAGTAAATACGTGACTGAATGAATTGGTCAAAACTATGAATGGGTAGGAGAATTAATAAATTAATTAAGCCACCGGCGTGGCTCAGTCGGTTAAGGCGGTCTGCCGGTCTGAAGTTGTGTTCGAGCGCGGGTTCGATCCCCGCTTGGGCTGATTACCTGGTTGGGTTTTTTCCGAGGTTTTCCCCAGCCGTAATGTGAGTGCAAGGTAATCTATGGCGAATCCTAGGCCTCATCTCGCCAAATACTATCTCGCTATCACCAATCTCATCGACGTTAAATAACCCAGTAGTTGATAGCCTACAGCGTCGTTAAATAACCAACTAAAAAAACTAAATTAATTAATTAATGGGTATATGGACAAGAATAAACCAATAACATGTCTCGGCTTTGCCACCCAGCACAATGCATCCTCTAACAAAGAAGAGATGTTTCTGGTCGACTTTCTGAAGCTAAATTCACTTAAAACACAGACACATACATCAATAATGAAAATAATTGAAGTAAGTTAGGATATATGAATAAATAAATATACAGGTAGAGACCAGACGGATAGATGAAAATGCAAATAAGAATTCTTTCCCGTCATATGATAAAAGGAAGAGAGTTTCAAGGATTCGATTAAAAAATAAAGTAAATTAAGGAAAACAAAGTGCAAAAGGAAAATTAAGGGTATGTGTACGTTAACGACCACAACTATCAGAAAATGCAGGCTCTAAATTTCTAAAATTGTATAAAGAAATGAACTTACAATTGGACAAAAATTACAAAGTACTACAACAAGACTTATTAGAACTTAAATGTCTGATAAAAGTATAAAAAATGTTACTAATAATATTTTTTATAATTCACTTTTTACTTTAAATTAAATTTTTCGAAATTTGAAAATTTTCACACATTATTTCATAATTTTACAACAATAAGAGGTAGAATTCTGAAATTTTGTACATTGATTTAACATGCATTTATACAAAAGGTAGACTACAATAATACCCATTTCTTTGTAAGTAGCAAAATTAGGTCCCAAAACATTATGTAAATTTTCATATATTTTATATAGGACAAATAAAAAATTAATTGTATTAAAATAAACAACTCTACATGTCTGAGAGTAGTCTACTTTTCAGAAATAAATGTTTATTACATGCAGGAAAAATATTTAAAATGGCAGAGAGACCATAACAATGTTATGGTTATATGTTATGGTTATCAAAAATGATGTAACTGCAGAATTTTTTTTCATACTTTGATAAAACTGGTTTGAAAAATAGTATTAGTAATTTTTTTATACTTTTATCAGACATTTAATTCTGATAAATCCTGTTGTGGTGCCTTGTAATTTTTTTCAATTGTGAGTTCATTTTCTTATAAAATTTTAGAAATTTAGAGCCTGCATTTTCTGATAATATTTGTGGTCGTTCTCGTACATATACCCTTAAATGAGTTCAACAATATGTTTATTACTAGACTTCGTTGAATTGCCACACGCAGCATGCAATCAGGTTGCCGATGTACGGTAGTATAGAGGAGGTGAGCGACCGCCCGGTCGATGTAGCAGCAGTTCATGTTAAGAGATGTGACCGGTCCAAATAGATAGAGCAGCTACAGCTAATGTATACCTATGTAAGCACTTGTTTTTGCATTACTGTGGTCGGAATAGTCAAAGCTTGTTCAGTGCAGACAAGAATTCAATCAAACATACTACAATGAGACTGTTGCTGCTCCAAACAATTGCCCCTGGAATACCCTTACCCCAGCCAGTCTTGACCCGTTGGGGAAAGTGGTTGGATTCTGTTAATTATTATGCAGAACATTACGGAAAAATAATGGAGGTAATTGATGCATTGGATAGCATAGACAGTTCCGCTCTTGCAGCTGTAAAATCATTGCCTTCTGAACAGCTATTGGAAGATATTCTGTTCATTGATTCTAATTTTAAAATCGTGTCCAAAAGCATCATCCTGTTAGAATCGTCTAAACTACAACTCTCAGAAGCCCTTAATATAGTGGATAAAGTACTCGTATAACAAACCGTGATCCAAAATAACAATTCACTAATTTCAGAAAAAGTGAAATGTAAGTTGAGAAATATTAATGCTAAAAATTCTGCCTATTCACAACTTCGCGTTATAAATGATGTACTATCAGGTCACGACAAGATGTCTGAAGTTGGTGTACTAAAAAGTAGTGACTTTCAGTTCTTAAAATATGCTTGTATCTCATTATAAAATAATTGTGTATTTACATGTTTAGACATTTCCTACTTCAATGATCATTCATTATATTTCTTAAATGCAGGATACAGGTTTTATTGTAACCGCAGTATACTGTTCAGTGTTTACATCAGAGGTATACTCCATCCTTTGCACGTTCCCTTCTCATACAGTCTATACCGCGTGCGCAGTAAACCTTGCGATTCTCGTGGCAATTCCACGAAGCAGGGGCGATTTCTCAGGGCATGCTATGCTTGCTGCGCAAGCCCAATATTTTCGTAGAATGTGTATTTCTCAAAATGGGATTACGTACATTAAAATTTATTTTGATTTTTGGAATATTGTATAGGCGTAATACCATCCGCAGGTTGCACACCGCAAGTATCGCAACGCTTGCTAGTTTCTCGGAGCTACAGGAAAGACGTAGAAATAGCGAGAATATGATGCGCGCAAGTGCCTTCCTCCTTAGTCCGTCCTAGGCGCATATGCTTCTGTTATGTGTTGTTTGAAGCTCTGGTCCGAGAGCTATACCAACGACTATTTAATGTTACACAGAGCAGTATTGACAGCGGGAATGTGCTGTGATCTGCGAGTGCAATGTAATTGTATGAGCAGAATGCATGTGTTAGCTGCTGCATGTATTGTTAATTCTTAAACATTAATTTGAAGTATTGCAATGAGTTCGGAATTGTGTGTTATTGAAACATTATTAAATCCATTTTCCCGAAGAACTACTCAAGAGAAGACAGACATTATAGAGAATATGTGCACTCGTTCAGTGCAACTTAATACAACAATATGCAATGGTTGGCAGGGTCGAAAAAAACTAAATAAACTGTTTTGTTGGTCATGTTTGTTATATCATATCGAACTTCTAAATCTGATAAGCGAATATGATCCATGACTCATAATGATTTCATAATTATAAAATAAATTATTTACGTGGGTCTGATTATTTTTATTAATTATGAATTATTATATCCTCCCATCTTCCTCTATTAATAAAAGAGCAAGCCAAACTTTCGTGACTAGCATTCGCCCCTGCCACGAAGTCTATTTATTACTAAACAGAAGGCTACATGTCACATAAAATATTATTTTAAAGAATTCAATAAAGCGTTAGAAATTCAGCTTACAATTCCCCTAATTTCATGCAACGTTAACATTGCAGATAAAAATAAAACTAAATAACTTTCTTCTTGAGTCATTTAAAGTGCACGTGCATATGTTTGAGAACAGCCTGTGCACGCTGGAAACTATTCCTGTCCAGCGGTTGCAGCAATATGTTTGTCAGTGGTGAGATGTAAATTTCATGCACACAGATATGACACAATAACCACTGCTTTGATCTCGCGATTACTGGGAACTCTCCGTCACTTTTTGCGGCTCGCCAGCTCATATCAAATTAATTAACACGAATCCCTAATCACGTTCTAACAGAAAGCCCACTGACAGTATCCCAGACGCAAAGCTGTGAAGATGTATCGGCGACAGTTGAAGTGCCTCGCTCGAGCACACTTGACAATACCATTTTGTATGATATGACAATAAAATATGTACAGATGTATAGTATGATTATTTAGTCCTGACCAGAGGTCTGCATCGGACGTTTTCGCTCGAGCGCCAAGTAGTTCATAGCATAATCCGATAGGTAGCGCACATGCATGATGGGTAAAATTGTCACGAGCGATAAATCCTCGAACGGTATAAGCCGAGCGTTAGACATTCGTTCTTGTTACAGTGAAGAACTGTGTAGTAACATCATAGATGTTTATCAACAGTAATCTCACTAGAGGTTTTGATTTTATCAATAAATCCGATTGGAACACGAGCAGATTTATCTAGAGAAAATCAAAACTCGAGTGGGATTTAATTGACTATTACACGATTAGAAGAAAGTAGGCTATATAAAGATTAGAAATAACAAAGTGTACAATAAAATATTAATTGGCTTACGAAAATACAACTGTATTCAAATGTATTATTGTACCATCTCAAAATTACGCTAGATGGCAGTAGTGTTTTATGATTATGTTTTCTTGTTACCGGTATCAGTTGTGCCAACTATGGAATCTTCATTGAACTCTGTGGCCTGTTACTAGTCAAGAAGGCTTTCTTGATTCAGTTTCATTTTATTAAGACAGTTGCATTCCACTTCAATTATCCATATCCCAGTAATCAACGTCACTTGATAGATGATTTTCAATAAATCTTAATATTAAACAATCTCTGATACGTGACTATCCATAATATCATATAGCAGAAGCTATAACATAACCTAACTAATATACACAAGTGTTAGAAAAGTTTTATTTAACGACGATGACATAAAAATAAACATGAATAATTTTAAAAGGAATAATTATTGAATGTACAATTTTCAAATTTGAATGTGGTTGGTGGTTCAATTGATGTTATATTGACGTGTGCGTAATAGAAGTGGAACTCGTTGATTTAGGCCTACATGGTGTATTCAACTTATTCAGGATTTCCGAATGGTGCTCTTCATTTATTTGTAAATCGGATTTCAGAAGATGCATAGGTATGATCAGTGATTTTGGTTAATTCTTGTTCTTGAATGCCAATGCGAGTCATATTTGAAACTGCTGTGCATCGACTGAAGTGGTTTGTAATTATATATATAGCCTATATATTTTTTTGACGTCCAGACCAGCGCAGTTTCAAATGTTGGCAAACAAAGAAACAAATGCTAGGGACGCAATAAAATTAAACAAATGCTAGGGACGCGATAAAATTGTGCGATAAGCAGCCATGATTGGTTGAAATACGACCTTTCGTACCGTTTTATTGGTCAAAAGTAGTATGACGTAGTAAGATGTAATATCATTTAAAAACTTTGCAGTGTTTAACTAACCTCTCCGTAGTACAACTACAAAACTTGCTTTAAAATGTAATATAAATGTTATAGGTAAATGTCCCCCCCCCCACAGAAGTGAGTTTTGTTTTTACCTTATCTGATAGATGTTATTGGATGTAAATGTAATTATTATCAACGGAGAACACAATCACGATAATGCAAGAAATGTATCAAGTTTTCTAGTAATAATAACAATAATCTCTAATAATTAGTGCATCAGTCTTTGCGTCTGTAACAGTTGTGCAGCATGATTATTCGTTTTATTATATTTTCTGTGACGTTATCTCTGTACTAATATTGTTATTAATTTACTGCTATATAATAATATTTTGTAAAACGTTTCTACATTGTCGCAGTAAATAGGGGGAACACTATATATGGACCTATCATATTATACACTAGTATCCAAAAGTTGAGCATAATTCAATATTTTGTTCCCAACCTATCAGAATAGCACCAAACTTGTAGAAATTAATCACACAGGATCTGGTATGCAACAGAGTAACACATATCAGCATTTTTTTTTTTATTGTCACGTAGGGACACATTTTACACAATTACGGTACAAAATCTGACTCTCACGTCCAGAAAAATGATGGTGCTGAGCAGGTAATATGGGGTGTGATTAATTCTTATGGCTACACAGGTGTCGCAGCGCCGTGGCATGCCCTCGTATCAGGTGGTTCAAGAGCTCTGCAGGCAGCTGTTTCCATTCCTGACGAAGAGCATTGTGGAGGGCTGAAAGTGTCGTCGATGGAGGCTGGTGGGCGGCAACTCGTCTTCCTAATGCATTCCAGGCATGCTCTATAGGGTTCAGATCCGGGGACATCGCTGGCCAGTCCATGCGTGTTCCCCCCTCATGATACTCGTCGACCAGGTTGGCTCTATGCGGATGTGCATTGAAATCCATAAAGATGAAGTGTGGACCAACTGCATCTCTGAAAAGTTGCACATGTCGTTCCAATACCTCGTCTCTGTGCCTCTGGGCATTCACAGCACCAGCTGCGAAGATGTGCAGATCTGTACGTCCATTGAACATTATGCCTGCCCGCACGAGTACGCCACCACCACAAAATGGGCGTTTTTCCACGATTTTTGTGGGATGAAACCTTGTTCCACGTTCCCTCCAGATTATTGTGCGACGGGAATCATTGGTCAAACTGAATCTGGACTCGTCTGTAAACAGCGCATTCCTCCATTCATCCAAGGTCCAATGTTGGTGTTGCCGACTCCACTGTAAATGGTTCCTTATGTGTACAACACACTGCTGGTCGTCTGGCACAGAGACCGCCTGCTCTGAGGCTCCGGTATAGAGTTTGCCTGGAAACTCGAACGCCTGAGGCGGTTGCAAGCTCCGAAGATAGTTGTCTTACAGGCATCGTCCGATTACGTCGTGCTGTTAAGGTCAAATATCGGTCCTCTTGCGGCGTTGTGACCCATGGGCAACCTTGTGCAGGCATACGACAAACATCTCCTGTGTCTTCGAACCGTCGCCAAAGCCTGGAAATGACGCTTTGTGCCACACTCAGGGCTCGAGAGACTTCGATCTGTGTCTGACCTGCTCCCAGACGTCCGATTATTCCACCCTTCAAAACAGGGTCCAGTTGGCGTCTCTGTGGCATGTTGGTGCTGTCCTGCATACACTGTGATAAGAAACTACCCTCTGTTCACAACGAGAGAACAAGAACGAATGAGTCGCACTGGGTGTGTTTGCTTACCTTCGAAACACGTGTTTATTCGGAGGGGAGGCAGAGGTTGAGGTACCCCTTCTCTATGCACAGCGCACAAGTACGATGCGACACACATTATGATAAAGTTTTATAGCGATTGCTCACCGTTTTCCCTTTCATTTCTCTGTTTTACGAATTATGCTTAACTTTTAGACACTAGTGTATATGTGGTAAATCAAATATTGAATAATTATTAATTAGTAATAATAAGTGTATATCGAAGTTTTTCATACTATTTTATTTATAACTTCATCTTACTGTTTTGGTACGTGCCATTAGACGTTTGTCATAAACACAGAAAATAAAGCCTTATTTTTACCGTGTGAGGAAAACATAATATGTGTATCTTATCTGTCGCCTTCCATACAAGATAAGACATGCCGGTGAGATGACCTTGTACTGTGCTTCTATTTATTACGAGTGTATCACGACCGATCTTATCTCACTCGAGCGTGCGACATTCGACCGAGTTCAAGCGAGCGATTTAACTCCAATGCAGCACTCTGGTCCTGACAGTCGCCAGCAATGTTCGCCTGGGTCAGGCGAATCCATTAAGTTACACCAAGGTGTGTTCAGGTCAGTCTGTCGTCTGCAGTCAGAGCGATCGGATGTCATGCATGCGGTATAGCGGTGTCTAGTACAGTTAAGCTGTAATGCATTTCTTTACTGACCGCTCGCCCTTATCTCTACTCCGGAACTCTCCCCACTACTCCTATTACTTTCCTCTTTCGCGTCGCTGAGCTGTCAGGACTAAATAATCGATCTGTACTCGTATGAGCAAACAGTTCGCTCAACATCGTAACAATATCGTTTGCTACGTAAGAAAATAATAATTAAACCTGAGAAGGCGCATTAAGGAAACTGTAAAATAGAAGTATGTCGCTCAGCTAGGCAACCTAACAAAAGGTTGGAGTAGGGTTATTCGAATACGTGCGCGGAGTAATACATATTATTTGTGTATGTTAAGAGCTGCTCTTACGTTGGACGGACTATAGAGTCGGATAAGTAAACACGTTCCAAACATCAGACCGTAGGTAGCAGCAATAAATAATGAAGTAAAGCAGCACTGATAAACACTTTTAGATCATAGCTTTTATATGTGACATCATTTCGAACTAAGGAAGAGACTAGTATAGTGCTTTATGTGGACTGTGGCAATGTATGGAACAGAAAAATGGACACTAAAACGAGAGAAGATAAGCAACTAGGAGTATTTGAAATGTGGATATAGAGAAGAACGGAGCGTGTGAAATGGACAGACAGAATAAGAAATAAAGCTGTGCTGGAAAGAGTGGTTGGAAAAAGAATAATGCTGAAACTGACCAGGAGAGAAAAAAGAATTGCATGGAATACTGACTGAGAAGTAACTTTCTACTGAACGATGCACTGGAAGAAATGGTAAACGAGAGAAAAGTTCGGGGCAGAAGAAGATAAGCTATCAATTTTTTTATTGGGTTATTTTACGACGATATCAACATAGGTTATTTAGCGTCTGAATGAAATGAAGGTGATAATGCCGGTGAAATGAGTGGAAGGTCCAGCACCGAAAGTTAGGCAAGTTCAATGATAGACGATATTTAATACATGGAGTTTACGGAGTGAAATGGAACCTGAAAATTGGAAGGAGAAAATGAATGAATGAATCAATCAATCAATGAACGCATTTCCTACGTAACGACAAAAATAACCAAGTAAGAAACATAGAGACACAATTATTGAAGAACCAATGTAACAACACTGTTCTCTACATAATGATAATAACTAGGGACCGGATTTTTATGTAATATCAAGGTGTGAAATATGTACATATTTATGTAAGAAAAATAAGCTGAATATGTACCAAAATATGTAAAATCATGAAAATATTTAATATCAATATCTGGCAGGTATAGGATAGGTAAGTCTCTCCAGTTGTGATTTCATAGAGCACCCGACATTTTTTACCGCACACTTGACACATTACTATTTTTCCATCTGTAGTGAAAGCTTCGTCCATCGCAATCCATGATTTTATTTTTGTAGTTAGATAAAAGCAGTAGATAAACTCACTTGCACTTTATAGGTATTGTAAGTACTAAAACTAGACAACTGAGTGAATTGAATGACACAACACAACTGCAAGCACTGCTTCGCTTTACTGGATTAGGAGAAAATAAGAGGAGATGTGGGATACATACATTTTAGCTGCTCCCTGTAAGAAACAAAGTACCTACTAAAACCTCAAACTATAGGCATTTACAAACTGTTGCTTGAAAAGTGACATTCCTGTCTCATTCATAAGGGTAGGATTATTTCAGCCGAGAACCATACTTTCTAATTGCTCGGAAAATCCCATTTCCGTATAGGTATACTAAATTTAAAGTAAAGAATGTACGTAAAGATTATTATTTTTTGGTCGTACAGAATAATTAATAAGAATTAATTAAAGTAAAGAGGTCAAGAAATAACCTGAAAAGCTACTTATTTTAATCTTTCAACATCTTTCCAGTTTGTTCCTTTATTCCAGCTTCTTTTCAAATGTCGGCTACTTTATTGTGGCTCATGCCAGACTTGACGTGGGTTTTCTCTGGAAGGATTAGGAAGAGGGTGGGTAAGGTTGCAAATTGTATGGGAACGTCTTGTTAAGACGTGTGCAGAACAATTATAGTTCGAGACAAATCACGTCAGCCTCAGTCCCACTCCACCGCATGAGTACTTTCTGAGTGATTTTTACAATACAAGGTAGTTGCATGAGAAAGGTTGCCTTTTGTTCACCCATATTTACAGTGGGCGGTATGGGGCGAGTGCCTCTATTACTTCCTGGAACTAAGGACGTTTATGTTTCGTCCTTAAATATATCCTTTCTTGGGGAGGTAAAAACGCTTTTTAAATCTATGTATTCCAAATTGTAGACATCCCCAGTAGAAGTTTTTTTTTTTCCTTTAGAGAAGTAAAAATGAATAAAAACCGGTAAATATGTAGATTTATGTAATAACGAGCCATAATATGTAATGTAGGGCAAATATGTAAAAATATGTAGTATCAAATTTTAATATATTAATGGTAATTACAAGACTCGCAAAGATTTGTTATTTATATACGTTTAGGTTGAAAGGAATATAATATGTAATTACATAAAAATCCGGTCCCTAATAAAAACAATGTAAAAAGAGCATCAGAAAACTGTTCAAGAACCACGGCATTGAACGTAAGGATACTGTTAGCTAGGTAATTATAATGAGTAACGAGAACAAGAGAAAAATAAAAAAAAAATCGTTAACACAGCTCAAACTCATACATAGTATTTATGGTGAAACTAGTATTTCTCATTTTGTAAATTAAGTATTCCAGTTTTTAACGTAGCATAATAATGAAATTGTTATAAATCACAAAACTGAATACACAAAATCTAACAGTACATACAAGATATTAAAGCAAAGAATATCACGATCACAACAAAAAAATAACATTTTATACTTACACACAAAGAAAACATGTCTTGGCACTGATTTCAACACATTAGATTAAGGTGGAAAGATATACTAAAATTCCAACATGAATGGAAAAGACCATGTAAATCTGAAATTTGAACTGATGATGACGACGACGATAAAGATGAAAAAATAAAAATAAAATAAAACAATTTCACCAACAAAAAAACAGTTAAAATATATTTTCTTTTCCATTATTTAGAATCTCAAGCTTGTATAATAACTGTTCATTTCACTTTTATTAAAAGCAGTTGTTAGAAAAATGAAAAGTATTTGGTCCACTCTGAATATGTATACACAACTACATTGGAAAACTGAAAGGCAGTGTCTTTCCTTCATTGGTAGACACAAAAAATAAATAATACCGTGAGGTGTGGAGAGCTGCTTCAGATTCCGTCACATACAGAAATAATCGTCACCCGGTTCATATTTCATGTTATGAATTCTTTCCCTTCCTGAAATGCCTCGTCTCACATTCCGGACGTGGTGTCAATTCCAAGGATGCCTATCAGTTATTCTGCCTTTGTGATATTTCATTGCAGGAATTTCATGGCGTTCTTTACTACGGACTTCCTGCAGTTAACCGTTATTTTTTCCGTCGATGATATTGATATTAAAAAATAATGGAGACATGCGTGCTGATACCAGGCAAGCCTGCAGCACAGCGAATAAACTACTGAACACCGTCCTTGCCCATTATAAATTTCATTTGTACAATCAGCACTTTTAATCCGTGTCCCAAAGGTCGTTAGCCTATGTACTTTTGTATAACGATGTGAGGAAAAATATCCTAAATACAAACTAATAGGCGTGCGTTGTTGCGACGGTTAAGCCTTGTTTTTTCTGAACCGAGCATGCGAGATGCGAAGCCCGCCTAGCACAAATCCGGACTACAGAAGAGATAGTGAGTGGTTTCTATAGTTGCGAGGTGCGCAGATCTCGCATCTCGCAGTTACAGAAACCACTCACTATCTCTCATGTAGTCCGGATTTGTGCGAGGAGGGCCTCGCATCTCTCATGTCGCATGCGTCGGTTTAGAAAAACCAAGGTTTTAGAGTATCAGATTTTATTTGATCTGTCCATCACGGAGACTTTTATTTATACAAATTACTATTTTATTTCATACTAATGTCTAATTTTAGCACTTGTTTGAAATTTATATGTGATGCTGTTAATATTTATACTTTGTGATAGTTACATGTGCTCTGGAAGCAAAATTTCACTGCTAATATGAGTTTTCCTATAATAGGTCTTCCAATAAGAGGATTGCCATGCTAGAGACACGGGTTCATATTTTGGCTTGTATAAATGAAATTTGTCTCGATAAAATATCTGGGGCATGGTTTAACGGAGTACTCCCATTTCTCTAAAGCCTTGGTTTTTCTGAGCCGACGCATGCGACATGAGAGATGCGAGGCCCGCCTCGCACAAATCCGGACTACAGAAGAGATAGTGAGTGGTTTCTATAGTTGCGAGGTGCGCAGACCTCGCATCTCGCAGTTACAGAAACCACTCACTATCTCTCATGTAGTCCGGATTTGTGCGAGGAGGGCCTCGCATCTCGCATGTCGCATGCGTCGGTTTAGAAAAACCAAGGCTTTAGAGTATCAGATTTTATTTGATCTGTCCATCACGGAGACTTTTATTTATACAAATTACTATTTTATTTCATACTAATGTCTAATTTTAGCACTTGTTTGAAATTTATATGTGATGCTGTTAATATTTATACTTTGTGATAGTTACATGTGCTCTGGAAGCAAAATTTCACTGCTAATATGAGTTTTCCTATAATAGGTCTTCCAATAAGAGGATTGCCATGCCAGAGACACGGGTTCATATTTTGGCTTGTATAAATGAAATTTGTCTCGATAAAATATCTGGGGCATGGTTTAACGGAGTACTCCCATTTCTCTAAAGCCTTGGTTTTTCTGAACCGACGCATGCGAGATGCGAGGTACGAGGCCCGCCTCGCACAAATCCGGACTACAGAAGAGATAGTGAGTGGTTTCTATAAATGCGAGGCAGTTATAGAAACCACTCACTATCTCTTCTGTAGTGCGGATTTGTGCGAGACGGGCCTCGTACCTCGCATCTCGCATGCGTCGGTTCAGAGAAAACAAAGCTTTACCAGAATTCCATCATTTATCCATTCTACAGGGACATCATTTTATTTTTACTAACATTTTTAATATTAACCTGGCTATACCTTTCTATTAACGATTGAAACAGGAAACACCGTTTGCTACCCCTTCCATGACTGGAGTAGGTATAGGAGGGAAGAAAAGTAGTTCATCCATTTACGTAAACTAGGAAATATCGCAATTTTTGAGTTTGATAATCTTCATTTTTATTTAATCAAAATACAGTACAGAATTAACACTTAGTGTTTTTACTCACGAATTGAGCTATCCATGCGAACGTATTCATTATGCAGTGTATATTATAGACCTACTGTCTACAGAACATTAGCGTACAATATACATAACGAAGTTAAATTGAACAATAATCATAATATGGATATTTAAACACATTTTTGAAAATGGTGGCCGTTCATTTCGATACAGGCTTCAGTTCTTTTGTGCATATTATCACACTATAGACTATTGTACCTAATTCCAATTACGGTACCAGTTTCGTCCTTCGTACAAGTAACTCATGTTGAAATAATTCTATACCTACTCTATAAAAGAGTACCTTGCATACTGTAAATTCAATCTTCACTTCTGCCCGATCCGAAAAGATAAAATTACTCAGAAATGCTATCTACTGTCCGTTCAAGTGGTTTTGTCGCAGGGTCGTAGAAAGGGGGAGGAATCACGTGACAGTTAATTACTTAACGCGACCCTTTTATTTAAGTTATTTTAAATACTTGTGTAATATTACGTAGACGTCCAATTCCTAACAGAAATTAATGTTTTCAGGAAAGAACTAAAAGCCCAGCTACTAGACTTTACAGAGGAGCGAACAGAAGCAGGTGGGGGAAACCGGGATGCGACGTATGCAAACGGACGACAGTACCTGTGCGAAAATATGATTCAATATTGAAAGCTCTTTCGTCACTGGAAAACGCGAACATATTTCTGGAACGTACTGTACTCACTCAGTACTGCTTACGCGCCCTCGGCTCTGTATTGTGAAAGGTTGGAAGTTTACTAGTAGAAGGGGTGGGAGTGAAGTACATTCAAAAACTCAGGTACAATAAAAATTGAAGTAAAAATAAAATGATGTCCCTGTATAACAGCTATCGCTACAGTATATTGTAATGCACCACGACAACGTTTACTCGTACGACAAAATTATCAACGGTAGGGACTTGGGGCAAATTTACTCGACTATCACTTGCACCATACGAGGACTGCGGCATCCCACTCGATGTAAGGCTTTTAACATCTTCGGCGATCCTGAGTTGTTGCTGTTCTGTCATGCGTCTCCCTCCACCCCTCATTTTCGTATTTCTCCCTCCAAAATTCTCTAAAGTTTCTTCAGTGGAAAGGTGAAAATCGTAGTGAGACAAGTGACCGACAAGCTTGGAGCTCACATATTCAGTTTTTATCAGCCCAAAATTCCATTGCAAGGACGTGTTTTCGTGCACATTTCAAATGTTTCTCCCGCCATTCATATTGAAGAGAAGAATAAAGCTTGGGTGATAACCAAAGCTCGGAACTTGGGGACTTGTGTCTTTGCACGTGATTAAGAGACCGGACTTCAATGTCAACAAACTCCCGCTTCCAGCACGGAGGTACTGTCAGGTCTGCTACAAAAGTAGTTTCTGGCTCCGACAACATATTGATAATATTATGGTAGGTTGAAACACGTAATTTCATAGCATATATATATATATATATATAATAAAAATAAACATGAAAAATATATCAAATTTACACGTAATTTCATAGCATATATATAATAAAAATAAACCTGAAAAATATATCAAATTTACTGTTCTGCTGTGTACATTTTATTACAGTGTATGACTACCTACATTCGAAGATTTTCGGTATTAGACTTAAAATACTGAATTTTTTCACTGTTACTGTTTTTGTTCTATTTTCAGCAGTTGCTAGCTGATCTCGTATCTGAGAAAGATAAGTATATCCTAAATTTTTCTCGAAAATAGTTTTCATTTTGTGTGTCACTACTAGGGCAGGTTCCTCTACGTCTCGATCCATGGCTATGAACAGATTTTCTCCAATTTGAGGGACTGCAATGTCTTTCAATGAATTCCGTTTCCAGCCTCTAGTTTGTGTGTGGCACAACTTACAAAATATAAACTCTCCATTCGAAAAAAATAATGTATCTTCTCCGAATTCTCCACGAAATTCTGTATCTTAAATTTAAAACATAATGTATTTTCAAACTTCTATAATACCCATTCGAAATAACTCGTATTTTCTATTTCTTCAAACAGACCGTTTACCTTTAATTCTCTGAATGTCATTGGGTTCGATATAACAGTTTCTTCGTCCGTCATCCTGTCATTAGTTGTGGCCACTTTCTTAGTACACACGACTGTCCCTGAGCACTTGCAGCGTGAGCTTTGTGTACGTTGTACTTGTAACTTTACTCATGCACAAGACACAAGTCCCCAAGTTCCGAGCTTTGGTGATAACTAACACAGTACCCGCTATTTGTAAAAGAAGTTTCATAACACTGGTCAACAAAATTAAACACATTTTTTGTTGAAAGATAACGAATGGGTGATTCTTATAGCATTTTTTGTGCCGATTTCAAATCTGTTTTCAAAATTTTCTATCACCCATGGTTTTTGAGTAATTACATGAAATATAATTCAAACTTTTCTAGTGTTAATACCTTGTAACATTTCACCTAAAATCATGTTTACTCATCTAAAACGTGTGTGAAATACATTTTAGGCTATTCTTGGCTTGAGAAACATCTCTTTTGAGTGTCCAGCAGTAGTCTGACAGAATATTTGAATTTCATTTTTCCTGATAGCGCCTTTCCTTTTCAGAAAAATCCTGAAGAAAATGCTCCCCACGTTCATCGCTCACTACCCAAAGGTTTTGAGGAACGAAAAAACTGATGAGAATACAAGAAGCTATTTTGAGAGACATATTACACCCCATCGCGTTATAGTTCTGAATCAGCTCGCTGACAAGTTCTCTGATCTCCTGATCTGTGGTTCCTAGTAAGTACGAGTAACAGGCTGTTGAAAGATCCTTAGGTCCCTGGCATATCATTGTAACTATAAAAGGCATATGACGGGATCCTTTCAGCCAGCCAGTTAATAAAATTATGTGGAGCACAACAGATTTCAGGGGCTCAGTTCCTGTCCTCTTCTATTTTTCAATCAAAATAACACTCGTAAGCTCTTTTAACTAGTGTAGTAAAACTTCGCCTGTGTGCTTTCAAAGTTAACTAACCACAAACGTAACAAAAATTGTTTATGTCATTTACACAATATTTCGAGATATATTTCACTTTATATGATACTTTTACCATAATTAAAATTAGCACAAAGAAAACACAGGTTATGAAACTTGTTTAGACAATTATATCTTTGTCCCCTTTGCTGTGGAGATCTTCGGTCCTTGGAGTCATGACGCTAAAGTTTTGGTATCTCAAATCGGCCAAATTTTGATCTCCATTACCGGTGATCGTCATTGCACTACTTATTTGCGTCAACGTTTAAGTATTGCAATTCAACGCGGAAATGCAATGAGCGTTTTGGGTACTCTTCCCGAGTCCAGCCCTTTGCATGAGCTCTTTCTCTTGTAAAATTTATTTAGTATAGATAGATATTTTAGAAGTAATTAATGTTTTCTTTACAAGATAATATTTTATACAAAAAATTATATTATATTATATTATATTATATTATATTATATTATATTATATTATATTATATTATATTATATTATATTATATTATATTATATTATATTATATTATATTATATTATATTATATTATATTATATTATATTATATTATACACATTTAGACACGTTTATTTGATAAGTCAATAATATACTTAAATCTTTATGTTCATTTTCTGCTGGTAAAACTGTTGCCTCTATTTTATATGAAAATTTAATTGTATTTTACGAAACATATTAGAGTTATAGTTATTTACAGTTCTGTTATAAATACATAATTTACACTAGTGTCATGTAAGTTCCAACTCAACTGAGAATACTAACTTTTACAGTCTAATGGGGAATAAAATTCGTTTTTATGAATTCTGACTTCACAGGCAATAATAAAATTATCTAAAGTTATAGGTCAATTGTTAAAGCAATAAAATGAAATATTTTCTTTCCATTAGTAGGCCTATGTTAAGGACTATATAACTATAGCAATAAAAATAAACCAATTTTTCTAAAATTACAAAAAAAATGGTGGGTCGTAGAAAAATTCTGACTTCATTTTTGGAATCAGCAGATGAAATTACATAAGAAGCAGCAGAAATTGTACATTAAAAAAAATCACTGTTGACCAGTGTAGTTTAAATGGAACTTGTGGTTGACAGTGTGGTAGGAGGAATATTTTACTAGATACTCCCGTTTTCCCTGCAGGAATTTCTTCATTCTTCAATTCAATATCATCCTGACGTAATAACGTGTATTCATGTCTCATGATAAATTACGAATGACGTATAGTTGCACAGCAATACTATACGACAGGATTAGTGTTTGATTAATAATGAATAGACAATGGATGCGGAATGACTTATCGTTGAATGTAGGTGCACATTTACTATATGTTACATTTTTTTCATTCAGATCATTGGCTGAACAGGTTTTAAACGTAAACAGACGACGTCAACATGCTACTGTATCTCCGAACAGTCAGAAGGAAAAGAAAAATAACGTACTGTAGTACTGTAGTACCTTGCAAGGTTCAGTCCTCGTCATCATTGATGCAATTACCAGCGTTGAAGTAAACGACGATATATTCTCGTAAGTTGTCGAAACTGAATCGTCTTCGCCTATCGCTTAAACAGTTTTTGTATCGAGAGAATTTCTGAAGAAAACCTCTAAAATGGGGATCACTCAATTTCTTTAGAGGAATATTTCTACTGAGCATCATGTTACACGTGTCGTTAGACCCGCACAACTAAATGATGATGATGACGATGATGATGTAGATGGTTCCTCAGATTTAATTTCAACGCATTTCCTGTGCGATGTAGGCCTACTTTTTTGCAATGTTTCTCTGTAGCCTGAGTTGCTCTGGTTGTTATTTCAATTTTACATATATTACACACGACATTGTCTTCGTTAATACATAAAATGTAACTCATACTTCTTAATTGCATTTCGTATCTCTGAGCGAATTTAACGTTTTGCCATTATGAATGGATCATTACAACATATTCAACGCGAACTAAATACTTGAGCAGGATAACACAACTGCACACATTGCGTTGCAATGTTACTATGAACGGACCGGGGTTCCTTCGTTTTGTACTCTGCTGTACTCGCCAGGTACACAAGAGACGGACGGCACGGCACGTGCCATATACTCTGATACGAAACAACTTCACTTTTCCTTAAGTCATCCCGCATCCACTGTCTAATAATGAACAATCAATGTAATCGAAGTCAGGAAAGAGGAAATATCTGGTATTTCATGAAATTTTTCTCGCGGGATACTCCTGTTCTTATTATCAGAATATCAACATTTCTCCATTAACAAAAACAATCATGCTGGTATCGAAGATACACCTCCAGTAATCCACCAACCGCAACAATGAAAGCGGCAAAGAGATCAAGAGTTCCGTTGTGTTACTCGTATAAATATACGCTGGAGTCAATTACGAAAACCTAAGTAACTGTCAAAAAATGTAAATGCAATTCACTATTGCCATTTACATATTGAACTATGATTAAATGGACAATAATAGCACTTACTGTTAGTTGAAAGTAAACAAGATTTGAGCTGAGTGATCATTCGTTTCTTCATGGAATAACTGGAAAGAATTTCAAACGTCTCACATAAATAACCCAACTAGTTCGTTCACCCCATATTCATAACGTCACGGCTGGCTGGTAAAAATATCCCTTCCCTGATTGCCATCAAGATTTATCTGATTCCTTCAAGTTTTTATGGAGTTCCTCCAGCATAACTCCATTCAAAGCAGTCATTCATTATCTGCGCAGCAATAACAGCGTCATAAATTTTCAAAATTCCTCAAAATAACCTGCTCTATAGCAAGGTATAATTTGACTCGATGTTCGACTGTTTTATTACACAGGAAGTGAGGTACAAGGAAAGATCTTTAATGTTAGTGTATTCCAAAGGCAATAAACTTTCTATTAAGTTTCATTTATTCTTTTTTCCTTCAGATCGCTTCCACGGCAAGAACTAAAACCTTCTCCGTTCACGTGTGAGCAGAGAAAACTGATCTCTTCCGCATAAAACCATATAACCGCTTTAACAAAGGGTTACCAGGTACAGCATAATCAACAAGGCACCTAATATTGCATTAGTCACAGATTCTGTAAGATATTCAGAGAATGAAGGACTGCGTAGAATCTTTTCTGCAAATAATTTAAGTTTTTGTCTACTGTAATTTCTTCGTAAATTCATTAGATCAAAATAAATGTCATGTCATTAGTATTTATTCATTACAGAATATAATAATAATAATAATAATAATAATAATAATAATAATAATAATTTATTTATTTATTTAATCTGGCAGAGCTAAGGCCAGTAGGCCTTCTCTTCCGCCCAGCCAGACTCTAATTCTAATTCAATACAATTGCTTACATAGTTATTACATTACTATCTAGACCATAAAACAACATGAAAGTAAATAATGAAAGTTGGATAAGTAATGTTAGTGTGACAATAATAAACATTGGTAAGAAATAGTTATAATAATAATAATAATAATAATAATAATAATAATAATAATAATAATAATAATGAGATAATTTAGATATTTATCTGTGATATATATAACCATTAAACATTGAGAAACCTGAAACAGCTATTATTGTTAACAAGAATTGTTAGAAAAATATTTCGTTAGCCTATTCTTAAATTGGCTTGATGTCTGACAGTCCCTGACATTACTCGGTAGGGAATTCCAAAACCGAGGAACAGCCATAGTGAAAGAAGATGAATATGAGGATGTTCGGTGGGAGGGAATGGATAATATTGAGGAGTGTTGTGATCGTGTGTCTAGGTTATGATATGTGGATAAATTTTGAAAACGTAACGCAAGGTAGACAGGAGTGGAGAAATACAATATGTGAAAGAGAAGGGAAAGGCAGTGGATTATAGGTTAATTAAACAGTCTATAGCACTGCAAGTAGATATGCTGTGTTAATGTTCACGTTTGAAAACTCTGTCGCTAAAAATTACACACACACACACACACATATATATATATATATATATATATATATATATATATATATATATATATATATATATATACATGCAGACATACATACATACGTTACATTACATAAATATACGTCCATGTTCTCCAAGTCTAATAATATCTACTGCCGAAATTCTCGAACTATTGAGAGTTACCAGAGACATCACTTATAAAACATTTTTTCCGCTAATCTTTTTGAACAGATATATCCGTTTTCTTTTTTCAATCCATGCCAAATGATTAATTCATATTCAGGTTCATCTATTCAGGCGTGGTTTTATCAATTTTGGCCAGATTCATTTCTTTATCAAATCCAAAATGAACTTTGTATATTTTAATCGGTGATTTAACGACGCTGTGACAAATGTGGCGTTACCTAGCGTCGGTGAAATTGATAGTCTGGCAACATGAATCAGTTTCGCCATACGATTGGGGAAAACCAGGTAATGAATCCAGTCTCGGATTACAATAAAACAAGGTAATAGGACACTCTGATGTAATTTTATGTCTAGTTTTGTGTGTTAAAACTCATTGTCAGTGCTAAGGTAACATCCGCAATTTCTTCCATACAAACCATTTCAAAATTTTATATCGAATAATAAATCTGATATGGCTCATAAAAATACCAAATCAACTAAATAACCCAGAAGTATTGCTGTGAAACACGAAACAAAAGTCTATATCCGTATGCACAATAAAAAACAATGTTCTATTTTATAACCGGAAATTAATAAGTAGAGAAACAAAGAAACAAATGAAAGAAGCCATAACGGAGAAGTTTTCATTACGGTATCCAAGACAGTGTATAAGCAGCAATAATAATACAATTCCAAGTCTCAATTTAGTGCTACCACAGTCTATAGCAACAATATTATTGTGCAACTGGAGGCAACATAGACATGAATGTATAACAATAGGGCTCTAAAGTTCATAAATTTATATACTTCTTTTCTGAAAGTTACAATTAAAAGCTTATACATCACGTATTACATACAAATTACACATTTTTTAGATTACTTTATATGGTTTTGTTGCATATAACTGTATAAATTATTCATCTTTGTAAATGCATCAAACTTTCCAAATTTAATGCCTATACGACATATTTATAACATTTACTTTCTCTTTTTATCTTAAATCCTTCCTACCAACACGTCATCAATTCGCTACGAGATTGAAAACGAGCAGGCAGCTGTACGGGAAACAGGAGGGCATTTTGTGTGCTAGATTTTCACATATCCCAGTCTGTTGTCACTGTACAACACAATTCTAGAAGAAAATTTGGTGTTGATCCACCCAGTGGGCCCAGTATCCGTAAGTGGTACGCTGACTTCAAAACGAGGGGATGCATCTGTAAGCGGAAGTCAACCGGTCGTCCATCAGTAAGTGAGGCAAATGTGGAGCGTGTGAGAGAGAGTTTCACACGAAGTCCACAGAAATCCACCGTAAAAGCCAGTAGAGAATTAAATATCCCCAACAAATTGTGTGGAAGATTTTACGAAACGTTTGAAGTTCCATTCATATCGTCTGCAATTGTTGCAGGCTCTGAAACCAGACGACAAAGCCAAGCGACAGTCTTTCTGTGAGGAGATGCAACTCAGAATGGAAACTGAAGGTTTCATCGAATCATTGGTGTTTAGTGGCGAAGCCACTTTCCATCTGTCAGGAAAAGTACACAAACACAATGTCAGGATATGGACTTTGGAAAATCCTAATAGTTATGTGGAACATATACGCGACTCCCCCAACGTGTTTTGTGCTATAAGCCGTGAAAAGGTGTATGGCCCTTTCTTTTTTGTCGAGGCGACAGTCACAGGTAATTCGTACCTAGACATGTTACAGTTATGGTTTCTTCCACAACTGGAACAGGACATCGAAGGTCTCATTTTTCAGCATGATGGGGCACAACCCCATTACCACTTAGATGTCAGAAACGAACTGAATACACGACTTCCAAGGAAATGGATTGGACGTGCTGGCCGTGAAGATTTATAATGTTTGCATTGGCCTCCACGTTCCCCCGACCTCACTCCTGGCGATTTTTTGTGGGGTTTTATAAAACAACAAGTGTATCAGCCACCATTACCACCTACCATTGAGGATCTTAGTGTCCGCATCACAGAGGCCATTGCACTGGTGGATGGTCCAATGCTACAACGTGTATGGCAGGCAATTGACTACAGACTTGTGTGTTGTGTGACACAAGGAGCTCACATTGAGGACATGTGACTTACTTACGGTTGTGAACCAAATGTTTCTCTTTCTGTTTCATGTTTTCGAGTGAAAACATTTAAAAATTGTTGGAGTTTCTGTTCCTGTTGATGCCAATTTCATGTTTTCTAATTTTTGCTGTTTTAAGAGTAGCAAATGTGATTTAACCGAATGGATAACAAAAAAATATTTGAGTTTCTCTTTCCATTGATACCACTATCATGTTTCTAAGTGTCTCCTAACGATAGTTATTCAAGTTTGTAATCGGAAAGATCATTTATAGTAACACTGGATTTTGAAGTTCATAAATTTAACTAACATAAGTATTTATAATTATTATTGGTTACAGCGGGACAGCTAGCGAAATTTCAAATGGAAAAGATGATTTTGATAATAATTGGAGCCCATTTCATCCAGCATTTTTTTTTTTTTAAGAATCTTAACTTATGTTTAAAGGACTGTTTTTTATAATCACTGTAACAGATTGAGATGAGAATTCATTAAGCTCAGGCGTCATTTTTTTGCATCTCGCTCTTCAATGAAACTGCTGTATTTATAACTCTGAAAATGTAATTGCTTATATTATAAGTAGGTAATTTAGAAACGATTAAAATATCTTCCTTTATGCCATTTCGATCACAGTCAATATATCAAAAATGCTATAATTATACATAAATAAAATAGATTATTAATATAAAAATCATTTATTAATAAAGGAATATATAATAAACCTAAAAAATTATGTTAGAAATTTAATTTTTCAGTCGTTGACTTTACTACATTATATATTTTGTTAGGTGTTAACCTTTACATAATAAATTGTGTGATGTATGAACGTTTTCGTTGACCATGTCAACATCATCAGATACACTCTGTCATTTTACAATATCAATACTCTCAATGTTATCTACACAATTCACATACAATACATGTTTACTGTCATATGAAGGTAAAACCTATTAAAAAATTATCATCACTGCTACATTGAATGATTATCCCGATTTCAGACTTTCGATTCACACCATGTTGAATGGACTTCTGCAGCATCGCTACTACATTGAATAGTTGTCCTGTAACATGAACAACGGCAGCACATACGCCCATCATCTGATTAATTATAAACAGTTTAAACCCAACATATTGGCATAAACAATAACACCAAGATCTACAAAATATAGGCAGTTATAACAGGCCAGAATTTTATACTATGATATGGAAAAGTGAATACCTTGTGACAAAATATTGTAATTTGCAAATCCTCACATGCATAGTAAAGCATTAAATAGAGTTAGCTCATCATTTTTATATTTTATCTTACTTTTAGCCTCATATCATTACATCGTTCATATTATCGTTCACATGTGATGATTTGCAAAGAATATACCCATGATAATATAAGTATATTTTAATTGTTGACAGTTGGGGTATCCACAATTCAACATTATAAAACTAATTCATATAATTTTTTAATAGGTTTTACCTTCATATGACAGTAAACATGTATTGTATGTGAATTGTGTAGATAACATTGAGAGTATTGATGTTGTAAAATGACAGAGTGTATCTGATGATGTTGACATGGTCAACGAAAACGTTCATACATCACACAATTTATTATGTAAAGGTTAACACCTAACAAAATATATAATGTAGTAAAGTCAACGACTGAAAAATTAAATTTCTAACATATTCACAGACTTTTCTGAAAATTACGCAAAATGAATTGCAAAATACTAAAAAATTATGTTTGTAAGTAAAATGCTGTTCTTTCAGACGTCTGTATATTCGTCTACTTGTACTGAAATACACATACCGGTACACTAAGACTACTGAGCATCGAGAACTGGATACACACTGCTTTACTCTTCATTTTAAGTGAAACAATTCTGCACATTTAAAGGACAAAACTAAAATTTCTTTCAAATCATTCACATAACGAGAAATACTTAAATTTACTGAGAATAGTGGGAATTAAATCAATGGTTTTTCCAAAACACGCTAAGAAATGTTTCATATAAAACAATTTTTTTATCTCGAAAAGGAAGCAAAAAGGAAGAAAATTCTATTGAACTTTTTTGTTTGAAATATCTCAAAGAACATTCCCTTAAATTAATGACATTACTTACGATTCAACCTGTAGGATATATCCATAACGAAGCCAACTTATTCATGTACTAGACTAAAAAGTTTACTAATTGAATCTGCAAGTGCCTTGATATCAACAGAAGGTAAAGTACTGGTTTTTTAACCGTGTAAAAAAGGCAGGAAGTTAAAAGATATTTCAAGTGGTTCAGCACATAAACACAGCAAAGTAGTATCTACATAAAAAGCGCGCAAATTGAGGCTGTGGAGTGTCTGCAGTGGTCATCAACTCAAGTGCTTTTTCGAGGCAGCAAGGGCGCCCGCGAGCAAGCAAGCCAGTCGTGTGCAGAATTCCAAAGATATTGGAGGGATAGAAGGAAACACATTTCATGCTATAACTTGAAGCCGGTTTGAAGGAGGAACATAGCAATATTATAGATTTATAGTGCACATATTGCCGAGCAGGCTGCAGAGATTGGCGTACTTCAGAGTCTCAATGATTATTGGCTTGATTTTAACCCTTTTACCCTTGTATTTGCAGTAGATTTCGTGTAGCCTACCATACAATCAAGGCAACGCACGAAGTGAATGAATGTACCTCTATGAAGATTACTACAGGGACATCATTTTATTTTCACTAAAATTTTTAATATCAACTTGGCTATACCTTTGGATTAACGGTTGAGAACCGGAAATACCGTTTGCTACCTCCTTCCATGACTGGAGTTCGATGATACTGGCGTAAAATACAAACAAATCACTTTAGACAGAACAGGAGGTTAGAAAATTAGTTCATCCATTTACGTAAACCAGGAAATATCGCAATTTTGAGTTTGATACGTTTCATTAGCTTTTTGTTTCATCAAAAGACAGTACAGTGTTAACAATAAGTGTTTTACTCACGAATTGAGTTATCCATGCGAACGTATTCATTATGCATTGTATATTATACTGTCTACAGCACATTAGCGTACAATTTAGAGAATGAAGTTAAATTGAAAAATAATCATAATATGGATATGTAAACACATTTTTGATAATGGTGGCCGCTCATTTCGATACAGACTTCAGTTCTTTCGTGCATTTTAACGCACTATAGACTATTACATCTAATTCCAATTACCAATTTCGTCCTTCGTAGTAGTAACTCACGTTGAAATAATTTATTCTGTACCTACTCTATACAAGAGTACCTTACGTACTGTAAGTTCAATCTTCACTTCTGCCCGACCCGCACAGATAAAATTACTCAGACATGCTATCTACTGTCCGTCCAAGTGTTATTTTGCAGGATCGTAGAAAGAGGGGAAATCACGTGACAGTTAATTACTTAACGAAGCCCTTTTATTTAACTTATTTTAAACAGTTGTACAAAATTACGTAGACGTCTAATTCCTAATAGAAATTAATGTTTTCAGAAAAGAGCTAAGACAGCCCAACCACTAGCCTTTACAGAGGGGCGAGCAGAAGCAGATGGGGGAATTCGGGATGCGACGTAAGCAAACGGACGACAGTACCTGTGCGATAATATGATTCAATATTGAAAGCTCTTTCGTGACTGGAAAACGCGAACATATTTCGGGAACGTACTATATCTAGCCGAGTAGGCCTACTGTTTACTATATGCGGCCTTGGTTCTGTGTGGAGGACAGTTGAAAGTTCATTAGTAAAAGGGGTGGGAGTAAAGTACATTTAAAAACTCAGGTACAATAAAAATTGAAGTAAAAATAAAATGATGTCCCTATAAGGTACATGTGCCAAATATGGCCCACTTAACGTATCAAGATCTATTGTATTATTACTGAAGGAGATAAAATTCTGAAAGTTGTACTAAAACATACTTCAAGGTGACCAGTAAAGAACACGTGGCCTTGGATTTAGATTTATTGAAAAACTTCGCTATAACAGTGCAATATTTAAAATGTGAGTAATTGGCCTTATTTAGCACACTCGTTCCAAATAAGGCCCACTATCAGTCCCAAATAAAGCCCATGTGTAAATAAATAGTGATTACGAATGCAAATAGAAATCAATTAAATTACAATAATTGTATTTAAAACCAAATGAACTAAAATAATAATATTCAAAGTTAAGTAGATGAAAAACACATTCTGGACAAAGAAAATGGATATTCTGTCCTTAGTCTAAAGATTACATTCTGAGTAAAAAAAAAACTATTCTTAGTCTAAGATCACATTCTGGGCAAAGAAAACTGAATATTTTCACCATATTTTCACTCTTGTCTGAAGATTACTCTCTGGGCAGAGAGAACTGATATGTTGTCCTTAGTCTAAGATGACATTCTGGAAAAATAAAACTGAATATCTTGTCCCAAGCACAAAGATTACACTCTGAAAAAAGAAAAATTGTATTGTGTATTTCACCTAAATATCACACTGTGGGCAAAGAAAACTGGATATTTTTTCCTTATCCGTAAGTCCAACGCATTCTTCATGAACATAGGTTCAACACTTTACACACAGTCTCATGTCAGCAATACGATGTTTTCTCCATAAATAGCAGAACCAATTTTCTTGTTTCACTCTTTTAGTTTGAATGCCACTCGGTCCAGCTTCAAGAAGATCTTCACGGAAGTCATAGGACATATTTTCCTTTTCTCAGCTGTCTTCACGCTCAAACCTTTAGGAGCAGTAGCACCATTCTTACTGCTTTCGCGGTCCTCTGTAGGCCTATGTCCTTTTGCAGTGTTAACTGATTTAGTCTTCTCTTTGTCTTGAAACAATTCCTTAGTTACCTCAACTGCTTGGTAATTAAGGGCTTTTCGTTGCTGGTTTGTATGGTTTATTCTTTATTTCAGGGGTACGAAGAATGTCTTGAAATGAAATTTCTAATTTTCCTTCATTATCACTAGAGATATGGAAAAAGTCACTGGATTCGTCAGGAAGAGAGAAGATGTCAATTGTGAAGCTTGAGTCCTCTGAATCTCTTTGTTTCGGAACTCTTTTCTGGGTTAATGTTTCAACTTGATTTGGCTGATGTAGGAGTAATTGGGATCCAGATTGTGATTGTAATGGGGCTTCTTCAGCCTTTTCTTTCCTGGTGAGTTCGGAAGGAGCGAAGCCACTCTCAGGGATAGCACTAGGGTCGAACGGATAAATTCCAGTAGCGTTAAATCCACTTGATGCATTAGGAGTAGTAGCAGCTCTTGGCTAAACCTTACTAAATATTTTCCCAAATATCCGTTTGTCTAATGTACGACTTTCAAGTCCATTCGAGTCAAAATAACGCAAGTTTAAGCTTTCTAAATAAACTTTTGTGTGTAGGTATTACATACCGAAAGAATTAAAATGTTATATTTTAACAAATAAACACAATTATTATGCTAAAAATAATTAATTAAATGGCGAATTTAGAATAATTATCGTAGCTTTGATAATTGTCTTGAATTTTCTCATAAATAAATTACTGTATGTTACAGAATGTCTTTATGAGGCTCAAAATAAGAAAAACCTTGAAGAAAATTCATGTTCCATATAAAGCCCATGGGCCTTGTTTAGCTCATCTATAGAGGGCCTTATTTGGAGCTTCCTCTAAATCCACACTTTCATTCGTAGATTTACTAAGGGATAAATAAATACACGTTAAGTGGAAAATATCAATACACTATCTTATTCTACAAATCATATGCTTTGAAATGACATATACCATGTTCGTTTATGCTAAGTTACCAAAACTGCAAAAGGTTTATTAAAATACCTCGAAATAGTAGCGACAACAGCTTCAGACGTCGTTCACTGTTCAACTGAAGCAAACATGGCGAAATCGTTCACTTATACTGTTGTAGTTTCTAGTCTAGCCATTATAAGGCAGGAACTGTCAGAAACATTAAGAAACTAGTGGAAATTGTAATGCTATCTTAATAAAATGACACATGGGCCTTATTTAGAACCGGGCCTTATTTGACTCATGTACCTTATAACAGATCGAGCACTGTAAAATTATATTTATTTATTTTGCCAAAAAACAGGAATAAATTCCACTATGCCTAATTGTGCTGTATAATGCAAAACAAAATACATAAACTCATTAAGTCTGTGGATAAATAAAATTGTTATACCTACATAAAATCACAAATTTTAAGCAAATGGCGTGCATTAATGATTATAAAGCAATTTTGTATAGAGTATGTTGTAATGATAAACTAAAATCCGGAAAACGGATTGGGAAATTAAAAAATAAATCAAACATTTGTTTTTAAAGTCAGCATTTTAATCCCGATATTTTATATTGTTGATTAAAAATGGGAATATGCAGTAATTCTATAATTCTTCAGTTTATTTTCACTGCATTAAAGGTAATAAGATGTAATAGTTCCTTACTCATAATAATTACAATATTAACTATTTTATATAAAGAATAATTGTTGTGGCAACAATCTTCTACCAATAGATTATTAAAGTTACGCCTGTATAATGAAATTCTTTTAATAATGCATTATAGCAGTAAGAATTGTTATTAATTAGTACCATATTTATTTTCTTAAAATACACGTATCGAAGGAAACGCTTCTGAATTTGTTTCTATTTAGGGTAATTAATAATTATTTTATATAAAGTTGACAACATAATTGAAGCATATTGAAATTTTCCATACATAATATTGTTATAAGGTACAATATTTTTAAAACATGTTCATTCTTAAAATATTTCTTAAATTACGAAAAATATGTCCTGGTTGTCCATATACTTCATCTATGATCTTATAATTTGGTTTTCAGAATTTTAATTGGGATTAAACCTAGACATTTAATAGAAAAGCACAGGCGATATTTCCACAATTCATACTGTACTGAACATTTGGTTGTAGAGAAACTCTATGAAAACTTATGAACAGCATTTTTAATATTTAAAGGGAAATTATTTAGTACGAGTATACTCCAGGTAATAGGATTGTGTATGTCATGTGACGAAATTAAAATTAAACCATAAGCTGTACATTAATATCTGCAACAAGTATTAGTAATTACATGCCTTAACTGTTTCTCAATTCATTAAAACACATCTTCCATATGGGCTATTCCATATGAAATCGGACAACGAAATACCATGACATGTCAGAATTGTCTGAAAATTCGTACATACGTTTAGTATATGGGAACTAGTAAATGAACAAATTTTGGCTTTCCTTAGCCCAGTAGTTTTTCAGATAAATTCCTTAAAATTTAGCGTATTTTGTATTTTCTTCCTACTTTAAACACGTACTACTACACCTGGCTTTGAAATAAAAAATTAAGCTATAGCTAATTTTGTAATGCACATTTAAGTGTATTAATTTGTAACTCATATATTTTATTGTTTGTGGAAATTATGAATATATTTATTTATTTTGTTACCACCAAAAAGTATGGAATAAAATACTATAATTTAGTTATTGTTGAACAAAAATCATAAATTTTTTTAAAAAGCTATTTTAAATAAAAAATACCTTAAAATAAAATTTCAAATTTTAAAAATGGCTCCCTGCATTAATGATTATAAAGCCTGAATTTTTATCAGCTGGCCTTGATAAACTAAAATCGGAAAACAGGGAATGAAAATAAATCAAGTCTTTGTATATTTTACAGGGTGAAGTGGATATTCAGTTCCATTGTTTGAAAGTTTTCTTTTATTTGTTGCAGAAAATTCAACAAACACTACTGGCTATTAAGGTAAGATAATGATTCTAAAAGCAAGACTTATAGGTATTTTCATGCTATTACAGAATCGCGTTAAAAAGATGTACATGTTCCACATTATCGGTACTGAAAAATCAAATCCTTTTTATAGGGTGCCCAAAATGGAAAATCGTTTTAGGACAGATCAATCTTCAACCCTTCCAACGATTATAGAAAAAGGACCACAGAAAATTTGAATAATGCCAAATCTGATATAAAAAGTTTAACATTATTAAGTAAAAAAACTTGTGAGAATATTAAAATTTGTTCCATGCAATTTATTTTCTTGGATATCACACGTACTTCTAATGAAACTTTTCTCCCATGCTGCCAATAGTGTTGAAGTAACCATCAGTAAACAGTAACAGGTTAGTGTAGTGATTATGTAATTTTTTAGTATTGACAAAATACATCTTTCATTTCGAGTTGTTTTCAAATGCGTGAACTACTCGCATGACGGAACTTACGAGCTGATAGCGTTTTAAACCACGCGCTCATTCTTGGGAAAAATTCCACAATGAGAAAAATTTTCCTTTTTTTCCACCCTTACCCAAAGAAAATTTGGATCTTAAACTTTGTTTTATTCTATAGAATTTTATATTGTCGTATTTTTATGTTTGATATTTTCAAGAAAAAAAGTAAAATAAATAAATCTGCCTAGTCAAGTGAATAAGAATTTTAAAAAAATCCCTTCAAAGTCATTATATTACATTTGGTCTGCTTTAAAAAAGATGTCGTTGAAAATTCTACCACTAAATGTTTTAATGTTTTAAAGGGAAAATTTATGAAACTACGATAAATATGACGCTCTATAAAATGAAAAGTAATTCTAGTCGGGGGTATTAAAATAAACCATTAGGCTTGTCCATTAAGGCTTTTCTGACAACAAGTATTTTTTAAATGCGAGGTCAAATTTTCTGAAATTTTGTCCGATTTCACATGGAACAGCCCATATATTTAACTTTAGATTCCTTGCTTTAATTAAGCGCTAGTTAACTTCATATCTAAGTGATGCCTTTTGGTGAGGTTCAAACCTGACTTCGGACAGTTGACAGAACAATAAATCTCAATTTAATTTTAGTTTGTAAATATGTATTCTGTTATACGGTAGGGCTATATTTAATAACTTAAAAATTGGTAACACAAATATGTCTCAATTGTGTTCAATTAGGCATATAGACTTTTTTATTTGAAGCATATTATTAATTATTATGCCTTTAGAGGCGGTCATATGAAGTCCAGGAATTGGCGATATTGGGCTGCGGTAACGCCACAATGTGGCGACATCACCTAACAACAATCTGCCACCCGGTTGGAGTCGACTCTTGCCCTGTGCGGTATAGTGAATATCATCGGAGCGAAGGGACTCTCGCCTTGAACGTGGACTGTTTACATCGTCGCAGCCAGTAGGACGCTCGTCCTGTGCATCAGATATTTAACCCGTAATTGGTGACGTGGTGGCTGTGAGTAGCCCAGCCATTGTAAGAAAAGAAGCCTGCGCCAGGTGTATGTGCGGAGATATATTTTTTTCATTGCTTATTATGCTGACCTACTTAAAACAAATAAAAGTACTTGGTTATATAAATTAAAAATTCAATTTGATTATCTTAGTGCTACGATACAAGTTTCTAAGTTGGGGTAAGTGCAATCCCCACCTCACCAGTTACGTGACTAGAAAAATACCTCACCACTTACGGGTTAACCAGAGCAGTGTATATTAGAGAGTACCGCATTCTCGACGGCGGCAGCCATATTTACTCCTTGCTTGGCACAGAAGCGTAAGCAGTAATGCTAGAAAAATGGTGATTAAAGGCTATATCATACATGTTGTTGTAGTTTATTGAACACAGGAGACAAGAATTAACAAACGTTATTGTCATAGCGAAATGATTCATGGGAGATAACAGTTTATTATTTATGTTATGTCCATTTCAATAGGGATAACATCAACAATTTTCTAATGCAATTCTCACACCAACATTTCGACCGTCACATTTAGCAAATTGTTGTCGTGCATTTGCTATAACAGACAATTTTCTTAACAATAAATATATTCTAGTTCTAAAATAGTGATGAGACTTTTTCAAATATATTATAATGAATTGAGAACGTATGAGTTGAAGTGTTAATGAATAAAGACTTCAAATCCTTTACTGTCAATACATTTTCTACCAACGTTTCACATTTTTCTGCATTTAGAATTATATCGAACACGAATTTACAAGGGTATACGTGACATTTCCATGTACGACTTGAGAGTCACTACTATGCTAATAAAATTTATAGATTCATACCTGTTATCAGTTATTAGATATGAAATAGTTTTCACAAATATTATAGAACTTATTTTGTTTTATTTTGAACAATACTAATCTCAACAAATAGTAAAGAGCTTGTTGTTCACTCAAGTCAATATTTCCATTTACAGTTAAATTAAAATTTAGCCTATATCAATTTATTTTGCTCAGATTCATCTTCACTAGACCTTTCTGTTTCGGGTTTACTTACATCTATACCTAGAAACTCAACTAATTGTTCAGAATCGCAAACTTCCCCAAAGGTCTTTTTCCCTCCGGCTTCCCAACAATACTCTATATGGATTTCTGGATTGGTCCATACGTGCTACATGCCCTGCTCATCTCAAACGTCTGGATTTAATCTTCCTAATTATGTCAGGTGAAGAATACAATGCGTGAAGTTCTGTGTTGTGTAACTTTCTCCATTCTCCTGTAATTTCATCCCTCTTAGCCACAAATATTTTCCTAAGAACTTTATTCTCAAGCACTCTTAATCTCTGTTCCTCAAAGTGAGAATTCAAGTTTCACAACCATATATAACAACCGGTAATATAACTGTTTTATAAATTCTAATTTTCAGATTTTTTTTATAGAACACAAGATGGCAAAATCTTCTCAGCCGAATAGTAACACGCATTTCCCATATTTATTCCGTGTTTAATTTCCTCTCGAGTGTCATTTGTATTTGTTACTGTTGCTCCAAGATATATTAATTTTTCTACCTCTTTGAAGGATAAATTTCTAATTTTTATATTTCCATTTCATATAATATTCTGGTCACGAGACATAATCATATACTTAGTCTTTTCGGGATTTACTTCCAAACCTATCGCTTTACTTGCTTCAGTAAAGTTACCGTGTTTTCCCTAATAGTTTGTGTATTTTCTCCTAATATATTCATGTCACTCGCATAGACAATAAGCTGTAATGCTAATTCAGTACAACAGCAATTGATTACACATTGATTAACTGCATAACAACACGGCATTCTTCATGATAACGATGGAAAATGACACTAGAAACCTGCGTTCCTACGCAATTCTTACGGTGTACTGAGTCTCCGCAGGAGTAAATATGGCCGCCGCGTCGGCATTTGTCGGATCAAAAGAATGCGGTACTCTCCAATATACACTGCTCTGGGGTTAACATCGCCGGAGCCACGGAATACTTGCCCTGAGAATTGGGCACTTAGCATCGCCCCAGTGATGGAGTCTAGCCCTGGAAGTTAGGTATTTAACATCATGACTGTGATGGGAGTCCCCCTGAAGTTGGCCAGTTAATATCTGCGGAGTGTTGGGCACCCCACTATGGGAGTCCGGCAGTCAACATCGGAGCGATGCTGATTTTTGCCATGGTTGTGGGGCAGGAAATGTAGCAGTCAGCACTGCATTATGGAGTGCATTGCGTTGCTGGAACTCTGTGGAGTCCTTCACACCGCCCGTTGGTTCTTCTGGTTGCGACACTGGTTAGTAATGCCTCGTGAGTTGGCATTGTTACGTGATTTCCGAGTTACGCCATTTGGGCGTGTGTGCAGCCTGTGCAGCGACTCGTGTGCCGAGAGTTTTTGTTCCGGTATGAAGAAGTGTTCCATCTGCCCGGTCGGGGATGGAGTGTATTCCCTGGTGGACGATAGTGGAGAAGTACAGATATTTAAATATATTTATATAAAGGTCCTCGTGGATTTCTATTTGCACGTGCTTTGTTAGCGTTATTGTGCGAGTACTGGATTTCACTTATCGGTTGGAACTTGTATCTACAGTACTTTAAACAGAGTATTGTATGCACGGCATTGTTATATTGTAGTTATTTCGACGTGAGTTACAGGAGAGGTAACGGGGAGAAGAGCTAGTTTATGGGTGGTATGGCATATGGTTTGTGTCTTAGGAGGTATATTGTCTATGGTTCACATGAGTGTTTCGGAAGGATTTATATACAGAGTGATTCACGAGGAAAGGTAAAAAATTTAGGATACGATATCTTAGGACATTTTGAGTGAAAAAGTTCATATGAACATAGGTCCGTTTTCGAGCGATGGCGGAGCTAGATGCATTTTTTTTGGTAAAACGTCTCGCCCCAATGTGAATCAGACGTTACCATATGTTGCTGACGTGTGATACAAGGTCAAGGTCGCAATGAACGACGTAACATTGGAATCTTCATTGTGAGCGATGTAGATAAGAGAAATAAACCGGGTGGTGGGGCATTACAAATGTCCCAACAAATACGCTATCACTTATCAGTTCACAGCAGACCAGTCAGCTACTTACAGTACAGTAGTTATACAGATACAGTTATTGGAAGTGTTAAGTTGTGTTTTTCAAGATGCCTTATAAATTTTCGACTTCAGAATACGCCGATATTGTCTATGTTTATGGTTTGTGCGATGGAAGTTCCTTGCGTGCCGTCGCTGAATATGAACGACGCTTTCCGAACAGAAGGGTACCATATCGAGGTTGGACTGTCTATGAGGTTGGATGAAAGACTTGGTATAGCAAAGGAACAGGGAAATGAGAGAGGTGCTAATCGACCGTATTTTGGATGCGGCATAAAGAACAGCCACGTGCAATTCTCCCGAGCGATGAGCGCGATTCACGCCCGAGCGCAACAGTTCATTGAAGCAGGAGGAGGCACCTTTCAAAATGTGCGAAAACATCGACCCCGACATCTAGAATATTAGGTATGTATGCACACGTGAATATAAACTTTAAATTCGTCCGTTATCTGTCTCTAAATGCGAATTAGTACAATGGAATCTCAGAAGTTTTTGTGAAATCAAAGAGCCATATCTCCGTAACCGTTCGAAAACGGACCTATATTCATATGAACTTTTTGATTCAGAATGACTTCAGAGTGCACATCCCAAATTTTTTACCTTTCCTCGTGAATCACTCTGTATATTTGTAATCGGAGTGTGTGGTTATGTGTGCTATGCTATATAAGCATATTGTGTATGTTCACATATGTGTTTGCGGGAGCATTTATATATACTGTATTTGTAATCGGAGTGTGCTGTGCTATATACTTGAGGTAACATTTCTTTATATTGTTTAATTGTACACACATATATTCTTATTTTCTTAATTGTATTTCTTATTAAAGTTGTTATGTGTTTAAGTATTACTGTTCTATCTTTATCTTATTGATCCAATAACACAACTCAAGAGTTTACGCAAGGTCTATGGGAGCCTTGAGACGAAAGATATCAGGTGCTTCGTCACAATACGATATGAAATTATGGCATACATTGAAATTTCAATCTGTTGCCACGTCAATCACGTATTACAAAATTTCAGTGTAGACTTTCTTTTGTTTCAAAGTTGATTTGTTGATGTGCATCAGAATGAACTTCCTTGGTCACTTGTATCAAGTAGGATACCTGTTTAATACAAATTTCAACCCACGGCTACTTGACCTAGTTGCAGTTCCGGAATATCCCACGAAGACGCCACATGGTTCCGCTGAACAAAAGCAGACGTAGTAGCACGAGTTGTTTTAACAGAAGAAGGTGGGTGGGGGGGGAGTCTTTTTCCCGAATGCTCAGTTCCATTTGCGCGAAATCTTGTCCCAAAGGCAAGGAAACCTAGCGAAGTAAGAGTACAGGCCAGGTGGATAAAAATACGAGAGCTATGTAAAGCTAAGATTAAACTGGCTCATACTGTCCCAGTGCTCTGAGTTGGGATGATATCAGCCGTTTCCTACAGAACTTTGAGACACGTGAATTTTTCATGATAACAATGGCTCTAAAGCAAAACATTGTTTACCTTCCATGCTACTATTTTTAATCAAATTACTTACTCAACAGTGATAGCAGAGTAAGTTTTATATCCTGCCATTCCTCTCTTAGTAAATTATTTACGTACTCATTTATTTTCGCTAATTTTCAAAGCCAACTGGAATAAAAAAAAAACTCTTAGAAAGTCACTTATTCGAAAAAGATGGTATGAAATTCGTGGAATCCCTATCAATTGCATGGAACAAAAGTCAGGGCCTTTTTGTTTCAAAGAATACTCCCCGCTTGGGCAATACAGAAATGGAGCGTGCCCGTAGGCCTCCCCAAACAGACGCGATACGGAATGCGTTACGATAGCGTTACGATTTCGCGATAACGCAATATCGCACTATCGCAAAGAGGTGCCCAAACTGGCGCGTCCGCGATATACGATATTCTAACGTCCCCAGCCAATCAGATTATCGTAATGGGTGACCCATACGCGGATTTTAGTTTTCCAGCCACACCGCAAAGACCAGTTACTTTCAGCAGGTGTATATCACATTGTTTGCTTCCAGCTGCGATTTCGGATTACTTGTAAACGAACGTGGAAGTTTTTATTGAGTTCGTAAAGGAAAATCCGTGGCAAGGAAAAGGAGAAGAAATGGAAGGAGATAGCTACAAAGTTAGAAAACAATAAGTGCAATTATTTATTTATAATTTGATGTCATACTGGCTTGGAGACTGACCGGGTTTAAGCTTCTTAGAAAATAAATAACTTTCTGCAAATGAAAAAAATATATTTGTTCAATTGCAAAATCTTGTACAATATTATAAATAATTGTGCAGAAATATAAAATTAATAAAGTATGTGGAAACAAAAAGTTATGTTTTTTGTTTGTCTAGCGAGTTTTATTTTTCAATATCTTACCACACTCTAGATATACTTATGTAAGTAGGTAAATCATTAGACGTAGGTATGTTTAGAATAAATTACCAATGAATTTACTTCACATTGAAATTAGTTATTTTATGGGTACTCTAAACATTGAAATTCTTTACTAGTAGGTTTTTCAAGGCTACTGCAGAGTGCTAAGGTTAGTTGTTGAACTAAGGTATAAAATTCATCTTTTTCTTCCCTTGTAAATGGCATTTAATGAATGAATCCACAACCTCCTGCAACAAAAAGAGCAAATTAAAAAAATAAAGTTTATAATCGGGTAGGCGTACTTGTTATTTATTTCACGTTCTTGGAAAGAAAAGCTAAATCATCACTTTATACATATTTTATATTCTATAATGGACTTACCTGCGCCTGCTTTCACTGCGACGATTCTCATACAAGAGAAGTTCCTCTTCCTTTGAAGATGAATCCATAAATGACACACTTCAACCCAGCATCAAAATAAACGCGTGGCGTTCTCGCGATCTACATCTCCGGGAGAATAGAACGCAAAATCGTCGCGTTCTACTTGCTGCGATAATAACGCATATTGCGATAATCGCGTGTGTGTGAACACAATCATTGAACGCAATGAAAACATTTATCTCAAAATAGTAACGCTATCGTAACGTATTCCGTATCGCGTCTGTTTGGGGGAGCCAGTAACACAGCTGAGTAACTGAAGTATCTGCAGTACTGAGTGTTGACGTGAACTAGGGCTATAGTTGGGCTGTATACATTAGCGGTGCGGTGGTGGAAGGTCATGCTCATATCTTATCAGTAGAGGGCCGAAAAATGTGCGTTACCACGCGATACAGGTTAGTTTGGTCTTGAGTATGGATGACGTCACACGTACATGCGCAATAACATAAATACGCTACGAGAGGGCAGCAGTACAAGTAGGAACCAACAAATTACCTTGTCTTGTCACCGGATGCAATTTTTTCTCCTCTTCTAAAAACCATTTGTACAGTCTTGCTTGTGTTGACTGCAAGGCTTTTGACCCCCCTTACTGCGCGAACCTATCACTATGTCGTTCGCAAGAGCAGGGTTTTTTAACCTTTTTACTCTCACATCTGTCTTAAAAGTAAACTTAAAATTCACACCTCACGTCCTTCCACAAAGCAATTAATAATGGAACAATTATGTAAGTAACATAGATGGGTCATTTGGAAAAATTGTAAACAAATGGACGATTGAGAACGTCAAAATTAAAGTACTACTAGTGGGTTGTGCAGCAAATGCTGCAAACTAAGTTCATTAGACGTTCAAATAAACATTTTACAGATTTATTTTCAATGAAGAATATCAGACATTCTGAAAGTTATTTGCTTCCATAATAATGAAAGACACTCTCTCGAGCCAATACTGAAGAGAACCACCCATATAAATATCTACACTACACCGCCATTAAATATATGAAAAACCCAACCCCACTTGATTAATAACTATAAAAATATTTGATTTTTAATAATATTATTATCATCTTACGTAAGTTTATAGCTTTCAGTAACATATACTATATATACTATATAGCCGCCACTCAGTAAAATATAGAAATGAAAATCTAATTTAAGTTATTCTCTACATCTACTTATATAACCCCAAAACGTTTCACTTTCATGTCATCAATATAGCATTAATATGTATAATTAATGAAACATAGTCACATCACGGCATTAACTACAATAATATTTCATTTCTAATAGTAATAATGTCATCAAACCACCTCAAGTTTTGTAGTTTTTAATATCCAATACACAGCTGTACCCAAAAAAATACACACCACAGAATCGAACCTGTAAATTATGTTTAGTAAGTTAAGTTTCTAATAACCAATGTATTAATATAGTGCAATGTCTCTGCAATAGTAATCAGCCACTGTACACTCACCTTCCTTTACAGCACTGTTTTGAATTATGTAACAGACATGACATGGAATAACAGATCTGACAGGTAACAGACTTGATAAAGCAAACAAGCATGTGCGAACCTAAAATGTTTTTGTTTAAAAATCTTCAAAATAGCAACTTAACTACTGGACACGTGTACTATTATGTCCTCTTCACCTTGACTTTATATGTTGTTACTTGTGGAAAACACAATACAAACAGATCTGACAGAGTAAAATACACGCTTAGACTAAAACTCAAAGCAAGAGTATGACACACAAACTCGCAAATCAAAATGAGTGAACATAGCAGTACAATCAAAATGGGTCTTTCTGCATCATCTTGGCTTGTACTGACATCTGAGGGATTTCGTTTTCAACTCTGTATCCATAGGAACAGAATAGTGTAACAGACCTGACTGACTGACTGGACTAGAGTAATTATGTAATGATATTTAAGGAAATATAAATTCAGACATAAATGAAGAAGTTTTGATAATACCAAATGTTTCTTTATTCTTTTCTCAATTACATTATTAAACAAACCTTTATCTGGATATAATCATGCTCCATTTTAAAAACTTAACTAGTATGGACACTGCATTTTGGCTGTCAGTATGAGAATTTCATTTTATTCTCGTGAAATATTTCACATGAAGGAAATAATTCTTGTGACGTTTACTACATTAGTATTGAAACTACTCACTGTTAGGAATTTATAACTCTATCGTTATAACTGAAATAATTTATTATTTATTTATTTAACCTGATAGAGATAAGGCCATCAGGCCTTCTCTTCCCCTCTACCAGGGGATTACAACTACAATATTAAGAATACAATTACAATTATAATTACAATTAATATTGAATTTACAAATACAATAAAAATCAAAGTACTAAAAGATTAACAGACTATTAAAAGCTAGACAGTTCATTGTAAAAATTAAGAAGAGAGAAATTTTTTTATTAACTAAGTAAAAATTAAACCTACTCTACGCAGTAAGAAAATGCTTAATAAGTTTGCTTTTGAACGCTACTAAATTCCGACAGTCTCTGATGTCACTGGGTAGGGTATTCCACAAGCGCGAAAGCGAGATTGTGTATGATGATGAATACGATAATGTCTTATGAATTGGTATGGCTAGTATGAGGCTATTTTGCGTGCGTGTGAAGAGATTATGATATGATGACAGGTAACTGAAACGGGAGGCAAGGTAGGTAGGTGTAGAGGTGTGAAGGACTTCGAAAAGGAGAACAAGAGAATGAAAATTTCTACGTTCGTTAAGCCGTAGCCAGTTTAGAGTTTGGAAGGATGGGGTAATGGGAAGGGTAAGAATTGATGGACATCATTTGTTATACAAATTCTGCAAATGACCCTAGATATATTATTTTATCATTCTCAGATACACAAAAATATCATAGAAAATTTTATTCTTCAGTGTTATTACTGTATCAAGTCAATTAAAGCCTTCAGTGTCACTTAATGAGAGACTAGTTGTTGATTATTATCAATGAGACCACAAATTCGGGTTTACAGTCCTAGATAATGCGAACAGCATGTCATCCGACTCATGTCTTGCCTCTGTTTTCACGGACACCAACAACGTTGAGAATCCTGATAGATTTCTTCTTATTTAACGTTGAACCAATTTCTCGTCACTTTTTTAACAATCTTACAACACATGATTTTAACGGCACACTAAACTCAGGAAAGACGTCACGGAAATTTGCGAATACATTCATCCTATTATCCCCTCTTTAAAAGATAAATATACTGTTCGACAGAATATTCAACCATTTCAAAGATACGGAGTAAATAAGCTGAAAACTCAGTGCAAACTAAGAAATCAATCCTTTTTCCGTTAGAACTGAAAGTGCAGATTTGTTTCTCTTCACTAGCTTTAAGATTTATGATCCAGTTTTAAGCTATAAGGAAGACTTGAGAACAGCTCTGTAGCCGATAACGAAAGGATGTCCTGTCAGAAGAAAAGGAAAAGCGCCACTTCTGCTTCATATCTATTTTGAAACTTTTTTTTTTACATATCATTCAGACATTACTTCAAAATGTATAAACTACAGCAAGTAAAATCATAGAATCATTGACCATATTATAATTCTCAAATATAACCACTTTGTGTATCAGATTGTTATACAGTGAAACCTGTCTAAAGTGGCCATCTGAAGTTATCTTGTAAAATGGCCGTTTTATCAGGTGACCGCTTGATTAAGGTTGCGGTTTTGTGAATCAGCATGAAAATACTGAATTTCATTGACTTTTTACTACTGTGCACGTACAACAATCGTGCATATTAATGTCAGCTTCTTCCATTTTTGCAACTAGATTTGTTGTTAGACATGATTTCTCTCTCAAATTAACTTCACAGTTCCTCTGAATCAACTGAATGAAAACAAAAACAAATCGTAGAAGCTGTTCCAAATAGAGAAAGATAGAAAGAGGAAAAAAAAAAAACTAAAAAATTGTAATGGTTATCTACTGTACTTAAAACATACTGTGACATTTTCGATAGAAATATTCCCGTTTCAATCCTTTCAAAACGAGTTAGAATTTATAGCTTTGCAGGATCGGAGTGGAAAGTGACAAAAAAATCATAAAACATTAACCAACTAACCAACCCTAAGATATGGAGGGTGTACTGTTGTACACTTAGCTACTGTCGTCGTTTATTTATTGGGTTATTTTACGACGCTTTATCAACATCTAGGTTATTTAGCGTCTGAATGAAATGAAGGTGATAATGCCGGTGAAATGAGTCCGGGGTCCAGCACCGAAAGTTACCCAGCATTTGCTTGTATTGGGTTGAGGGAAAACCCCGGAAAAAACCTCAACCAGGTAACTTGCCCCAACCGGGAATCGAACCCGGGCCACCTTGTTTCGCGGCCAGACGTGCTAACCGTTACTCCACAGGTGTGGACGCTACTGTCGTCGTGATATTGCTTCCTGTCCTCTAACCATTGAAAAAATAGGTCAAACAGTATCAGTGAAAAGATTTTTTCTTGCACAGTGACTATTATAGTCAGGTTCCAATCCAAATAGACCCCGGCTGCTGGCCGGTGCATGAGGTGGCCACTAAATGAAGAGAGAATTTGTATTGATCTTATGGAAAATTCAATTGGTTCCTGAGAAAATTGGCCTTTTGGCCAGGTGGCCGTTTAAATGAAGTGACAGCAAAGGCAGGTTTCACTGTACGTAACATGTATTTCCACGTAAATCTAGGCTTTAAAATAGTAGTATGTTACACATTGTAATAGAGTAACATCCAGACAAATATGACAAAGGAAAATAGGAACAAAATTAGGTACAACAGAATAAACAATGTAATAGAATTTCATAGATGAGATATATTTGTGAAGAGTAAAGACGAATGATATGTAATTATTCATATTCACCCACCGATTCCCCCCCACTACAACCACCAGGTGTAATTATTTGCAACAGACACTATTGTTTAAGCTCTTAATGCCCAAGTGTTTGTACCGCAACACACTAACCAAATTATTGCGCCATGTCCACGCAGTGTAGCCAACGTTAATTGCTTCACCGTAATTAGACAGTCGCTGCAGCTAAAAAGCGTCGTTAAATAAAGCATTAAACTCAACCGTAATGGATCATTCGCAACAACAATGGAACAATTAAGCTTCTCTGACTTCCAATGAGTATCAGTCTCAAAAATACGTAGTAAACCAAACAGTGGTTAGATGCATGAATGTTAATGGAAATTCCAGGAACGAATGATACCAAACAATATATATTTTCTTCGAATGTAGGCTTTCACGGCCGGCGTCAATGGGATGAGTGTTTTCCGGATAGTCGTCCCTGGCACGCTGAAGAGACCACTATGCCTTAGAGCAGTGATGTCAAAGCAAGCGCATTTTTCTGACCTTGACGTTGAGCGCGGGCATCAAGCGCTAGGATGGAAAGAGGAAGGGTTGAATAAGCAGCTTGTTGGATTAAGAAAACAGTGGTGTACAAACTTCAAATGGAACGTGAAATTTTGTGTCGTTATTTTTATATGGCTTCTTTCTGTTTGATATTTTCTATATTATCTGTAAAACAAAAGTACTAATACCAATTTCTTAATATTGCAGTTGTGTTTTAAACGTTAATAACATAATAAAGAGTTAAGAAGGAATATTCACATAAATTCCATAGTAGTACAACTATACTGTACTAAGTGGATGAAACACATCATTCATAATGAAAGTGATATCCCAAAAAAAGAGATTGAGTATGACATGATAATTTGGAACTAATATTGATGGTATCTTTAGCCTTATAAAAGTAATAAATGAACTAATCAAAACAATATTACAGTACAAAGCAAAGTTACCTAGGTACTGTATATATTTTAAGTGTAACTAATATTCCATAACAAAACTCTTATCGCATTATGCTTTTAAGGTGATATTTATGAGCAACTTCCTATCATCAAAATATTAAATTATTTTCTCGAAACCTGCTGAAGCTATAGAGCTGACATTTTTACAACACATGGGCATATATCTTTTGTTTATCATGTAACAATAGTTGCTTTGTTAATTCATTTCCTTAAAAACGTTTTCCATGCGAATATTTTCAAAATGTGTAATACACTATCTTCAGTAGCCCTAATACGTATTTAGCTTATGGTATATTAGATTTACGAAAACATTGTTTCAGTACCTGTAAGACTACTAAATAAATAGGCCTATATCTGAAAATTTCGCTTTTCTATAAAAAAAGTTGAGAAAATATTCCTTTTGAATAAAGAAAACTTGTGAAAAGAGAGCATTAAAATTAAAACTTACATTCTTATAATGCACTTATACTTCTCAGACAAATCTAAAAATTAACATGGATACAGTTTTAATAAGTTCTCTTCCCTATATCCATTGAATCAGTGCTGGCCATCCCTGTATACAGCTCGACCAAGCGGCATATACTGCCTCTTTCGTCTGTCTCTTTCGTTTCCTCTGTAAAGCGCTCAAGCTTTCCTGATCTCTAAAGCGCGCGCTTGCGTCTATGGGCATCAATTGACGTGACTGCCTTAGAGTGCATCGCCACGTAGATGTAGTCGGAACGTAACATCGCCATTAGACCACAGCAGGCCACCGCTGTGGGTTAACGGTTAGTATGCCTGACCTTAAAACGAGCGGACCCGGAATCAAATCCTGGATGAGACAAGTTACCTAGTTAAGGTTTTTCCGGGATTTTCCCTCAACCCATTACGAACAAATGTTTGGTAACTTTCGGCGCTGCACCCAGGACTCATTTCGACGGCATTGTCACCTTCATCTCACTAGGACACTACATAAGTATTTCCGCCCTCACATAAGCCCGCCATTGGTCCCTATCCTGAGCAAGATTAATTCAATCACTATCATCATATCCCACCTCCCTGAAATCCATTTTAATATTATCTTCCCATCTACGTCTCGGCCTCCCAAAAGGTCTTTTTCCCTCCGGCCTCCCAACTAACACTCTATATGCATTTCTGGATTCGCCCATACGTGCTACATGCCCTGCCCAACTCAAACGTCTGGATTTAATGTTCCTAATTATGTCAGGTGAAGAATACAATGCGTGCAGTTCTGTGTTGTGTACCTTTCTCCATTCTCCTGTAACTTCATCCCTCTTAGCCCCAAAATATTTTCCAAAGCACCTTATTCTCAAACACTCTTAACCTATGTTCCTTTCTCAAAGTGAGAGTCCAAGTTTCACAACCATAAAGAACAACCGGTAATATAACTCTTTTACAAATTCTAACTTTCACAATTTTTGACAACAGACTGGATGATAAAAGCTTCTCAACCGAATAATAACAGGTATTTCCCATATTTATTCTGTGTTTAATTTCCTCCCGAGTGTCATTTATATTTGTTACTGTTGCTCCCAGGTATTTGAATTTTTCCACCTCTTCAAAGGATAAATTTCGAATTTTTATATTTCCATTTCGTACAATATTCTCGTCACGAGACATAATCATATACTTCGTCTTTTCGGGATTTACTTCCAAACCTATTTCTTTACTTGCATCAAGTAAAATTCCTGTATTTCCCTAATCGTTTGTGGATTTTCTCCTAACATATTCACGTCATCCGCATAGACAAGTAGATGATGTAACCCGTTCAATTGCAAACACTCTCTGTTATCCTGGACTTTCCTAATGGCATATTCTAGAGCAAAGTTAAAAAGTAAAGGTGATAGTGCATCTCCTTGCTTTAGCCCACAGTGAATTGGAAACGCATCTGACAGAAACTGACCTATACGGACTCTGCTGTACGTTTCACTGAGACACATTTTAATTAATCGAACTAGTTTCTTGGGAATACCAAATTCAATAAGAGTATCATGTAAAACTTCACTAGATAGCCATAGCAGTTAATAAAGCGTCGTAAAATAAACAAATAAAACAATTAGACCACGGCCTCTAGCCCGGAAAACATCCCACTGACGCCATCCCATACGCCTAGGCCTAAAGGAGTGGTCGTCAGCACTCGCTGAATTGGGTAACTGATAAGAAGTGTATCTGAATACGCACAGTCGTTCAGAAGCGAGAGGGAGGAAGCATACTGTCAGCAGCCACGGGTGCACGCTGATGCAATGTCTTATTCACGGGTAAGAGACGCTAGCCCGAGGGTGCACTGTGCTGATGACCGCTGGTCTATAGTGTCTCGCCACTGATGATGTCTACCGCAATTGTAAACATCTGGGCGTACCATGGTCAGTAGACCACGGCTTCTTTATCCGGAAAATACTCACCCCAATATATTTTTTTTCAAGACATTCTTAATTTTGAAATCAATGAGTGCAATGTCAAAATTCACAGTAGGCAATATGGTGATAAAGCCAAACTCTTCAAACTTTATTATAAAAATAGAAGATATATGAAGCTGCGAGAATCATCTCCAAAAAGGGACTTAAAAGAGCAATTGCCACATTCTGGAAGGAAATGATAGAGGAATAACGTCCATTTCCAACAATAAAATACAACGTTTAAGCGAAACATTTTACGAGAAATGTCGGGAACGTATAGTACGTAAAAATGGGTAGAATTAGCAGCAATCTTCTTCTTCCTCTTCACTTCATGGTATGGGCAATTGCCCGTTCCGGCTTCAAAGGTCGCTCCATCTTTTCATCGGTCGTCCCTGATCTCTTCGTCCTTTTGGTTTATAATTTATTGCTTTCTTGGGAAGTCTGTAGTCGTCCATTCTCTCTACATGTAATTTACAATCTTCTCTGTAATTGTCTATTTTATCAACAAGTGGGTATACTCCTAGTTCGTGCCTAATATCATCATTTATAATTCTATCAAATCTCGTGCATCCTTTTACTTTTCGCAAGAATCTCATCTCTGCCGCTTGTATTTTACTAACTTCAGGTTTTGTTGTAACCCAACTTTCACTTGCATATAAAAGAGTAGGGACTGCCATTACATTGTAGAATTTTATTTTTGTTTCCTTTCTGCTTTTATTCTTCAAAGTTCTATTAATTGTGCCACATACTGTCTGGAATGATTGTAATTTTATTTTTATATCATTTGCAGCAATATTAAATATAAATATAAATTTTATAGCTGGTCCCTATGTTCGCTCTTTTAGGCGGAAAAGAGCAGCCAGCGTTCTCGGGAATGTGACACTATCTATTGTGCTACGAAAAGTATTGCCTGCGAGCACCCTACTGTACTCATAGTGGCGTGCGGTGCAATTTATGTGAGGGAAATAGTAATATAAATTTTTGCATGTATAGTACAAAACTGATAGCAGCTAACTTACCTAAATAATGAAATAAAAAACAAATGACTTCGTCTATAAGGGGCCTTGGACAGCAACAATCGAAAGCTATGAGACATACGGTAGCCTACAGAGAATGTTTCTGTGTTTGTATGAAGTAATATCAGAAGCTAAATTAACCGATTTGTATAATTAATTATTATTTCACCATTGGAAAGTGTAGTTTCTCTAGATGGACATAATGCTATAATGTTATTACAGTAACGTCTGAGTGAATTGAGGACAGGTAAGATTAAAATAGCTTCTTATGCACAGAAAACTTGATAGGCTATTCTGTATATTCGTTTCCTGAATTTCTTAAAATAATGATTATGTAAGTTACATCCGTTATCAACACACTTTTTTATAATATAATATAATATAATATAATATAATATAATATAATATAATATAATATAATATAATATAATATAATATAATATATATATAATTTAGTTATTTGAAGAGTTCAGAACCATAGTTGGCCAAGCGCCATTTTCTGAATACGTAGAAAACAACAAGGGATAAATTAAGTTCTTACCATAATTCAATGGAAACATATAGCAAGTAAAATAAAGTATACACATTAAATCTAAATGATATCAATGTTCATTAAACTATGGTTTCATGTAATAAAAATTAGAAACATGTTAAAGGAATTGTCATTGCACCAATGAGTGCTCTCTGGACCAAAATGATCGCATTTTAATTATTTGGATGCAATTTAAATTAAGTAACATATTAAACGATTTAACCTTCTATCAAACACGAATGTTCCCTGGATCAAATGTCCTATTTTAATTATGTAATAACTTTATATTTATTTCTAACGGGTGCAGCGGAGCGCACGGGTACGGCTAGTATTAAATATAAACATAAATTTTATAGCTGGTTACTATGTCCCTCTTTTAGGCGGGAAAAAGCAGCCAGTATTCTCGGGAATGTGACGCTATCTAATTTTATTGTGCTACGAAAACTATTGCCTGCGAGCACCCTACTGTACTCATAGTGGCGTGCGGTGCATTTTTATGTGAGGGAAATACTAATATAAATTTTTACATGTAGGTCTAGAGTACAAAACTGATAGCAGCCAACGTTCGTAAATAAATTTGAATACCGAAGCAATTCTCCTCTCTTTAGCAGCAAAATCATCGAACGGAAATAAACGAATCCGTATCGCCAGTATAGGCGCCTCAAGCTAAGAATATGAATAACGAATCCGCCTCGACTAGACAGGCGCTCAGAGAAAGAATTTTGTGACATTTTATGACTACAAAATTCATAATTCTCAAGATTAAAATATAATTCTGCAATAAATTTATTTTTCGCATTATGGACAACTGCTGCGGGTACAATCGTGAGGAAATAAAAGATAGGCAAGATCATAGAACATATGGGCTATTCCATATGAAATCGATCAGTAAAAAAACTCGCATTTTTTATACTCTAATTTTTTCCCTATTTATACAAGGTGCTGGGGAGAGTGCATTTTCAAAAATATACTATCGAAAGTCAAACGGTTTTCGTACTATTGAGTGTATTTTATAAAAACAAGCCTCTTTCAGCGCTCAGAACTCTGGAACCATTTACTGCAGAACATTGAACGAGAGCTCATTTTGAAGCTGACATTTGGTAGGTTATGTTAAGAAGTATCCTTATTTTTATTGTATACAGAGAGACAGATGATGAGATTTTACTTACTTTTAGGCTTTTTGCCAATTTGCAAAAGTGTAAAAACTATCGAGAAAAAACCTTGCATTATTAAGAGGGATTCGGCATTGTTTGTTTAGTGACTCGGCAATAAGTTTCGAGGGTATTAAATAAATTATTTTCACATATCTAGACTTGAACGGCGCAGTAGGCCTACCACACGCACTGGCCGAGAGCTGAAGATAAGCGAGCGTTGGGCGTCATTTTACTCCTGTGTTTATGAAAACCTGTGATAAAGCTAGCCCAGCTATGCGCTACTATACGAAACATCACGTGTTTGTTTCCTGGCCTTGCTTGTCTCGTATAGCTCCCGCCTCACAGTCAGCTGGTTACTTCATGCGCGTACTATCTATTTTCTTTATTTGATATTTTCAATACTTTCTTATCAACGGTCACCAGTAAAAAATATATGTTTATTTGTACTTGAAATGCGGAATCTAACCATGTATTTTTTAAATATTTTTTCGTGGTCAAAGGCGTCTTAATGAAGAAAAATCTAAATTTCTCCATTTTCATAAAAAGTACGAAAAACTGTTTACATGTCAATATAAACTTTAATTTCTCAGCATCAAAATAAACCATGATTTTGATCATTGGGTGAAAGGGTTTAGGAGCCACAACAGTTTAAAGTTGCAAATTTTATGAACATACGATAAATTTAAATATTTTTAATTTAAACACTATGAAGTTCTAATGCCTCAACATTTGCACAAAGCATTGTATCACAGTTGTCAACGGACAGAAAAAGTTTCATTGTATTTAAAAATTGCAAGGTCAATTTTCTCTGTATTTCGGTCGATTAGAGATGTAATAACCCATATACATAATAGGCCTACATAAAACTCAGATCGAAAAAGTTCTTACTGTATGAAGATATAATAAATGACGCTACATCAGTAGCTCGGTCTTCCATCCAAACCTGCTCGTGATGAAATTTGTGGTGGGCTAAGTAGGCGTTCTTACCACGGTAAGTTACTTCAGTTTCCTCTCTTTCATACAACTAACAATCTCCTTCCGCCTTCAATTCATATATCTTATATTGCCTCTTCAGTCACGAATTTGTATTTTTTTAAATTGAAAAGAAAAAAATCGGCCACATAATCATTCTGGGCTTCCAAAAATCCCAAACTACTAAGATTTATTTCAAATCATCCGTCCTCAAGTGAGGTTGACCACTGGGATCCGGAATTAACAAACATAAAAGATAAAGGGAAATGAAACGAGCAAAATAATGATTCGATTTGTACATTAAAACAAAAATTTACGTGTTAACATAAAGATGATAGTGTAGAATTTGAAGAGAGGCCTTCAGAATTTCCATTACAATCTACTGAACCTCATAAAAGGGAATTTTAAAGGATTTAAGGATATTACATGTAGATTTTGGCAAACAACCCCTCGCTCCAAATAGTAAGCCTGTAACATCCCAGTTGTAAAGCGAAATGCCATATTTTTCACTGAGGTATGGAAGACAAGGTACATATTTAGCTCGCTTGTCATCATTTATCTGCAGTGCCTGATTCGTGTCTCGTTCAAAGCAAATCGTAGGGTCTAAGACCATCGCTTTCTGGGTTCTTCTATTGATGGCAATTATATCGACTCTTCTATGAGAATCATCTTCAGACACACAATGAATCTCCTCATGTACTTCCCATCCTCTGTCACTGATTGGCAATTGCCAGAAAATCAAATTTTGGTGCAATTTTGACTCTTGGTGCCCCCAAATTTTAAATGCTAATTTATAATTCTGGTATAGAAATGTTGCAAAAAGTGATGGTCTTCATTTCTATCAAATTTAATTTTTCAAAATTTTCAAAAGTATCCAAGACACTGCAAAAAACTTAAAAGAAAATTATGTATAGTAGTATATATATTTTAATGTACCGAAGTACATATGATATTTCCATGCAGATATTCTGCGTCATCATACGATGAAAGAGTAATGAAACGGAGAAAAATTCTCTCCGGCACCGGGATTTTCTCCGTTGCATTACTCTTTCATCGTATGATGACGCACAATATCTGCATGGGAATATCATATGTACTTCGGTACATTAATACTAATATACGTTACAAGAGCGGTATGTTGACGTTTTCATGTTCGAGGAAAAGATTGAAAAAGCGAAACGTAGTTGAGCTTTTTTAATTTCCGAGAACATGAAAATAAACATACCGCTCATGTATCGTACATTATTTTGTGCGAAGATCGTTTATTACATACCTGAAAGACGAATTTCTAATTAGTCGCAATGAAATCTCCATGTTGGTTTCTGTTTAATGACGGCAACTTCGAAAAACCAAAATATCTTTCTTCAACATTGTTGTGTGTTTACTATACTCCAGCAGGCCGTGATATACGTCTGTCTTTTTTTCCCCAGTCTATAAATGCGAACTTAAAACAAACGGTAAGGTTATGTAATGATTTATTTTTCATTTTAATATTTTAACAATATTATTTATATAACATATTACAATAATAACATCGGCATCTGGAATCTCGTTGATTTTTTTCACGGCTTCCTTAATGTTACTTGTATCAGGAATGCAATAAGTTTCGTGGAGTAGTAGACTTTACTTAATTTTTGCAAATATTTAAAAACAATAATTAACATTGCAATTTAGGTGAAATTGCAGTGGTAAGTTTCAATTTATAATTATTACTATGTTAAACGTCTCTAAAAATAATATGTTAAAAGCCTAAAGCAGTAAAATGAATGTCGCGCTTAAGCGGTAAGAAGAGGGAAATTGTTATGTGTGTTACGTTGGGAATACTGAATGTGGTATTTCACACTTACCGCGTATTGGTTCTGTGCGGAAAACAAGCAAATACGCACGATCTCGCACAATATATATATATATATATATATATATATATATATATATATATATATATGTATATGCGTAAATGACTCCGTGATTTAAGACGGCGCTTATTCCGTCGGATCCGGCCAACTAGTCACTCATAACGAGTGCACCTCAGCACATGACGTGTGGACTTAAGTCCTACGTTCATAGACATCTATGACGTAGTGCAGAGGGCGGCCACTAGAGGGAACCCAAGAGTTGGAACTTAAACTGAGACGATTCAGCCCGACACCGGGATGGGTATCTGGTGTGGCTTAGTGGATAAAGCATCAGCACGTAGAGCTGAAAACCAGGGTTCAAATCCCGGTGCCGGAGAGAATTTTTCTCCGTTCCATTACTCTTTCATCGTATGTATAGTAAGTCTATGCTCTACAACAGGACTGAAGAGGATAGAATGGTTAAAAATAATCTGGGATAAAGTCACGGGAGGTTGAACTGGAACAATCACAGCATACAGGTGCACACAATGAACCTAAATCCGGCTCTCGAAAAGACATCCCGCTAGACAGCTATAATAAATAATATTTGTTCCAATATTTACACGATTATCTTACACATTAATCATTTAATATTCAATAAGAAGATGCTTTCAAGTCGGAAATAATGTTTAGTGCCGACAACTTGCAGGAGGGAACTGAGTGAAACTATCTTGTTTCTAAATTTAACGTTTCCAGACTTTTTCAAGGTCTCTTCTATCTGCCCACTGTACCTTTAGCCGTAATGTTTATTTTCTCATCGTACGCATCAACTTTAGCTGTGGCCAGTAAGCTGATGACTTGCCATAAAATACACTGTGGTTCAGTTATTTGCATTTTAAGTATACGCAGCTGTTGCCAACTGTGTATTTCAGAGGACTTCTGTTTTTACTGTTATTCTCACTTCACTGCTGCCCTCGTACAATCTGCTTATAAACTCTTTTTTTTTTTTTTTTGAAGAAACAAATACTGTGAAGCGTGGTGGGTACGTCTACCCACGGTAAACCCGTAAACCTTAAAAAAAAATGAAAACCTTGCTGCGACCTGGGTTGAACAATAAAATTAAAACTTTCACCTTAACAAAACAATTTATTAATATGGAAAGAGAGAGAGAAATTAATCGCCCGGCCTTAATTAAGGATGACCACGAGGATCCGGAAATTAATAGCAAATAAAAATATAATTAATTAAATATGAGTATTGTTATAAAAATAAAATGTAATAATTAAGCACCACTGATTATCAATTATAAAATAAAATCTTAGAAGATGACTTTAAAATTATAATTATAAATCAGGTATGCTCAAAATTGTAAAAGCTCCGATTACACGGATGATGCTGCACTGCATAACACGCACTGTGTACGGACTGGGCTCCGCAACTACCTTGTTTTTCGCCCGAAGCATCACTCTCATTTTGCAAATATGGATAATAAATTGAATTTAAAAGGAAAGAATATACACTGTAATGTTCAGTTATTACATTGTGTATTATATTTAATATACAGTAGTTATGATATTATTATTATTATTATTATTATTATTATTATTATTATTATTATTATATCATAGATAATGTTGTTTTCATATTCCACCATACATTGCGGTCTGTTCAACATGTTCATTCTTTTCTGCAAGTAATCGGAAAACTATTTCCAACGAATTTACTCAATGCGCAACTGGCTTAAAAAAATGCTCATCTATTAATCAAGATCTATGTTTAATTTAGCAACTTTCATTCTCTAAAATAATTCTTCGCACAAAAGTCGAGGCAAAGGTAGCTAACATAGTGGCAGCGAATAAGCTCATTGTGGGATATTTCGTTTTGTTAATTTTTTAATACTTATATGCTTGTCAAGTCATATTCTCCGCATTTAGTTCCCAATTCTACGTTACTTTGTAAATCAATTAACTCGTCCTGGAACTGCACTCTCACGGATTGTACTAAATTAACAAAAAGATTAATGTCACTTTCCATACGTCTAAAATCACTAAATCTGTGTTCTGTGAATTCAAATTTGAGTTATTCCAGTAGGCCCTACACAGATATAATTAACTATATTTTGTTCAGACACCATACATCTCTTTACAAACCAAAAGGGTTTTCGCCTTAGCTAATTCCCAACACACTACATAACTTGCTCCTAAACATAGACTCTGGACTGTTCGACTCTCTTCAATGTTTGGCCTTTCCAGCTTTCAATTCTTGAAACTGTAGTGCCTCTGAAAATTATGTTATCACAACATGCATTTCTGTTGAAATAAAATCATCACAATAATAATAATAATAATAATAATAATAATAATAATAATAATAATGACAATAATAATAACGTTGGTATATGAATTACATATTACAGAAAACAGCTTCCCTGTCACTTCGGCATGTTCTGGATGACAGAGCGTATAATGTCATTTTATGTTGCTCAGTAGTATTCCTGAAGTACCTTACAACATAATAAACACTTTACCGAACGCAAAACAATATGGTTATGTCGTTTATAAAAACTCTGTCATTGTCCCAAATTCGTACCTTACTAAATTAAGTGCCTTCCCCAGTCATCCGTGATTATCAACGAGGAAAACGCTCTAAAAGGTTGTGATTACAGAACGTAATGAGTTTAAAAGTGAGCATACCTGCTATAAATAAAAGATTTTATTTAAAATTAACATATCCTTAATTAAGGGCTTCTGAGTGGTATAAATGAAATTGTATAATCTGCAGGTAATCTTTAAGAATTTGCGAGATGATTTTTTTAATTTCAAAAGATGATATTGATAATTGTTTAAAAAATTATATGTAAATTTTGGTAAAGAACTCCGAGCACAAAAAAATAAACCTGTCACTGACCAATTGAAGAGAGGGATGTTATACTTGGCACTAAGGTAGGGAATACAAGGTTCATAAATGGCCCTCTTTTCATGATCAACCTGATGAGCTTGGTTCAGATCTCTCTCCATGCGTATAGTTGGATCTATGATAATAGCCTTTTGTTGTTACCTGTTTATTGCTAGCCTATTATATCCGCTCTTCTGTGAGAGTCGTCTTCAGAAATATAGTGCATCTCTTCATGAACTTCCCAACCCTTGTTCCGAAGAAGACAGGCGATAGCTCCACGGACTCTATGATGCCTGTTGTTACGCAATAACTCTCCTTTCCGACAAAAGCCCAACACGTGGCCAAGAGTTTGTCTCGTTGCAGCCAGGTTGATGGCAACGGGTCGTGCTGAAAGCTCTGCCAGGAACGGAGCGCACTGAAGAAAGGTTTCAGGACATCTTGATTGCATTAATATATTCCGAAGGCGACAAATTATTTTGGTGCTGACCCATGAATTGGCTCTTGGATATTCTTCATAGATGACTACACCTTTCCCCTTATGGGGTAACTGACACCAGGATTCAAACGATCTCTTTCGCAATTCATCACGTAGATGTCTTCCAGTAGTTCGAGTTGTTATGCTGGCTTCAGGAATTTTCAGGCGCTTGAGAGCAGTTTTCTTCTCCTCTTCAAGATTCCTGACAAGAAGGAGGTGATCATCACTGACTTGTGAGAGTCGTTTACAGATGTTAAAATGCTGAATATTAGCTTCCCATTCAGTCTTAATAACAATAAACAAAATAAATAACTAAATATAACCTAACACATTAATATTTGGTTGCCTATACATGTGACAAATAATAACCATTAAAAATTCCGACACGGGACATAGAAGACTGGTAATATCCGAACGAGTCAAACTCACGCGGAGAAAAATATTTAATGTACCAATATATCACAACAGCTCAACTGCCCAAATGAAATACTTACTTACATACTTACTTACTTACTGGCTTTTAAGGAACCCGGAGGTTCATTGCCGCCCTCACATAAGCCCGCCATTGGTCCCTATCCTGAGCAAGATTAATCCATTCTCTACCATCATATCCCTCCTCCCTCAAATCCATTTTAATATTATCTTCCCATCTACGTCTCGGCCTCCCTAAAGGTCTTTTTCCCTCCGGCCTCCCAACTAACACTCTATATGCATTTCTGGATTCGCCCATACGTGCTACATGCCCTGCCCATCTCAAACGTCTGGACATGGATAAATATATAACAGGATGCGAAACTTAATGAGTTTCCCGTAACACATACTAGAGGCGCTATTGTAGAAATTGATCTTGCAGCCATCTGTGTCTGGGAGGGGCGTTATTACATCTAGCAGAGTAATTACTCCATGCATTTAGCAGCGCACCTGGTGACGAAAGTAGTGCAGAAAGTATTCCCTCACGCCCTCATCGATATCCAAAACTAACCCAATTTAAAATAAAACATTTACGGTTTTATTCCTCACAGCATATTCTACTGGAAATTCTTACCGGAACCAACAGGAAGATAAAAGAGACTATGTGTTTTACACTACCCGATTAAAATATAACCAGACAGAGACAAAAAATAAAGCAAAAGGTTAGATAATTGGGACTGTATTCTTTGGGTATGGAAAAGTCTGCAAGAACTACTTAGATAGTTCAATTTATTATATTACTATTACTTTTACAACAACATTTTACAACGTCCATAAACATCACTGTTTAACATACACTGCTTATACACACACACGTATCACTTTATGTTCACTTATTAGCAAGTTTAAGTCCGCCATCTTCATCTTCGACTCTCCCGTACAGCAATATCTCGAACGGATAAATAGAGAACTCTCGGTAATGTATCCAACACGTAGTTCTAATGTTCACCACCTACGACGTTGGGCGCTGATCACCTTATTTCAAACTCCCAAATCCAGATGGTGCTGACCGCAATTTCGCATCCTATTATATATTTATCCATGGTCTGGATTTAATGTTCCCAATTATGTCAGGTGAAGAATACAACTTATTTGAACAACAGCCAAAATGTAATGCGAAACCTAACCCTTATATTGGCAAAGCTTCATTTCTCACACTAGTTTATTAAACCTAGTCGGACCGTAAAGAAAACAACTATCGCAATGTCCATATTTTATATGTTGTACAATATTACAGTATTGTGAAATTTTAATTTTCCTACCAATTTTTTTTCTATTCTATTAATATTATAGCATACAGCCTATTAACCTGTTGTATCCTATAAATACTCGTACTTTGTCAATTTAAGGGTTAACGGAAAAAGAGTGAGGGAGAAAAGAGAAAAGAAAACTTTGCTTACTCTCATTCACTATAACTAACCAAGACCTCTAATGATTTATATTGCGAATACATTAATTCAGATCCTAATTTATCTGATTGTTACATGACGGCGAAGAAACGTTTTCCACAATCACACTGTGTCCACTACGTATGCACATTTCTACTTCAAATGAACTCAGCACACGCATACATAAATACCATGTCCCACGTCATGGCAAAATAGATGTACAATTCATATATATAGCGGAAACTGTCCTAAAATGACATACCATAAGAAGAAACTGCTGTTGGTGGTGTGTTTCTTCATAAATAAAATATTTTTTACACATACAGATATTACACTACATTACTTTTACTATGGCATAGTTAAAAGCACGATATTTTACATTAAATGTTCTCTATACAGCTTTTTAAAAAATTGTAACACTGTCATTTTATCGCAGTACTCAGATAAAATGACATACCCACCTTAAAGTCAGATATCGAATATTTTTACTTGAATATATGGCATGAAAATGACTTTGCTCTTTTGGAGAGACGAGCAAACTCGCTGTGTGCTCACATATTGCACTTACAAGGAGAGGACATGCTCTGTATATCACCAAATGGAATACGATTGTGTGAGATGAAAGTACAAGACGTACTGTTTAAAGTCATACCTGATATGGGTGGCCAATGACCCCTCGTTTTGGAAATATTGACTATTGTTTGTGACATACTTCCGTTAGGTGCTCAATAGGGATACATTAGCCTATGTAACAGCGTAGCCCATATTGGATGCTGAGTTGTTATCCAGGCAACCTGAGTTTGAATCTTAGCTGGTTCTATATTTCTTCCTTTTAATAATGATTAATATTGTGATCACAGTTATCTATTTACATACCTATATCATATTTCTCAATGTATTGAATGCTTCATCATGTTTTAAACAAATTACTAATTAACTAACATTGTATTGTAAAGGATAAACAATGAAATATTGCTGACGTAGGAAGATAAGATGTGTCAGTGGCGTCTGTTCTATTTCTGTAGCAGCTATTCCATTTCATTTTGTACCCGATTCATTATGTGTCATAAAACACACAAAACATACATATTTCCTGCACCATGCACAGCAAATGAAAGAAGACTGTCCACAGTCACACACATTTTTCCGCACTTCTGCTGCGAAACAGATATCCTTCACATTCACAAACACTTCTCGTTCGTTTATCAATTTTGATGCATGCCACGCATATTTCAACATGGCTTTGAATATAGGAACTGACAACTGAAAGTGAATTAAAATAATAATAATAATAATAATAATAATAATAATAATAATAATAATAATAATAATAATAATAAAAGTATGATAATAATAATAATAATAATAATAATAATAATAATAATAATAATAATATCAAGCTTTAAAAAATGAGAAGGCATTAGGATTCGAACTCTGGTTGCTTGGATGACAACTCAGCATCCAAATGAGCTACGCCCTTACACAGTCTAATGCTTCCTATTAGGCACGTAACGGAAGTATGTCATAAACAATAGCTAATATTTCCAAAACGAGGGGTCATTGGCCACCCATACCAGGTATGACTTTAATTTAATAATAATAATAATAATAATAATAATAATAATAATAATAATAATAATAATAATAATAATAATAATATCAAGCTTTAAAAAATGAGAAGGCATTAGGATTCGAACTCGGGTTGCTTGGATGACAACTCAGCATCCAACCACATGAGCTACGCCCTTACACAGTCTAATGCTTCCCTATTAGGCACGTAACGGAAGTATGTCATAAACAACAGCCAATATTTCCAAAACGAGGGGTCATTGGCCACCCATACCAGGTATGACTTTAAACAGTGTGTCTTGTACTTTCATGTCACAAAATCTGATTTAATTCGGTGATATACAGAGCGTGTCCTCTCCTTGTTAGTACAATTGAGCCAAGTCTCTTTTTGTTTTGAATGGCAGAATAAATCATTTCAATAAAGGCATGACATATCATCGCCGTCATCTGAATTGCATTCCAGATCATTGTCGACCTCTTGGTCCAAAGGAAGTCTTTTCTTCACTTGGCGACATGCACATCATATTATTGCAAACGTTTCGACTCTACAGTACTTGCCTTCATCTCAGCAACGTAAGGGCTTCTAGTAAAAGTTTGCACTCTGTTGTGCTTCTTTTCCTATAGAGATGCCCAATTTGTGATGAAACAGAAGTGGGGATACGTAATACGGTCTCACGAATAAGCTTGATGTAGTTTCCCTTAAAGATTTACAACAGATACTCTTCAGAACATAAAAAACAACATGATTCAGCTGTTAAAGATCTGTGTTGCCGATCCAGCTGCAGTTATAGGAATTAGTGCAGGTACTTCCAGTTCGGCATTGTCTTCGGCATTTGTTGTTTCCGGTTTTGGGCTTTCTTCTTATAATAGGCCATCCAGTTATTCCTGCAGCACTAAAAACATGATCAGGAAATATATGAGGATTGATTCAAATGCCAAATTCTTGTTTGTGCAAATCAAGTAATAGCATTGTGGTTGGTGGCTGCTTTCCTGTAGGCCAATGAAAATAAACTGCCAACCTGGTATTGGGTCACCAGATCTCGTAAGATAAACCCTCAACTATTTGGAGTTTTCCTGGTTCTGATACGATTTGAGAGACTCAAAGAATTTCACATCTAAGAGGTGAAGTTGATGCGTGATGTGCAGAGAGAATGAAACCATTGTCTCTGGCATATGTCAACATATCAATATGTTTGTGGTCCGAATGAGCAGCAACCAGAAGAAGTACTTTGTTGTTTTTGGATGTTTTGATATATTCAGCACTTCAGCCACCGTGTAAACAACTCCCCGGTCATCCATCCCAGTTCATTAACTAGTCTTAATGTGCCATATGAAGCTTCATCAAAAAAGTTCTTGTTTTGACTTCATGACAAATATCAAAGCAGGCAGAACAAAATTTCCAGGAGAACTCATATGACAACACTGTTGCTTGTTGACCTCGCTTGGCGCATTTTATAGTCCCTACCTGTTTCTTTCCTCGAGCTGCAAGGATTTTCTTTGGTCTTTGAATAGCTAGGAATAGTGCCGATTAATCAACATTCCAAATTCATGTAAGGTGGATGTGTTTTTCTCCTAAAACCGCATAAACTTTCATTTCGGGTAAAATGACATAGTGTATCATTTTATCCTCATAGATGGTATGTCATTTTACCCTGACTGGTAGCTTTCAACATATGGAGGTACAGCCAACGCTCACATGGATTTGGAGGTTACAAAATAGATTAAAATAATCAGAATGAAAGTACTTACATGCCTCATATATAAAAAAAAATGTTTGATTTCTTTAAGTCTATGTAAAATGCCACCAAAGAAATGTCACTCCAAAGTTCGGCACAAGATTTTCACTGATTCAAGCGTGGAAAAATCAACGTAATTTATGGAGGTTCTCTGTAACAAAAATACGAACATAACCCAGTTCAGAGAAATGCTGTCTCGTGCACAAGTATATATATATACACACACACACTAAGGTCATGAATCTAAGCGAAAATCCAATATACAAGAAATATAGCGAACGAGTGTGTCAATAAGATTTATAAAGAATGAATGTCTCAAACCCGTATTACTGCATAACCACCCGAAATCAAAATGTAGAAAACATACATATGGGCAAAACTTGATCTCTCTCTTTAACCAAGCGTGCCCATCTCAAAGGTTACTCCTCGACATCTGTCGACTTGGCAAACGACGAGTTGGCCACTGTACCAACGTAGCCCAGCTGCAAGGTGTACTCCGACGCTCAGCTGCAGAACCTCTCTCTCCCGCAACCGGAACCAGACTCCCGTCTCCAACACGACAAGGGGCGCAGGACGCCTTGCAACGGACAAAATACAAATTTACCTAATAAGAGACATACCTACCCTCAAACCCGGAAATAGTCTCGTATCCAGATATATTAAATAATAAAGAAACACAACTAGCGGGAAAAGAGGAAACTAAAAGAGACACATCTATGAACAAAACCGGTGACAAGGGATCAAGAAAGAAAATCAATAAAATGAAGCAAAGGAAAGAACAGGGTGCCGAAAAAGTACCGGCACAACTGTATAAAGAAGCAATTAAGAAATAGTACCATCCACTTCTGACCATTATGATTTTGTTAATGTAAATTTGCGCAAGGCTCTTTGCGGCTGTCAGAACAAGCAATCTATTTTGTATCTTGAACGCATAGCACTGCAAATTATATAAATAACCATTTAATCTTGGACCAATACGACTCCAAATTTTATAGAAGATGATATACAGAATGTCTACACCGAAATGCCCTATCTTTATCTTGCTTCCAATATCAAAGGAATATATCGTATTTACTCGAATATTTCAAAACGCGGTGACTTTTTCCCGCAATTTAGATCTATAAATTAAGGGTGCGTGATTAAGCGAGGAATTTCACAAGCTGGTATTTTTAAGGGTAAAAATGACAAAACTACGCAGTTCCCTTACATATCCTAGTAACTTGTCTTCAAGATCAGGAATTTTCCACGTTTTGGCCCACGAAATGCTTTTCTTGATGCATTTGTTTCTTGAAGAGCTTGTTTTTGTTTCCTCCAGTAGCGAATATTAAATTCTGGAACTGTGAATTCACGTCCAGCTGCTCTGTTGCCATGTGTTTCTGCATACGCAATAACTTTTAATTTGAAGGAGGCAGTATGACTCGAATATTGGGATTTACCATTCATTGTTAAAACTTTTAACAGACGGCTTTTGACAGGTTTCCCTTTTCGAGTCTCAAACTCAACTGATGCGATCCAACACAAAGCTTTCACACCACCCCCATTCAAATTAGGGGGGAGGTCAATACCCTATACCGGTATTTTTAAAGGACTTTCATAGACGAGAAGGGTGCGCCTGTAACAGGTAGCTGTCCGTCCCAAATACCGCTATGCACTCTCTCGTTACGGCATTTAAGATACCGTACATTCAGGGCTCCCCAACATAACATACCTCATTACTTCAAGTTTCAGCATGTACGTTTTGCTCCTTAAAGTATTTCACGAATATTAAATGCGTGAAATATACGAGGAAATTAATTTATTAAATTATATAGTAAATAATTTGGGTGCGTGAAATATGCGATGGCGTGAATTACGCGAGTAAATACGGTAGATATGGGAATATTATTCACGAACATAAGTCATTGAGGTATTAAATTTGTAATAAAAAACCACAACACTTCCATGTGAGCCCCTGCGGTGGCACGAAGGATGCCTAGTCTGTATTGTTGACCCCACGTCGCGAGCCATTCTCCTTGTGCATGAGTCTAGTGTGCGAAAAATTAGACACCTCAACATCCAGTAAACAAGCCAGCAAATTTACTTCATTCTTCTTCCTTCCTACTACTTCAGCATAACATAAGTCTGAGCATAGTGGAACGAGAATCATGTAGGCAATTCTGGAACGGTCTGTGAGGACAAATTTAATTTAATTACCTCTACGTAAGGTCCAGCATCTGTCCGGAATTTCACTCCAGTTATAAAGCCACCAGAATATTGAGCAGTGCTTTGATTGCCTCTATAAAAGCGGCGGTGCCTGGACATAACAGGTTAGCGCGCGTAATAAGATAATGCAAAACTGAAGGCACAGCACTGAAACCAAGCAACTGAATCGAAGTTAAATTATGTGTACGCGAAAATGTTATAACAACACTATATACCAGTACATGAGAAAGTGCTGCATGCTGTGAACTTCATTTTATATGGACCTCATGAATTGACAGCATATTGTGATTAAGTGATGGTGATATGGTTTACAATGATAGTCTGCAGTAGAAATGGACTGCTGCATCATTTCCTTGTCTCTATGGCAATCGACAAAATTGTAAAGAAAATACAAAATAGGCCTATACTGATAGCTAGGGCTGAGTTTTTTATGACCTAGAAATCTCCAAAATATGCACTATAACATAAAAAATATGACCTAACAATATTACAATTAGGTAATAATTTCAGTTGGAAAATAAATTAGTAAATCAGTTTATTACAATGAACTATTTATTTAAGAATAAAATGCACATGGGAAGCAGATTAAAGTATGAAATTTCATATTGTACTATGATTTTTATTTTATTAACATTTTCAGTAGTTGGCGTATGCTACGATTTTTTCGCATGCTTTTTTAGTTCAGTTTACGAGTCCTGAGTTTCAATGTACAATAAATACCTTGTACAAATTTTCAAATGAAAAAGATTTCCTATTGTCACCCAATAAAGCCTTGTATTTGAAAAACTTCTTTCTACTTCAGCTGACAGAAGAGGAACTTGAAACGGACAATATCATTTGTATCTAATTCTGAGTCATTAAGAGAAAAATTTCCACCCGACAAAATCATTAAAATGGAACACAATGAATGATACACTTTGATTTTTTCTAACACCTTTTCCATTTTCTTTGACACTTCTTGCCCCACTTTACCACAAACAACATCAAAGTTATTCAATTTTCTTTTCACTAGTTCTATCTCCTTCACTAGTGCCACTTCTGATTGCTCCAAAGCAGTTATCGCAGCAGGAAGAAACCCAAAATTGAATTTGATATCTGAAAGTTCACCTGAAATGTCGGAATTAGACATTAATTCTTGGGCTAATCTAATTGAAGCGCCTTACATGCTTCAAACGAATCAATGATGTTTTTCACAACCTTGAAGTTCTGGCAGTAATAGTTGCAGGCATCAATCCATGACCCTCGTCTTGTCAAAATGGGAGAAGGTGGGAAGGAAATATCTGGACCTACCAACTTAAATGTTGCAACACTGAAGGGGCTTTCAAGAAGACCTTTTTGACACATCCAATTAATTTATGAACCTCACTGAATTGACTACGAATCTCTTCTATAACTCTGTGTAAGGCGTGAGTCAAACAAGCCACATGTACCATGTTACTATATAATGTTTTGAGTGAATCTGCAGCTTTCACCATATAAGGACGTCAGCATTCGTTACAAACAGCAGTACTGTCATTGCAAGTTATCTTGAACCTTACATCCCTAAGTCTGTCTTTGGAACTGCTCGGTACGGCATGTACTCATCAATGTAACAACACGGAAGGATGCCCCTCCCTCAGGTAACGTGACTCTTTTCAAAAAACGTTGGTTCTTTTACCTTACGGCTCTCTACTGTAAAAGAACTTGGTTCAATATAGACATCATCTTCTCTCGATACTCCGGTTTTGAGAGGAGAACATAGTTTCGTAGCTTTAATTAACCTGTAATGAGTAAGTATTTAAATATAATAGTGTGTACACTCCTCTCTCATCCGGGCTGGGGACCGCAATGGCGGAGTTACTACAGCTACTTCTATACATTATATAGGCCTACATGACTTACACCTTCAGCTAATAAGTACATATTCTTATAACAATATTTTACAACATTATTTGAATTTACATTAATTTACAATTATACACAATCCATATCCCTATCATTGCTGCCATTACTTTTTCCAAAATTAATTATTTCGACAATGGCATCATCCATTCGGAATTATCTTCTTAATCGTAGGTACTACTTTCTGAACACGATAGAATTCTTCGATTGTATCTCGAATAACATGTTGATCGAAGTCGTCCATTTCAACTTTACACAAGTCTAATTTTGGAATGAAATAATATGTTTATTAGAACTATAAGAAAATAATAACTTGCAACAGTAATTCATTATGTCGCTCTCAATACACACAGTATTGTACATAAATATTATAGCAATCATTTCTAAACATTACATACCTATTCTTTCTCGGAGTAATGTGAGTTTCAAGTTTTCGGTTGTAATTCAATATTATTCTTAATTCTCTTCACGGAACTAATATTTTTGCCAGAGTATTTAGCCGCTCTCTCATATTCCTTAGCAAGAGGTTCCAGCAAATATTTGTTTAATTTTTCTCCTACAACGCTTAATTATATTTGGGATAAATAATTTCTCTTTCTCGGCTATGGATAACAGCGTTCATTTCCGCAGTGGTGTGATTTCACCAATTACTACCGTGTGGTTGCTGCTCCATGGTAACACTACTGGTACGCAGTGAAAAATCTCTATGTTTCTTGACAAGAATTATAGCATTCAAACAACTCAGTTGCTCCACCCGCGTTATCGCTTTTCCTCTGCCCCTCTGTCCCCGCTAAGTTTCAAGATAACTTGCATATAACAGTACATTGTTATGATGAACTCCTTTTGGCCATATGACACCCATAGACCTGTAGAACAGTTTACTAATGGTGAAAAAATTGGCTTTTTCTAAATGTTCACAGTTTATTTGAAAATTTTCACTTGGACTATCTTCTTCCAAAGTTCCCACAATAACATTTGCAATGTATCTTACCATAGCATATTTAAAATGGACAATATCATTTGAATTCAATTCAGAGTGATTAAGAGAAAAATTTCACCGACAAAATCATTGAAATGGAACACAATGAATGATACCATTCAATGTACTGATGTACCCAGTATCGTTTCCTTTTTCTTCGTAACCTTAAATAAAAGAACGCAGTATCTTCATCACTAGACGATAAATCCTTTCAATAACTACTGAGAATTTAGAAAATGTGCAGTGGAGTGATGCAGAGAAAAAAACATATGCCGCAGACATGCCGTACCGTCAGGAAGTTCAGTGCGGTATAACATAACATCGTTCAAATAAATTGTGCACCGCTGCTGTACCGCTGCTGCACTGGCCCGTCGGGGAGAGCCCTAAGCAATGGAAGCTACAGACGGGCGTCGCGAAACGGAGAGTGGTCGGAATAGCATTGACCGACAAATATAAAAGTAAAACAAGAACTTCATAGCAAACAAAATACAAAATGTAGGACAACACAACACAAAACAGAGCAAACAGATACAAACACAGAATAAAACAAAATTAAAAAGCTGGTGCTAAGTACAGACTCAAAGGGAAAGAGAGAAGGAGCTAAATCCGTTTTGGATAAAAACATCAGATAATTTTGTAATAACGCAATGTTATTAACTTTAAAATAGCTATACAATGCTATTCATATTAGTTGATTGGGATGTTGGCTAATTGGATGTTAGTTTGTTTGACTGGTAGGTAGTTCGTTGATGGGCAGTTGATTGATTGGTTCGCTAGTAGGTTTGGCAGTCATGTTGCAAAGTAAAAAGAATAGAAGCTGTAGGACGGTATCTAATACTCTACAGTCTATACCAGGCCTGCACAAACAGTGATCTTCATTGTGACCTAAGGGATAAAGCTCGTTTGAATAATACTACTAGCCTGGTTGAGTTGTACAAGACTAAACATTAGCAATAATATCCACGACTACACAGGCTGGCTGTGAAAATGATTGCTATGTTTGGCTCAACATTTATATTTGTGAGTAACTGTTTTCTATAATCAACTTTAATAAAGGCAGACATCGAACATCTGTAACTGATGTTTCATTATGATCAGTAGGCTACTGTTCCTTTCAGTTGCAACAGCATAAAACCTCGTTTTGATGTACTGATAAATAAAAATATAACAAAATGATATTGTACATTTAAGTAGCTATAGAATTTCTATTACTTCTGTAAAATAAATATTTCTTTATTAATTAATAATAGTCCAAGATAGTTTTGCAAACACTGAACGGGAATTCATTTCATAAACACTCGTAATAGTGCTTCCTTTTGTGTAAATTTTGTACGAGATGACCCCTTCTTCCTGTCCACCCTTATAAGAGCGCAGCTAATAACTGCATTCCGCTCATGAGCTGTGAGCCGGCTCGGAGAGCGCAAACCTTGTGCAGGCCTGGTCTATACAATCTGCCCGCTAAGATATTGTAAAAATAATTTAGATCAAATACATCATGGTGAAGAATCAGTAGAACAGACAAAATTCTCTCCGGCACCGGGACTCGAACCCGGGTTTCCAGCTTTACGTGTTGGCGCTTTATCCACTAAGCCACACCGGATTCAAGTCCCGATGCCGGATTGAATCCTCTCATTTTAAGTTCTACCTACTTTGTTCCCCTTTGTTGGCCTACCCTCATGTACCGTGTCACAGTATGTGTGACAATATACACAATGTCCAACCACAAGTACAGAGGTGCACTCATTACGAGTGACTAAGTGGCCGAGATCCGACGAAACATCGCGCCCTCTTGAGTTGGGGCTTCAGTGCAGTAGGCTAATATGGAAACGCAGAATTACTGCACTGAAACTGAATATGTACTTCGGTACATCATAGTACTGTAATATCAAAGACATAAGCTTAATATCGCAAGCAATAAACGAAGACAAAAATCAGAATAATTCAGTATGTATTTTAGAAAAGTGTAACATGTGACTACTACACACATTTTTTCATCGCTTCAAGGCTTTCTAATTCTTACATAGAAGAAAACTACATCCATAGCCAGTCCTGAACGTCTGTTTTCACTCGAACACGATCACAGAATTAAATTTCTCTGAGGTGCGTCTGAGTCAGACGGTGCGAGATTTGAATAAAGCACAATCTCCAAGTCTAGTAGTCCAAGTGTTCGACGGCTGGATTGGCACAGCGAGTCGAGCGTTATTCTGACGAAGAAAAAATATCTATCTTCTTTCTATTTCACGACGTCTTTACAGTAAAGCTGGCTTCACTTTCAGCCTGAGGAAGTCGGTATAATACTCTAATACAGCCGTGTCGAAAATGTGATCGTGCGCCGAGCCACTGTGTAACCTGCAACGTGCATAGCACCTATGGAGAGAGGCGGACACTCGGAGGGGAAGTGATGCAACTGTCTGACTTATTAACGGATTTTAATTTTCCTTACGTCATGCAGTTAAATATAATTTTATACAGTCTAAGATTACAAACTATTATTTAGTACGTGTAATGAAGAAAGAAATGAACAATAAAATAGGACTACAAACTATTAACTGTCTTCAGAATGTCTCTGCGACAAAGTTTCAAAATCATAAATTATGTCACGTATTGTCAATCGTAGTTGATCACGAAGGCATTTGTCTATCAGTCGTGATCTAAATTTGGTTTTTACTATTTTCATTGTTGAAAATTTTTCACTAACAAAAGTTGTAGCGAACATGGCTTCAACAGGGCAAGCGAAAGAACGAAGCTTCGGATATTTATTTTTTGGAAAAGATTTGAAAAGTTCCACATTTCTCAACTCCTTACATCTAGCATTCATTTAACATTACATTGTAAATCTGTGCGTTTAAATTGAAGATCTAACCGCATTATTCGTACATCTGCTGAAAAAGGATCGACGTACAGAGATGATGATGATGATGATGATGATGATGATGATGATGATGATGATAACGATAACAACACAACCTTTTAATGTTTCATGAATAACATGTAGTATAATGCCGTTTTATGTTATACAACCAGTTTTCCTCGTAATACTTGTGAACAAATCATAAATTTAATATTCTCATCATATTGGCAGCAAAAAAAATGCGTCCTCCCTTCCTACTTGAAACTTTCGATTTTGCAGATATATATGGTTTCGAGAGAGACATTGTGACGATACGCCACTCGCAGGTCAGAAACAAATACAAATGAGTCCAGTGAGTGAGAAGGTGGGGGCTGGGGGAGATAGGAAGCAAGAGAAATGCACAGCTATCATTGCAACGAAGAAGATGGCAGAGCTAGCCGTCGAAAGCTTGGAAGCTAATCTCCAACTCACCTGGCTGAGAACCCGAGAAGAGTTATTCTATATCAAACGCCGGGAAAGCCTCAAGTCATACAACGCCACATTATATGTTCATAATTATTTTTCTCTTTAGAATAACACGTGTACAAGAATGATGCGACCACGAAGAGAGTACTGCAGTTATAAAATTTCAGGGACGTTCAAGAGGTACGGACCGACGACAGACCGAAATGGCCATCTTATCGAGAGACGCAACGATAAGCTATAATATCATCGGCTTACAAGCAAAACACATTATTAAGTCAAATATATAACCTTTGACAAAAAAGGAATTTTGAAAGTTTTTAACAAAACTGAATACTCAAATAAGTTATTATTTTTATTACGTTGTTTCTCTTTACGTGTATTTAATTTTCCAATTCTAAGTTTATACACATAAGTTATGTACATTATATGTGCCTTTTTTCATAAGTAATATTTTTGACACTGTGTTTTGCTTGTAAACTGACGATATAGAGAAATAACAGTTTTATGGTCCTAATTCATGTTGAAGGTGGTGGTGATGATAAGTCGAAACATGTTTAAATAGATCTAATTCTTGATAAAGAAGAGGAAAAAGGAGAGCAGAATAACGAAGATGTTATTATTCAATTCATTACGAAGTGCACTGCGCACCTAGGAGACTCTGGAGCATGCTGGAACAGATTCCACAACTTTACGGCTGGGGGAAGACTGGGCAACAGCCATTTGTTATCCCAGACTGCATGACTTTGGAGCAGATGTTGCAGTTTTATACGAACGTTGTGGGTGTAAATCTTATCTCGAAACTCGTTCCACTGCCCATTCACTTCCGGAACTTGGAAAGCAGTATTCTATATACATAGTTGTGAAAGACGATGAAAAACATGCATGTGCAAAGTTTTACGACATTTTATCCCCATCAGCCACACGAGACGTAAAACAGATCCAGCAGCTGACATTGATACAGAAGGATAACTACAATTTACAGGTTTCCTCGGAAAGATCTAAACAGTCGCATGCGAAAATAAACAGTCGAACAATCTACTCTTCAATTTGATTATCTACAAATGTTCAAACCGCAGCTTTACGTTCAGAGTTCTTAAAACTAAACTTCCTGTTGCTCAGTTTATACTTTATTCAATCAACTCCGCAATAAATTACAATGTATTGATAATGATAATACTAGGTTGATAAAAATATTCACAGTATTACGTCAGATAAGTGTATGAGAGATAAAGTTTTTATTAGACGAAAATGACAATAAAAACTAAAGTGTTCTTGATTACAATTTTCTCTTATTCTTCTTCTCCGTTCTTCCTCTTTACTCTCCTACTTTTCCTCTTATGGGGGATAAGTATATGAAAGACAAAGATTTTATTAGACGAAGATGACAATGAAAACTAAAGCGTTTTTGATTACACTTTTCTCTTATTCTCCTTCTCCGTTCTTCCTTTTTACTTCGCCTACTTTTCCTCTTATGTCAGATAAGTATATGAAAGGCAAAGATTTTATTAGACGAAGATGACAATGAAAACTAAAGAGTTTTTGATTAAACTTTTCTCTTATTCTCCTTCTCCGTTCTTCCTTTTTACTTCGCCTACTTTTCCTCTTATGTCAGATAAGTATATGAAAGGCAAAGATTTTATTAGACGAAGATGACAATGAAAACTAAAGCGTTTTTGATTACACTTTTCTCTTATTCTCCTTCTCCGTTCTTCCTTTTTACTTCGCCTACTTTCCCTCTTATGTCAGATAAATATATGAAAGACAAAGATTTTATTAGACGAAGATGACAATGAAAACTAAAGCGTTTTTGATTACACTTTTCTCTTATTCTCCTTCTCCGTTCTTCCTTTTTACTTCGCCTACTTTTCCTCTTATGTCAGATAAGTATATGAAAGGCAAAGATTTTATTAGACGAAGATGACAATGAAAACTAAAGCGTTTTTGATTACACTTTTCTCTTATTCTCCTTCTCCGTCCTTCCTCTTTACTTCTCCCGCTTTTCCTCTTATGGGGGATAAGTATATGAAAGACAAAGATTTTATTACACGAAGATGACAATGAAAACTAAAGTGTTCTTGATTACACTTTCCTCTTATTCTTCTTCTCCGTCCTTCCTCTTTACTTCTCCCGCTTTTCCTCTTATGGGGGATAAGTATATGAAAGACAAAGATTTTATTACACGAAGATGACAATGAAAACTAAAGTGTTCTTGATTACACTTTCCTCTTATTCTTCTTCTCCGTCCTTCCTCTTTACTTCTCCACTTTTCCTCTTATGGGGATAAGTATATGAAAGACAAAGTTTTTATTACACGAAGATGACAATGAAAACTAAAGTGTTCTTGATTACGTTCTTCCTTTTTCCTCTTATTCTCCTTCTCCGTCCTTTCTCTTTACTTCTCCCGTTCTTCCTCTTTTTCTCTTATGGGGATAAGTATATGAAAGACAAAGATTTTATTACACGAAGATGACAATGAAAACTAAAGTGTTCTTGATTACACTTTCCTCTTATTCTCCTTCTCCGTCCTTCCTCTTTACTTCTCCCGCTTTTCCTCTTATGGGGGATAAGTATATGAAAGACAAAGATTTTATTACACGAAGATGACAATGAAAACTAAAGCATTCTTGATTACACTTTTCTCTTATTCTCCTTCTCCGTCCTTCCTCTTTACTTCTCCCGCTTTTCCTCTTATGGGGGATAAGTATATGAAAGACAAAGTTTTTATTACACGAAGATGACAATGAAAACTAAAGCATTCTTGATTACACTTTCCTCTTATTCTTCTTCTCCGTCCTTCCTCTTTACTTCTCCCACTTTTCCTCTTATGGGGGATAAGTATATGAAAGACAAAGTTTTTATTACACGAAGATGACAATGAAAACTAAAGCATTCTTGATTACACTTTCCTCTTATTCTTCTTCTCCGTCCTTCCTCTTTACTTCTCCCACTTTTCCTCTTATGGGGGATAAGTATATGAAAGACAAAGTTTTTATTACACGAAGATGACAATGAAAACTAAAGCATTCTTGATTACACTTTCCTCTTATTCTTCTTCTCCGTCCTTCCTCTTTACTTCTCCCGCTTTTCCTCTTATGGTGGATAAGTATATGAAAGACAAAGTTTTTATTACACGAAGATGACAATGAAAACTAAAGCATTCTTGATTACACTTTTCTTATTCTTTTCTCCGTTCTTCCTCTTTACTTCTTCTACTTTTTCCTCTTATAGGGGGATAAGTATATGAAAGACAAAGTTTTTATTACACGAAGATGACAATGAAAACTAAAGCATTCTTGATTACACTTTTCTCTTATTCTTTTTCTCCGTTCTTCCTCTTTACTTCTTCTACTTTTCCTCTTATGGTGGATAAGTATATGAAAGACAAAGTTTTTATTACACGAAGATGACAATGAAAACTAAAGCATTCTTTATTACACTTTTCTCTTATTCTTTTTCTCCGTTCTTCCTCTTTACTTCTCCTACTTTTCCTCTTATGGGGGATAAGTATATGAAAGACAAAGTTTTTATTACACGGAGATGACAATGAAAACTAAAGTGTTCTTGATTACACTTTTCTCTTATTCTTCTTCTCCGTTCTTCTCTTTACTTCTCCTACTTTTCCTCTTTTCTTTTACTTTAAATTTTCAATCAATTTCTTTCCACTTATTCTTAATTTACCACTTTCCCTCACATTTTTATTCACTTCTCTACACTTTTCATTCCCTATCGTTCTTGTTTTCTTATTTTTCTCCTTTTCCCCCTCTCGTATAATACTTCCACTTTTCCTTATCATATTATTATTTTCCTTCTACTTCTCACTTTCACGTGATGACATCACGGTGTTCCGAATTTCACCGATGGCGTAACTGATTCTCCACCGGTGTCGCACCTATGCCATCAGCTTGCATAGGTGGTGGCAGTCTCCATCAGCCGCCATCAGTGAATCTGATTGGTTCTTGTATAGGGCGGGAATTAGCAGACGAATGACGTCGTGCACTGTTGTGTCATAGCGGTGTGTTCTGCTTTGGTTCTGCTGTATTGTTTGTAATGAGCAGAACGTAAAAACAATATGTTAATGGATTATGAGCGAACATGTCAACGGACCAGTTATTACTACCGGTTCAGGAAATAAATTGTTTATGCTCTCTTTTCTTTGAACGAGATGGCAATTTCGCTAAAATTTTGATAGCGTAGCACAGACAACAACTTATGCAGTCGCCATGACAGCCATCGATCCTTCCAGCTGTTTTGTTACTATTTCTCTGCAGCGTGACGTCATTGTTGTCCACCGGTCCGGTGAGATTCGGAATACGCTGATTGATGACGAAAATAATGTTCACTGTAATGACCATAAACAGTTCAGTATTTGTTTCATTGTTTTCATATGCATGTGTCATTTTGTGACTGAATTTCAAAGCGGCTATAAACAGACGTCTGAGTTTATGTAGTTGTAGGTACTTCCTCACATGAGGGAACTGTGTTCAATGTTGTGCACAGTGAACATTAAATTGAAGATACCGTCCGAGTGGTTATTTCGCAGGGTCGTCGAAAGGGGGGAATCGTGCGACAGTTACTTACTTAACGGGGCACTTTTTAAAAATTAATTGAAATAGGCGTATAATGTTACGCAGACGTCCAATTTCGAGCAACAAATATCTACAGGAAGCCTAACTACTCAGCCAGCAGAAAGGGGTGGGGAAAACAGAGATGCGACATAGCCAAAGGACGCACAGAAATATTTCAAGACCATATAACATCAGATAAACATAAAGACTTCCTGAATGAACTATGCTCACCTTCGACTAATGGCAGATTCTAAAAGCTTCATAAACTGCATTTGATCCAGTTTATACTATCAGTATTGTAAATTTATTTCAACTCAACAATAGGATTTTATTCTTCCAACAATAATTCCTTTCTACAATTCACCTTAAACGCTCTCGTCAACAATAGAATTTTCACTCAACACAGTATTCGTTACAGCACTTCACTGACGCCAATGACAATTTACTTGGACTATTACGAACAACAATGAACTGGTAATCTTAACTAATATTTACAAAGCACTATTTACAAATCAGAACTATCAGTTCTCAGTTCACAGTTCTTCTAGCTCAGTCACTCGAGTTCACAGTATCTCGAACCACAGACCTTCAGAGACAGTTCACTGTACTCGAACTCAGGTCCCTCCAACTGCGGTCCCCTGCACTCGAACTCAGGTCCCTCCAACTGCGGTCCACTGCACTCGAACTCAGGCCTTCGGATGCTGATACATTTGCGGACGCACACTCGAGTCGAACTCCGGTACACAAGACTGGCTTGCTTGCTCTGGCTTTCTCACTGACTGGCTGACTAATCAACTGAAAAACTGCTCGAGTTCGCTGGCGTTTCTTCTTTTATAGCGAAATCATAGTTGCGAGAAATTTCTACAGGTGTGCAGAGAATTATCTGGATATCTCCACTTCGACGGACTTCTCGAAGAGTCGGGAGGGTCCGTCCCCCCTTTACTCCGTACGCAGCAGTTGCGCGCGCACTCTCTCTCCACTCTCTCGCCGCGTA